>OZ014474.1:28797409-29390383 GCA_963965965.1 Trididemnum nubilum
AAACTCGTAAGCAGGTGAGGATTCCTTCAATCACAAAGTAATCATTACAATGAAAAGTGTGCGTATCATCCAATAGTTAGCATCTGACATGTTTGGTGATAGGAAGATAAATATGCACTACATCAACAACAACAGTCTACAGCTTTTAGGCGTGGACGTGCATGCGCTGCCGATTAGGCACCAGGATTTTTAGGCACCCGGACTTTTATGCGATAGAGGTTAAAATAAAGTTTTTTCCAAAATTTTTATTCAAAAAAATTTTTTTTTCAAAACAAAGTATTTTTTACAAAAAAACAAATTTTTTCCTGAAAAAAATTAAAAAAAAATGGACAAGGATTCGAAGAAATCAACAGGAACATTAGATCGTTGGAAACTCCTCAGTAGGTTAGAATTCCTCCAACCACAAAGTTTCTAACAGTTTAAAAAAGAAAAAAAACGATTTTTCTATTTTTTCGAAAACGTATTTTTCTTTTAAATAAAAGCTGTTTTCAAAAAAAAAAAGTTTTTCAACAAAAAAGTATTACTTTGATTAAAATGTTAATATATTCAAAGCTTTTTATCTGACACTTGTCAAGAGTAATTGTCAGAATAGAGAGCATGGAAAAAGGAGCGGCTATAGGAAAAAAGCTGAGCAGTTATTGGCTGGAAAAGAATTGATGAGAGAGCGTCATTTGTGTAGAACCTTTAAGTTGAAAGCAAATTGTTTGTGTCGGCAGAGGGCGAGGTTAAAGTTTTGATAAAAGTGACTTCAAAAGCAGATAGATGGAAGGAGAGCAAAAAAAGTTTCACAAAAAATTGATTTCTAATAGTACTTTTTTCAATAATGTCACTTTCATCAAAACTTCTAACCCCACCCTCTGCCGACAAAAACAGTTTGTTTTCAACTTAAAGGTTGTACACAAATGACGCTCTTTCATTGATCCTTTTCCTGCCAATCACTGCTCGCCTTTTTCTATAGCCCCTCCTTTTTCTGCGCTGTTTATTCTGACAATTCTTCTTGACAAGTGTCAGATGAAAAGCTTGGAAAATATTAACATTTTAATGAGAGTAAAACTTTTTCTTTAAAAAACTTTTTTTTGAAAAAAGCTTTTATTTGAAAGAGGAATACATTTTTGAAAAAAAATTTTTTTGGAATAAAATGTTTTTTTGCAAAAAATACTTAAAAAAAAATTTTGTTTGAAAAAAAATTTTTTTAGGTCTGGGGCCTAAAAGTCCCTGTGCCTAAACGCCCCGTGCAGAAAAGCCTGCTCATAAAAGTCACTGTCCAAACAACAACGAATCTACGAACTTATTGGACTTAGTCTGAAAACAATAGAACAAAATGTTAACAACTAAGTCTAATTAGCTTTAAACTTTATTGTTTACATTGGCATAAATCCATTGTACTATCAATTTCAAATTATTAATTTACTTTATCATCATTTGAAACTTTCGAACTACATCCCAGTACATCTTTTTATGTCTAATTGAATTTCCAAATGGTGTGCTAAAAATATATAAAAATCAGGTTAATGACTTGATTGCTTTTGGTGATTGATACTCTATTTCTGACATTGTGTTGAAGTTTTGTATGGTGGTCTTCAACCAGAATTGTGTCTGACAGAGGTCAACACCCATTTAGTATGACAATGTACAGCTTGCAAAATATCAAACTAATTTTGATTAATAGCAAAGACTTGGCTTTCATGCATGCGTTAAAGAAAAAAATGTTACTATTGTAAAGTAGTAGAGTTATAATAAAAAGCATTGGAAAAAATGGTTTTCGTGCAAGACATATTTCTGAAATGAAAAACTGAAGAAATGCACAGTGCATTAGTTTTGATAGTTTTTAATACATATTAAATCAGTTTGACAAAGCTTGGTTTCATAATGCCTATTAAAAGTAGTCATTCAAGATGGGGTTAAATCGTTTTCTAAGAAAATTTAGAGCAACCCATAATCGACGCCCAAAGAGATACACCTATTACTAAATAACCGAAAAACAATCTTTCCAACTTGAAAACAAATTTCATTTGATTTGGCAAATGTGGGGGTAGCAATTTACTGCATCCTTCTACCTCAACTTTGAAGCTTAGAAGTCGAAATCACTTGTGAGTATCCTCAAAATTCACTTATTCACACAATGATGGTGATGGACCATGTGATGGGCACAAAAATTTGACTTTGATTTTCAGTTGTGGTTCATTTTCACTTAAAATGAGACCCACCCACCAATAAAAGTTTTACTAGCATGCCACAAAATCCATGCTCTTAACCTTTTGGTATACTGCTGGTGAAAAATCAAATGTTGCAGAAAAGTTTAAGTCCTCGCAAATGTACTTGCATCCAATTTAAATTCACTGATATTGGGTGATAAAAATGATATGAACGTGTTCCAGGATATTTAGATATGGTTAGGGAAGCCTTTACTTTTTGAATGTGGTAAATGAAAAGCTTGAAATCTAAATGGTAAATGTGGTAAATGAAAAAAAAAGCTTGAACAATACCCTAGCTATCATTTGATTTCTGATTACACATATTAATTCAGTTTGACAAAGCTTGGTTTCATATTAGCCATAAAAAGCAGTCATCCAAGATGGAGTTAAAACATTTTTTAAGAAAAAAAATTCAGAGCACCCCACATTCAAGGCCTGAAAAAGGAACACTAAATTATTATATAACTCAAAAAACAATTTTTCAGCTTGTAAATAAGTTTTATTGGATTTGACTTGGTCAAAAATGGGGGGTAGCAATTTACTGCATTCTCCTACCTTAACTTTGAGCTTTAGAGGTCAAAATCACTCATGAGCATCCTCAAAATTCATTTATTTGCACAAATTTCAAAACAGCATATCTCAGGAACGGCTTGTGCTAGAAAGGTGAAATTTTTTGCAAACAGGTTTTTTTACTCTGTTCTACCCCCATGTCAAGTTTGGTGAACGTTCTGGAACATGGGTTGACATTTCACAAAAAAATATAAATTAAGCATGGATTGACCCCAAAGCTCGGTTTCAGATACAAAACGTGAGACTTAAAGAAGCATTAATCCAACCATGTTTGCTTTGTTTTTATTTTCCAGAAAGTAACCCAAATAATTTAGGCGGATATGGTGTAACTCAAATAAATTAAGAATTTAATCTTTCAGTTGAATTTTTTCAAAAGTAAAAACTGAATTATGAAAGAATATTTTTATGAAAGAAATTTTTAACTTAGAGGTCCGTTAAAAGCCATTAAGTTTCGGATTATTTTGTATCTAAATAGTATGCAATTTTGTTGATGTCTTTAGACATTAGTGCTGTCATCTGATAGTTTGCAGTTGTTTTCTTGGCACTATAGCACACTAATCACCACAGCTCAGCTCTACTTGTTCATTCAATTCATACAAATAATGAATAGGGAGGCAACGAAAAGCATGTTTGCTGGAGTCCTACACCCGCTGTATTGCTTGAAATGCTTTCAATCACCAAGTTGCAAATCTTTCTATCACAGTAAAATAACTGCCAGTATCATTGCTGTATTTTTCAAAGGAAAAAAACATTTCACAAAGAAGTTCAAAGTTTAAGAGAGTAAAGCAAATTGAGGAAATTTATTTGCACTTTTTTATTTGGTTTCTTAATATTCAAGTTTAAGGTTAAGGTTAAAGTACATTTATACTGAGTGCGAAGCAATCAAAATTTGACGTCATTAACAACTTGTAAAAGGTTTCAACCAGTCACAAACTTTGCGAGCGGTTGCTTCACTTAGACAAACCTTAAATTTAGTTTTAGCGTTAGAGTAAGGATTGAAGTTTGACTTAGATTTAAGTCAGAATTAATAAAAAAGTTGATAGAAGTTTTCATTGAAATAATGCTTTACCATAAGGCTCACTTGAAATCCTTTTTTTCAAAAATCAAATAGTCGTCTTATGCAAACAGTTTCAATACATCTTATTCAGATTAAAAATCATGCTGTGCTTTATGTCCAAGCTGGCTAGTTATTGGTGGCAAGCAGTGCTATTTGTTATTGACAGCTTAAACGAGTACTGAAGGCAAAGTTTAATTTGTGGGCTTACTGAAAGCACAATCTGATTAAACTGGTTAATGGGCAGCAAAATGGCTGAATGCAATAGCCTAATTACGATGTTGGTTTATTATTCAACTGGAATGGCATCAACAAAGTTATCAACCTCAGGGTTTCCAGTAAAAATTAAAATCGTGGAGGCCCCTTTGTCGAGTTTTAAGTAGAATATTTTCGAAATGGCGTGGTCAAGTAGGATGAAATCAATGCCAATATACTGTAATCCAATACAATTACTGTAACTTCAATAACCGGTACCCCTATTGATTTTGCCTTTAGTCCTTGTATAATTTGAGTTTTTTTGGTTTGCTAACATTGCTTGATTAGAAGTTACAGCTTCTACTTAGTTCTTTGTTCATTTTGTGCGGTTTGTATTCAAAGGCGGTTTTAACTTAAAAGCAACTTTCAGTATTTTTTGCCATTATAATTAACAACAGAGTTTTAAACTTCTTTCAGCCAAAAATATTTTTAACTGAGCAATTGGCTCTAAGTACTAATTACAATGTTGAAGCTGGGTTTAAATTATTTTTGTAGAACAGTGCTGTTCAATTTTTTGTTCACCTTAAATTAAAAAAAAACTCGTGACAGATTCATGGATCTTACGCTAAAAATTTATGATCCGCGACATCCTGACGCGATTGACCTGACATGAGACAACTTACCCTGGAATTCTGATGCCAGGGACATCCTGATGCGATTGACCTGACATGAGACAACTCACCCTGGAATCCTGATGCCAGGGACATCCTGACACTTGGTACATTCTGATGCTTAGGACATCCTGATGTCAAAAGCTCCAGACTTTCGCGCTCTGCTTTTTGTCTTTCTCTTTCTTTTTTTTTTTTCTCCTTTTCACGCTACGCCACGCCTACGCTTTTTTCTCAAAATGATTAACGTTCGGTTATTGTGACGTAAGTATAATATTTTTCGTTAATTGCGAACGTCATAAGAATCTCTGTTTTGCAGAAACAACTCAATACTGAGTTGTATTTTTACGAAAAGGAATCTTGATGAAATCAAAAGCCAAGTTAGCGAAGCTGTAAAAATGCTAGCGATAAGTTTCAAACAATGACCGAATGCCGCGATTGAAAGTAATATATGTTTTGCTATTACTAGACAACGGCGTAGATATATCATAAATAACAAGAATATGACATCACAAGCGATATCCGTGAACTTTGCAAAAGTATTCAACTTACTGAACTAAAGAACTTTACGATTGTGTTAAGCGTGTTTATAGTTGTTGATAATCACATCTGAAATACATCGCTTTCAAATTTCATAATGTTTGATGAACTTAGTCAAGTTTGTGTTTAACGACTTCCAAGATTTAAATGTCCAGAAAAGGCATCCATGAAATCTATCAGATCTCGTTTCAAATTTTAAGGAGTTAGTTGAATTTTCGCTTAGCAGCACAATTGTTAAAATTGCGGTTACAAATAAAACCCTCGTTAAAACAAATATTTTGGCATTAACTTTTTGCTACGATTGAAACACAGAAATAAAAACTTTTGATCTGAAAATGCCAATATGATTTTGAATTTTGCAACTTATATAATCTTGACCAGAAATTTGACACAGTATTCAAAATATCAAATCTACACACCAACTAACCCACTGCAATATTTTTTTAAGACGAGTTTTATACCAGCACATGTATGAACAGTTTGACAAATTTTTCTCAAAATCTAATAACTAAATTAAGCAATGCTTGCCTTAGCAATTAGCATCGAAAGAAATATGTCCACAAACAAAATTTAAAAACAAAAAATCACATTCGTATAAATTTATAAGTGATATCACAGAGTCTACCTATATGATGACTTCACATTGAAAACTTAAAATAATTTACTCAACTCTATGCTTTCCAAATCACTAGAGTAATGTTTAACTTTAAAGTCAAACAACTATTTACCAAAAATCATCTACTTCTTTCGCACATTGGGCTCTTTTTAGTTCGTTTAAACAGCTTGGAAGTCATTCGCTCTCAATGTTTAAAAGTCTTTAAAAGTTATCAAGATATGCGAGTAACAGTTATCAAAAAGCTATAAGGAGTTTTAACAGTTTTTCTCTCTATTATGAAATAACGTAGAGCGATCTTTAAAATTCCAGCGACTTTATTACATTAGCCAAACTCAACACTATCCATGGCCAAAAATAAGCACGCATTTTACAACTATTCTTTTTCTTAGAATGCTATTTAGCAGCGCGACCCTTATTTTAGCCTACCGGTTTCTCTTTGAGTATGTCTAGCTGGAGTACTTTGTCACAAAAATTTTGAATTTTTAAGGAGCCCATTTGGCAATGTCTACTCAATGTGGCCAATTAAATTTGTTATGTTTAATCTTTGATTCATGTTAACTTATCCAATAGATTTAGTTTGTTTAGCTTTTGTGGTTAATGGTGGGAGGTGCCAACACAATTAGAGGACTCCTGTAGTATGAGATCCTCGATTTTTTGTCTAGCTTGAGTGGTTAAAGCTTTTGAAGAATCCGTTGGAGGAGAATTCTGTAATTGTGGCACTTCAAATTATTCATATTTTATTTATCTATTTTGATTTTATTTTTGTTTTTAATTTGCCTATTCTGAAAGTTTTGTTTGTCTAGCTTGAATGGTTGAAAAGTTTGAATTCTAAAGGACCCCCATTTGGTGCCACAAACTTTTTGTCAAATTTTATTTTTCCTTCATATTTGCTTGTGTATCCAGAAATTATGATGTGTCTAGCTTACACAAGTAAAAAGTGTAAAATTTTGCATCTTAGTTTAAGGGGGACCCCATTGTGTTACTCCCAAATTTTGTCAAATTTTATTTTTTCATATTTGTCTGTTCTGAAAAATTTCATCAGTCCAGGGTGAGTGGTTCAGTATTGACTTTTGGCGTCCTTGTTTGAGGGGGATCTCTTCATTTTGGTACCCCCAAATTTTGTCAAAGTTGATCTTTTTGTAATATTTGCCTATTCTGAAAATGTCATGTGTCTGGCATAAGTAGTTCAAAAGTTTGAATTTTTTTGGCCCCATTTGAGGGGGACCCCCATTTTGGTACCCCCAAATTTTGTCAAATTTTATCTTTCCTTTATATTTACTTACCCTAAAAATTTCATGTATTTAGCGTAAAAGGGTAAAAAGTTTGAATTTTGGAGGGTCTGTTTGGGGGTAAACCCCCCATCGTGGCTCCCCCAATTTTTGTTATGTTTAGGTTACTTTTAATGTCTACCCATTCCTAAACTTTGATTCATCTAGCTCCAATGGTTTAAAAGTTTAGAATTTTGGAGGACTTGTTTGAGGGGGATCCCCCCTACCTGGCACCCCTAATTTCAGTCTGGCACTAGTCCTCCCTGATATCTTCAATCGCTCAAACTTTGAATGCAGTGCGTTTAGCGGTTGAAAAGTAGATAGACGGAGAAGAATAAGAAAAAAGTAAAAAAAAGTAAGAAAAAAGAAAAAAAAGAAGAAAAATAGTATTCAAGTTGGGATCAATGAACATAACCAAAAGAAAGCCAGTTGATAGTGTGCTCAAAAATCACAAACCATTTTTCATCAATATTGATAATTATCGAGATATATCTGTTCAAAATCATCCACTTTTGGCCTGTAAAATTTTGGCCACGTGACCGGGCGTCCCCAAACTTGGTTTGCATAAAGCATTTGTAATCACCCACATTTTGTCCAGATTTCAGCTCTGTACGTCAAGTGGTTTTGGAATTATAAGTGATTTAATAAGTTTTCGAGTCAAAATTACTGTTTTTTAATGTTGTTTTTGTGTCTCTATTCATGATGACGTGACCTAGGATCCCCAAAATTGGCAGACAAGACGCTTTCATTAATTGTTATGTTAAGTCCGAATTTCAACTTTCTAGGTTTTACCGTTTGTTAGTTATGAGCAAATATATCCTCATCTGCCAATATTCGCAAACAAAGCCAATGGTACTATGTGCTCGCTTGAACTCCCAATAATATGTGTGGTTAATTTATAGAGAAAAGTGCTCCAAAAGGAATTGTATGTTAAAGAAAATATTAAAAATATAATTCAAAGTCAAGTACTGCAAATCAAAATTAATCAACACAGCAATTAAAATTTATTATTTTGCCGATTTATTATTGGATGTCCGGGTTGCAATTTTACACGCATTTTCATAAAAAAATTGTTAGTCTTATGTTAGCATGTGGTGGCCGAGCCAATAATTAATATATTTTGTCCTTGTGCAATTTATGTCTGCGGTATCCGGTTATTGGCACATATCACTCATTGCTATCGGTGGTATTGCATGATGAACGGATACTGAGAGACAAAAGGGATTTAATTAACGTGTCTTAGTTTTCGCTTCTCTTTGTTCGCTGTAGATATATATCGCTGCTTCAATTTAATATTAATACTATTTGTTGATATTAAAGAACTACATGTCGAAACTCATCGTGTACAAACTCACTACCTTATATCCCCGCATATAAGCCTAGCTCGCATATAAGCTGACATAAGAAAAACAGCCTTAAAACGGTGATTTTATAAAATACACATATAAGCCGACCCTACAAATTGTAACATGTCATACGCACTCTACTACAGCAAAAGGTTGCAAAAAATAATAAATGAAAATGATAACCATTATTTTGCGTGTATGACCAACCAATCGCAGCTCGGTATTATCATGTGATTGAAAAAACCAATAGTGCAACAGCGTTCGAGCGCACATGCTGCTTTGCGTGTGTGCGTGGATGCTCTTATCGTGAGAAAAAAGGAGAAAAGTACAGAAAAAAGGCGAATTGCGCAGGTATCGTTGCATTTAGCATGGTTTGAGTTGTAGTTGCTGCAATTAAGTTAGCATAATGTCATTTCGCTTGAGTACGATCGGAGTTATGCGCATATAAGCCGACTCCTTAGTTTGGCACCTTTTTTTTGGAGTTCTAAACTCGGCTTATATGCGGGGATATTCGGTAAATTGGTATCTCGTGTGAGGATATACCATCTTATATACTTGATGCCAATACCTCTTCTATCCAAAATGTGTTTATGCAATTAATTTCATCTATCTCTGACCCCTTCATAAATTTTTTAGTCACCACTGCCTTTGTATTGTCATTACTTTGATCTGTAATTTTGACAACGTGGACATTAAATATGTGTGCATCAGTTTTGATTTAAAAAGCAATGAATCGGACCCATCCGCCTAACGACAGTGTCCCAAAAGTATAAGAAATCATTATTTTGGGTTGTGTTTTAAAGTGCTTTTTCCCTAATGTGTATTCATTTGTTCTATACTGAATTTCCTTAACTTTTTCTTTTCTAACGCTGTTGATTGATGGTGCTCTGTCCCACTTTTGTTTTCGCCGACTGATGAGTATGATGGACAGCGTCAGGATGCTTTGTCGTCCATCATGCCCATCATTCTGGGGGGAAGGTCTGTGGTGGCCGAGCCAATAATTAATATACTTTGTCCTTGTGCAATTATGTCTGCGGTATCCGGTTACAGTGTTCCCATGAAGCCGATTTTTTTCAGCGAATCAGTGGTTTGTTGGAACTAGTGCAAATAATTTTTGGCTATATAGTAACCATAACTTTAGAAAATTCGACAAATTTGTGGAAATTTTGCATGATTTAGGGCACATAAACATCCTTTTGGAGCATTGGGCACAATTGCTGCAAGAAAATTTGGGCACTTGTCAATTAGCCTAAAAGTTAGAAGGAACACTGTCTGGTTATTGGCGCATATCGTTCATTGCTATGGGTGGTATTGCATAATGAACGGATATTGAGAGACGAAAGGAATTTACTTTACGTGTCTTTATTTTCATTTCTCCTTGTTTGCTCGCTGTATATATATCGCTGCTTCAATTTATTATTAATACTATTTGTTGATATTAAAGAACTACGTTTCCAGACTCATCGCGTACAAAATCACTAAAACAATAGTTTGTCAATAGATAACGTTGAAAGTTAAAGTTGAAATTACAGCCAAAAATGAAAATAGATGAAAAATACTGTGCGATAGTGTGTAATGATCCAATTAATTAATTTCCCAATTGGTGGTTTATTTAGTTTTTACCTCAATTAATGGAGCTGTTAGTTTTTGCAAGCGCAGTTTTTAACTTTGAATAACTTTGAGAGGACAAAACAACATGTTCACACGCTTCATATCAGCATGCCAAATTATCGTAATTTCTCCTCTCGCAAAATCAAAGCATTTGAACAAAAGCAAGGTGCTAATTTCAATAAGCTCCAAAACTTTCAGTTTATTAAAGAGTAAGATCACAAAAATGACAAACAAAAAATAAATTAAAAAATGAGAAGCTACAAATTAAAAAAAAGCAAAAGTAAAAAACGCTCAAGTCCAGAAAACAAAAGTTGAAAATAAGACAACTAAGAATCCATTTCTGTGTTGTGCGCAGTACCCCTCAAAAATTCCCACATTGTTTGAAAAGTATTACTATTAAAAAGCTGACCCAATTTCAAAATTCTTCCATCCGCATCGTGGCAATTTTTTCTTTTAATTGGAGGAGTGTCACCAGCTATCATTTGTTCATTGCTCATGTCTCTTGATTTTTGTGCTTTCCGTAAGCAGTCTGTTAGCCACCATATTTTTGGATGCTCAACTCTAAATTCTGCTTGTAGCCGACGATGAACAGCTTCTGCAAAGTTGGTAGTTCGATTCTGAAATTATGCAATCATAAATATGCTGAAAATATGCGAATTTAAGTGGCATTTGCTCTGCTCATAATCAATTAGTGTGATAAATGTCGACGATTCATTACAATTTAAAGTATGTCGCTGCAGTGATAAACAGTAACGATAATGAAAAGATAAATGCTATAGTACAGTTCGAAATTAATTCTTTCCCAAGATAAGCTGAAATCGCTTCAGGCAAGTTATTTTTCGATCCCATTTACCCGATGAGCAAGCTAACGAAGCACAGCATATGAGGTAACAACATTATACCAGATTATTTCAATATGCAAATTTCTTAATATTTTTCAGAAAAAAATTGTGTTATGATCGGGTTGATTTGTGATTCCTTGCCTTTCTTTGCTCATGTTCATAGTTGTAGTCCTAGCTATGCTGACGAGGAATAAAATGTCTTAGGCTGTTAATCAAAAGTTTGATTGTGACTATAAGACTCTGGATACTGTCTATAGCAAATTGCAGCTTTTTTCAATAAAATAAAGTGAAAGTGAAGAAAGCTTTTGCTTTGTATGGAAAAGCGCTAAGTTGCAACTTTTCTGGCATAAAATGCTACATTCATTTTCTGAGAAAAAATTTTCCCACGCTTGCCACGTGTAACCATTTCTTGGACATCACAAGTCATGCATTATTTTGTGCTGCAAGAAGACAACATTGAAAACTTTGCAATTATTACTATTATTTTAAAGATCTTTTGCTCTACTATTTTTTTGGAAGAATTTTAGCTTTCCAGCAGGTGTACTTTCCAAAGTATTTGCCTTTGAAAAATTAATGTGTTTGCAGCGAAAAGCCACTGTTAATCATTATCATTGTAACCTAACCATTGAAATGATTCATAATTAAAGAATAAATTACATTTGCATATTGTGTGATTGAAAGGTTACTTATTATGTCACATTAACATAAGTGCGCATAAAAACTTGTATATTTTGTGCAGTTTTTTTAAAATGAAATCAAATCTAACAAGTTAAATTATTCCTGAAGTGAAATAGGCAGAACTAATTTAATAGTTTACAGAGACATCACGTCTTACAATCCTACTTCATTTGTCAACATCTTAATGCTGTCTCTGCGTCTAAATGTCAACATTTCAACCCCTAGTGACGCTGGTGAGGCGGAGCCCCTTATCGAATCTTTCATTAAAAAATTGTACAAAGATTTAATGCTCAACTCCCCTGAATTGGGAGTTGAAAAATCAAGTCTTTTATTGCACTCGCTGTATTACACTGAAGTCATTCAAAGCTAAAAACTGCGGTTGTAAAAACTAACAGCTCCATTAATCAAGGTTAAAACTAAATAAACCCCCAATTGGGAAATGAATTATTGGATCATTACAACTATTGCACAGTATTTTTAATCTATTTTCATTTTTGGCTGTAATTTCAACTTTAATTTCAAATGTCTATTGACAAACTATTGCTACCATAAAACAAACAATTTTTTTTATGAAAATGCATGTAATGATTTGCAATGTTTGACTTTGAATTATGTTTTTAATATTTTCTTTAACATGCAATTCCTTTTAGAGCACTTTTCTCTATAAATTAACGACACATATTATTATTTATGAAATATTGAAGTCATTGTTTATTAATAGCAAAACATATATTACTTTTAATTGCGGTATTTGGTCATCATTTAAAACTTATCGCTAGCATTTTTACAGCTTCGCTAACTTGGCTTTTGATTTCATCAAGATTCCTTTTCGTAAAAATACAACTCAGTATTGAGTTGTTTCTGCAAAACAGAGATTCTTATGACGTTTGCAATTAACGAAAAATATTATATTTAAGTCACAATAACCGAACATTAATCATTTTGAGAAAAAAGCGTAGGCGTGGCGTAGCGTGGAAAGGAGAAAAGAAAAATGAAAGAAAAAAAGCAGAGCACGAAAGTCTGAAGCTTTTGGCGTCAGGATGTCCCTGGCATCAGGATTTCAGGGGTGAGTTGTCTTGTGTCAGGTCGGTGGCGTCGAGATGTCCTGCTTCTTAAAAGCGCATTCAACCCGAATTTTGAAAAATTGCAAAAAAATCTTAAAAAATATGTTTACCAACATGACCTCATTGTGATTCTTGCAACTCATTCGATTAAGAAAGTCTAAGAGAAAAAATTTTATGTTTTCCCCTTAGAATCCAAATTTCGGACATCTTGTTTCAAGTAGATTGCGCAATAAATCAGTTTCTAACTTCTATTTCCGAGTCTTGCTATGTACCGGGCTTCTTGGAACTAGGTGAGTGCTGAAGGTATAGGTAAATAAATTAGTGGAACAGCTACTGTTTGAATTGAGAGAGGTTAGATGCTTTCCTAGTCTGCTTTGTCCGCCAAGCGCTAGCTAAGGAGTCGGAATAAGATAAGGCTTTAGGCGTAGTAGCCTATAGCCTATTGCAGATTGTGACTATTGCTTCGTATAGATAGCCTATCCGAAAAAATTATAGTCTGTTGAAGGCTAAGGCATTGTAGCTGGCAAGATATGAGACTAAGATTCTGGTTTTTAGTGAGTCAGTAAGTTTAATGTGATCATTGCGCGATTGGTTTAGGCCTAAAGATCAGATAAATCCAATTAGTTTTTCACGTAAATATGAAATTGTAAGCTTTAGTGCAAAGCATTTTAGTTAGCATTTTTCGTTTAGGTTTGTTACGGTTATCAGCTGGTACCTACGAAGCCTTTTCCTCCACAACTGCTATGTAGTCAGTCATTTGGAACAACTTTGACTTACGTCCTTTCAGTTTGGTAATGTTCAGAAAGCATTTCTCCTTAGTCTAAGGGGAAAAATAATTGCAAATATCTTACGATTTCTTGGCCGAAAAGAATCAAAATTGGGCGAAAAAATTCTAAAAAATTGCCTAAGTTGTTTCATTATGGTTTTGCAGAAAAAAATTTTAAACAAAAAGGTCCTGAATGTCCTTATAAAATTTACCCTGCAAATATTTTCTTGCACTACAGTCTTCATTAATCAGTCACAAAATATGATGGGGTGGGGTTAAGAGGGCTTACCAAGTTTGTTGAAAAATTTACCCTAATATGTATACATGCTTTCAAATGTGTTTAGGATTTGACTAGTATGTACGAAAAAGAGCTAAGGGGACAAGGTTTTCTCCAACTTTTTGCCTACTGGTAAGTGCTTTAATTTTCTCAAAACAATTGTGCCCAAAGTTGTAAATAGGTTAGTGTGCCCTAAATTTCGTATCAATCTAGTATTACACTAAAAGTTATATTTCTACAAATTTATGAAGTTGCTCATGAGTCATGAATCACAATCACAAATAAACAATTAAAACAAATTATCAATAGTAGGAAAGGGTCTGATACCTGGTTATGTCCTGTATTTCAAAATTTGTTAATCTAAATTCAAGTATGATAATTTTTACTTTAGTTCAGTGTACCCATTGACAAGAACACAATCAAATAGAAAATGCAACACCAAGAGCAAAACACCAAGACTCGGTTCAAACCAGAAAGCGATTCTGCCATTGGCCAATATTTGTTGAAAAACAACTAATATGCACTTTACTATTCTGATTCATGGTTTAAAATCCTGATCACAGCTTGTCGTCAATTTCGCTTGAATCTATTGGAAGCTGTTTACAAAATTTATGGAAGCAACCAGATTTGTGCAGGCAAAAACATTTTGTATTCACAGTGAAATTGTTTCAATAAGCCGTATAAGGTCAAAGCCTTCTCTGCAAAAGGTGCAATTGTCTGAATGCAGTTGTTACTCTAGCTTGTGCTATAATCCTAAAAAATACAAAAAAATCCTTGAAAAAAAATCGTAAAAGATATTATCCTAAAAAAAGGCTCATCATTTTTCTTTTTCCATTTCTATGTGGTTGGTTACCAGGGTTCCCACTAAGTCGGTTTTTGTCAGCAAATCAGCAATTTGTTTGTTCAAGGGGAAATCATTTTTTGGCAGTATGATTAATATGGCTTCAAAAAAGTTGACAAATTTGTGGAAATATGGCTTTTAGTATACTTTGAAGCTGAATTGGTGCAAAATTTAGGGGACATAAACACATTTTTGAGCTTTGGGCAGTGGGCACAACTGTTTTGAGAAAATTCAGGTGCTTGCCGATTAGCCAAAAAGTAAAGAAAACACTGGTGCTTACTACCAGTATTCAAGCAAAGCTTCTAGATAGAGGACTGTTTATATTTTTTATATTCAAACAAACACGATAATGAACCTTATTATCTGGTGTGCTTTATTTATTGAAATGAAGTCTTGTAAGCCATTAAATTGATGTTAGTTCTTGTAATTTGGAGCCTTTTAGGACCCTAAAAATTTGGTGATGTAGATTGTACTGGCTAATGACAATGTGCAGGATGCTGAAGTTCTGGTGACTGGAATAGCTATGGACCATAATTCCTGCAAAAGCCTTTTCCAGCAGTTCATTAATGGAAAAAAAATGCTTTCTATTCATTTTTGTATTAAATTACTATTCTACTGATTTTTCAGAGCAATTACTTGATGCTTATGAATGATCTAGAACAAATTGCATATAAGCAAATGCGACATCTGCTAACACTTCGGGATGCTGCTAATGTTCAGCTAAAGAACATTGAAGTTTTGTGTGGGGATGCTAGATTGGTAAGATGCTTTTTGGCAGAGTTGCAAAGTCAATATAATGCAGGGTGTTTGCCAGTCTTTCTTGCTTTATAGTAAGTCATAGCTCAGGAATTGTAAGGAATAGCAAGGTGAAAGTGGTACCATTTGAAAGTTAGAATCTTCGAGTATTTTTTTGCTGTGATAGACTGGTGGTCTTTCCTGGCCATTATGTCACAGTTATTTGTTTGTTTTTTTGTGTCAAAATTAGATTTTATGGGTTTTATTGCTTTTAGTTTTTGGCATTCCTGGAAAAGACAGAGAACTTTGTGTTTTCAAGTTTCCTAAGAATAAGCCTTGGACCATTGGGCATCTTTTCAATGCAACTTTAGGATCAAACATTCAACATCAGAGAATAATGTAACAACTCAGATAACTAAGGCCTGGCAACCATCGACTTCAGTATGATTGTTCTTGTTTGGCAAGAATTTTAATACTGATTAGTGTATGCCACGTAGCCAAGGGTTCACATTGAACATTTGTAAAAAGTAATATTAGGACACAGTGTTCCCTCTAGGTCGTTTTTGGATCAATGGTGAATAAGTTTTGGCAATATTGTAAACATAGCTTTGGAAAAGTTGAAAAATTTGTGGAAATATGACTTTTAGCATACTTAAATAATGGATTGATGCAAAATTTAGGGCATGTAAACAATTTTTAACTGCTTTTGGAACTATTTTTTTGAAAAAATCTGGGCACTCGCAGATCAGCCAAAACGTTAGAGGTTAGCACTGATAGAACATTTCTTCGTTACTTTTGATCCTGATTTCACTTCAAAAAGCTATTATTATGTAAACTTTATTGATTTTATCAAGATTTTGGTACCCTAATTCTTATTAATGATATAGAGAAAAAATATCTCAACATTAGTTGAATAGGCCTAATGTTCTTCTCAGATCATTTTATCAATGCAACGATATTGAATGTGCAATTTTGTGTTTTGCCTTTTTATACTGCTGTGATTTTGAGTTAAGCAGCTTTAACTGTTAACTTCACTAGCACATTTTTTTCACTTTGTGCCTCATGAAATTTTTCAATTTTACAACGCTGCTTTGATTTTGAAGCCCTGCTCCTAGAATACATTATGGGCAAGGTTTCGAATCTTTTGTTAAGGTTTGATCACTTTTTGAGTTAATAATAGCATACTATAAAGGTAACATGGGATTTGTGAAATTTAGTGTTTCATATATCTTAGCTAAAATCTTATCAAAAATCTCTGTCATAGTAATAGCTTTCTTTTTTTTTTTCTTTGTACCTAATGTTTAGACTAAAAAACTACATTTACATTATACCTAGCTGTAACCATTAGGCCGATTTTAGTCAGCAAATCAGCATTTTTATTGGGCTTATGTCGACTCATTATTAGATTTTCCATTGCTTGCTATAGAAAAATTGCTGATTTTTCGGGCACATGCCAACTCACCAAAACATAACATTATACTGTAGCAACCAGTAACTTTTGCTTTATTATAGTTTTGAGATTCCTGAGCTTTGAAAGACTGACAACTTTTAAAAATCTATGTGCAAGTCCATGTTATTACCCACGTGCACTTGCTGCTACTGTTGTTGTAATGATGTACCTTTTTAAAGACTCTGTAAATTTAATTCTTAGTGTGAATGCTTAGTTGGTTGTGGATTTATTTTTTTGCTCAGATTTTCCTTTCAAATGTTCATATTGAAAATATTTTTCCTTTATTTTAAAAAATATAAAGATATTTTTTGTGATTGCAGCGCCATTTTCTGAATTGCATGCAAAACTGCAGAAAACTTCTCAATTTTTTTGGTCAGTTTGACCAAACTAACTGAACTTTTTTGGTCATTTACTAACATGTAGGTTAATCACCCAAAAAAATCCTAAATGTTATGATTTGATTTGGTACTTATTGCTTTAAGTCTGTTGGTAGATTAGGACAAGAAACGCAGAAGACGCTTCATGTCTCAACTAAAATCTAGATAAAATCTTTTTAGTTTGTATCAAAGCCAGATTCCTTTGTTTTAAACTGTAAAGTAGTTGCTGCATTTTAATTTGGCTTGGTGTTGCAACTAGTATTTTTAATTGTGTGAACAGATTCTTAATTCGGAGAATGATTCATCGGTTGTTGATCCTGTAAAGACATTGCACAAGCTTGGGCTTGCAGAGCGATCAAAATGCACTTTTGAAAAACTCACTGGCACTACCACTAATAATGGAGATAAAAGTTCAACTAAGAGGTGAGAACAACCTACTATGTCAGGGGTCGGCAACCTTCAGCCTGCCGAGATAAATCATCTGGCCTGCAACCCCTTGCAAATTTTGGCAATACTGTAGCTCAGGGCTGGCCAACCCACGGCTCGCGAGCTGCATGCGACTCTTCTCCCGGTTCCATGCGGCTCTTTTCCGCAGGCCCTATTTCTTCTAAAAAAGCACTAAGTAGGCTATGCAAAAACGCAATCACGTTTCTAATTTTTATTTCTTGATGTTGTTTGCTGTAGGGGATTTCCCGCTTACCATATTGTTCTTTGTGCTTGACACGAGGCATGCTCTTTAGCTAGCAAGTGGGTTAGACAGCAAATCGTTTTGTTTTTAACCTTACTTCCTTTTCCTAATAAACGGTTTATCACTTTATTGAGTGTATAATGATAGGGCCTGCTTTTCAGCCGATTCCATTTCGAGTAGGGCAAGGAGACTGACTGTGTGCTACAGGATACTGGTTTATAAATAATTGATTTATGAATATTAATTTAGGTTTATAAATATCAGTTTATTTTAGTAAATAATTTGTGTTAAGTTTGCTCTTAAAATGGCAGGGAAAAAATGCACAGCAAAACGAAAATAATAATGAGGATTAACACAGGACGTTTTTAACAGAGTGGGAGAGCTTATATTTTTTTGTTGAACGTAATGGCAAGCCATTCTGCCTTATATGTCAGATGTCATTAGCGCATTTCAAAGCTTCAAATCTTCAGTGCCACTTCAGCTCACTCCATGCTAACATCGACAGGGAATTTCCGAAAGGCACTGACCTTCGCAAGCACAAGTTGATTACTTTGAAAAGTCAGGCAGAAAAGCAGACACAGTTTTTCGAAAAAGTTTATGAAGCACTGAGAGACTGTAACGCTTGCATCATATCAAATGGCTTGGAACATTACACTGGCCAAAAGGCCATACAATGAAGGGGAGTTCGTTAAAAAATGCCTCTGTGAGGCTGTTGAAATCTTGTCTCCTGAAAACAACAAACTGAAAAGAATGGTAGCAGATGTCCAACTGTCCCGCCACACTGTAGAACACAGAATATCGGACATTAACCCAGTTATTGAATCACAGTTGCACTCTGACTTGCAAGTATGCAAGTATTTTAGTGTCGCATTAGATGAGAGTTGTGACATACAAGACAATGCTCAGTTGGCAATATATGCACTGTCTGTTTCAAACAATTGTTTGATCATAGAAGAACTCCTTGATATTGTGCCATTAAAAGACAGAACCTGTGGCATAGCTGTGAAAGAAGCAATGATGACAGCATTTGCGAAAGCAAATATGCCCATAGCAAAACTAATTGCAATAACCACGGATGGAGCGCCAGCCATGATTGAATCTGTGAACTGACTTCTGGGGCTGTGCAAAGCTGACCAAACATTTCCCAAGTTTTGGAATTTTCACTGCATCATTCACAGGTAGCAACTCGTGTCTAAATCATTGAGTTTTGACAACGTCATGAAGACTGTGAAGCAAATCGTCAACTACATCCGCACACATGCGCTTTACCACCGGCAATTCAAGAATCTAATCGCTGACCTGGACCAAGGGTTTCCAGATGATCTGCCGCTGCACTGCACTATAAGGTGGCTGTCAAAAAGCTAGGTACTCTCTCGCTTTTTTCAGCTCTTAGATGCTGTGAAACTGTTCATGAAAGAGAAGAACAAGAACTATCCGGAGCTCTCGGACCTCGAGTGGATTATGGGCCTGGATTTTTTAGTCGACATGTGGTACCACTTGAACAGATTGAATCTGAATTTGCAGGGTAAGTTAAAAACGCTGCCCGACCTACTGCAAAGTGTATTGGCTTTTATCAACAAACTGAAGTTGTTCAAGGTGCATATTCAAAAGGGAGATTTCACGCATTTTCCAACTCTGCTAAAAGCCAGCAGGCAAGTCACTAGCGCCACCCTGAATAAGCAAAGAGTTAGATTTGCAACACTTCTTGAGACCCTGCAAGAAAGCTTTGTACCGCGGTTTCGTGATCTACAACTGAAAAGGCCACAGATTACATTCCTTGTCGACCCATTTAATTCTAAGACCGACTGTTTGAAAGCCCCTCTAGTCTCAGATGAGGCTGCAGCTGAGTTGAAGATGATCGATCTTCGTGAGGAGGACCAACTCAAACCTGCTTTAAGGGAAGGAACCATTGAGTTTTGGAAAAGTGTGCCAATGAAAAAGTACCCCAATGTCAAACGGGCTGCGCTTAAGATACTAGGAATGTTTGGGTCAACATACGTCTGAGTGTCTGTATTTTCTAATCGATGTGTTCTGACTGACACTCATGTGAAAGAATTGCTTCGATTGGCAACAACGGAATATAAGCCAGATTTGAAGAGGATTGTTCAAGACAAGAAATGCCAGAAGTCCCACTAAGTAACATGCATAACACTAAATGGCTTGTAAATTTCGGTCATTTTCAAGTTGGTGTGTGACATTTACAATAAATCTAGCTGAGCAAAGGTATGTGTGTGAGTGAGGAAGAGATGGGGCGATGTTTATGTGGGGCGATGTTTATGTGTGCCGATGTGTATGATATGGCTCTTTGCGGTAACATAGTAAGAAATGTGGCTCGTAGTCTCTGACTGGTTGCCACCCCTGCTGTAGCTAATGAAATTAATTGAACTGCAGTGCAACTACGAGTTAAAAGCATATAGTTATTTTTTGAACTTTGTCATAAGGTCGTATTTTGAATGAAAACAATCATGCTGAAAAGAAGGCATCAATATTTGGCACTAACATGTATGTTGTTAGTCAAACAGTTATTTCGTGCTGAAAATCACTAAGAACAAGACTTAGTTAGCGATAGCCATTTGCAAGATGTTATACTTCGGCAATTTCCAATTTTCTGGACTTTAATCAACTTTCAAGCCAAAAACAACATGAAATACCGTATCTCATCAATGTGACATAATATAATTATGGTGCAAGATCATCACAACATTATCACTCATTTTCAGAGAAAAGGCAAAAATGTTTTTGCGAATTTTGGCCTCTGTTTTTATGGGTTGTAGAGAATTAAATTTGGTATGATGCAATATGCCAGTGCCACCTTTTTTGGTGTGATGTACCTTTTACAACGTTCTAAAATTTTAAATACCCCTCAAATAGCAGTGTTAAAAATTGAACGCAGTTTGAAAGCAAAGAAAAAGAACAGCAAAGATTTGAGTGGTTAATCCAAATATTATGAATTATGAAATTAAGAAATATGAAATAAGCTGTGAAGCTTGCGCAGCAGAACTCCAAAAGCTTCAGAATTTGCTGATTTTAATTTACTAAAACAATGCACAGCAAGCTTCTAGCAACAGTTGCCATAATTTTATGAAAACCAACAAAACATTTAAAAAACAATCAGCTAAACATTGATTAGGTGTTCTATTCATCATTAAAATAATTTGAATTACTGATTTACCATGGTATTGCAACTAACACCTGATTAAAATGCAACTGTTGTTCGAAGTCAAAATGATGAAAGAAAACTGTTCCTTTTTTTTAATGGGTAATGTGAAACGGTATTAATGAAAAGGAAACAACAAAAATTGTTGTTTAACTAGGCTATATATAATTAATTCAGATTGTGTGTTTATGTGCATCTGAAGGAATCTGATTTCCTAACAGTTTTAGATATTTTATAAGTGAAAATAACTCAATACATTTCATGATTTTCTGCAAATATTTGAAAATGGCCATTATTTCGGTAAAAAATCACAAAAATTCCTCAACAGTTGAAGATTTGGGTCCCCGACTTTTCGGAGAGATTGTT
Organism: Trididemnum nubilum; assembly: GCA_963965965.1. Classification (NCBI taxonomy): domain Eukaryota; kingdom Metazoa; phylum Chordata; class Ascidiacea; order Aplousobranchia; family Didemnidae; genus Trididemnum; species Trididemnum nubilum. Next base: position 28,818,714 of record OZ014474.1, read on the forward strand.
TTGTCGCGGACCTTTTCGGCTCGGTCTATTTCATCTCCACCACTTTTCAGCACAGGTCCTTTTTGTCTCAGATCTTTTCGGCGCCGATTCGGAGCCCTTTGACAGTTCAGTTATTTATTCTTACCTTTTGTTTTTTTGCGGTTTTGCGCAAGTATTAAGTAGGTCAGTGGAACTTCTTTAAAACATTAGAGAGCGATCAACGGTTGTAGTTGGATTTCAATAATTTGATTATTGCTGCGCGCTTCAATAACATATCTGCATGGTAGTTTTTCCGATTTTTCTTTTTTTTTTGTGGTGTAAATAATTCATTTTAATTTTTGGATCCTGTACAAAATGCAGACTCTGATTTTATCTTTACCTCATGAAAAATGAAAGAAAGATATGGAAGTGTTTAGACAATGCTTCAACATCTACACATTACGAGTTCAAAAATTGAAACAAAAAAACACCGACAGGATAATAAAAAATAATAAACACCTGTTGGATTTTTGTTAAAACTTAAAATTGTATTGTCTAGTTTCCATGACAATCAAAAGAAGTATTTTTTTTTTACTTATATTTTCGGAATTTCCTTAATAAATAATGTTTCTAAATCGCCAATATTTCCTCCCCAGTTTCTGGTAATTTTGGGTAATATTGGGGATCCTCCACAAAATTAGCATGTATATTTTCCGCTGAGGTACTGTTGATTTTATTTTTAAAAACCATATTTCTAGATGTTGGAGACAATTAATTTTAAACTCAAGTGAAAGACGAAGATATTAGACATCACAATAAAATAGTCGGAACCGCGCAAGATGATGTTTGAATTAAAATTTTTTGCAGTTTCAGTATTCGAGAATAAACTTAGTTTTAAATTTAGGAACAAACTATGAGCAATTTCATATTCAACGCAGCAAAATTTTGTAGAAAATTTTATCTGTTTTGCTGTTTTTGTCAAAATTTTGCATTAACGCAAATTTTCGTGTTTATTGTTTGAAAAGCGAAAACTTGATACATACTTGACTACTTATGGTAGAGTGAAGGCCTGTTTATTCAGAGCGCCAACGCAAAAAGCAGCGCAAACTACGTGGAAAGCAGTGCGATTTGTTCTATTAGAAAGCGGTTTTCCATGCAAATACTTTTGTACAGGATCCAAAAATTAAAATAAAATATTTTCACTACAAAAAAAACAAACAAAAAAACAGAGAAAATACCACGCAGATATGTTATTGAAGCATGAAGCAGTAATCACATTATTGAAAATAAATTACAACTGTTGGTCACTTTCTATTGTTTTAAAGAAGTTCCACTGACCTACTTAATAGTTGCACAAAACGGCAAAAAAGCAAAAGAAAAGAATAAATAACTGAACTGTCAAAGGGTTTCGAATCGGCGCCGAAAAGGTCTGGGACGAAAAGGACCTGTACCGAAAAGTGGAGGAGGTAAAATAGGCGGAGACAAAAAAGTCCATGATGAAATGGTCGCTCCAAAAAGACGTGCTTCCTGAAGATTTGGCTCCCAAACCACTGGTCTACTATGATCTACGATTTTATGGCAATTTGATTTATCGATTTTATCGCCAACTAACTGGCTACACAAGCCAACCACAGATACACACACTTGGCAAAACTGCCTACGAAACTAATACCTAAAATCACCCACTCTTAGAATATTAGAATCTAGAATGAAAAACGACCCGCCTATTTATACCACGGCAAACGCTATCGAATATCCCAGAACAATCCTTGATACGTCACAATAGAAAAAGTATACAAGCTTTTGATAAACAAATTTCGACATAATTATGACGTCACAAACTTCAAGTCTGAATATAGCAATTAAGACATGTAAACAACTACTTATTCCGGTGATTAATAGAAGACAGTAGAATATACTAGAAAGGAATCATCTCCAATATTCCAAAGCAGAAAAGCGGGAAAACAAAGAAACAATAACGTATTTGTTAAAATACAGCAAATAATTATATCTCAGGCATTCAAAATTATTATTCGTGACAGAGTACTACGACACTTCATGCAATGATTTGGATAGGTCTATTTCGTTCAATACCAAACCTTGTCAGCTGAGCAGGCATGAATCGAAGTGAGAAAAAAAACGTAAAGAGTTACTATTTATTGAATTTCAGGTAGTTGAAACAGGCCCAACCAAAAAAATAAAAGACCAAAATACGAAAAACTCAAATGTTTTTAACTTACAAATTGCTGGAGTAGAAAGCTGAATTTTGGAGACAAGGAAGGAGGTTAAAAATGCTCCAGTATCGTTTTATTGTTTTTGAGTCTAGCAGTACTATAAATGTTTTTCATTAAATCTCTGTTTAGATTTAGTTTAAAATTCAACAAGGACATGTTGAAGGAGCTGATCGAGTTTCCCGAGCTGCATGAAAACCAACAGTTTAAATATTCATCAAAGGAAATTGATTGGACTGAAGTGGATGGTTTATCAGAAGAAAGTTTGTCTGATTCACAGTCTGAAAATTCATCATTGGCTTCCGAGAAGGTTTTTTATGTTCTACGCTGCTATTTAATAAAAATGCATATTCCATATGCCTCAGCTTTGCTTTTCAGAGTTGTGTTCAATAAAGTATGGCATATTACCACATTGCTATAATACAGTGCTCACAAAATGATAGTAGTATGTTTTTAATTAACAATGCTTTTATTGTTCAGGTGTAATGCTTTATACTAAATAGATCGGAATTATGCAGCTATTTAGCTAATCACTAATTGTGATTCTGCTCTGCAGTCGACATAGCATTGATCAAGCTTGCGTTGGAAAGATCTCTGTTAAAATGCATTAGCGGTGTGAAAGTATTGGGTCTACGACGTTTAGGCGAGGACGTTTAGGCTCCGCCGATTATGCGCCAGGACTTCTAGGCTCCTGGACTTTTAGGCGGCACAGGGAAGGTTTAGAAAAGTTGTGTAAGATCAGCTATGCTGTATGGAAGTGAAGCATGGTGCTTGAGAGAAAAAGAAATGGTAATTTTGAGAAGATCAGAAAGGGCGATGATTCGAGCGACGTGTTGGGTGAAGCTATTAGATCGAAGAAACAGCTATTAGTTGATGGACATGTTGGGCGTAAAGGAGTCTTTAGATAGGATGGCTAAAGCAAGTAGTATGCGATGGTACGGTCATGTTTTGAGGAAAGAAGATGAAAATGTGATATTGAAGGCTTTGAAATTTGAAGTTAGCGGTAGTAGAGGAAGACTGTAACAAACTTAGAAAAAGCAAGTAGAGAATGAGATGAAGAAAAATGGACTGGTGAAAGAGGATGTATGTGATCGAACGAAATGGCAAGGCGTGGTAAAGACCATGACCATTATGAAATCCGGCCAACTCCGTTGACGTGGACAATATCGGATCCAAAATGTGATGATGATGTGATGGTGAGGTAAAAAAAAATTTTTTCCTAATTTTGAAAAAAAAAATTCTTTCAAAAAACAGTTTTCAAACCAAAAAAAAGAAACAAATTTTTTAATTTTTTTTTCAAAAACGTATTTTTTCAAATAAGAGCTTTTTTCTAAAAATGAAAAATGAAAAAAGTTTTTCAAACAAAAAAAGTTTCAAGGTGAATTTAGACAGTATCCGTTTTTCGTCCGTTTTTTTTACGTGTTTGCTTCTCCATGAAAAAGTATGCGCTTTTTCATCCGCATTTTTTATAAGTCCATATCCGCACTAAGTAGACTGTTACATAATGATAAAAATTTTGTGTATGAACGATAAGAGCGATATTTCAAAATAAGGCTGCAACCTGTAACCCTTTGCAAAAACATGTTTTCGGAAAACTTTTGTCCAGTAAGTGACAGTCTGGTTAGTACGGATATGGACACATAAAAATGCGAATGAAAAAGGACATACTTGTTCAAGGAGAAGCAAAAACGGACGAAAAACGGATACTGTGTAAATCCACCTTTACTTTGATTAAAACATAAATATTTTCGAAGCTTTTCATCTAACACTTGTCAAGAGGAATGGTCAGAATAGATAACGCAGGAAAAGGAGCGGCTATAGGAAAAAGGCGAGCAGTGATTGGTTGGCAAAGGAACGTCGTTTGTGTACAACCTTCAAGTTGAGAACGAATTGTTTTTGTCGGCAGAGGGCGGGGTTAAAAGTTTAGATAAAAGTGACAGTATTGAAAAAAACTACAATAAGAAATCAATTTTTTGTAAAACTTTTTCGCTCTCCTTCCATCTATCTGCTTTTGAAGTCACTTTTATCAAAACTTCTAACTGTTATTTGAAGCAAACATTTTGTTTCGAAAAAAAAAATTTTTTTTAGAAAAAATAAGTACCGTACATACATTTTTGGAAAAAATTTTTTTGAAAATTTTTTTTTACTTCTGGCGCATTAAAGTCCAGGTGCCTAATCGGCGGCACATAAACGTCTGCGCATAAAAGTCACGGTTCGGATAGTATCACCCGAATCATGCTGTCATGCGTATTGAATTCAACTTGTTACTCACTGCGTCACAATTACCAGTATCAGGCATTTACGAAGTAATCTTTGTATTACGAACAATGTAAAGCTGTTTGTAAATCAGTTTGTTGAATAAGAGAGAAGTTAATTGTGCAATACTGTGGCATGCTTTGAGTTTTTGATTATTTCAGTTAGACTCCTGATTCGTTATAGGTTTCAAAATAGAAATTTGAACGTTTTTTGTTGAAATTTGTACAATATTTTATTTTCAGCCCCAAAATGACAAGTTGATGGTAGTACGCGTTCCTCCTGCCCAGAATCAAGAACTCGTCTACGTGACATTGGTCTCCACCCCAGAAGACTTTTACATCCAGCGTCACTGTGATCGACCTCAACTGGAAGCAATCGAGAAAGGGTTGAAGGTGCAGTACTGGGTGGTTTCGGCAATATTGCATTTACATACTGACATTGTTTTAGTTATACCAATCAAGCACCACATACTCTCGGTCTACGGCTTTAAGGTGCAGCCGATTATGACTCATAGATGTATGTACAATTTATAAATGCGCCAGAGCCATATTTATAATTTCAAACTTTTTTTTCTTAACGTTCGTTTTTAAGTGCACTATTGCACGGCTACTTCTTTAAAAATTTTTAAGGTTACATTTCATTTTACCATGTTTATTTTTTGCAAAATTATATTTCCTAAGCCGGACTCTGCTGCCCGCGATCCGAAATTCTGTGGCACGCAAGTGATTTGCGTGACTTCTGGCTCGGGCAGTGGCCCACGTGACCTTTCGTGGTTGTTTTTAGTCTACCAAAGACTTCAATGTTTCTCAGGAGTCACGGATTCATCTCCCACATTTCTATTTATGATCGTTACTAACTTTGGAAGCAACTTTTTTAGAAAGTTTAAGACTGAAGTTTTGCAGGATTATACAGTACATTGCTTCAAATTATTGCTTTACTTAATGTTTTTGTAGTGTGTTATATTGCTTATGATTTTACTTAAATTTATTAGATCACCCATTCGCACTTCGAACTGCCTATAGCACTTTTTCTCGCTGAAAGATCTTTCGCGCTAATCACGCTAATACCAATAGATCCTTCAGAACAAATTAATCAAGCTTTAAAAACCTAAAGAAGTATGTACAGTTGTACACTACGAAAGTAAACAATTACTTGCGTTTACTATTCACGCTGTTTTGTTTTTTTTTGTTGCGTTGATTACGGTATGAGTCAAAAAATAGAAAATGTGAAAATCGTGTAGAAAATAAAATTAACATCTATGACATGCACTTCGAAAGATAAACTAATTGTTTGTTTTTACGATTCACGCTGTTTTTTTTGCGTTGAGAACGAGAAGTGTTTAAATTAATTAAAATGCAAAAATCATTGTTAATAGAAAATTACATTAACGAAATTTCTATAAAACACTCTACGAAGAATAAAACTGTATTTAATTATTTTTTGCGTTGCTCGAAAAGTACAGAAAATTCCTAAAAAAAACTACATAAAAACCGTAATTAATGACGGGTCGTACCAGATACTTTTATACTATACAGTGCATATTCAAAGGTATGTGCTACGAAAAATATACTGAAAATGTCGGTCGCACCATCATCGTAACATTTTCTAACTTCTCTAATTGTAAAAATTAAAAATTTGGTTTTGATGCCTAAAGTCCGGTGCGTAATAGTCCTAACGCATACTAGTCTCCCCGCATAATCGGCCGTACCTAATGGTCACGGTACGACACACTTCAAATTCTGACGTACAATCTCACGGATTGAGCCTTTTTATTCCCTTGTGACGGAGGGTTAATGTTTACTCAAATTGCAGGTGTTTAGTTTTCGGCCGGCTCGACAGGAAGATCTTATGTCTTGTATAACTGCTGGAGAGTTATGCGCTGCGTGTACCTCTGTGAGAAAGTGGTGCAGGGCTAAAGTAATGAGGGTAATCAAGCAGAACAGGTCGGAAGACGATGCCGAAAACCGGATTGGACAGGGGAGAGATGAGGTCGAACTCTTCCTCATCGATTATGGAAAGTTGGCTAAAGCTAAAGTAAAGTTTTCTGTTTTAACTTTAACAGCTTTTTGTAGTGATTATTGTGCATATATGTTGCGTACTTGTGAAGTACCGGTATAGAAATTCTTCCGGCTAATTCGATATTTGCAAGCATGAACATTATAAAGTAATTTTTAACTCCATCTGGGTCCACATACTAAGGCCTTCGGAAAAACACGAACATTCGTGTTTGGTGAAATTGGCATACTATGGTCTTCGTTACGAATAAAATTTCCGAATCTTCGTTTCGAAGATTTTCATTTTTTTCGAAAATTTTTTTGTTCGTTACTAACGTATTTTGTTTGTACTAACATTTATTTTTCCTTCGGAAAAAAACAAAACTGAAATTGGCTCAAAATGTTCGTGAATTAGCCTGAATCTTCGCATAAATTTACGAATGCTCTAGACCACTCGCAAAATTTTCCGAAGATTTTTTTGCTGGCTATTACACTTGTTTCGCAGATTGTTGGTAGGTAATAGAGGAAAAGAGCGTGCTGCTCATTATTGCTTGCTTCATCATGGCTTTATTGTATGAATTTATGAATGAGGAGAGAAATTTTGGAATGAAGAAAACCCAATAGTTCATTAGTGGGCGAAACTAATCAAGAGTTTGCAAAATTTATCGCTTTGCCGAGACCACCGCCCGTCTTTGATAGTTCCTTATTGTAAGAGTTACCATTTTTTTCCTCTTGAATTTCTTCAAATCGAACCAATTCAGTTTAATTTATTCTACTGAAAATGAATCGTCATCTATCATCGATGGAATCAGCAATCCACTTCCATTTTAGATCCAATAGCATGCCTTTCGTCTTGCAGTCGGAAAGCGAAGATGGTAGATAGTCATAATTCTGACTAAATAAAGATGGATTTACACAGTATCCGCATTTCGTTCGCGTTTGTACGTTTTTTGTTCTCCATGAAAAAGTATGTTTTCGTGTTTTTATGTGTGCATAATCCGTACTAACCAAATTGTCACACGCTGGACAAAAGTTTTCCAAAAACATGTTTTTGTATAGAGGGTACAGCTTTGTTTTGAAATATCCCTTTTTGATCAAAAATTTTAAGCAATATGTAACAGTCTACTTAGTGAGGGTATGGACTTATAAAAATGGGGAAGAAAAAGCGCTTACTTGTTCACGAAGAAGCAAAAGCTACCTAAAAAACAGACGGAAATCGAATACTGTGTAAATTCCCTTACGCTCACGAGACTCATTTCTTGAGTTAAATCTGCGACTCATTTTTAATTTAATTTGCATAAATGAATTAACAAAAAATTTGGAACAGCCAAGTTTAATCAAAAATGTAACACGTGCATAAAACGGAAGAGGTGACAATTATTTGTTTTTTATTCTTAACAATAGTTAATTAAATTATTTAATGATTGTTACATATTTAATGACGTTATTTATTCGTGTTTGAATGCAAAAGTTACGCAAATTGCTTTTACGAACACAAAAACGAAGTTTTTCGTTCGGAATTGATTCAAGAACTTTTTACGAAAATTTTTGAAGCTACAACTTTGTTTTGGAAACTAAAAAAAATGAATATCTGATTAGGGAATACAAAATTTTTTAGTTGTTACATGTTTTTTTCAAGGAAATGTCGATCACGAAGAAAATAAAGTTATGATTTTACGAAGAAAAATTATTTTAAACCACGGTTTAAAGTCGATGCTGTCTAAAAATAAAGACGAATCGATATCGATAGTTTACACAAAAAGCAAATAATTGTTGATAATAATCGATATTAGAAACAAAAAGCAAAGACTAAAGAAACAAAAAGCAAAGATATCAAAAACAAAAAGAAAAGATTAGTCATCGATATCGAAATGCGAAAAAAAGTTTTTTTTATATTTTTCATTAGGATGCACTAAAGTTTTTGCTGTATTGACCATTAAATGAAACATGTGAGTGGAAAAACTATCATTACCGTTCTATAATAAAGGATATGAAAAATACTTTTAGGATAATTATAAAGAGCAATATAGCACAAGAAAAACGAAACGATGTAAGCTTTGGCAGACTCAACAAGAATAAAAGTAAAGTTTAAAGATTCTACCAATCGATAACATGTAAGCAGAAAGCATAAAAAAGGCGATAATCGATAGAAAAAATTGAAAGCAAAGCATCTGCGATAATCAATTACAGAAAAGCAAAGAATGTGGTATGGATTATCGATTACTAATTGATATTTCCAACCCTGTTTTAAACTTTCAAAAAATGTTTGTTAAAATCTATTCCGAATAAAAATTTGAAACCCGAATGACTTCCGAAACACGAATATTCGTGTTCCGAAAACCGTATGTGGCCCCTGGTAATCTAGTATTGCCTGATAATCTTTTTTTTTCCATGTTTTGGAGATGCCTATTATAATACCGTATATTATATAACTAAGCAATGTTTTCATTATGGATGTTAAATAAAATTAATAACTCTGTCATTGTATTTTGAAAGCAACTTAGTCAACCCAGCGAAAAATATGGATTATGTTTTCTTGCTACTTAGAGATGTCGTTAATTTTAATACGACTCTTAAGATGCTTGAATAAAGTCAAACATCTGGCTGCTCTGTTAAAGCCGAGCTTTATTCTGGACAATGGACAGTGTACTGTACACTGACAGTCGAGATATGAAATAGCACCAATAAGAGCTCTAAACGCCTTAAAAAGTCACTCGGCAACTCCGATTAGAATTGAAAAAAATTGTCCAAATGGGCATCAGTGACGCCACTGGTGGGATAACCTAGATCGGTCAGAAATGATTTTAGTATCATTAGTGTATTGGTTGAAACAATAATTAAGCAAAAATGTATTTCATCAGTATGTTGAAAAATTTTGTTGCAGGTTTCTTGTTTAAGAAGCCTTCCGCAAAACTTTCATCATATCCCTCCCCTTGCCTTCGCCTGTTCTCTAGTGGCTGTTCGGCCTTACACGAAGAACGGCAAGTGGAGCGAGAAGGCCGTACAGATGTTTGGCAAGATGGTGTCGAACAGACCCGTACTGATGAGTACCATGAAACGAGAAGGAGGGCGGCGATATGTCGATCTTCACAAACCCGCACCTGATGAGATCGATCATGACATCCCGGTGTCGGTTAGAGATGCTCTCGTATTCATGGAGATGGCTAGGTGAGCTCATCATCCATGCATCATCTTTTTGAAACATCAGAGTTGTCAGTAAAAATTATAATTAGGAAGGACCCTACGTGATGTTTGAAGTGGAATATCTCAAAAACGACTGATTGCCCTAACTTTAAAATCCCATTGATTTTGCCTTCAGTCCTCTTTTAAGTCAAGTGTATATCTTATATCGGTGAGCTGTTGCGTAGAGTGTCTGCTACTGAAATGGTCTGCATTGGTTCGATTCCTAGTCAAGTTTAGTCAAAGATTTATTGGACAACATGGCATTGAGATTGAATCGTGATTGTAAATCAGTTCTTTTTCAGATTTGTGCCTGGCAGCAATTTCGTCGAATGGCCAAGTAATGGCCGAGTAACACACAGGGAATATTTTAAACCAACCTCAATCCCGGTTCGAAGCTATGTCAACGTTGTGCTCAGCCACTACCAATCAATATCAAGGTAATCGCACTGCGTTCGTGTTTTATATTCTAAATTTTAGAAAATTGTTGATAGATCAACAGTCAGCAGCTATCAACGATTTTCTATCCCGCTACTCGCCTTTATCTCTTGTTGCACACTCTAGTTCAATCTACTGTTTTAATCATCACATGGACCTGGAACGAATTAACCTCGGATACTCGTTGAAGAATATACGAATTTCCTTAACTAAGCACTACATGAAATGCTTTGTCGATAACTAGACAGTTTTATTTGCCGTCTACGCTATAGGGGCACTTCTTCGACACGCAGCCACATAGTGATTACAACCAGAACGAAAACTTCGGATTCAAATCGGAACATTGTTCACCCTAACATGAAGACCTCAACGCCTTTGAGGCCGATCTCTATGAACTGGCTCGATCCATCCAATTGAAGAAAGTTCATAACCTTTACTCTCAAAGCTCTCTCAAGATGTTAAACGCATCCCTGGCGGCACTTTGCTCTTGGTCCTCGCCGACAAAACCACTCGCCTGTACAAAGTGCGCATAACTGACTACAAAAAACTGCTGTTTGACAACGTCACTGCTAACTATCAAATAACGGAATTCAGGCAATGTGGTACAAGTTAATTTAGATGTGAACACCTTGGAACTGGACAACAGAATCGAAAAATTGACCGAAAAGGAGGCATTCCTCACTTCAAAAGATCACAAACCAAATTTGTTCAATAACCCGAAATGTTTGATCAATTCCACCAAATCTAAGATTGGAATCGTTAGTATGAAACTGCTCGACAGGATCAATTTTTCTATTCGATCCTCATCCGGCCTCGTGCAGTGGCGGAATTCCTCAGCAGTCTTTTCATGGTTCCAGAAAATCCCTCGCAAGGACAAATGCAAAAAATTCCGGAAGTTTGACATTTTGGACTTCTATCTAGTTATCACAGAAGATCTGCTTACAAAATCACTCGAGTTTGCACAGAACTGTGTTGAGGTTGATGAACACACTGCGAACATCATCATGCACTGCCGTCAATCCATCCTGTTTTCAAACGGTAGTGCCTGGTCTAAATAGAGCAGTCCACACTTTGATTTCGCTAAGTGTTCCTTCGATGGCGCTAAAGTGTGCGAATTAGTGGGTCTCTACATGCTGCATCATCTATCGTCTATCATTGGAGACAACATGAGTATTGGTCTCTGCAGGGATGATGGCTTAGCAACCCTTAAAGTAACTTCAGGTCCGAAACGGATCGAATTAGAAAGAAAATCAAGAAGCTCTTCAAAGACCACAATCTACATATTCTGAATTTGATTAATTGAAAGGGCATTCAGATCAAAAAAAGATTTTGCTCGTTATCTTAAAAAAAACCGACAGATCTAAAGAATAACTTCACTAAATTTGAGCTGTCTGTAATCTACCGTTCCAAAGATATTACAATTTACATTTCCCCTAAGAAAGGCTTTTTCCCCTTAGAAATTTTGCCAGGGTTGTCAACTACAACCAAATTTCAAAAAGTTACTGCATGTTTGTAACTCTCAATAAGTGTTTTCGGCGGTGTTGTTGTCAAAACAAAGTAAAGAGTCGAATTGTAAACTAGCTGCTTTTCGACTAAATTCAAGCCAATTTTCCAAAAGTTAATCTTCTGCCACAATACTAGCAAAATGGCAACACTGAAGTAAGAGGAAAATTGGTAACTTTAAACTTCAGTATCTTGAAAACGGCAGGACGTGATAAGTTCAAATTTGGTGAGAATGTGTTTTGGCTTTTTCCAACTTTGAGGTCAACAGTGAAAAACCTAACTTGAATGCCCTTTTAAGCATTTTAATTTGCTTCTTCAAAACCTAATGAACGCGAAACATTAAATTTCTAAAAGTATACTTTGTAGCTTATATGACTTGAACCATTTACTCTCAGCAGTGACCGCTTGTGTGGTGGTGAGATGTGATGGCATGTCTTAACTGCCCAGTACCCATGAATTGAGTGGTGTAATAATGACCACTTTTCTTTCGATGGTGGGGTATCTTACTTTTACGTAGTATCTAGTTCAGACATACGTTGATATGTAGCTGTCAAAAGACTTGTGATTTAGTTAACTACATCGTTGAGGCTCAGTATTGTTAAGTTGATTCCTTGTAGTCTTGGGCTAAAAATCAGATGATAAATTTCGCTTGCATTCTTAATCTAGGTTTTTCGTCCAGCAACTTGACAGCAGCGCAGCTTATCTGGAAGCGCTGAGCGAGAATATACAGAAGTTTGGCAACCAGAAAACTGCGGGGGGTTTCGACGCCGCTTCTCCGTTTAGCATACTGAAGCCTCGCGTCAACATGCCCTGCCTTGCCAAGTACGAATGCTGCGGCATGTGGTTTCGTGCCAAAATAACAAAAGTTATGGAGGATGAACACCAGGTTAGATTGCATCTATTGCTTTCTAAGTAGTCATTTTGCGCTTGCTTTCAGTATGTAAACTGATTCGTTCGTATCAGAATAAGATTTTATGAGTAAAATGGAGTACTCGACTGCTAATTGCTAATGGATTTTCCTGCTGAATACGGTAAACTAGTGCATCCTTTTTTTTAATATTCAAGTTATCTCGACCCCAAAACACCACTTGAATTACGATTAAGCGCAGGAACTATTGGGCATCTAAGCCAAATTTTATTGTTAAGAGGTGCTTGGCATTCCCCGGGGCCGAAGGTCGATCATTTTCCCACACCGAGGATGATTTGAAGTGACTTTTTGCTTTCCCATTGGCCTGATTCTGATCATCAGTTTCTACGGCACATCGCAGAGAGGTTTGTAACTTGTGTTCCTCCTGCAAGGCTTTCTTTGATCAACGTTTTTACGGTTTAATTTTGCTTACCGCTTTTTATTACAAAAGCCAGATTTACAAACGCAAGAGTGCGCAATTTAACGGTAGATCTAGTCTCGCTCTGCTTGCGTTTTACTCTTGCACTTTTTTAACTGTACGCTTGTCATTAGGTTGAAGTTTATTACGTGGATTACGGCAACGAAGCAGTTGTGAGCGTGAAGCAACTGCTGAAGATCCCCGACCAATTTATGAAGTTGCCGTACCAGGTACGTTGCGTTGTTGGAATTACCTCATTCCTACGAATCAGAGGAGTAGTAGCGCGTAAAGTTAGAGCATGATGCGGGTAGTGCCTCACCATCCAACCTAGGCGATATGCCAGAGAACCTGCCAGCGCACTGGTCTTTTTACATCACTCTCAAACAGTGAGTATCTTTACACAAACGGCCACTGTTCGAATTTTGCAATTTCTAAGTAGGCGACTTCCTGGTAGCTCGCTGATCACGTTTCAATGGTTAAAGTAGGACGTCAGTAAGGTGTTGGCCCGCAGCTGGTTGTCGTGTTGTGCGCTTGATTTGCTTGTGGACAGCAACTGCTAAATCTCGATCGGTTGAACAAGGGCAAACTGCGACGGGTGCTTTTTGATTATTTGGAGCGTTATTTGTTGTAAAAGACGTGAATAATCTGACCTCCGATGAAAGCCAGAAACAACAAATTTTTCGTTGGGAAGAAAATTGTCATCTCCTTCACTAACTCACTCATTAAATCTGTAATTACGATTACGACTATTTTTACGTAGTTGTTTCTAGTCGCCGACCGCTGCAATAATATTTTCAAAAAATGTTCAGGTTGGTAGAAATGCAACGCTTTTTGCGAGGCTTCACCAAACTTTTTTTTTGAAGAGTCGGGTTACTGCGAGATTAACGGCTGCGGACGATTAACGAGTTGCAAACAGATAAACAAGTATTTAGAATTTTCATTGATTTGAATTGAGCACAATAAATAACAAAGGCAGCGGTGGTATAGCAGGATTCTGGTGGAAATCGCTTCTGGTTGCTGGAATAGCTAACTCCTGCTGTAATACACTACAGGCATCATGTTCTTGGATAAAACACTTTACACCTTTTTTCAAATTTAGTCCACGCTGTCCCAATTTGTGTTGGCCTAATGCTATGAAACAACATTTTACACGCTAACTGTGATATCTACAAGCACTAAACTTGTAGGCTTCCTGTTGTAAAAAAAAATGTAACCTTATAAATTCATAAAGCAACGAACGCTTAGCAAAGGAGTTTCTATTACACAAAAAAAAAACAATTGTATTACACACATCCTACACCACCGTCGGACGATTTTAGTATTTCAGCAGGTGTTCGGTATAATCGTTTCAAACGCGCAACCAAAATTTTTCTCAGCCTCCTCCCTCACCCTCCCCCACTCTTTTCAAGCGAAACTTTCAGCCGCCGGGCAATTTGTGTGAGTTTTCAGCAAAAAAGGGCCGTATTTGCGCCATTTGGAAACACATTTCGCACATTTTCAGAGCCATTTAAAAGAATTAAATTTGCTCACCCCCTTACCGACAGGTTAAGTCCAAACACGTTTAAGCACTTGTATTTTATGGTTAAATGTTCTAAATAACTTGGCTAACTGCATAGTGCCGACAAAGATCATACTCTTTTTTAACAACAACACTTTCCTTGCATATCACACAACTAACTGTACCATTATTGCTTTCACAAAAAATGCCGTTCTTCCTATTTGTCGTTAAACACCCGCGACTCAGAATCTGCTTTTCTTGTTTTAGTATTCATTTAAAGAGTACAGTATTACTACACAACCGAAAAGTTAATTATTTTGTGCTTGTACTGTCTCAAATCTGCTTATGCTTCGAAGTCTGCTTAAAAACAGAAATAATGCACTGACGAAACAATGGTGTTTTTAACGGCAAAGTTTGTTTTATCACAAAAAAAAACTGAATGAAAAAATCATTAATAGATTGCGTGGCTTAACAACAACGCCAGTCTTTATAAAAAATTGATACCGATGACTTTTACTGTTCAGTGTTCTGGTTTTATTTCGGCGGCATGTGGAGGGCTGGATGAAATCAGCTAGCGGGGCGTAATTCGGTGATCTCTGCTTTAGGCTCTAGCACTCGGACCGTGACTGTTATGCACGGACGTTTAGGTACTGGACGATTATGCGCCGGTCTTTTAGGCGCCAGAGTAAAAATAAATTGATTTCCATTAATAAGTTTTTTCAAAGAAAAATCTTTTCCTCTGCATGTGCGCAAAGTTTTGTTTTCTAAGCCTGGCATATGCAATCTACGGCGCACAGTTACGAGTTGCCTGTGTGATCTTGGCACACGCCGCTAGCTGTGTGTACCTGTACCAAACAATACAGTACAAAGTTCTTCAGGAGCTAAGGATTCATCTCCCAGCAGATGCCTGTTTATGATTGTTAGCCTATACCTTGTTGTAGACATAGGAAAAACAATGTTTAAAAAAATGGATATTTTTAAGGTTAATCTTTACATCTTGTTGTAAATAACTTGTAGTAAAAACAATGTTAAATTTTTGCAGTTAACTTCGTCAGAATTACAGAAAGAACTTTTGAAGTTGTACAGGATTGTATACTGCTTCGATTTACTGATTTATTTTTGAATTATTTTTATATTGTGAGTTGAATTAAAAATTGTAACGATTGAACTTAATATTATCCATTTAAACATTGTTTTTACTATATTTACAACAACGTGTAACAATCCTAAATAGGAATCCGCTGGAAATGAATCCTTAACTCCTGAAAAACTTTGTACTGTATTGTTTGGTACAGGTAGACTTAAAATAATCGTAAAACGTCACGTGGCTTGCTGCGTGTGCCAAGATTACGCGAGCAACTCGTGCCCGTGCGCCACAGCTTGCATACGCCTGGCTTAGAAAATAAAACTATACGAACATGCAGTAAAAAAAATTTTTTTTGCAAAAGTTTTTTTTGCTCTTGGGCCTAAAAGTCCTGGCGCATAATCGTCCCGCGCATAAACGTCCGGACCTAAAAGTCGTAGCCCGCTAGCGCTAGGAGGTATAATGTTTGCTTTTGTTCAGGGTTTGGAATGTCGCCTTTCTGATATAGTGCCAGCGAATGACGCGGTAGATTGGAGCCAGGAAAGTTCGGACAGGTTTTTTGAGTTGGTGGGAGATGAGCAGCTTCAGATGTTGGTCAGGTGCTTTGCTGTTAAATTGGATTATTATTGTTTTCCAAGTTGCCTTGGTTAGGATTTAGGATACTGCGACAAACCTTGCCAGTTTCGAGCCAAGCTGCCGCATGTTTACCCACGCACTATGTTTTTGACACATTCCACAGTTCTCACTGTCTGGTGCACACGCTGAACCTCCAACACACATTCCATACCGACTGATAACCGTTAAGCAGAGGTAGGCACTTGCGCCGCAATAATTGTAGCGCAACTATTTTACTTGCGATGGCGCTTGCGTCGCAATTAATTATAAACGGTTGCGCTGACGCTTGCGCCGTAAATATTTTTGCAATTTTGATCGCAATCGCCGCAAGCGCAATTCAAATACTATAGATTAGGAATTATTGTTTTTCAATGAAATGTGATTAAAATTAAGAAAAAAATGTTTACGAGATATCTGGGCGTAGCCAGGATTTTTGATTGGAGGGGAGAGCCAAACCGCAAATCAATCGCAATGACGTTATCAAACTTTTTCGAAAAGAAGGGCTTTTTATGGGACAAAGATATCGTAAAATGGAGGATGAGAAGTCGGGGCCTGGGTTCATGAGCGTCGGCAGGGGGGGGCCATGCCCTCCCCTAGATTTTCACACTCTCTAATACCTCCCAAACTTCAAAAATTCTTCGATTTTTAGTAGTTAATACTGGCTCGATTCTTATTGGCCCTCCCCTCAAAATTTTTCTGCCGACGCCCTTGCCTTGGTTGGCATGTAAGCTGGATTTTGCTAAAGGGAAAGGAGTTGAACGAAAACTTAAAAATTTTTTCAAAATTGTCTAAGCTGGGAGACGTGGTGAGCAAACTTGTTTAGCCCAAACATATCACAAACTGGGGTATGGGAGCCGGCCGCTGGGCGATTTTTTGTAATTTTTTTGAAACAAGGGCTATTTTTATATCATTTAGATCATATTTCGCACGTTTTTAGAGCCATTTGAAATAACTAAATTTTTAAGATTTGAAAGCCAGTTGAAAAAATCAAACTGGTGAGTCTTCCCTTTACTTACAGATCAAGTCCAAAACATGTTTAAAATCTTGAATTTGGGGGTTAAATTTTGTAAGTGACGTGGCCCTGGTGGAAGACGCAAGGTACGTTGCCTTCTGCAATGTTTTTAGCAGTAAATAATAACTCGAGTAGCTGTGGGGATTTTTGTTTTATCATAAAAATAACCGCGTTTAGGAGTGATGTTCGACTAGGGGGCCCCAGGCTCCCTCAATTCAAATTCAATAATTTGTTCAATAAGCATTTTGCCTTGCTAATTTATTTTTTGTCAAAAGTATTTTGTCGCATAAAAACTGGCGAGGTGGATTATGATTTAAAATTGGTGCAATAGATGGTTACTAAATAGTCGTGTTATTGCATTTAGTTCAGAAAATGATTAGATGAGGGCCTAAGGTTACAACTTTTACGACAAAAATCTTGAATTTCTTCGGAGTTATACATTTAAATTGGATGTCAAAAATTTGATTTGAAGGGGCCCTGGCCACCTGGTCGTCAATATTAATATTAGTCTGTTATACTCGTATTATACTGTTGTATACGCGGAAATGCTGAAAGAAACTGAAAAAAGCATAAGGCTTTATTGCTATTATTTTATCATTGGTGGCATTTCAATTTGGAGGGGGGGCTTTTGCTCCCCCCTTGGCTACGCCTATGACGAGGTAGGAGATTCATAAAAACTGCGTCATGGGAAATTCCATTCATCTATTGCTTGCAAAACTTTTATTGGATTTGCAGCAAGGGTCTTTTTTCGCTGAAACGTTTCTCTCTGAAATATTTTTTGCCGATTTTTCAAAAAAAAAAAATCCAATTGAGTAACTTAAAAATGGTTGTAAAGTCAAATTTTAAACAGAAAAATTATTTTTGTAATTGTCTTTCTAGAAATACGCTACTCGTTTCTAAAAAATCTAAAACTTGCTTTGGCATTAAACGCGTTGCTTGCAACTGTCTGACTTTTTTACGGTAATTCAAAAACAAGAAACAACAAAAACTATTAATTACAACTTTTTGCTAGTCCAGGAAAACTTGAAAGATATTGCAAACAGGAGTGACAGCATTGATATAGCCAAAGTATACTGTGATATAACTCTTGTAAGAAATTCTTGGATGGGCTCACTTTTTTTAAACAAAAAACAAGACGATTTTTTAGCGTGCTTCATTCGTTAGAGAGTAATGCTAATTGCTCCAGAAGCACAAAATATGTATCGAAGCTTGTAAAGAATTTCCTTGACGAGACATTAAAAAGAAAAAAAAAGTGACTCTGAAGTCGTTTGCTTACCACGACATAATGACTTTATTAGTTGAATTTTTAAACACCCCGGTTCCTTTAAATGCGGGTGTTGAGAGTATTTTTTCGTTAGGTATAAAGATGTTTTTCGCCCATATAGGTTAAGCGATGCAAATTTTCAAATCCTTGTGTTTTTTTAGAGGAAATCAATAATCTTTTGTTTACTAATGTGGTAGCGTGCATAAATTGTTTTGAATATTGGTTTTGTACTGTAATCTAGCGCAATTTAAGCAGTGAGTCAATTAGAATTATGCTTTTCAAAACGTCACACTTGCGCTTGCGGCGCAATTGTTGTTTGGGCTTGCGGAAATGCTTGCGGCGCAAGATTTTCAGAGTAGTTGCACGTGCGTTTGCGGCGCAACTTTTATGACTTGCGCTGCCCACCTCTGCCGTTAAGCAGGGAAGCTGTTAAAACTAATTTGAAGTCTTTGGTGTGACCCGACTAGAGACTAAGCCCAAGGGTGCCAGGAGAGTCTGCAGCCGTCGTTACATAAACCATAAGTTTATGGCACACAGCAGTTCTCAGTTTGTCATAGTCTAATGCAAAAAGAATTCCAAACTAATTTAGCAAAAAAACAGGTACAGACAGATATGTTCCCAGTAGCATGCTACGCAATAAGCTGTAAAAAGGCGATTCGAATTCATTTCACAAACCCATAGCGCCAATAGTGGATGTTATTTGTGTCAGGTCGCACGAGGAAGGGGTGTATTCGGTGGAGTTGTTCGACTGGGCAGATGAGTGTAGGTTAAGTGACAACCAGCTGTCTGTTAACGAGCGACTCGTACACGAAGGACTTGCCACCGGGCTCACTGTGCATAAAGTGGTGGAGAAAAAGTCACCTCCTATTGAAGGTAAGCAACCGCTTTAGGATAAAGAAACAATTTAACTTAGTTATCTTAGATGGATCTGGTGCGTATCAGATTTTTAAAATCCTCAGCACGGGTTTGATTCTAGTTAGGATTACAATTGTTTGCAATGTTGGATTAAATATGCAGGCATTGTTCTGCATTGTGGTATTGCCAAAATTTTAGTATGATTTAGCACTTGGACTGAAGATACATCTGCTCACCTCAAAGTTCACACTTTATATTTTTCAGTATTATAGTAATGAAAGGAACAAAGCATCCAACTAGGAGTATATAAAAAAGTTAACGTAACGTCTAAAACATATCCTCACAAATTTCAGATTTCTACCATGTACCCTTTTTGAGATAATTTTTATCAAAATTTAAAAGATTTTCTCGACAATGTAGCCAGATAGAGTTTATTTTTCCTCGATTTGGATTTAATCTGACTTCAAAAAGCATTTTTTTGTAACACTGATTCATTGTTGAAGCATTGCAGTCATGTTCTTTCAAATTGTTGAGGAAGATACATATAACTTTATTTTAAAAAAGTTTAAATTTCAACTTGCGAGTGGCAACATTGCTGGGGACATCTTTTTCGTATTTGGAACATAATATCTCAGAAATGATAGGTCATAGGAAGGTAAAATTCAGTGAAGGTATCGAGTTAAATTATTCCGGAAGTAAAATCCGCTGAACTAATTTTGTAGTTCACAGAGTCATTTTGTCTTGCAATCCTGCTTTTTGTTTGTTCATCATTTGCTTTCTAAGCAAAAATAAACTATGCTACTACTAGGATTGAATTGAATTTGAGTTTTTTGAATTCGCTCACAAATTAGCGATGAATTTGAATGTGGAGTTTTAAAAGTCCATGAATTAGAATTTAAATTTGAATGCGGATTTTTAAAAGTCAATGAAATTGAATTTGAACATGGTTTGAATGTTCTAATTATAGGTTCGATGAATGGATAATTTTTCAAATTAAAACTTACATTACAAAAGTAGCGATTTGTAACAGGTTTAATACATGATGCAAACGCGTTCCGTAAAATTTATCAGACAAACTTTGTGAAGGCAAATGTAACGCTGCAATGTGCTTTGAAGTTGTTTTCGCAACAGTTAGCTTCCTAGTAAACCTGCGAAAGAATGAACTTTACGCCCGGTTGCCCGGACCCTATTTCTTTGAAGCTGCTTTTGTGGCAGTTTAAATTTAGCTGAAATTGCGAAAAAAGTATAAAATTCAATTCGTCTTCTACATCAGCAATTTTCAAAATAAACCTCATTAAAATTGATTTATTTTACTAACAGGCCAGCAATAGCAAGGATACGAAGCAGTGCTGCTGTTCAGCCGATTCCTAAATTTAGCAAACCGACTGATAAAATTGCTTACTTGATATTTTTGCTACTAAACTTGCATTCAAAAAGTGAGATATACGTAAACTTAAAAAGCTACCGGTACAGTGACAGTTAAATGGCAGTGTGAAATTTTTTAAATGAAATCACTTTGTTATTATTATTATTACATATATTTTTTCAATATGAAAAAAATATATAATAGTAATATAAATGACAATGGTGTAACGTATGGGGCTCCAGGGTGGTTTATTTAGTTTTTGACTTCTTTGTTACTATTGTTGGAGTTAACACAGAATACGTATCAGCTTTTTCGACTATTGTTCAGTGGCGTAACCACGAGGCAGAGGGCTAAGGTAGCTTGGAAAATTTGACCCAAATACGTCATCCAAATGGTGTTCAAATAGTTTTTTTTTTTCTGAAAAATTGCAAAAATCGTCCAGCAGCTGGGGGCTTCGCCCCCAAAACCCCCGTTTGTGACACGCTATAGACAAGTGTTAGCTTTGGGGGCAAGACTCCTCCCTTATTTAATAGCAGCCTTGGATTGAAGTTGAATTTTGAAATTGAATCTGCTCACAAGTTGGTGATGAATTCGAATGTGGGTTTTTGAAAGTCAATGAATTTGATTTTGTAAAGTCAATGAATTTCAATTTGATTTCAGTTTTTTCAGAGTTAATAAAATCGAATTTTAAAAATTAAAAAAAATGAATGGTTCTAAATCTGATAGTACTACTTCATTCGACAACACCTTCATGTTGTCTCCACGTCTAAATGTGTAATCGTTTCGACCCTTAGTGACGTAGGTGAGGCGGAACCCCCTTCGCGGGCTCATTTCCGTGTTTGGAAGTCAACTGACTTCATCATCAGTGTTTAACTTAACGCAAGCAAAACTAAATTTTTCTCCAAGTATTGCCCTGTACACTAGTTTCGCTTAAAGGGGGTAAAGCATCCAGCCAATTCCGGTAGTTTGCAATAGCTAAAATGAAAATATAAGTTTTGAAATTTTTTGTTCTCATTTTCGGACTGCTTTTGCAAAAATATTCAATAAATACGAAGAGTTATCCCCTAAAAGAACTTTTGGAAACCCTGTGCCTATTCTCTCAGTCTGAACTTTCAGGGAAAAAGAGAGACTGCGTAATATTTACCCTTCCATTCATCATCCGTAATATTAACATCACGTGACCTATCCGTTTTCGGTAAACCTCCCCTCTTTCTGGCAGTTTATCTTGGAAAAACTAATTGTATGATCCCGGGATTTGGCTGACTCAGCTGGTAATTTTGAATAACCAAGTTACCGGTATCTGCTAAAGTCCTCTTCTCAGTGAAGATATGTTTTTATCTTTTACAATCCTAACTAGATGCTTTACCTTTAAATTATCATGAGTAGTGGATAACAACGAAAAATTTAGGTACTACCGTAGCTTTGCTCTTTTCTACTGCCAGACGACTATAACGAAACCATCTTAGTGTGTACTGGATAACTTCAATTTTTAGTTCACGAAAAGAAAAAGAAGGTGGAAGTTAGCCCTAAGGAATCAGAGAGTCCGCTAAAGGCTCCCACGAGCAACGATCCTAATCAACGAACCGTGACAGTCGTGCACTGCAAGTCGCCGGCACTCTTCTACACGCAGAGCGAGGAGCAATGGAGGGCCAGCAACAAGCTCACCCGGGAGCTCCACAAAGTTATGAGGAAAACGGAAGACTCGCAGGTGTGTAAAATAGCGTCTGGCAATTGACACATTTCTGATAATGGTTTGAGAAAATTTTCGAAAAACTATTCCTTGGGGGTGACGCCCCAAAAGTCAATTTTTTGAACGGCTTGAGCTAGATAGCTATTCGTTTTTAATATCAGTAGTGTTTGAAAGGTAAATGTTTTCACATAATTTGGGCGTGAAACCCCTCGCAAATGGACCCCCGAAATATTTCGATTTGAGCAAAAAATTTTTGATATCTAAATATTTAAGAGACAGTAAATTAGAATTGTAGATTAGCAGTCTGTTCGAGATATAAGTTTAAAAGTGCCGCTATTAACGAAAAAATAGACTTTGGAGCATCATAAAGTGTCTTTTGTGAATAAATATTGTAGGTTAAAGGCCAGGCTGCCCAAAGTGCTTTCGTTGCCGCATGTGGCATGCATAACAATTTTTTGTTGCCCGAAACTGGTCTCGGGGGGATTTACAATACGTTTAATGTTATTGTTGAACATAAGTAAACCGAAATGAAAACTACATTAAAACTCACTGAAAACCAATTTCTCAGGCCGAAAGTTACTTCAAATCTCAGTGAAGGCCTTTTTTGTCTTCATCTAATTTTTGCTGAAAGTTGCATCAAATCTCACTAAGAACTGACTTCTGCGAAGGAAAATTACTTTAAATTCGGTGCAGCAATGATTCTGGTCCGCTCAAGCTCAAAAAAGTGTAATGCGGCCAGCTCCTCTAAAACTTTGGGCCTCCCTGTCACAGACAATAGCCTTGTACTTGTAAGATGTATGAATTTACAGCACATGGTGGGAGCCGTCACACAAAATTTCTACGTTGATGAAATTAAAGTTTTTCTAACTTAATTTCTTTTTCCGACTTTTTGATCGCGCTTTGGCAATTATTGAACACCCGCCGTGAGACAAAACAAAGAGCGATTGACTCCGTTTATAGTTTTGGCACAAACACATAGGTCATAGAGCTTTAGGCTTTTTACTTCACCTATGCGTTCATGTATGCAAAAAGTAGTAAAACTTTTCGCGATTAATTGATTTTTTTTTCGAACATCATCTCCGAAATTGCTTTATTGTTTTCGGACATGAAGCCAAAATATCAGAAATTGTCTGAAAAAATGTACTCAGGGTGCCACACCCTGAGAACCCCTTCTTAATGCACCAACAAACACTGTTTCTTAAACGACTTAAGCTAGAGAGCAAATGTTTTTAATGCTATTAGATACTAATACAAAAGACAAACGTTTGGGGGGCCACTCCTTGAGAATTCTCCAAATGTGCCCCCAACAATTGATTGATCAATTGCTTAAGCTAGTAAGATTTTTTTTTATCAGAATCAGTCACTGTGTGGTTGATAAATATACAGTATTTTAACACTGTTTGGAGTTCCAGCCTCCTTGAGACCCTAGGAAGAAAATATTTTTGATTTTTTTGACGGGAAAACAAAAGCTTTTAAGGGAATGTCATTACTCAACCTGCGTCAGTCGTTTACTAGGCTTCTTTTCAGCAAGGTGCTATTTGTGGAAATTTATTTTACGTGATTGAACCTAAGAATCCGACTTTAATCAAAATGAACAACGCGGTTTCAAATATTCTTATTTCAATGTATGCACTATTGGCTTCAACTAGCTTCATTAAACGACCAAGGATAAAACGAACAACTTTTAACAGAATGTCTTTTGGGATAGCATTCAGAACTTACTGAATTCTTATCTCGAAGTCTTTCAATGTGCAAAGTTTTGTACACTTTCTCTTTTGAGCAATTCTGCAGTCAGTCCACTTTCATAAGCTGTTTGATGAGTTGATTTATGTGGGCTCTGAATAACGAGTTGCAAGTTTGGCTCGCTCCTGAATGGTCAAGCGAGAGGTCTTAAAGCATCAAAGAAAACTGAAAAACGTGTTATCTCAATGAGTGTTGATTTGCCTAATACGGTTGTTTTTGACTCAAATTTAACGTAAAGAATTATCACACGCAATTTTTATTGCCTAGTTATTTGTAGTACAACCTTACGTAATCCATTCTTAGGGACTTTTTTCACAAAAATCATGTCAAATTTGATTTCACCGAAAATTTTCATCTAGTTTTTCATTAATTGGAGTAAAATTTAGTCTAAACTCAAAGTCTTACTGTAAAACTAACCCCAATTCTAACTCAGATCCTAATTTTAACCCTTAAAAAAAGCCTATGAAGAATGTGCAGATGAATGTTCTTCATTTTTGTTTAAGTCTTTTGAAGTAAAAATTTTCGGTTGAAGTAGTTACTCCCAATTTGATTACGGATTCGAAAAAATGTTTGAAAAATCATGCAATGTATTACCTTTTTTTCATTGTAATTGAAAATGTTGAGCTGCAGTTATAATTGTAGTTGTAGTCAACACTAAAACAAGTAATTTTTCCAACCATTGTGAGGGCGGACTGATCACTAGCCTAGACCACTTCGCTGTCTCCTGGGCATGGCAACTCGGGAAATACAGATGTAATTACCTATAAGACTCGTTTGTTCAGATGAAGAAGACATCCGAGTGGAAGGAAAGCGACCACTGTGTGCTCTACTCACTGGTTGAGAAGCGCTGGTGTAGAGGTCAGCTGAGTAAAGTTGATGGCGAGGTATGAAACTTTCAAAACATTTTTAAAAAATGGGGTGAACCTCCGACCTCTTCTTTTCTCCTGAAACAGTAAAGCAAGTTTTGATCGTTTATTTTCCGGTTTTGGATTTCAAAACG
The DNA here is from genome assembly GCA_963965965.1 of Trididemnum nubilum. Taxonomy (NCBI): domain Eukaryota; kingdom Metazoa; phylum Chordata; class Ascidiacea; order Aplousobranchia; family Didemnidae; genus Trididemnum; species Trididemnum nubilum. The sequence continues at coordinate 28,843,726 of OZ014474.1, forward strand.
AAATATTGTTACGCATTGCTGGTATTTGTCCAACTTGCCACTATGTTTAATGAATAGGGATTGGAGATTTACTGTTTACGATAATAAATTAATGCCGATCTGCATTCTTTAAAAGGAAAGTGATACCGTCGTAACAAAATAAACTGGAGATCTCAAATGGGCCAAAAAAAGACGTTGACTAAACACTACCGATAAATACTTTGTGAAAAGCTTGTAGTGTGCTATGATGATGATGATGCTGAGTTGCTGGCTTTAATTAAGAGACGTTTTTGGATAAATTTACCTTCGCTAAAAACCGGGCAATGATGAGAGAGAAAGAGTGCGAGAGTTTTTTTTATTGGATTCCTTAGGGAGTAGCTGAAGCTATGTTATGAAAATACCATAGGCACCAGGCAGATCAGCATGAACTTGAGGTTGAGGGTTTGGTACCGGTATCGTTTACCAATTTATTGATTTCTGTTTAGTAGTGTCACAAACACGTTGAATTTTTAAATCATTTTTGCCGTCTTTTAGTGCTCTCAAATGAGTTTAGTTCCAAAAGGGTTGGGGTTTTTTAAATGACACCAAAAACGTGCAAAATGTGATCCAAATGGAGCTAAAATGGCTTTCTTTTTTTTTTTTGAAAAATCACACAAGTTGCTTACACGGTCTTATAAGTCGAGTTGCACCATTTTGCTCAACACACCGCCACTCGGGACATTTTTTGAACAGAAAAATTTTCATTTTGGTTCAAGCTCTCCCCCTAGTAAAGTCGTGATTGCGCGCCTGACTGTATCTTAAAGGTTGTGTTGAATTGAAGACACACGATCCACGTTTCTTATTGATTTTATAGTCCAACACCAATAAAGATTAGATTGATTTCAATTATTTGCCTACTTGATTATGAAAATTTTGATTTAACTTATTACCGGACTGAAATTCACAGACTCAGGCTTGTGGATGCGGACTCGGACTCGTATAAATTTCAGTTTTAATGAACCTGGAATCGTGAAAATCGCTGGCTCTCTCGGCACTGAAACTTAAGTAAAACAATCACACACATGGATTATGAGAAGATGCAGTCACGCGGTGTTGAACAACACGCTACGTATTAAGTAATTCATCAACATGTTTTAAACTTCTCGGATCTTTCAGACTTGCGATGTTCAACTGGTCGACTTCGGCTGCGTTGAGAAGGTTGCCCTGTCTACGCTGCGTGACCTCCCTTCTCACTTCGAGCCTTCCTCCCCTTACGTAACGGCATGTTACATCGCGAACATCCAGCCTGCAGGAGGGAAGAAGTGGAGCTCCACCGCACAAGACTTGTTTTCGGTAAATGATCATTGCCTTTTGATCAAGAATTTTGTTTTGTGCGGATGTTATTTAGTGAAACCGAACTTGAAACAGATTTTGTTATTGCTCATGATCCAGACATTCTGCGGTTGTTCAACCACATCAACACGTTCACTTCATTTATGAGGGACAATGTTTTCTACAGGACTTTCATCAGAATGGGCTATTACGACTGGTAGACTGGTTGGTTTTAATAAGTGTTGTTTTTCCAAGAAGACGTCGAATCAGGACTTCTCTCGCTTGAGAAAGTCGTGTAATAAAATGTAACATCTATTGCGCTACTCTGACCTTTGTCCAGCTGGGTCTATAAAGAACAGTCTTAAATACTTGCTGTAAAGTGTTACCTAGTTGATGCTTTGTTTGATAGGAAATGGTATTAAGGAAGCAGAGCCGGGTGGAACTGTGTGGAGTACCGAGGGGTGGAGTGCAGCCTGTCAAACTTTTTCTACCCTGCGCTGTCGATGAAGATACGGAGGTTGGGAGAGAGTTGATTCTCCGCGGGGTGGCGCTACCCGTCATCAGGCTCGACATCGACAAGTAAGCAGTCGGATGTGCCTTTGTACTACACATGCGAAGGTGTGCGGATGTTGGTTGGTTCGTGGTTACCGGCTCTCTTATGTGGATGAGAGCATGGCGCAAATGCCACACCACACAACCCCAGCTGGGTTGGAGAACCCAGGAAAGAAAAGCGGTTATTTCCACACTACTCGAAAACTGGGTAGTTGGCAACCCAGGCGGAACTTACAAAACCTTACAAAAACTTAGAAAACCGCCTTACAGGCGGGGCTACTGCTGATGAATAACCACAGGTCGTCCCTTACGACCCACTAAATGGGCCACTGGGCGGCTTCCTTATTCTGCCCTGAATAAAAGCACTGCGGCACATCCGAATGTTGTTTGGAATTGGCTGGCTTTTTTCCCCCGGGTTAGAGCGTAAGTACCACACCATACAAACCCAGCAATGCGCGAGATAACCCGGTTGAGAAGCGGCTATTTCTGTACCAATCAAAAGAAGTATCTCATATGCGACCAGTCGACCACTAATGATAGGTACCCATTGGCCACTTGCTTAGCGCTCTTAATATCAACACAATATCGTAGTAATCCAGAGTTCTCCAAAAACTGTAACTTTGTTGATTTGTCTGTATTCATACAATCTGTGAATAAAAACACTAAGTCATAGAGCAGGGGTCGGCAACCTTTTGAACTAGTGGCCACATCCAGTCCTAACAAGGTTCCAGCGGGGCGCCGTCATTCCAGCGGACCAAAAGAGAAAGGTCTTCGCCAGAAATTCAGGTCTTTTTTCGGCCGAATTAATGGCGAAGACCGAAAAAAACGGTCTTCGTAAGGAGATAGGATCATTTCGGCGGTTTGTTGGTACATACCTATCATTGAGAAAAGGTCGCGGGCCAGATCACAATAAAAGATCGCTGGCCTGGTAAATTGCCAGGTGGGCCGTACGTAGGTTGCCGACCCCTGTCATAGAGGTTGGATTAAATTTTAAAGTAGCACAAAACTTCTAAGATTTTCAGTTTCACCTCTGTTTCCGTTAAAGCATTCTTTTACGCAATACAGACGTTTTAGTGAACTCTTCCGAACTCTTGATTATGCTGCATTTACACGAGCGACTTTTTTGCATGCGATTTTTTGATAAAAATGGACGTGGCAAAGTTGCATATATATTAAATAATGGTTCTTAAGCCGCATTTACACGGGCGACTTTTTCGCGCGCGATTTTTGGATAAAAATGGATGTGGCAAAGTTGCATATATTCAATAATGGTTCTCATTGTGATAAAAGTTACCTTACTGCTGAAAATGACTGTCCCAAGTTGTTTCTATTCCGATAGTGATATTCTAAACCTTTTAAAGCAAAATTGGAGCTGATCTCACTGCAAGTATTTATCGCAGCACCGATTCTCTTCTGAAGTTTTTAATTATAACAATATTGGTATAAAAACAACTTACGACAATTATTTCCATAAGTAAGATCCCAATTATCACGATCAAAACCGCCATTGAGGAAATGCAACTTTGCCAGATCCATTTTTATCAAAAAATCGCACGCAAAAAAGTCGCCTGTGTAAATGCAGCTTTATAGTGATAAAAGTTGCCTTACTGCTGAAAATGACTGTCTCAGGTTGTTTCCATTCCGATAGTGATGTTCTAAACCTTTTTAAAGCAAAATCGGAGCTGATCTCTCTGCGATTTTTTATCGCAGCACCGATTCTCTTCTAAAGTTTTCAATTATAACAATATTAGTATGAAAACAAAATTGAGACAATTATTTCCATTAGTAAGGTTCCAATTATCACGATCAAAACCGCCGTTGAGTAAATGCACCTTTGTCAGATCCATTTTTATCAAAAAATCGCACGCAAAAAAGTCGCCCGTGGAAATGCAGCTTTATTGGTATTTTCAGCTTCGTAAGCTACTGCATGTTGCTTAAAATCAATCAGTGTTTGAGGTCTGCTGTCGGAGACCTTTACTCCTTGGAACCAAAATTTAAGTCGGGGCTGTGAAAGGCCCTATCTTTGGTTTATTTCTGATCCAAATCGCCATAAAACTCTCATCAAGAATGGCAATATAGTCGCTGTTAATAGTAACGCCCTGTCCATTTTGAGTTTCCTGCTGATTAAGCAACTTTAATCATTTTGTGAAACCCTCTCCCCAGTCGTAACACATGAGTAGGGGGACCCCCGTTTCTGGTTTTAATTAGCAGCAAAAAAGGGTGCCAACGATCGCTAACTCTTGACTGATCTTAAGCAAAACGTGTCAGATAAGGTAGCTGAAAGTTTTTATGCTTAGGGCTTGGGTAAAAGTTAATTAGAATGTCTGCGTTCGTGGAAAAGCATGCTTAAAAGGAAACATCGAAAAAAGTTTGTGTGACTTACCTCAGCCTCTTTGACTTTGAGCTTCCTGAACATTAAACTTGTTGTTCAAAGGCAATGTGAATATAATAAGCAAATCTAAGTATTGTAGTTAGTCTACATTTTTGGATCATACTGTGTATTGAGAGGCCATGGTCACTTCCTTCTACCGGCTAGGTTGGTGGCTTACTGTTGTTGCCGGGAGAAGCATTTGGTCAATGTTTTGTCTCGTCGAGCGTAGCGCCTGGTTTGCAAACAAGTAGACTTGTAAAAGCATCATACTCTAATTACCAGAGCTCCTGCTTGCGGCCTCCAATCCATATACGCAAGCGTTTCAATTATTATTACTGGTATTTATGTAATTCATAACGCCTCGTGATAACTATGGTGACAAAACAAGCTGTCTGAAACACCCAATTTCAAATTTTCCTAGATCACCCAGTAGGTTTTAATTTTACAAATGTTGATTCGTCACGTAGTTAATTTTTAGCCGTAGTTGTCGCTTTAGAGCTCGGAGTTCATTTTTGCTCGTTGTGTGTTTCAGAAACTGCCCCGAGTCGCTGAGCAGAACCCAGCAGCTATTTGAACGCAAAGAAGCAGATTACCAGCAAGCCGAGAACCTCGACTCTCACTCGACCCCTGACTTCGCCTCCAATGCAATCACTCCCATTTCACCGTTTGTGTCGCTCTCCCCTGAGAACCCCGATTTTATTCCTCCCGCTGACCAACCCATCCCACTCCTTATTGACCAGGTCTCTTCTCCCATCGAAGTGGATTCTATTGCATCCTCCCCGATCACCTCTACTTTGGAAAAAGTGAGCAGCGAACAAAATGTGGTTGTGGAGGCACTTGAAATCCCATACTCGGATTCCCTCGACCCCGACTCTACGTTCTCATGCCTAGTGACACACATCGAGAAGTACAACATCGTATGCATCAAGAAGCTGCCAGTTGAGTCCGTGTTTCCTGACGGCACCGAGTTCATCGCGGACGCGCCGCTTCTCAAGCAGTATGCCTTGGGCACCCCGTGCCTGGCACGTTTTGAGGAGGACCATCGTTGGTACCGCGCCGAGGTTACCGCCCAGCATGGGCGCACGGTGTTTGTTTGCTTTGTTGATTACGGCTTAACGCAGGCGATCGAGGACATGGAGAAGTTGCTGGTGCTTCCTGATGAATACAAGTTGCTTCCACGCCAGGCGATTGTGTGTAGCCTCCCGTCGATGCCTTCCCCTGTAGAGACAAGTTTGCCGGAGGAGCAGTACCTGACTGTGCTCGCCTCGCTGATTGGCGACAAACGCTTTACTTGCACGGTCAGTGCCGAGCTGGACACGGAGTGGGGCTGTCCAGTGGTGAACTTGAGATTGGAGAAGGAGGACACCCCGCTGAGCGAGTTGCTTGCCGCTGCGCTCGCCTCGCACGATTACAAGTCGCTTTAAGCCGCTTTTTCAAAACTTTTTTGGATTTCTTTGGTGCTCTGTTTTTTTTGCGTTTTTCGTTTGGTGTATTTTGATGACTTTCGTTTCTCAACACGTCCATCACATTTTCCATCTCGTTATATTTAAAATTGCAAATCAAGTAAGCTTGCTGGGTGCGGTTACGCTGGCCGAAATTAAGTTGGTAATCGCTATGAGAGATAGTTGGCACGATGTGAAGTGTGGTTATAAGTGGTTGTTAATGTTTTTTTGTTTTTTTTTCATCTGACTTAGGCAGTGATCTGTGGCGAAGGGAAGTTGAACAAAATGAACTACCACTAAGTTATAGCAGACAATAATATAAAGGTATTGTTTTTTCTACATTTGCTTTTCGATCTCGACTCTAGTTAACCATCGTTGCGCTTCAGTCAGATAAGATCGAACCAGCAGCACGGTATATAGAACCGACTCAACCAGGGTTGTAACGAGTCACTTCTTTAGTGAGTCAAGTCACTTGTGTGTGTTGGGTCGAGTCTTTTGAACAAAAGTGACTTGTCATTTTTGCAAAGTGAGAAAAAGACTGGAGTCGAGTTACGAATCATTTATGAAAAAAAAATTACAAAAAAAACAGAAACTAAAAAACCATCGGAAATGAATAAAAGCAGGAGCGCTGCTGTTTACTGGAGTATGATTTTACTTCTTTGCAAACCAGGCGCTACGCTCGACGAGACGGAACGTTTCACCAAATGCTTCCGGCAACAACCGTAAGCAACCCATCTAGCTGGTAAATGGAAGTGACCACGGCCTTTCATTACACAGGATGATCCAAAAATGTAGAGTAACTACCATACTTATATTTGCTTATATTCAGATTGCCTTTGAATGACAACATCAATCCTCGAAAAGGCACCGGCCATTTGGTCGAGCGGTAACGCGTTCGTCTCTGGAGCGGGAGGTCCGAGGTTCAAATCTCGGGCCGGTCGAATCGAACACTGTGTTGCCAATGGTTCGATACCGCTGCGGTATTTTTTCGAAAGAAGCTGTGTTGCCCGGGCGCAATGACGCGGAGATGGGCCTCGCAAACTTATACAGCGAGTATAATGAAACTTGTAAGTATACCGCTTTGGCGTAATACAGCGAGTACGCATAATGAAAGCTTTGATTTGATATCGGTACTCGAGAAGCTCAAAGTCAAAGAGGCTGAGGTAAGTCGCACAAACTTTTTTGGACGTTTCCGATTAAGCATGCTTTTCCACGAAGGCAGACATTCTAATCAACTTTTACCCAAGCGTTATCTATAAAACATTTCAGCTACGTTATCTACCACGTTTTGCTTAAGATCAGTCAAGAGTTTACGATCGTTGGCACTTGGCACCCGTTTTTGCTGCTAATTAAAACAAGAAACTGGGGTCCCCACTGCTACGTTACGGCTGGAGAGATTTCAGATAATGGAGTTGCATAATCTGCAGAAAACTCAAAATGTGCAGGCCGTTACTATTAACAGCGACTAGATTGCCATTGTTGATGAAAGTTTTATGGCGACTTGGATCAGAAACAAACGAAAGATAGGGCCTTTTACAGCCGCGACTTAAAGTTACTTAATTTTTGGTTCCGTGGAGCAGCAAAAAGAAGGTCTCTGGCTGCAGACCTCAAACACTGATTAATTTTAAGCAAAACATAGCTGCTGAAAATGCCCATTCTAAACAAAGGTGGAGTCGAGGACCCTCTGTTGGAGGCCAAGGACTAAAAAAAAATCCAAGGACTGACTTTTCGAGGACAGACTCTCGAGGCCAAGATCGAGGACGCAATTTTTTTTTATTATGGTCAAGAATTTTTTTGATTATGTTCGCATATTTTTTATTATTTTTTAGCGCAAAGGTATTTGCGATAATTGCATTTCGTTAAGTTTTTAATGATAATTCGAAAATAGTAGTTTTAAAAATAACGATTGTTATTTGAAAGTTTAACGCGTTAGCAGCAATGTTAATTGCGTTCCGTAGCGGTATCGTGGCATGAAACAATTAAGACCGTAACTCGTGAATGGGTATAACCAGTACTTAAATTGCAAAATTTTGCATGGGGAAACGCTTTTGCAGCCTTGACCAAACCTTAGTAAAGATTACGTAATTCCGTCGACGAAATTGAATAAACACCAAAAAAGAAAAAGGTCTTCGCCGAGAAATCTAAGTGCTTTTTCGCCAAAATTAGGTGAAGACCAGAAAAAAAAGGTCTTCGCCGACGGTTGAAGTGTTTTTCCTTCTGAATCACTTTTCCCGCGGAATTTGGTGCTATATTCGACCGGATTTTGTAGGTCTTTTTCCTCTGATTATCCAGCGCTCAAATCTCGATGGGGGGACCAAACTCTCAATGGGGGAAAGCGTCCCCCCTCCGTTCCCCCTACAATTTAAGTACTGGGTTTAACTAAAATCTGATTGTCAAAATGGTCAATTTTAAGGCCTTAACTTCATCAGTTAGAACCCCAGTGCAAACGTCAACTGATTGATGATTACAGATCCCCACTTTTTTGTTGTTTCGCCAACACAAACCTTAATTGTTTGGTTAAACGATTTCTCTTGTGATTAGCGATTATGATATTGTTGTCTAAAAATATTGCAAAATACTGTAAATTTATATTTTTATAATGAATTAAGGTACCATACCCGGTATTTGCTAGCTCAAGTCGGCAAGTCTATCGAAAAAAATAGCGGGGTTCTGGGAAAGAGAGTAAAGTCCCCATGCCTCCTTTACACAATTAAGTGATTTTTCCAGAAAATGGCAATTTTTGTGGCTTTTAAAATAAATTACTTAACTAGAATTTGAAAGCAATTTGAAAAAAGAAAATACCAAAAAAGTTAAGTCAGAAAAACTTGAAGTTTTCCCCAGATAATCCTAATTTTAAGCCAATCTTTTCTTTACGCTTTAGTGCACGTGATATCTCTCTATATTCTCGCATCTAATGCCCATTGCAATCAATTAATGAGCGAGCACGTTTCGCCCGACAAAAAAACACTTTATGAAATTTAACCATAGGTGGGAAAGTCAGGGATGTGGAAGCGGTTAATTTTTTGTGGAAGCGAAAGCACTTTGATGAAAAAGGATGGAAGCGAAAGCAAAAGTGTTGAAAAGGAGCCGGAAGCGGAAGCAATTTTTTCAAAATCAGGCGCTTCCGGATTCTCAACCTTGCTACAACCGTTGGGGTAAAATGTTACAATAATAATAATAATAATATAGAATCGACAACCAGGGCATGGTATGGAATGGAATGGAACGGAAGTTTCGGTATGGAATATGGAAGATGCCAGAATGGAATGGAAGATTTCAAGCATGAAATGGAAGACAATCTTCCATACCAATTTCATACTAGATTTTGTGCATTGCATTTACAGAAAAATACATACCGATGTCGGGTGGTGAAAAATAATATTGTCATAGAAGTATTCAACTTCAATATCTGCGGGTAATATTTGTCGACAAATCGCGGTACTTTGGTTGTTTATATTGCGCAAACAGTGTATGTATTGCATCATTGTAAGCACATTGCAATTTGCAGCATTGATGTTATAGTTGACGACTTTGACAGATTTGACTTGTTTTTTTGTTTTTTTTGAGACTGACAATTTGTCAAGTCTTAAATTTTGTTTTCTTACATCGTTACGTTAACTCGTATTTGTTACTTCATTTCCGTTTCAGCTTAATTTTATTTCTATTTCGCTTTAGCAACTCAAAAATGCTTGTGTCTGGACCTCCGGGTCTCTTGTTATGAGGTTTTAATGCTTTGCTGTTTGTACGACCCGCATTGGAGAACTAAAAAACGATTCTAAACTGTCTTTTGCCTCCTCATTCTCCGATTAGAGCTTTCACACAATGTCTTTTAACATAAGGTTTATTATGACTTGGCCATCACTTTGTATTATTTTTTAAAATAATAAGGAAATGAAACGAATTGACAGGCTAGAAGTTTAGATTATTTTAAGTGTGGTTATTTTTATTTTCATCCAAACAAGAAATAATGCTGTCTTTGAGCCGAGGACAGGACATCTTCGAAGCCAAGGCAAAGAACTTCAAAATGTGTCCCCAAGGACAGGCGCGTAGCCAGGATTTGGAAAAGGGGGGGGGGCTTTTTTGAAAGAGTGAGAAAAGTGCAAACGACCTTGACCCAAATTTTCATTGTTCTTGAATCAGTTTCACATGGTTTGTCCGAAAATTGAGGTGAAATTTCTCGAAAAGCTCGGAAATTCAAGCGTTTTTTCCGCCCAAAAACAGGTGGTCTCCAAAAAAAAAAAGGTCTTCACCGAAATTGAGTCTGATTTTTCGGCCAAAATCGGAAATTCAAACGCTTTTTCACACCGAATCACGACATCTCCTTCACGACTTCGGCACCCAATTTCCTTTGAGCGGGGGCTGTTTTCAATTTTTCACCAAAAATCGGGCTAAAAAGCACCAAAAACGTGCGATTTTGCATACTTCACAAGCCAATGGGGGGGGGGGGGGCTCGAGCCCCCCCGCCCCTGGCTACGCTACTGCCCAAGGACGTTTTTGAGGACTCCATTTCGGACTATAAAGACATTGGAAGACGTTACTAAAACGTCTGTATTGCGTAAAAGAATGCTTTAACGGAAACAAGAGCTCAAATTGAAAATCTAAAAGTTTTGTGCTGCTTTAAAATTTAATCCAACCTCTTTGACTTTGTGTTTGTCATTCAAACATTGCATGAATACAGAGAAATAAACAAAGTCACATTTTTGGAGCATTCTAGATTATTGAACTGTAAAATGTTGGATGGGGGGACGCTTCCGCAACCGTAACCGGAAGCATCCTGGAATGAACACGTTTCAGGCCGGAAAAACAAAAATATTTACGCTCGTAAAAGGTAAAACAGGGTTTCTACGTTCGAATCGGCCATTGTTTTGTCCAAACACTTGGTGGAAACCAGAATAAAAGGTTTTCGTGACCAAATCAGCCATGAAGCATAGTTTCTGCTGGAGGACGCTGAACTTCCATTGGGGACGCAAATTCTCAAATGAGGAGACGCCAGCCCTTGCGTTCTCCCTTCAATTTAAGTAGTGGTTTTGCCACTCAAAGCTAAAATTTGATTAATTCTCACAGACGGGGGTCTGGGAGCGAATCCCCAGCTGCTGGTAATTTTTGTGATGTTTTGCAAAAAAATAGCCATTTCAAAGCCGTTTGAATGTCATTTTGCATGTTTGTAAAATCATTTCAAAGAAATTTTTGGTAAGATTTGGAAGCTCTTTAACAGAATTAAATAACTTAGCTCTTCAGCCCCCACAATTCCTGGTAAAGTTTATGACACATTCAAAACCTTGCATCTTTGAGCTAATAAGTTGTATACCTCAGGCGCGGGGCCCCTTGCCCTGTGCCATATGGTATATCCGACCCTGGTTACAGCAGTTGGTTACTTGCATTTTGCACAAAGAATCGATAAACCTCCATCGAGAATTATGTTTAAACGTTATTCTTTTTTGTATCATTATCTGTTGTCTTGTCATTACTTGAGGTTTCCAAAAAAGTATTTTGAGTAAACCGAAATAGGGGGGAACAAGCAGCTTTTAGGAGGGGCAAGGCCTCTGCCCTTTCTCCCCCCTCCCCCCCCCCCCCCCTTTAGAACGGCGCTGGCATGTTGCTCATTGGTTTATGCCGTGGCAATCTAGAAAAACAGCATGTATACAAAAAGAGAGTGATTAAGTCGAAAACAAGTAGAGTTAGTATTTTTGTAAGCCTGAACTCGAACTCGAAGAACTTGATACTTTTGCCGAACTTGAACTCGAAAAAATTCGAGAACTCGGACTTCCTAAAATAGACTGAACTCCAACAAAAATCGATCGAATTTGCAACTCTGGTAGTTACTAGCTTGGAGCTCGACTACACCTAACATTGCTGTATTAAAGAGCAAGTCATTATACCTCCGATATAGGTTAGCCGCAGTTAAAGATTACCGGTACAAAGTGTTAAAACTCAGAAGTTCGATTGACAAATCAATTACGCTTCTTCTGGCGAGCACGATCTTTTAAGAACTTTGTTTTTCACAAATTATTACAATTTATCGTAACTGACTCATCAAGGCGATACGAAAAACAAAATTTACAACATTATCGATGTGAAATGTGGCTAAAACTTTAAGATCAAGTTGGTTCAGGTGCTGAATAATCGATTTAATCAACTCTAAATCATGACGAGGAACTGGGTTGTGGCATTATGGGTAATTCGTGCGGGGCAGTTTTTACGAAGATGCAGGTTGTGGGCTGTGTTGTGCGGATTTCTCGTAATCCTGGTTAATTTTGTACACCACCTTAAAAATCGGTTGAAATCGTTGTGCGATTTCGCGCGAGTCCAACTGTTTGGCCATCTATGAAAAATAAATAGTAGTAGCATGTTTACAATATTAGATTTGCTTCTTTGTGTACCAAAGACTGTGAAAGTAAATTAACTTACAAATTTAAGTAAGCATTATAGTAACCAAATCTGCAAATAGTTAAAGTTTGCCGAGAGATTTTAAACCAACAGAAGCATTTCACGATATAAAACATAATATTGACGCAGCAGCGAATTATATGGAGCTATCATTTGGTATGTAAACCCCGCTATTTGTATGTCTAATATTGTGTTTTCATGGTTAAATATATTTAACTGGTCCATGGTTAGAGCGCTCTAAATAAATACTACCGGTGTAGTTACCAACAGTTGCATTAATGCATAAAAAATTACCTAGATTTAAAAACGGCGAAAAATTGACTGGCTGTTTCGATGTGGGCTTATTACCAGCAGCTTGAAGGCTACAGAGTGGGTTTACCAATCTTTTCAGTTTTTCAAAATTTCTTGCGACAACGGTCTTTGTGAACGCTTCCATCTACCTTTAATTACGGTTAGATATTTCTGGTTAAATATTAAAAGATATATCATAATCCGGGCACATACACTATATTTGTTTAATGTGCATGCGTCGTTGAATGTGGCTGGTGGGCAAAGCTGCTTTGTTTGCTCAAGTTGCGACGATCTTTTCATTTCCCTCTTTCATTCAGTCAGTTCCGAGACAGCGAGTAGAGCGAGATGTTTTCCCAAAGCACCAGTGAAATGCTTCCCGCCCCTGCGGCTAGGTACCCCGCGGTCATCTATCAGCCCGCTTTTTCCGCAGGCGCGGCCATCCCAAGCAGTTATCAACCAGCAGTGAATGGCTCGTACAACGCAAATCCCCCCTCAGCAGTGATTACAAGTCAAATATCGCAAGCGTTCGGTTCCCCAATTCCTAACCAACCAGTAGTAAGTCAGTTCTCGCCTCAAGTAAACCAGCAAGCGATGAGCTCGCCCTACATGAACTCTAACATCGCAATCAACCCCAATATGACGCTTGGACCTAATGCCATCGATCCGCGGCCTATGGAGAAAGCAAGCGCTTACAGACGAGCGTACACTCATGCAAAGCCACCGTACAGCTACATCTCGCTAATAACGATGGCGATCCAGTCTTCGCAGAGTAGAATGATGACTCTGAGTGAGGTTTACCAGTGGATAATGGACCTTTTTCCTTTCTACCGAGCAAACCAGCAAAGATGGCAGAACTCGATCCGACACAGCCTTTCTTTCAACGACTGCTTTGTTAAAGTACCCAGACCTCCGGACAAACCTGGAAAAGGTTCTTACTGGAGTCTCCACCCTGATGCAGGAAATATGTTTGAAAACGGTTGTTATTTGAGAAGGCAAAAAAGATTTAAGTGTGCAAAAAAAGCAGCGATAAAGGCGGCTGCAGATGAGGTACGCGTAAAAGAGGAGCAAGATCAGTCGCTAAATGATGAACAGGAGTACGAAGAAGAAAAGCCTATCAGCAACAGTTTTGAGGAGGAGGCTGAAGAAACGGAAAACAAACCGCTGTTGCTGGCTGCCGCTGTCGCCTCTTCTGTCATCCCGAACACCGCTTCAGATTCGTCAAGTCTCCACTCCATGCAGACTGTTGGCCAAACATCGGAGCAGTCATCACAAGCCTCGAGTGAATCAGCTCCTCTTCCATCAACTCTAGTACACTCTTCTCATCTCTACCCTTCCTACCCTAATCCACAAGGCATGCTTCCCTCTGCCATTCAAGCGGACCACCCTTCTCAGCAGTACATGCACGCGAAGTCCTATCAGCCCCAGCAGTCTTTCTCCCAGCACCCCTTTTCCATCAGCAGCATCATGAACGTAGCCGATCAGCAAAACAAGGAAATGAGGCTCTACCCTGATGCTTTCCATATGCCTTACTACCCCCCGATTCAAGCGCAACAGGTGGCCGGTATGCCACATTCAACTTCATCTAGCACTATTAGCCAATACGCGGCACCCCTTTACGTCCCTGCGACAGATGCACCAACTGTAACAGACAACATGTCCTCTTACCCAACTGCAGTAACTGGAGTGGATCTGGTCTCTCAGCAGCACTCCGCCCAGTACCTCGCCTCACTCAGCAACCTGCCAGGATCAGGAGAAGTGGGAAAGGCGAGCCAACATGACAATTATTTTATGACTTCGGGTTCCCCCGCTAATAGTGCTGCCCAACACCCTCAACCTTCTCAAGAACAATGAACTGTATTAATTAATTGTGTTACTTTGCTCGCATGTAATTTTGTGTTTTGTAATTTTTGTGACAATCAAGATTTAATCGTTGCAAATGTTTTCAAAAATGACACTAAGCTGCAAACTTTTGTCTATTCGTGGAATTTTAGAAGTAAGATTTTAGTGCTTCCGTACTTTTTTTCATACAACCACGCAGACTCGATAAGTAGTTAGGACTATGCGGTTTCCACCTTTCCATGTTCCCTCTCATATCCAATCAATTTCTTATTATTCTTGCTGAATTGTGATAAAATGTGTAATGGGGTTAGGTTTGGGGCTCAAAAGCTCTGCGTCTAACGGACTTTATGCAATAGTTTTCAGCTTCTAACAAAGAGTTGGTGCAGGCTGTATCCAATTTGACCGACGCGGAAATATTATTGATGTACGAGTTGAAAAACAACAAAAACACGAGCTTATAAGCTGCAGAGAACACAGTCCTGAATTCAGTGCCATAGCCAGAGCAAACGAAGTGAGGGACACTAGCCGACAGTGGAGTGGGGGGCACTAAAATACACTGAACTTTTGCTCATAAAAACTGATATTTTACGGCTACAAATTATGCGCTATTTTAAAATTTTTGTATTCATGTCTGAAAGAAGAGACGTATAAGGCCCGGAGCGTTTCTGAGCTTGTTTCGTATGCGGCCCATATAATCCGCTTGAAAAATCTGTCTGCAGCAGCGAATGCGACCAGAAGCGCAACCACGATTTTGCTAAGAGGGAGGGGGCTTGAACCAAATTTTTTTTTGCTCAAAAATTGTCTAATTTAGGTCCCGTGCTGAACAAACAGATGCAACTCAAGTGTAGCACAGAAGGGGCCTGAAGGGCAAAGCCCTCAGTTGCTGGGTGATTTTGCGGCAAAAAATAACGATTTTAACGCTATTTTAATCACTTTGCACGTTATTGAAGCCATATGAATAACTACCATAAATTGCAAAAATTCAGGAAGCATTGAAAGAATTAAATTGCTTACTCTTTTTAACCCCCTTACTGTGCCGTCGCCAAAGCAACCGAAAAAAGGGGCACTAGCCGAAAGTGGGAGGGGGGCACTAAAATAAACTGAACTGTTGCACATAAACACTGATATTTTACGGCTACAAATTTTGCGCTATTGTAACAATTTTGTATTTATATCTGAAAAAAAGAAACGTATAAGTAGTAAGTACAGCAGCGTTTCTTAGCTCGTTTCGTATCCGACCCGCATAATTGTTTAAAAAAATGTGTCTGCAGCAGTGAATGCGACCAAAAGCGCAACCAAGATTTTGCTAAGAGGGAGGGTAGGCCTACTTGAACCAAAGGTAAAATTTTTTTGCACAAAATTTGTCCAATTTAGGCCCCGTGCTGAACCGAACAAACTGATGCAACTCAAGCGTATCACAGAGCGAGGCAGAGACTCCAGCCGATGAGTGATTTTTGTTATTTTGCGGCAAAAATAGCGTTTTTAACACCATTTCAATCACATTTCGCAAGTTTTTTTGAAGCCATATGAATAACAACAGTAATTGCTAAAATTTAGAAGTCTTTGAAAGAATTAAATTGCCTAGCGTTTTCTGCCACTCTTATACTTCAAGTCAAGTCCAAAATATGTTTAAACAATTGTGTTCAGGGGTTAAATCTTTTAAATGACTTGGCTAAGGGGGTTAAAGCCCCCTTGGCCTTTCCCCCTTGGTTGCGCCATTGACTGCAACCTAAAAAAAACTTGAGTGTGCTCTAAAAAAAACAAAAAACTGGTCTTTTAAAAAATGTTTTCACGTATTGTTTCAGGTCATAATCACTAACGAAGTACCGGTACCGATTTTGCAGGCTTACATCCCAATTTCGAAACACATCCGTAAAGGCGTGTTAAAAAGACGGATTATTGCGTCTCATTTTCGTACAGCAGTTGGTGGCCAGCAATTTTGAAAAGAATCGAGAAAACTGCAAGCGAAAATTATGTTTGAACGTTATTATTCCTTTTTCCATTATTACCTGTAGTTCAGTCGTTACGTGGCGTTCCAAAACCGTGTTCTGAGTAAACGAAAATGAAGGGGGGCACAAGCAGTCGTTAGGGGGGCACAGCCCCCTGGTCCCCCGTAGCGACGGCACTGCCCCTTATACTTAAGGCTCAGTCCAAAATGCGTCTAAACCATAGGTGGGCAAGTTAATGCAAAACGTTAGGTTCGTTAACCACTAGTGCGTTAACAAACTTCACACCTCCGTTAACGTTAATCCGTTATTTTCAGCTTTAATTAACGGAAGTTAATAAAGTCCGTTAATTCGTTAACATTTTCGTGCAACTTATATTTCTTTTTATTTACTTGCTTCTAGAACACGTATTGACGCTGTTGAGCTGATTGTAAGGAAATATTTATTGCTATGGTGTTCTTTTTGTGTTTTGGAAGTTACATTTTACAGTCCAATCTAATTTTAAGACAAAATAAGTTCAAATGCACTAACAAAACTGTCATCGGAAAATCTTTGGAAATTGTGAGCAGCGACAATTTATACATCTATTAGACTGCAGCTTATTACTTGTCACAAAGAAGAGCTCTTTTCTTCCCTACTATAAAACTCGTGCTAATACGCAACGTGTGTTATCAAAGCAAACTGGTTTGTACCGGTACGATGAGTGAATGGTGCAAGATATTAGCGATAAAAACCTTAACGGAAGTTAACAGAACTTAACGGAAGTTACTTTAGTCCGTTAGCAGAACTTAACGGAAGTTAGTTTAGTCCGTTAACATGAAAAAACTTTTTAACGGATTAACGCGTTAATGAAAAAGTTAGCTTCGTTATTAACGGATTAACGGACTTGTGCCCACCTATGGTCTAAACGATTGTGTTTTGGGGTTAAATTTTCCAAGTGAGTTGGTTAAAAGGGGCTGAAGCTCCATTAGCCCCTTTCCCTGGTTGCGCTATTGACTGCGACCTAGAAAAGATTTTGAGTGTGCTTTAAATAAAACAAAAACAGCTGGTCTTTTTAAAAAGTGTTTTCACGTTTTGTTTCAATTCAAAATCACTAACAGAATACGGCACTGCTGCTTTTAACTGTTGAGTGTTGCACTATAGCAATATTTCGGAATTACTCAAAGCTGGTTTGGGTTGCTTGCGACCAGAGCATCCACAGTACCGCAGACCTAATCAGGGTCAACTGGTATCTGATCCATAATAGACCATCATCTGGTATCTTCCTACTGGCGCTCTTATGAGTTCTCTCTTTACTTTTTGCAAATCAAAATTCCACACGATTAAATCTACCATCTGTTTACTTCTTTCATGCTTTACCTTTAATACACTAATCGTCTATGCAAGTATGCGGCAAAGGGGAGACACCAAACAACGCAAAACTGAAACCATCCAGAACAAACATTGGCCAGACTGGATCAGACACGAACATGCTCGCGTAGGAAAAAGGCATTGCGGCAGGCGTGGTGGTTTGACCGCTGATGCAAGAATTGCCAGCCGAAAAAGAAAAGTGAACCATTTTGACGCATTTGAAGTTCAAATTTAAAACTACAGTATTTTGTACTTACTGTATCTGTCTAAATAGTAAATACTATATTACTTAAGTAGTGTTATACTTCACGCTGTAAGTAAGCAAGTAAAAGTAGCAGCAAAAAAACACTAATAAGTACTCGTTACCAAAAAAAAACAAAAAAAACTTCAAGTAAAAATATTTCATAATCATAGGTGGGCACAGCTGACGCAAAAATTAGCTCCGCCAACAGCTAGTCCGTTAATTGAAAATATTAGCTTCGCTAACGCTAATCCGATAACACAAATTTTTCCTTAGCGGAAGCTAACGCTAATTCGCTAATTAACCACAAAAATACAATATGAGACGGAAAAAACAAAAAATCAATTTCATAGGTTGTACCAATCATTATGGCTCTCACTAACTCCAAGAAAACTATCCATAGTCAATTCCAAATTTCGGCCCAAAATCGGCACTACAAAATGGCGAACACTTCTTGTTTATTTCTTTTGTCATGGTTTAAAATTGACCGAAAAATTGACATAACGAATTGGCGGAGAATTTTTTTTTCTTTTATGGTCTGCACTTAAATTCGGCCGAAAAATACCTCAACGAAACGACGAAGATCTTTTTCAAGGTTTGGTCTTAAATCTAAAAAATTGGGTTATTTGCATATGGCTCCTGTTGAAAATTCGGCTCTGTCACCAAAAAAGGTTGAGAACCACAGTTCTAAACAATAAATAGTGGCAGGCGCGTAACCAAGATTTTGCTGGAGAAGGAGGAAATTGAACCGTAGAATTTTTTCATTCTAAAAATGTTTCAATTGGACAGTGTGCTAAACAGATTAATACAACTCAAGTGCATTAAAAACGTCCAGTTTTTCTGTTTTTTCGGAAAAAATAGCAATGTCAACGCTATTTGAATCATATTTTGCTTGTTTTTAGAGTCGTTTGGAAAAAAGTGCCTAGATGTGGAAGCCAGTTAAAGAATTAAATTGCCCAGCACCTTCAATCCCCCTCTTACTTAAAGATCAAGTCTAAAACACGTTGGAACGCTTGCAGTTTTGGATTAAATTTTCCAAGTCACTTGGCTAAGAAAAAGAGGGTTGGTTTATCTCCCTCTTTGGTTGAGCCACAATACAGTGCGAAGGATCTATTCCGTAACAAGTGGGAGGCTTTAGCCCTTTGCAGTCCAATAAATTTTTCCTAAACTTGCTAACCAGGTCCAATTTTTTTTTCTTGCAGTTTATGGTAGATTTTTATGAGCTAAACTAAAACTGATTTTAATACTTTTGGTCGCAAATTTCCAAAAACACCTTGAAATTTTTAGAATTTTGTTTTGTGAGGGTCAAAAGTCATTCCACGCATAGGCGTAGCCAGGGGGAGGGGCAGGGGGCCCGCCCTCCAATTGAAATGCTACCAATGTTAAAAATCTCACAAAAAAGACTATTGTTTCTTCAGTTTCAGTTTCTTTTAACATCTTTGCGTACAACAGTACACGCGTACAATAGTAATCAACAATAGTATTGATCCAAGAGCCCGGGTCCCCTCAATTTAATTTATACCAACCAATTAAAACGGGCCCACTACAATAATATTTAAATGCCCCTTAATTTAAATGCGCCCCGAACATTAATGTTGATCCAGGAGTCCAGGGCCCCCTCAATTTAATTTTTGCTAAACACTTTGAATGGGTCCCTTACAACAATATTTAAATGGTTCCAAATTTAAATGGAGCCCCCAACAATAATATTAATCCAGGAGGCCCGGGCTCCTTCAATTTAATTTTTGCCAACCAATTTAAACAGGTCCCCTACAATAATAATGAAATAAGCCCCCAACAATACTATTGATCCAGGAGGCACGGACCCCTCAATTTAATTTTTGCCAACCATTTTACATGGGCCCCTTACAACAATATTTAAATGGCCCCCTATGTAAATGGGCCCCCAATAATAATATTGATCCAAGGGGCCTCAGCCCCTTCAATTTAATTTTTGCCAATCAATTTAAACGTATAACCTGAGTGAAATTAAGGGGTTTTATCCTAAAAGTTGCTAACTCAGGCCGTCATGTAACCTTTTTATGAACGTAATCCAATAACCAAGAACGGATTTAACATATGGCACAGTGCTAGGGGCCAGCGTACATATAAGACCTTTTTTGGTCTTCACTTTTATTAGGCCGGAAAATATTGCAAAAATCCCAAAGTGCCAAGGGCCCAACTCAATGTAAATCCGGCCCGGGAAATAACATGGTTAGTAGGCGAAACCATCTATTGTACATTTTTCAATAACAATTCGCCTCCACCTCGCTAGTTTTTACGCTACAAAATACTTTTGAAAAAAAATTATCTACAGTGAGGGGGATGCTCATTGAATAAAATTTTGAAATGAGAGGGCCTGGGCTTCCTAACCGTATATGTACTTTAATAACTGGTTATTTTCATGACAAAACAATAATCTCTAAGTAAATTTTCGAGTGGATTGTGATTTACCGCTAAAATATTGCAGAAGGCAATGTACTTTACTTCCCCCTACCTGGGACAAATCACTTACAAAATTTAACTCAAAATGCAAGATTTTAAACGTGTTTTAGACTTAAATTGCGACCAAACGAAGGATTGAACAACTTAATTTTTTCAATGGGTTTTGAAATGTTAAAAATTAAGTACTTTCAAATGGCTATGAATACGTACGAAATGTGATCTAATGGTGTTAAAACAGCTTTTTTTTCAAAAAATTACAAAAAATTCGCCCAGTGGCTGGGGGCTTAGCCCCCATACCCCTGTTGATGACACGTTTGAATTACAGTACATATCTTCACTAAACCCGTCTCCCATTTTAGAAATTGGTTTAAGCCCTCCCCCTTGAACGAGTTCCTAGTTACGTGCCAACACCAGGCCACGGCTTCTGATCTTCCATTCTACGATATCTTTGCCCACACAAAAAAATTCTCTTTTGAACTTTCTGATTACGTCATTGCATGTGATTTGCCCTCCCCCCCCCAATCAAAAATCCTGGCTACGCCTATGATTCCATGGATGATCAAAAAAAAATTTTTTAAAGCAAGAAAGAAAATTTATTTGCAGCACAAAAGCAACATCAAACAAAACATTACCAAGTTATCATAATGCACTCAAAATTTTTCAAGAGATGTATTTGTGAAGCCTTAAATAATTCTTAGTCCTCAGTCATCCCAAGGACGATTTTTTAGCATACAAACAAAAACAACCCACAATGCAAATTCGGCTAGCAATTTTTTAGTCATGCAAAAAACAGTTGTCAATGCAAATACAACCAGGTAATTTTCAACCTAGCAAGCAATCAAAATAGTTGGAAGTAGTCTACAATGTAAAAATCTACCACACATTTCACTCATAGTTTCTCAGAGCGTAATATTTTTTGAAGCACTCTTCTGGATAATTGCATCACAAGGAGGTTGGCAAGGATGTAAAGTGCAGGCCCTGCACAGTGCTTGCGCCCCCCACAAGCGAGAATTGTGTCCCCCAAGCAAGGATTGTGCCCCAAAATATAGTAACAAGCCAGGTGCCACGGGAGTGCATTTCGGGGCCTGTGCCCCCAAAAAATAATGCTTATGCCTCCCCCCAAGCGTAAGCAAACTTCCGTTCTAGGACGAAAATACGAGTAAACGTCATGATAAAGTCTTGGATTTCGCAACAAAGACCTTTCTTTGGTCTTCACCCTTAAATCTGTGGGTAGTGTAACCGACATCCTCATTACAAGATCCCGTTGCAATTTAGGTTGAAGACCTTTTTTTTTTGGTCTTTACCCCTGAATCAGGGGGCAAGGACCGAGATTCGCACCAGAGGATCCCGTCGTGCTCCCCCTCATGCGAAAATCGTGCCTCCTCCCACCCACCCCCCGAGTGAAAACCGTGTTTGTGCCCCCCAGTCACACCTTTCTGGCGCCTGGCCTAGTAAAGTGTAGGCTGTACTGGAAGCAAGCAGTAGCGTACGCAGGATTTTGAAAAGAGGGGGGGCAGGAACTTCAAAAAAATTGAAAAAAGGAAAGATCAGGGTAGGTAATTGTTCCACCCGAAATCACTGCGACATTCTGCCCAAAATTAGGTAAAGAGCAAAAAAAAAGGTCTTCATTCAAATGCAGTCCGATTTTCTGCCCAAAATTAAATCACACGTCTAAAACATAGCCTTTGTGTGCTCAAACCTTTTGTCCAACTTACAAAGGGGGGGAATACCACAATTGCGCATACTATTCTATGCTAATTATGCCATCCTGGCGACCCAAAGGGGGGCCCTGGCCTAATGGCCCTCCCCCTAAATACGCCCCTGGAAGCAAGCTATTGTCGTACAGTGAATATACCGTGTTTCCCCGAAAATATGACCTAACCCGAATTTTGAAAATGATTTTAATATATAAGCCCTACCCTAAAAATAAGACCTAGGCGATAGGGCGAAATTTTTTTATCCTCGAGTGTGTTTTTACCGCTTGAAAAGTTGTTGTGGAAATTTAGGATAAAAAGTAGAGCTAGTTAATGAATGGATTAGCTGAATAATGATCATTTTCCCATCATTAATTTAAAGGTGTAAGAGAGGAAAAAGTTCAATGACCTGAGATAACCTGAAGATCACACCACTATTCAATCTATGAACAGCTGTTTTTAAATAAAAATGTGTTATTCATAAGTAAATAGATATTGGTTTTCATATTTTGTGTATTTGAAAATCTTGCAATTTTCTACTTGGCAATTTTGTTTTTGATAAATGAAAATAAATGATATGCCCCTAAAATAAACCCTTTTGTTATTTTTCGAAAGAAAATTAATAAAAGACCCTGTCTTATTTTCGGGGAAACACGGTAGTTCATCCTACTGTTTGTTATGGTTTATTCATGTCAATAGGATCACCATTAAACATGTTTTACCATTTTATTATTCCTACAATGAATTTGGACTTGGCATAGCCGAAAAATACTGATATCATCCCAGGGATGATTAAGGACCATTTTATATAAAATTATTTTTCATTCCAGGGCTGCACTTGGACCGCAAAGGATTAGGCTTGCCACAAATCATAAACTGTCCAGAAATTTGTTGCACTTTCTGCACCTTCAAATTTAGTAGCTTTTTTGTCCATTCAGAAGTTACATAGCAGATTTAAAACTTGATCTTTTTTTTTCAATACTGTGAGGTAGCACTTCCTCACCTATCTGCTATCCCATTAGGCTAGTGTTTCATCACCATCTGAATTCACACATAGCCTATCCTGATTGGATATATTTTTTGTCAATTTCAGCACAGACAGTTTATACTGACTGTACCATTGGAGCTAGGGACTACCTGAGCTTACTCTGAAAAATAGCAAATAAGCAATTAGGCCGAGCCTACCCTCGACGGCAGCACTGCCTTTGATAATCCTTTATAAACTGCACGCGATTGGGTTATTTATGCGATGTTTACCTGCAACCAGGGCCTCAGAGAGAAAATTTTCCAGGGGGTACAAAGGTCGATACCGGGCCCCAAATCTTATTGAGCCCCCCAAGCTTTATCGGGCCCCATGTCGTTAAATTTCCTATGCTACTCCTAATAACCTGTTTCCAGTGGTGTAAAGTAACGAAATACTTTTACTTGAGTAGATTACTTAAGTGGTTTTTTTCGGTAACGAGTACTTTTTTGAGTAGTTTTTTTTTAAGTACTTTTACTTTTACTTAAGTATTTTTAGTCTGAAGTAACGCTACTTAAGTACTTTTTATTTGATGAAAGTACAAAGTAGTTTTAAACTTTGAGCCGCAGCGTTGACTGCACTTTGACTGAGGGCATTTGCAGTCAATCATTCGTAAACGCGCAGTCAGGCTATTTTCCCTTGGTCCTTTCTTTCTCTATATTCCATGCTTGACTGCGGTCATGTGCTTTTGAAAACGATTGCATTTTTTTCTAATCAGGTACCGATAAGCTGTTGGACGTGACACAAGCGATAAAACAGTAGGATAAGATTTGTGTTTGCTTACATCGACTTCTTAATCAGGACTAGGAACCAAATCTCTACCGAATAGTTAGCCTGCAACACCATAAGTTAACCCAACCATTTTAACACCAATAAAATGCAAACGAATCGACAGTTTTCCTGTAGTCATGAGTAGAGTTCCTAGTAGGTTAGGGTGCATTTACAATCGAGCTGTTCGTAATTAGGATAAAAGGTCCACTCGCGTTTTGCTGTTCTGTAGGACTGGAGGATTAGGCAATTGCAGAAATTTATTAATAATTGGAGATATGAGATCCTGGCAGGCGCATAGCTAGGAATTTGCAAAGGGGGGGGGGGGCTAATTTAGAGGCTGGAAACAACATCTAACGATCTTATCCCAGATTTTGATCGGTTTTCACGCAGATTGAGTCGGTTTTACAGTCCAAATTAAGGCAATCTCCAGAAAAAAAGGTCTTCAAAATTTTTTTCTGGCGAACTACAAAATTTTAACAATTCAAAAAACACTGTTATCCTCGAGCCAAGGACAGGACATTTTTCGAGGACTTGAGGCTTCGAGGGCAAGGGTTTTTAGCATATAAATTTAATAATTTGACCTTTACTTTTTGGCATATAAATTTAACAATGGCAGTGAATGAGTATTTGAGCAAATTTTTTAAGAATTGATTCCTTGAATATTGTAACAAAAAACCTGCTCAACTAATATTTCATGACTTCTTAAGATAGTGAGAGGTTAGAAAATCAAGCGTATGTGGCACATTGTGGCAGTGATGTGAAGGTAGTCGACCAGTTGTCATATGTCAATTGAATTGTTTGTTTATTTTGCGTGAATACTTTCAAAAATACTTCTACTTGAGTAGTTTTAAAATGACTACTTTTTTACTTTTACTCAAGTACTTTTTTTGATCAGTACTTTGTACTTTACTTCAAGTAGTTTTTTTGTCAGCAACGAAACTTTTACTTGAGTACCATTTTTCAGTACTTTGTACACCACTGCCTGTTTCTAAATTTAACAAAAACATTATTCCAAAGTTCCTTACTAAAAAAAATTGTACCTATAAAATAACAGAGCTTTATCAAAATATTGATACCATACAGTACTTCCTCGATTATCCGTACCTCGTTTATCCGGCATTCGATTATCCGTCCATTGGGTCAGATAATAATTTATGATATAACTAACACTTTTCCAGTTAATGTGGGGCAATAGATAGCCCTACTGTAATTTTAACGATCATGCAAATTTACATTGCTTTCAATAAAAAAGTACTGAGATCCCTCAATGCGGTACATTATTTGATGTTGAACCTCGTTTAAGTTTTGGTGCATTCGAATCTGCTTCTTGCTGCGTTGTTTTGGTTTAAATAAAGAAATTCAATTATGCGTTTTTTTTACTTATCCGTTCAGGTTTTGAAGAAATGCTGTCCCGACTAGACCGGATAATCGAGGAAGTACTGTATTGGCATCAAACGCATTCTAAAAATATTTGAAGTTTGTTTGATAGTTTGAAAATACAAACTATTTCAAATATGAACTTTTATTTATCAAATACGACTTCAGTTCATTTTGTCTTTTGAAATACTGTCCGTGCGTGACGTCTGAAATGACACGAAAATGCAAACTCATTTACGACATTTAGTAATCGCGCACGCTGCAAATATAGGCCTTGTTACAGTGTCCAAGATTGTGTTGTCTCGTGATACCCATCGAGGTACCTCTTGAAAAATTTTTTACAAATAGATTTTTAATGCCTGATTAATGATTGAAATGTCTTCGGTCGCAACCAGGTGCCGTTTTTAAGATATACCGCTTTTAATCGAACGCGGATGAATATTTTAAAATCATACGCTTGAATAATTTTTTTTACTGTTAGTGTTGCCGTGAAATAATTCACAAATTTCAACAAAGATATTTTTTATCTTTCTTTGAATGTAAAAATTCAAAATATGATAAATTTAAACTAAATATTTAATCATGAGTAAGTTTTTTGCTAAAAAGTTTGCATAATTAAAGTTTTAGCGTGAGTTTTTTTGTGGTGAATTCTAAAACATGGAAACTTGCTTTGAAGTCACGTGACCGTCGTCACTTGGCAGCTGATCGTTATGAATGCAAAACTTCAAAACAATTTTTCAAGATGAAATACCGGTAACCATTAATAGAGAAATTGTTTCTTGCAAAAGGTCGAAAAATAAACGAACTCACTTATGAATTACACTACGTGTTTGTTATGATGATAGCCTACCACAAAAAGCAGCCTAATACAATAACTGCTTCGAAGAATACCGATAAGCTTCGAGGAATATCGATAGCCTACGGCAGTCGGTAGCTATGGATATACCGGTCATCAGTCCATAACGTTTATTCTAATCGAACAAAAGCACATCGTCAATTCTACTAAATCATTCAGATCCAATGTTTTAAGACTACAGTAGTTTACTGCGAAGTTTCAACATAAAGCAATAGGCCTACACTTTCGGAAATATTGCAAAATAAGGCATAAATAAACTCTTCTCCTTTTCACAATTTCATGAGAGTCATCTCTTATTTTGGGTTATTTGTTGGCTTAACTCCGGTGATTGTTTCAAGTGCTTAAGTGTAGCAGAACAGACATTCGAGAGTTGATAAGCCAACCAGCTAGGGCTTGGCTAGTTAGTTTCGAGGAGTGAAAGCTTATCGGTATTTCTCGAAGCAGTTATTGTATTAGGCTACTTTTTGTGGGTAGACTCTCATCATAACAGACATATGGTGTAGTTCACGAGGTACGGTACTTCATTAGTTTTTCGACTTTTAACACGAAATAATTTCTTTATTAGTTCTTAAGGATACCGGTATTTAATCATGAGAAATTATTTCAAAGTTTTGTATTCGTAACGATCAGCTGCCAAGTGACGACGGTCACGTGACTTCAAAGGATGTTTCCACGTTTAAAATTCACCACAAAAAACCTCACGCTAAAACACTAAATATGCAAACTTTTTAACAAAAACTAACCCATGATTAATTATTTAGTGTAAAATTATAGTATTTTGAATTTTTACATTCAAAGAAAGATAAAAAATATCTTTGTTGAAATTTGTGAATTATTTCACGGCAACACTAATAGTAAAAAAAATTATTCAAGCGTATGATTTTAAAATATTCATCCGCGCTCGATTAAAAGCGGTAAATCTTAAAAACGGCACCTGTTTGCAACCAAAGACATTTCAATTATAAATTAGGCATTAAAAATCTATTTGTAAAAAATTTTTCAAGAGGTACCTCGATGGGTATCACGAGATCTCTTTTCTGGACGTTTTTTCTGCTAGCGTAACAAGGCCTAATAAGTTACTTAAAAACTGCGCGATTAACTGCAAAAAACCTTTCACGAACAAAATTAATCTGAGATTTAGGAATTCTTGTTCCGGTAAACGAAAAAATGATTCCAAACCGTTCCGGTTCCGAAAAAAGGCAAATTCTGGCCGTAACTTGTTCCTGGTTCCGGTCGATGGACAACCCTGAGAGATTGTAACCGCGCCGCGTACGCGATTATACCAACCGCATCGCGCCGCACAGCGTAATAAACTCCAGTAGATTTGCACTTTGCAGTGCTGCGCAGTGCAGCGCAACGTGAACGAGGATGAGACCACTAATTAGGATTAGGTTAGCAATCAGCAACTCTTTACCTTCAGTCTCCAATGTAGCCAGCTTAGATCTGTTTGGTACCATGGTTTACCGGTAGGCTACTGGCAGGCTAGGTTTGTCCTTCAAATCGTAGAACTACTGTGCATAGGCTACCGGCACAGTATAAGAATATATCAGTAGGTTCACTCCAAGCAAAAACCATTGTGACGTGTGTCCGCATTTTTTGAGAGCCAAGCAAAACTTTGGAGTCAAATGACGTCATAATAGTGACATCGGGAGCGGAATCGAATCAGACGCGTCGCCAGCCGGGGGGCAATGCCCCCCTATTTTCGTTTTTGCCCCCCACGGTATTTTTTTGGGAGGAAGAAGTTGGTGTTTTTAGGCGAAAAAAACGTTAAAATTTGCGATTTCGACCAGAAAAAGCCTTCGGTTTTCGGCGAAGACCTTTTTTTTTTTTTTTGGAGATCACCTGCTTTTGGTCGGAAAATTTGTGATTTCGGCCAGAAAAAGCCTTCGCATTTCGGCGAAAACCTTTGCCCCCCTGATTTTAATTTTGCCCCCCCGATCTCACGAAGCTGGCGACGCCCCTGAATCGAATTATACCAAATGATTGCAATTGTTCTGAAATTTTATGAATTTTGTCTCCACCTTACGGAGTTAAGTCCTTCCCCTTTTTCTACTGCCCTAAACATTGAAGAACTAAATTTTTCACGACTGTCATGCTCCTGGCGTAACTTCACGTAGCTTTTGTTGTACTTTTCGCATCGAAATAAAATTGGTACCAATAAATCCGTTTAAGCTCGGACTTTGAATCGCTCCATTTGTTACGTCACTTGTGTATGACGTCACAAAGTCACTAGAGTAAAAATAACCTAAAATTGGAACTTTTTGTTCTTTCGGTAACTTTAGTTATTGGGGGTTTTGCTCGCGTTTGATACCCAACAGTTTTCTTTTGCCCGAAACTTGCTCTGTATCGTCAACTAGCTTTCCTGCAATTTTCTTTTTAATTGCTCAAGAATTTACGTAAATATCGTTGGTTGTTTCGTGAATACAGCATTTGAAGCCTTTGTGCTTTAACTGATGTAATTTTATTGTCACGTCATTGCCAACAATCAGCGACTTGATTGATGTCTTATAGTCCAAGACAGCATCTTTCGGCTGCATAGAAATAACTACCGTATACAATTTTAATAATTTTATTTCTCAAATTTGAAAATTCCACCGCTTGTATTTTGCTGTTGCGTGTACCGGTAAAGTCTATCTATTAATTTGAAAGAATACAATTATAACCAACTTTGGAGTCAAAAATGCACCTCTTTCTTAAAGAATAATCTCAACATGGCTGCACGAAAATCCACTATGACCTGTTTACACACACAGTAGGCCTATTGCAATAAAGCTTCAGCGCTCCGTAATATTTTGGACTAAAAGACAATGTTGGACCGTAAGACATCAATCAAGTCGCTAATTAATGACATTGACGTGACAATAAAATTATATCAGTTAAAGCACAAAGGCTTCAAATGCTGTATTTATCTTTATAACTTTACCATGTCACGAAACAACCAACGATATTTTCGTAAATCCTTGAGCAATTAAAAAGAAAATTGCAGGAAAGCTAGTTGACGATACAGAGCAAGTTTCGGGCAAACGAAAACTGTTGGGTATCAAACGCGAGCAAAACCCCCAATAACTAAAGTTACCGAAAGAACAAAAAGTTCCAATTTTAGGTTATTTTTACTCTAGTGACTTTGTGACGTCATACACAAGTGACGTAACAAATGGAGCGATTCAAAGTCCGAGCTTAAACGGATTTATTGGTACCAATTTTATTTCGATACGAAAAGTACAACGAAAGCTACGTGACAGAGGTGGAGTCCTCGAGGACACATTTTCAAGTCCTTGGCCTTGGCCTCGAAGCCTCAAGTCCTCGAAAATTGCCCTGTCCTCGGCTCGAGGACAGCACTATTTTTTGAACAGTTGAAATTTCGTTTGAAAACGCCAGAAACGTTGCAGAAAATTTGCGAGCACCTTTTTTGTTTTCCTCACTTGGAGCAAAGGCGTAGCCAAGAGGAGGGGGGGCTGGGGGTCCACCCCCCTTCCCAATTGAAAATTCACCAATGACAAAACTGTGACAAAAAAGCCTATAGTTTCTTCAGTATCAGTTTCTTTTTAGCATTTTTCGCTTACAACAGTATAACTAAAAACAACAGTTATAACTAAAAACAATTTCGCTTACAACAGTACAACAGTATAACTAAAAACAATATTGAAGGCTCTGCGTCCCCCTCAATTCAATTTTTGCCAGTCAATTTAAACGTATAACCCGAAGAAAACGGAGAGTTTTTGTCTTAAAAGTTTCTTTCTCAGGTCCACGTCTAGCCTTTTTGTGAACGTAATGCATTAATCAGGGCCGGATTTACCATAATGTGAAGCAGTACCAGCAGTAACGTAGCCATGGGAGAGGCGGGGAATATAGCTCCCCCAATGGCCTGTCAACCAAAATGCAGAATAAGGAAAATACCACGTTTTTACCTCTTTTGAGACTGTTTTTTGCGCTGGAATTGACTAAAAAGTGATTTAAAGCATCATTTGAAACGTATATTCAGGGGGGGGGGGGCTAACTGCCAAAAATTAAAGTCACAAATCAATGAAAACTTTGAAAAAATGCCCGAAAATAAACAATCAAATTTGATCGCTAATGTAAAAACTCCTTACACAGGTTTTATCAACAAATATATCATAAAGTCAGGAATTAGGTAGGGGGGCTATTCAGTGTTAGTTAATTACCAGTCACTCCTCTCAAATATCTCTCCATTAGCCCTTCCCCCAATTATTTTTCGTTATAAAACATAGACGAAATAGATTACTCCGTGTGAGTTTTATTGAATAATAGGATTTTATGTTTAACCAGCACGTAAACAAGAGAACTGCAATGTTATCATTAGCCACTTCCCATATAGCCCATTAATGCAACCAGTTGAATCATGTTGGGCTGTCAATTTCTATGCCACGTTTAAAAAGCATTATTTTCTATTAAAATAGCTCTAAAATTAAGTTCATTTTGCAAAAAAATGCAAAATTTTCGAGCGCTGAAGGCTCCGCCCCCATACCCCCAGCCTACGGCAGCTGTGGACTTCGCCCCCTAACACCCATTGGCCTCCGGCGACTGGGGGCCTGCCCCCAGACCCCCAAAACATCCCCCCCATTGCAAATTTCTGGCTACGCGCCTAAGTAGCTACCAGCTATGGGCTCCGAGCTAAAATCGTAAGACTTTTTTTTTTGGTCTTCACGTATATTTGGCAGAAAGATGTTGCGAAAATCTCCAAAGTGCCAGGGGCCTAGCGCGAAATAAATCCGGCCCGGCAATAACATGGTTAGTTGCCGTATGCATCTATTTTACCATTTTCCAATAACAATTAGCCTCCAACCTCGCCGGTTTTTATGCACAAAATACTTTTTTAAAAAATTAGCCATGGAAAATGCTGATAGAACGAATCATTAAACTTCAATTGAGGGGGCCTGGGCCCCCTAGCCGAACATGTACTCCTATAACTGGTTATTGTCATGACAAAACAAAAATCTCAAAGGAAAATCTTCGAGTGGATTATTATTTACTGCTAAAATGTTGGAAGAGACAATGCACCTTGCTTTCCCCTACCTGGACCAGATCACTTACAATTAAATTTAACTCCAAAATCCAAGATGTTAAACGTGTTTTGGACTTGAGTTGCAAGTAAAAGGAGTATTAAATGATTTGGTTTTTTCAATTGGCTTTCAATAATGTCAAAAATCTAGTGCTTTTAAATGGCTCTGAACACTTGCAAAATGTGATTCAATGGCATTAAAATAGCTTTTTTTTCCAAAAACTTACAAAAAATCCCCCCCTCAAAGCCTCTGGCGGCTGGGGGCCCCGCCTCCAGACCTCCCGTTTGTGATATCTTTGAGTTACACTAGCTTACTCAACACGTTTCCAAAGTTAAATATTTGCGTTTATGAACTATTAGTTTGAGCCCTCTCCCTTTGCAAAATCCTGGTTACGTGCCAACAGCCAACGATTTCAGATCTTCCATCCTACAATGTATTTGTCCCACAAAAACTTCTTCTTTGGAAAAATTTTGATGACGTCATTTCATGTGATTTGTGGTTTAGACCTCCCTCAATCAAAAATTCTGGGTACGCCAATGAATTGGAGATCGCCTAAAAAAAATTTTTTGAAGACGTTTTTTTTTTTTTTTTGAAGAATGCTTGCGCCTGTGTCCTTGGTCCTTGGCCTTGGCCTCGAGCATTCCTGTCCTTGGCCTCGAGAGGTTCTGCCCTCGGAAAGGCTGTCCTTGGCCTTGGCCTTGGCCTCGGATTTTTTTTGTGTCCTTGGCCTTGGCCTCGAGCCTTGTGTCCTCGACTCCACCTCTGCTACGTGAAGTTACGCCAGGAGCATGACAGTCGTGAAAAATTTAGTTCTTCGATGTTCAGGGCCGTAGAAAAAGGGGAAGGACTTAACTCCGTAAGGTGGAGACAAAATTCATAAAATTTCAGAACAATTGCAACAGGATGTCGAACCAAACCTGAACCCAAATCGTAAACCCGAATGACCCGTTTCATTTTGGTGAACCCGAACCGAACCTAAACCAGCAAAATTTTACTTCAGTGAACCTGAACCAAACCTAAACCTTAAAAATTGTGCTCAAGTGAACCCGAACCGAACCTGAACCCCTAACAAAAGTAAGAATATATTTTTCCATATCTAGATGCCTCTGGCGCTGGTAGCCTGGTACACGTACAATAAGAGCAGTGGTGATCATCAACAGGATCAGCAATATTTCTTTTTTTTTTTCTGGGTGAAACGAGTAACGACAGTTAAATTTTAAGTCAATGAACCCGAACCGAACCTGAACCAGTAATATTTTACTTGAGTGAACCTGAACCTCGAAAATGGTGCTCAAGTGAACTCGAACCAAACCTGAACCGCTAAAATATTTTGAGCAGCAACAGGAGCTCAACCTGAACCCGAACCGTTATTTGAAACGGTTCGACACCCTGAATTGCAATCATTTGGTATAATTCGATTCCGCTCCCGATGTCACTATTATGACGTCATTTGACTCCAAAGTTTTGCTTGGCTCTTAAAAAATGCGGACACACGTCATAATCGAGTGAACCTACTGATATATTCTTATACTTAGCCTGTTTACATGTGCACTTTTGGGAACCAGTTCTTAGTTCTAGTGCCTGATTTTTGCTGAGTTACACACAATTCCTAATTCAGAAACGTGATTCAGAACCTTTTTTGTGTGTGACTCAGCAAAATTCAGGCACTAGAACTAAGAACTGGTTCCCAACAGTGCACATGTAAACAGGTTAACTATTGTACCGGTACCGTATCTAACGGTACCGGTAATGCAGCTTACACCAAATTCTTGGCTGAATGGGTAGGCTACTGTGTCAGTAAGTGGTGCGGTCGCCTAGTCGGTAATTCTGTACCAGTGGTAATACCCTCGGCTACTGCATAGCGCTAGCAGGGTACGTACTGCATAACACCAGACTCTGATAAGTGGATTAGTCAAGCTGTGACTTAAGCGCAGGTACTTGTTAGTTGAGTTAAACCAAATACCGGTAAACTACTCTAGCCCGATACCGGTAATGATAGGCCTAGGATAGCCTACTGCTGTGTGATGACTGGTATGGTAGGCCTACTTCAGCTTTTTGACGTGTAGTAAAGTCAAGACTTTTGTTGAGTTTGTTGCATATCACCGACTCTGGACTGACCAATCAGTAGGCTAGCAGTAGGGTTGCCAAACGTCCTTGAATCTCAAGAATCGTCCTTGAATTTGCCATAAAATCTCGCTGTGTTCTTGATCCTTGAAAAATGGACAAATGTCCTTAAAAATTGTCTGGCGCCCTTAAAGTCCTTGAACCTACAAAGTAACACAGTCAAACTAATCTTGTTGGTTTTTATAAACTGGGCAATGAACCTAAGAATCAAAACAATGGTAGTCCTATTTGGGATATTTATGTTCATAGCTAAATGCGTCCCCATTTTGTGTAACAATAGACTCTTAATAATGAGTCTATGGTGTAATAATTTCAGGGAACAATGGTAAAATTCAGGTGACAATGGTTACAACGAAAACGATGAGAGTAAAAAAGAGGGGGCAGAGCAAAAACGTTGTTGTAGTCTATAATTATCTTCCTGTCACAGTGTCACTGGACAGTGTTAGACGCTAACTACCAGTAGCCTATAGGACAATCCGTACGCTTTTAATTGCAGTAAGTGTACTTCGTGCTGGGACGAATCCACACCAGTCAGTGGTCAAGTTGATAGAGCGTCTGTTACTGAAGCGGTTTGAAAGACTTGGGTTCAATTCCCGGTCGGGTCAAACCAAAGACTATAAAAATTAGTATTCACAGCTTCCCTGCTTGACGTTCAGCAATTAAGGGGACAGTGTGAAGCCTCCGCCGTGTGTGGTAGACTAGACAGGTGTGCAGATGGCAGCTTGACTCAAAGACTGAAAGGTCCCTTCGCTGTCTTTTGGCCAAGGCAACTTGGTGAATAAAATGTAATCACATTACATTACACCTGCTTAGGTATTTCCAATGCTCCTGTAAAATTTTTCTATTTATTGGAACGACTGACGCTTGCGTCGCGTGTTTCTTTGTTTTTACCCGACCATTTTCCAACTAACAAGTGTGAAATTTCAGACTTTTGCTTATAACTCCAGAATGGTTAGATCTAGCTACATGAAATTTTGACAGCAGTTTGAGATTAATGAGTTATATGTTTGTACCAAATTTCGAGGCAATAGGTCACGTGACTTTGGTTTTAGGACCTGAAAACCGCCCCGCAAGTTTGGCATAAAAAGCGGTCTCAGTCAAAAACGGTTTAAGTACGGCAAAAAATATTTCATATGGTTGTATGTCTTAAAATACTCTTTTATCCCAACCAAACCACTTTTGGCCGTGATGAGGTTTATTTCTTTTTTTTCCTTATTTTTTTTCCTAATTTTTGTAGGCTCTTATTCTCCTAAACCACAAAACATCGAAATCTGATTTTTGTGTAAAGTTGTTGAGTTGCACACGCAATTTTTTCTCCTGAAATTTTTTGGAACCATTCCACTGCAAACCTCCCCAAAATGATGCCCCAAAAAATCAATATTTTGAAAGAAGGCTTTATTTCACCGGAAATTTTTATCTAGTTAATTTTTAATTCTGACTCAAATCTAACACAAACTCAAATGCTTACTCTAAAACTATTCCCAAATCGAACCCTAACCCAAACCCTAACCTAAACCCTAATATTAACCCCTAAAAAAGCAAATGAAAAAAGCACGGATGAATATTTCTCATTCTCGTTTTATTCTCTTTAAGTTGAAAATTTTCGGTGAAATAGTCACTACCTTTTTTGAATGGCTCAAGCTAGAGTGTTAGTTTTTTTAAATCAGGAGATATTTAACTGACAAATATTTTGACATAGTTTGGGGGTGCCACTCCCCCCCGGGGACCCTCCAAAAATCAATGTTTTGAATGGCTCAACTTAAGATGCCAGTTTGTTTTGATATTAGCAGATATTTAACGCACAAATCTTTTGATATAGTTTGGGGGTGCCCCCCAGGGACCTCGCCAAATGGACCCCCCAACAATCTCCCTTAAGAGTGCCAGTGTTATGATGTCAGCAGATATTTAGCAGACAAATATTTTGACATGGTTTGGGGGTGCCATCCCCTCGGGGACCCCCAAAAAATCAGTTCTTTGAACGGCTCAAACTAGAGTGCCAGTGTTTTATGATATCAGGAGATATTTAACAGACAAATATTTTGACATAGTTTGGGGGTGCATCCCCCTCAGGGACCACCCCAAAATGGGGCCACAAAAATCATTATTTTTCTACGGCTCTAGCCAGGGTGCCAGTGTTTTATGATATCAGTATATACTTAACAAACGGATATTTTGACATAGTTTGAGGGGCCACCCCCCCAAATGGACCCCCCAAAAATGAATTTTTTAAACGGCTCAACTTAGGGTGCCAGTCTGGTTTGATAGCAGGAGATATTTAACAGACAAATATTTTGACATAGTTTGGGGGTGCCACCCCCAGGGGACTCCCCAAATGGACCCCCCAAAAATGAATTTTTTAAACGGCTCAACTTAGGGTGCCAGTCTGGTTTGATAGCAGGAGATATTTAACAGACAAATATTTTGACATAGTTTGGGGGTGCCACCCCCAGGGGACTCCCCAAATGGACCCCCAAAAATCCATTTTTTCTATGGCTCAAGCTAGGGTGCCAGTTTGTTTTGATATCAGCAGATATTTAACAGACAATAATTTTGACGTAGTTTGGAGGTGCCACCCCCCTCGGAACCTGACCAAATGGACCCCCAAAAATCAATTTTTTGAATGACTCAACTTAGGGTGCCAGTTTGTTTTGATATCAGCAGATAAATATTTTGGTGTTTTTATTGACGACAAACTAAATTTTCAAGAACACATTAAACATTTAGAGAAGAAAGTCTTGCGCTCACATTAACATTAGATAATTTTGCGTCACAATAAAAGTCTTGCGCTCACATAAACACATTAAACATTAGATAATTTTTTAGTTTACTTAAAATTCCCAGTGGGAATTTTAAGTAAACTAAAAAATTATCTACCCACGCATGCATTGTTTAAGCTGTATTATACTTTAGTGCATTCGCATTTGCTTTATGGGCTTATAGTTTGGGGAAACACATGTCCAACCTATCTCTCCAAACTAATTACTCTTCAAAACAAAGCTCTTCGCATTGTTACAAAAAGTGGATGGTATCAAAATGCTTCGCCTCTTTATCAAAAGTTTAACTTATTGAATCTACAAAATTTACATAAAATTGAGACTGCCAAATTCATACATAATCAAATCAATCAGCGTCTATCTCCAAATTTTAATAAATATTTCACTTCGGCCAAATTCTCGCACAATCGGCAAACTCGTACTACGGCATCCTTGAATTTAATAAGCTCTTGTTTTGTCTTTTTTGTTTTTCTTTGTATTTTTCAGTTTTTGCTTCCTTGTGTTTTTTTTCTGTCAGTTTGTTGTAGCTCGAAAAAAGATGCCATATCTTTTATTGTGGCTTTCCAGAGTGGCTGCAGACTCGAAGACTTCGTGGTCCTTTCGTCGTCCCTCAGGCACTGCTTTCTTCATTAATAATAACACTATTCGTTCTCTGTTTTATCTGTTTTTTTTTTTGTTTATTTAGTGGCGTCAATAAACAAACTTGAACTTGATCTTTAACAGACAAATATTTTGACATAGTTTGGGGGTGTCATCTCCCCTGGGGACCCCTCAAATATCAGTGTTTTCTATGACTCAACTTAGGGTGCCAGTTTGTTTTGATATCAACAGATATTTAACAGACAAATATTTTGACATAGTTTGGGGGTGCCATCCCCCTGGGGACCCCCCCAAGTGGACCCTCCAAAAATCAATTTCTTCTACTGCTCAACTTAAAGTGCCAGTGTTTTATGATGTCAGCAGAGGTTTAACAGACAAATATTTTGACTCTACTTTTCTGGAGGTTTCATAATCAGATTTTTTTGAATACTTGCTGAATTTAGGGTAGACAAAAAGTACTTTTGAGCATCACAGCATTAGCTATGCGTCGGTTGTTCACTGGGTTTGCTGGCAAACTCCCATCTAGTTGCTCATTGAATTTGCTGCTTGTTCGAAGCCACCATGCAAAGGTAATCATCATAAAATGCCTTATCCAAGGATGCAACAACGTTGCCAGAGTGCGGGTTAAACTTAGATCTTGCAATCAGGGTTGTCGTAAAAATGACGCCTTTACTCTTCCGGCCACGCTGCCGATGAAAAATCAAAACATTAGCCAAAAAATCAAATTTTTTTTTCACTGAGCTTCTAGGCCTATGCTTTGTAGTAAGTAGGTTGCAAATGTGCAATCAAAAATCAAGAAGGCAAACATTCTTCCCTCCTTGCCTTGCACTACTTACCCACATCCCACCATGTACATTTCGTGCTGGCAATCTCTGCTCTACCTGTTTCTACTATGATGCGTGTGTAATATT
Organism: Trididemnum nubilum; assembly: GCA_963965965.1. Taxonomy (NCBI): domain Eukaryota; kingdom Metazoa; phylum Chordata; class Ascidiacea; order Aplousobranchia; family Didemnidae; genus Trididemnum; species Trididemnum nubilum. Next base: position 28,881,029 of record OZ014474.1, read on the forward strand.
GTGTTTTATTGGACGTGTGAGTCAGGCACCCTGTATAGGCTTATCATGCAATCATACACAAAATACTTTGGGAACTGTATTATAATCTTTGTCAATCTAGACGAGTAGACAATTCGGCCCTGATTGAAACGTAATTTTAACTGTCTTTTTCAGGGACACAATGTGATACCGGTATGTAGTATGAGCATCGAAGCAATATTTGGTACGATAATTGTGCAATTTATGGATAGACTTCACATTTAATGATTTCTAATACTTCTTTTAAACAAACTACGCAGGCACAAAGCATTACACCTTTAGTTTTATTGTTTTTGCTTGCACAATAATTGTACATTATGTTCTTGATAACAGTTTTTTAAAACTTCGGTCTGCTACGATAATAATTAATTGTTCGAAGCTATGACTTCTTATCTGGTAACAGTAGTACTAGTAGCTTATCAATAAAATGCTCAATCCTCTTTTCCTAAAGTATGGTACGCTTAAATTATTAATTTTATAATTTTCTAAGAATAAGAGAGTTCAGACATCAAAACATCCTTGAAAACGTTTCTACCGATTTGGCAACCCTAGCTAGCAGGCTAATGGCTATTACCAGTACCTAAATTGTAGGGGGGGTGCAGGGGACGCATCCCCCCATCGAGATTTGAGCGCTGGATGATCAGATGAAAAAGAGCCTGGCAGTTTGAATAAATCTCACAAATTCCAGCCGAATATAGTCCCAAATTGCAGTGAAGACCTTTGTTTTTTGGTCTTCACCTGATTTCGGGAAAAAAACACATCAATTTTCGGCGAAGACGTTTTTTTGTGGTCTTCATTCCATTACGGCGACAGAGTTACATAATTTTCACTAAAGTGCTTTCTCAGGCCAAATGTGTTTGTCAAGGCTGCAAAAGCGTCCCCCCATGCAAAATTTTACAATTTAAGTACTGGCTATTACAATATTAGTTTTGTAAGAACTGAAGGATGTATACAATGAAAATTAAAGTTAATCATCAAAGCATAACTGAGAGCATGACAAAATTTTATTGACTGCTTGAGTTTACAGTACAAGAGTAGGTATCGTACCACGTACTGCAGTCTGAGCTGTGAGTAAAGAGTTACAGATTCATAATTTGAAAATCTCTTTTATGTGGTTGTAGTTATTATCACTATCACCCTACCACACATGCCAACCTATTTCTGTTCAGTGTAAAGTAGCCTCAGAGTTCTGTTCTAAGAGGAGACATATTTTGTTGTCAGTTTAGCCTATCTTTTTCTCTCAGCTCTTAACCTTATTTGTGTGGTACCAAATGCGTGCAATGCTAGGCCCTACTCTTCTGGCTGGCCTGTTTTTGTCATGTGCTATTTGCTTGCTGAAATTTCTGTTCTGCCTTGTGCTATTTGCTTGCTGAAATTTGTCTTTTTTTAATCGACAGTGTTAACTCACTTTGAACATTAGGCACACTGCAAAGAGTTAATGCTGTTTGTTTTAAGTAATATCTTAAAACATTAAGATAGAAACAAAGTAATGGTATAATATTTTCTATGGTTGACTTTTATGTTGTACAGTATCTCAGTTTTTTGTCTGTGTGAGTTTTTAGTCACACATTTCTTTTATGACTTTATATCGGTGTATACACATATTTCTCTCCATTCCTAATATAAGATACCGTACCATAGAATTCGGTAATAATTGCTTCAAATTCAACATGTCGATACTTATTGACATGGTGCAAAAACACTAAGTGCTTAAACCACCTTTTTTATTTATAATTACTAGTATTCCCATATTATATGTGATACCAGTAACAAAAAATAAGATGTACTAGTAATGATTAAAACTGCTTTTGCATAATAATTATTCATTTTAGGTTAAGTAGCCTAACTTTAAGTTAAAGTAGTTCATTATGCAAGACAAGTTATAGAATTTTAGATCTAAATTGAAATGATACTTAAAATGTATGACGTGAATTAAATAAAGATTTCGGTGACGTCACTTGTTTTTGGAAATTTTTATTTTGATTATTATAGTTATAGGTTTGGGTTAGGTTTTAGGTTAGGCTTTGGCAGTTTGGGTTAGGGCTTAGAGTTAGTTTTTTTAGGCTTTATTACAAAATGTCTGTGTGCTCAGAATGTGCACCAAGCCTTTTCCTAAAATGTGTTATACTTGCATGGTATAAAATTACAATTAAGAACCACTTTGTATCTACTGTAGCTTATCAAGCATGACCATGACTTACTCTGGCAAGCTTATTATAATGATGTGACTGTGCTTCTAACGCTACTTTTTGCATGAATGCCTAAATGCGGCAGACTTTGGCAGTTAAAGTGGAAGTGCTGATATATTCCAAACAGAATGTACATGGTTTGATTCATGATTGGGATATTTTTGTATTCAATATTATTTAAAATTGAACTGAGAGCTATCATCTAGTGTTGCAGGATGGGTTAATGGGCTTGTTTAACCAATTTAGCAACAATTTAGACCAAGTCATTATCTAAAGCTATTGTTTGACTGGCATCAAGTGGACCATGGGTGCCAACCTGTTTGGTTTGTAATTTTGCATGCAGTAAGCTACAGCAATGGTGTTAAGCAATACCATTAACCATTACATTTTGACTTGCGGTATATTTGCGATGCGGTGTAACAAGTTCACAAACTTTTTGCGCTGCATTGCGGTATGCGGATAGAATTGAGCGGTGTGGTGCAGTTTGCAAACAAAAATTTTATGGATCGCACCATCTTGACAAACTAGCACTAATAAAACTTTTGCGCCACGCCAATTAAAATGTTTCTGAAAAACTCTTTTATACATAATTAATGATGTTTTAAAAAATGGTCTCCTATTTCAAAGTTGCGCTGGAATCAAAAACCGTTTATGCCGAAGATTATATTATAGCTCTTTATCAATATAATTAGATGGTTCAGTTTCTTTAAATAAAAACATGAAAATTTTTGTATCATGCCCCAATCGTCAGAGAGTGATGCTAATTGCTCCAAAAGCATAAATGTACAAATGCATCAGTAGCTTTTTAGAAAATAGAAGACATAAAGTCACAATCTGCATCAGCTTCTGGTTGTTAGAAAACATGACTACGGACGGGATTTGAACCCATGCCCACAACAACCAGAAATATACACTGGTTTTGAAGTCACAGCAGTTCATCAACGCAGGACAGGCGTTAGACCACTTTGCCACTGTAGCTATGTGTAACAACGAGCATGCTTATGTCGAGTGGGTGTACTGAAATTTGAACAGTATACTGTGGTTTTGATGCTCTTGCTGTGCGGGTAACGAGTTTGTAAGATTGTTGATCAACATTGTACTCGTCGGTATAGTTCTTAGTTGATTTAATTTCTTTATTCAAAATTCAAGACGATTTTTTAGCATGCTCCATTCGTCAGAGCAGAGTGATGCTAATTGTTCCAGGAGCACAAATGTATAGAAGCTAGAGGTCGATTTTCTTGAAGAGCCATTAGAAAAAAAAACAGTGACTCCGAAGACGTTTACTTGCCACCATATGAAGACTTTATTGGGGGAAATTAAACCCCCGATTCCTTTTAGTGTGGGTGTTGAGCGTCATTTTTCATTGTTCTTCTCCCAAAGTTAGCAAAGTTAAGCGATGGGCATTTTCAAATCCTTGTATTTTTGAAAGGAAATCAAATTTTTTTGATTTCCTTTCAAAAATATGCATAAATATTTCAAAAATCAAAACCAAAGTATGCTCACTAAAGTATGCACACTATTAGATAGTGTGCATACTTTGGTTTGAATATTCGTTTCGAACCGTTCCTATAGTGTAGTTTTAGCAGTGAGTGAATCAGAATTATACTTTTTAAAACGTCACACTTGCACTTGCTGCGCAACTATTGTGACTTGCGCTGCCCACCTCTGTGAGTGTAAGCTATGGCATTGCAATAGCATTATTCTAATTAGCAATAAATAGCAAAAACTTTCTGGCGAAGCTTGCATGTTTTGGCAGCAAGTTTATTGAATCACAGTACCTTGATATTGTGCTTTGCAGAAGAATCATTTGTGCTATTTTTGTCAAGCCCATCCTTTATAATTTTTAAGCTATGTTTTTTACTATCATAATAAATTCAACAATGAAACCTTATCTAGGTTGTATACCTTTTGTGTGGCTTTGCAAAGTGCCTTAAGTCTAGTATGCACTGTTGCATAGAGTATTAGAATATACCCCCTAAGTGTTGAAGAGCACTATCACTAATTCAAAACTAAAACAATCTCAGATCTCACAAGAGTATTGAAATACCAGCTACTTGACGTTTGTACATTGGCATAGGCTTGCCTAGCATCAATAATTTTACAGTCTACGACTTTTAGGCTCGAGGTGTTTAACGCTGTTGATTATGCTCTGGGACTATTAGTCGTCTGGACAGGCGCCTGAGGTGAAAAAAAGTCTTTTTCAAAATTTTTTGTTTTTCAAAAACATATTTTTATTTTCAAAAACATATTTTTGTTAAATAAAAGCTTTTTCCAAACAAAAAGAGGTTTTTTAAACAACAAATTTTTATTTTGATTAAAATGTTAATATCATAGTAGCTTTTCGTCGGACACTTGTGAAAAAAAATTGTCAGAATACAGAGCTCAGGAAAAGGACAGTCTACAACTTTTATTCGTGGACGATTAAGAGCGGGATGTTTATGCGCTGCCGATTATGTGTTGGTACTTTTAGGCGCCGAGACTTTTAGGCGCCAGAGGTCAAAAAAAGTTTTTTCAAATAACAGTTTAAAAAAATCAAACATTTTTTTTAATTTTTATTTTTCAAAAACGTTTTTTTCTTCGAATAAAACCTTTAAAAAAAAAAAGTTTTTCAAACAAAAAAGTATTACTTCGATTAAAATGTTTATATTTTCGAAGCTTTTTATCTGACACTTGTCAAGAGGAATTGTCAGAATCAGCAACACACCCAGAAATTTTTAAAGGGGGGATTTGAATTTTTCAAAAAGCAACCAGTACCCAATTGTAGTTAATTTAGTTATAGTCAAGCAGGGTTTCGCGGTAATAGTTGCATCGTTACAACATTTGTTTATTCAAAAACCTTGTGATAACAATTTTGAAAGTTGTTGGGTGTGAAGAATGTTGGCAAGATAACACTTTAGCCCTATGGGGGCCTGAGTGCGAAGCCCCCAGCCGCTGGGCAATTCTTGCAATTTTTCAGAAAAAAGTAGCCATTACAACACCATTTGGATGACGTTTTTCACGTTTTTAGAGCAATTAGAAAAAGCTAAATTACTGAGATGGGGACTTGGGGGTGAAACCCCCAGCACTTGAGCAATTCTTGCAATTTTTCAGAAAAAAAAGACATTTTAACGCCATTTTGAACTTAGAACGTTTTTAGAGCAATAAGAAAAAGTTAAATCAGTACGATTTGGAAGAGTTTTAAAGAATGTATTTTGCTTAGTCCAATCAGCCCTCGCACATTTCCCGGTCAAGTCCAAAATATGTTTAAATGCTAAAAGATCGCAAATTTGGCTTAGGTTTTTTAAATCAATACGTTTTTAAATTTAAAAAACTTGTTAATGGCACAGCATTTCAAAATAGTTTTCATTAGCGTCGGAGCTATAATTTTCACTCTTTAAGTAATGGGTAGTCTTAAAAAAAACTGTTTTAGATTGAACGTTTTCATCCAGCTCTCTTGATGAATCTACGCTGAAATGAAGGAAAAAATAAAATGCGATGGTATATATAGAGGTTGATACATTTGCCGAATAAAAATCTTGACGTTTGAATGTAATTGGAACGACTGACGCTCGCGTCGCGTGTTCCTCTGTTTTTACTCGGCCATTTTCCAACTAACGAGTGCAAAATTTCAGACTTTAGCTTATAACTCCAGAACGATTGGGTCTAGCAACATGAAATTTGGACAGCAGTTTGAGATTAATGAGTTGTATGTTTGTCCCAAATTTCGAGGCAATAGGTCACGTGACTTTGGTTTTAGAACCCGAAAACCGCCCCGCAAGTTTGGCGTAAAAAGCGGTTTCAGTCAAAAACGGCTTAAGTAGGGCAAAAAATATTTCATATGGTTGTATGTCTCAAGATACCCATTCATCCCAACCAACCCACTTTTGGCCGCAATGAGGTTTATTTCTTTTTTTTCCTTTTTTTTCTTCCTAAATTTTCTACTCTCTTCTCCTAAACCACAACACATGGAAATCTAATTTTTGCGTAAAGTTGTTGAGCTGCAAATGCAATTTTTTCTCCTGAAATTTTTTGGGGCAACTCCACCGTGAACCCCCCCAAAATGGGGCCCAAAAAACATTTTTTGAACGGCTCAAGCTAGGGTGCTAGTTGTTTTTGATATCTGTAGATATCTAACAGACAATATTTTGACATAGTTTGGGGGTGCCACCCCCCCGGAAACCTCCCCTAATGGACCCCCCAAAAATCAATTTTTTGAACGGCTTAACTTAAGTTGCCAGTGTTTTGTGATATCAGCAGATATTTAACAGACAAATATTTTGACATAGTTTGGGGGTGCCACCCCCTCGGGGACCTCCCCAAATGGACCCCCAAAAATCAATTTTTTGAATAGCTCAACTTGGGTGCCAGTCTGTTTTGATATCAGCAGATATTTAACAGACAAATATTTTGACATAGTTTGGGGGTGCCACCCCCCCCCAGGGACCCCCCAAATAGACCCCCAAAAATCAATTTTTGAACGGCTCAAGCTAGGGTGCCAGTGTTCTATGATATCAGGAGATATTTGACTGACAAATATTTTGACTCTACTTTTCTGGCGGTTCCATAATCAGATATTTTGAATAATTGCTGAATTTAGGGTAGACAAAAAGTACTTTTGAGCGTCACAGCATTAGCTCTGTGTCAGTCGTTCACTGGGTTTGCTGGCAAACTCCCATCTAGTTTTGTTGTGGTTTTCGTCTTCAAATAGCGGATGTGGTTGCTTTTTTTTTTTTGTAAAAGTGCATTTGGCTTGCTAGGTTTTTTTTACAAGGACGACTTTTTTCATTAAATGGCGTCTGTCTCTTTTTAGTGTCAAGCTCTGTTTAGCTCAGAAGTTTATGATTGGATGTAATATTATCCATTATTCTATGGATATAACAAATACACATAGTTATAAATATATATCCCTCTTGTAGTTGAAACACTGTAGAAGCAATATTGTAGTTGAAACAAATGCAAAAATCTCAATTTCTTGGAAATATCGTACAGGATTAAATTACAGCCCTAAAACAACATCTTATCTTGTAGGATCAAATTACAGCCCAAAAACAACATTTCATGTGACTAACAACAACTTAAAAGGGTATTCAACCCGAATTTTGAAAAATTGCAAAAAATCTTAAAAAATATGTTTACCAACATGACCCCATTGCGATTCTTGCAACTCATCCGATTAAGAAAGTCTAAGAGAAAAAATTTTATGTTTTCCCCTTAGAATCCAAATTTTGGCCATCTTGTTTCAAGTAGATTGCGCAATAAATCAGTTTGTAACTTCTATTTCCGAGTCTTGCTATGTACCGGGCTTTTTGGGACTAGGTGAGCGCTGAAGGTACAGGGAAATCAATTAGTGGAACAGCTACTGTTTGAATTCAGAGAGGTTAGATGCTTTCCTAGTATGCTTTGTCTGCTAAGTTCTGACTAAGTAGTCGTAATAGAATGAGGCTTTAGGCGTAGTAGCCTATTGCAGATTGTGACTATTGCTTCGTATAGATAGCCTATACGAAAAAATTATTGCCTGTTGAAGGCTAAGGCATCATAGCTGACAAGATATTTGACTAAGATTCTAGTTTTTAGTGAGCCAGTAAGTTCTATGCGATTATTGCGCAATTGGTTTAGGCCTAAAAATCAGATAAGGCCAGTTAGTTTTTCCCGTAAATATGAAATTGCAAGCTTCAGTGCTAAGCATTTTGGTAAGCATTTTTCGTTTGGTTTAGGTTTGTTTCGGTTATCAGCAGGTACCTACGAAGCCACTTCCTCCACAGCTGCTAATGTAGTCAGTCATTTGGAACGATTTTGACCTACGTTTTTTCAGTTTGGTAATGTTCAGAAAGCGTTTCTCCTTTGTCTAAGAGGAAAAAGAATTGCGAATATCGTACGATTTCTTGGCCAAAGAGAATCAAAATTGGTGCGAAAAAATTCTAAAAAATTGCCAAAGTTGTTTTATTATGGTTTCGAAGAAAAAAATTTTTAACAAAAACCTCCTGAATGCCCTTTTAAGTGATTATTTAGTGAAAAATAAATATGGCAAAGTATTACAAACAGTGATATATCAATAAAATTGAATTGTTTTTGAGTTTCAAAAGGGGGGGTTTCGACCCCCGCACTCCCCCCCCCCCTGGTGCGCCACTGTTCAGAATAGAGAGGGTAGGAAAAGCAGCGGCTATAGGAAAAAGCCGAGTAGTAATTGGCTGGAAAAGGATTGATGAGAGAGCGTCATTGAGGTGAGAACGAATTCTTTTTGTTGGCAGAAAGCGGGGTTAGAAGTTTTTATAAAAGTGACTTCAAAAGCCTATAGATGGAAGGAGAGCAAAAAAAGTTTCACAAAAAATTGATTTCTAACTGTATTTTTTTCAATAATGTCACTTTATCAAAACTTCTGACCCCGCACTTTGCCGACAAAAACAATTCGTTCTCAACTTAAACGTTGAACAAAAATGACGCTCTTTCATCGAGTCTTTTCCAGCCAATTACTGCTCGGCTGTTTCCGATAGCCGCTGCTGTACCTGTACTCTCTATTCTGACGATTCCTTTTGACAAGTGTCAGATAAAAAGCTTCGAAAATATTAACATATTAATCGAAGTAATACTATTTTGTTTGAAAAAGGTTTTATTTGAAAGAAAAATACGTTTTTGAAAAAAAAAAATTAGTTTTTTGAAAAAAAACTTATTGGAAACAAAAAAATTTTTTTTTGAAAAAATACGTTTTTGAAACAAAAAAACTTTTTTTGAAAAAAAATTTTTTACCTCTAGCGCCTAAAAGTCCCGGCGCTTAATTGGCGATGCATAAACGTCCCGCGCATAAACATCAGCGCGCGAAGTCACGGTCCTGAAAAAGGAGCGCCTATTGAAAAAAGCCGAGCAGTGATTGGCCCGAAAATAATCAATGAGAGAGTGTCATTTGTATACAATCTTTAAGCTGTACACAAGTTCTTTTTGTTGACAGAGGGCGGGATTAGAAGTTTTGATAAAAGTGACTTCAAAAGCAGATAGATGGAAGGAGGCGGAAAAAGTTTTACAAAACAATTGATTTCTTATTGTATTTTTTCAGTAATTAAAAATATTTTCCACTACATGTTTGCAAATTTTCTCACTAATCCAGACGCATGCTATCTCCAGCCCGCGGTCTCAAATTTAGTGTCGCACAGGCACGAGTTGCTTGTGTAATATTGGCACACGCAGCAAGCCGCGTGACATTTCATGGTTGTTTTAAGTCTGCCTCTTCCAGACAATGCAGTACAAATTTTTTGTGGAGCTAAGGATTCATCTCTCGCAAATTCCTATTTATGATAGTTACACCTTGTAGTAAATATAGTAAAAACAATGTTTAAATGGATATTTTTTAAGTTTAATCGTTACACCTTGCTGTAAATACACCTATACTGTTGTAAAACAATGTTAATTTCTTGCAGTTAACTTTTTCAAAATTCCATCAAGAACTTTTGAAGTTGAGCAGGATTGTATGCTGCTTCAAATTAATGTTTTACTTTCAAATTATTTTTGCAGTGTGAGTTGAATTAGAAGTGGCTGCAGACTTGACAACCACTTAAGCAATTTTTCATATAAAATTTTTCATATACAAGTGCTCTGGTTTAAATTTATCACGCTCATTGCATTTTCTTCAATAAAAATAAAGAGACAGACGAAAGGCGTATCAAGAAGAGCTCTTTCAATACTGCACGGTGCTGTCGTCTAGGGTAGTCCCTCTGACCTGTCATTTTACCTTATTCTTAAGAGGGTTAAGGTCACGGAGGAACTCTGGGGAGGCTCAACTATTGGACCACACTCAAGGTCTAAGCCAGAGCTCAGAAGTCAACGATAGATAGAAGGAAAATGGGCTCGGCAGTCACCTTTATCAAAACTTCTAACCCTCCTCTGCCAACAAAACGAATTTGTGTACTGCTTAAAGATGGTACTCAAATGATGCTCTCTCATTGATCTTTTTCCTGCCAAGTACTGCTCGGCTTTTTCTACAGCCTCTCCTTTTCCTGCGCTCTCTATTTTGACGATTTTTCTTGACAAGTGTCAGACCAAAAGCTTCGAAGATTTAACATTTTAATCCAAGTAAAACCTTTTTGTTTGAAAAAAAATAAAGCTTTTCAAAAAAAAGTTTTTGAAAATAAAAATATGTTGTAGGAAAAACAAATTAAAAAACCGTTTTTTGAAACAAAAAAAATTTTTTTTGAAAAAAAACTTTTTTTTCGGAAAAAAAAACTTCTTTTTGAGAACAACTTGTTTTTGGAAAAAAAATTGGTTTTGAAAATTTTTTCGAAAAAAAAGCTTGAAAAAAATTTTTTTTTACCTCTGGTGCATAAAAGTCCAGAGGCAATAGCGTCCGTACCTAAAAGTCACGGTTCGATAATTTTATTCTAATATAAGATTAGGAATTCTAATGTCTAGTTTGTTCTTACTAAAAAGTATTAGTAGCTGGAGAACGCCAATTTTTCATTACGGGTTCTATGAGGTGACATAAGTAAAATTTCATCCATTCAGTTTTCTTGCAAAATCGCTCTAAAATTTAATCAAAAATAATACGACGTGAAGCTTGTTCAAAAATAATATTATTATTCAAAATGCCATTTACTATGTTCCTAACTCTAAGATGTTTGTGTTTTGTTTAAATAGGTAGCTTCTACTCGGCCAAATAGCAAATGGCAATAATTAAAAGCCTAGGCTTAATTAGCCTAGATTAGGTACATGTTTTGTAAATTGTCAGTGAGTTGTTGATGGAAGTGGAGATCAGCTGATGAATGTCTGAGATATTCAAGAAGTATAATGTGGATATTTGGATATGGTTCATTAATGTGGAAAGTGGATTTTCCGTTTAGCGAAAAATTAATTGGTCATATTGATGGATATAAAAGAAGATTCTGGCAGCTAAGCACTGATCATCGTGGAGTACCAGGAAAGGTCTGTACCCTGGGTGCAAGATTCAAATATACTTTGTAAAATACTTGGACCAACTTAGCATTTATTTAACCATTGTGCCAAGCCTGTTAAAATGTTTTTCTTTACTTTGATTCATTAATTAAACGGTCTTCACAACATCACATAAACACAAAAAAGATCTTCACTCCCCAAATGCACAGAAATCGACTGCTGTCTATTGCAAAATTTGCTTTGTGAATGGGCTGTGGTTGGATTTCGTGCGACTTTGATGCTTGCTTTGCACTTTCTTCACTGTTTGGCAAAGAACTCTTTTCCAGTGACTTTCTGCTTCTGTAAGTTTTTTTCGGGGCAACAATCAACGTTCCATCTTTCCATAGATGGCAGAACCGGAGGGCCCAGGCCTCCCCACTTTTTTTAGGAGGGGCCCTAATTTATATGTTTATTTCTAGAATAACGCCTTTGAATAAAAATATTTGCTACTTAATTCCGTAGATAGTGAAGCCAAGGCGCAGAGACACGTTTTTTGGGCGCAGACTTTTTTTATGGTGGTCTATTTTAATGCAGGCATTTCTCGGCGCTGCTCCTTTTTGTTGTGGATCTTTTTGGCGACAAATCTTACTTTTTGACAGTTCAGTAATTTATTCAATTTTTTGTTTTTCTTTGTTTCGACAATTCTCAAATCGGTCATAACAAGTCTCTTATTATTATTCGCGCGATTTTTCGAAAAAAGAGCTCTTTTTACGCCATTTAAATGACTTTTCACACGTTTGTGCTGCCACTTTTACACTAATTGCTGAAATTTTGAAGCCCTTTGACATGATTGAATTACTTGGCCCCTTCAGTCCTACTCTCTAATTCCTGGTCAAGATCAAAACTTGTTCAAAAGCATGCATATTATTTTGTTGAATTTTCTAAGTGACTTGGCTTCAGTTCCTGCTCCTTTTGCTCCCCCATGGTTACCCACTGCTTGTACTGAAAATGCCCAAAAACTTTACACATTTGACCAATAGTTTGGGGCAAAAAAATAAGCCCTGGCTTCAGTCGCAGCGCGATATGGGCAACGCAATGATCAAACATTTTCAATAAATATCAACACCGACTATGCAAGCATTCCCACTCTACGGGTTTTGTTTCTACTCTCTATTGCAAAAAGCCAACGTGGCTAAATATTCAAATCCAATCAAGTCAAACCTTTCATTATACTCGCTGTGTTATGGCGAAGCATGTAACGAATTTGCGGCGCCCATCTCCGCGTCTTCGCGCCTGCGGGCAACACAACTTCTTTCGAAGAAATATGGCAACGGCGGCGAGCCGTTGGCAACACTGTTCGATTTGACCGGCCAGAGATTTGAACCTCGGACCTCCCGCTCCAGAGACGAACGCGTTACCGCTCGACCACCTAACCGGTGCTAAATGTTTTCCTTCCAATAAAATTAAGTTTTTACGCGTGATGAAGTGTGATGTAATAAATAACTTTTTCAATCACATTTACCAAAATTGATTTTTGTGATTGTAACTCATTTCCATTGCTACGTTAAAAATGATTCATTTTGCCTTTTTTGCTGCTTACTTTTTTTCAACTCGAATATCTTGGAAACAATACAAGCTAGACCCCTGAAATTTTTCAAAGATGGAGAAGCTTGAAAAATTTTTTCAAAAAATGCAGAAGTTTTGTCGTTGCTTATTTTTGTGTTTAGATAATATCTTTTTTAGATAATTTTTGTGAAATTGTGTACTTTTAAAAGGAGAGGGACTGGTCCCCCTAATGCCCCCCTGGCTGCGCGGGTGACTGGGGCTAAAATTTGGAACTCAATTCCAACTTTGATAAAAAAATATTCGTTTGAAAAACGTCAAGATTATAAAAAATTTTTGATAACAAATTTAAGCTCATGAGTATCGTTTTTTCTGTAATGATGCAAACTTAGCTCGTTGCTCAAGTTAATCATTGCTGTTTTTTGTTGTTGTTTTCGTGCTTCATTACTTTAGTCGTTTGTTTTTTATTTGCGTTTTCTTTTTTTTTACCTCATTGCACGATTTATTTAGACTGCAGTGTGACTAACAAGGTGGGTGCTCGACCAGATGACTCCGCTGTCTCTTCGTTTCCACCTTGTCGCTACACTCAAAATGTATTTCTTGTACGAGAATTGTTTATTCAAAACTTGAGTAGCGTAATAAATTATGTTACGGTAAAAGTTATATTTTAAAGATAGGGGTACTACTTCATTACTGTAGATAGCGGTCGTTTTTTGGCTAGCTCAATAACTTCTCATTGTAAGATTCGAAAACTTGGAAGTTTGAGCACCACACGTTAAGTATCAGGCGCAGAACCAGAAATCTGCTATGGAGGAACGGTGAAAAATTTCATTTTTCAGCAAAAATAACTTCATTTTGTCTTATTTTGATAAAAATTACTACTTTTAAAACGTGGCATCAGGAAGAACTCTGGTGGCATAAAAATTAGCAATGCAAAAGCATAATTAGACTGTGGCGCGTAGCCAAAAATCTGCTGTAGGGGGGGTCTGGGTGAAACGCCCGGAGCCGTCGAGGGTCTTTTTGTGCTCAAAAATTTTGTATTTTTTTGCAAAAATATCTTAAGTTTAGGTCTATTGTGATAAAAATTACTGCTTTTGAAATGTGGCAAAGAAATTGTCAGTGCAAGCGTGATTAAACTAGTTGCATATAGGGCAATAACTATGTGGGAGGTGACTGATGATAAAATTTCAGTTCTCTTATTTAAAGAGTTGATTGGTGGTACAGTTCTTCTATTTACGAGCTGGTATCGTAAATAATAAAATCTTAGAGTTCAATAAAACTCAGGAGGAGTGATTTATTTCGTCTATATTTAATACAGAAAATAATTGGTGGAGGGGGGCTAATGGAACGATATTTTAGTCAAAGTGATTGGTAATTAACTAATACTGACTAGTCAACGTCCCCAATCCTATTTCTGAGCTTTTTTTTATGAAACTTATATTCAGCATGTTTCAACAAGCGATCAAATTTGATTGCTTAGTTTTGGTGATTTTTCAAAGTGTTTACTGATTTGTGAGTTAAATTTTTGATAAATTAGCGCCCCCCGTCTAAATAAATGTTTCAGAGGAGATGCTTTAAATCATTTTTAGTCCATTCCAGTGTGCAAAACAATTCCAAAGATATTTAACATTTTGCTTTTTTTTTTGATTGGTATCATAAAACGGTGACATCCGGGGCGGGCCCCCCCTGCGACCCCTCTTTAGCAACTCCACTATCTGACCAGAAGAGTCTTGCTTTCAATTATGATTTTTCCTGCTGTTTCATAATCACCGTCTTGCTAAGTTGGGAGTCAGCCTTCAATCTACTAACATTGGTAAAAAATAAAATAGTAATTTAGTTAAGGAGTTGTGATTGGGAAAATTTATATTGCATTGTTGAGAAATTTCAGAAAAGTGTTAGAATCAAGAGGTGGGGTGTGGTAACTACCCTGCTCTGCTCTAAATTGGAAAAAAGCATTTTTTATTAATTTGAATTAAATATTATGTGGCTTAATATGCTTTCATTCTTTCTAACTTGTTGAATTATTATTTTTACAGCCTGGAAGAGTAGTAACGCTTGTACCTGATCCTAATGAACAAGTTTGGGGAGTTGCGTACAGGATACCGATTGAAAACGAACAAAACGTTACAAATCATTTAGATTTCAGAGAAAAAGGAGGATATTCTCGCGTTAGCGTTTTGTTTCACCCGAGAGACGAACGCTTAAAATCTTTTCCCATCATGCTGTATATTGGCAGCGCTGATAATCCACTCTATTCCCCCTCCGATGAAAACGAAATAGCAAAAGTCATATACACAAGCGTGGGGGAAAGTGGTAAGAACTCCGAATACCTTTTTAATTTGGCACAGTTTGTACGTCAGAATATTCCTGAAGATCAAGATTCTCATTTGTTTGAAATAGAGCGCTTAGTTAAGATAATATGCCGAAGTTAACATATTGCCTTTGTAGCTATATCGTATGACTGTAAGTGCAATACATTTGCTTTTAATGTGATTTTAAAAGCTGTGTCATTTTATCAACAATTGTTGTAATTTTGGAAACTACGATATTCGATTAGGGTCATTTACCATGCAACTCATCGCAGATGTTACAAGGTCTTGACCTCTTTGAAACTCACGATGTCGTAATTCTTATGAAATGTTGCATATTGAAATTAGTGTTGTTTCAATGGTGGGTAATGACTTTTTGCCAGATTTTCTTAACCCTTGCGTTATGAATAGCTCTAGTCAATACATGTCCCTAAACCAAGCACTGTTTTAGGTCATTAAAAGGGCATTCAAATTAAGTTTTTCACTGTTGACCAAAACGTTGGGATTATTAAAATTAAAGTTTCTACGTCTTGCCACGTTCAAGATATTGCAGTTCAAAATTAACAATTTTCCTCTTTAGTATTCCCATTTTGTCAATATTGTGACAGAAGATTAACTTCTCGAAAGCTGGCTTACATTTATTGAAAATCAGCTAACTTTACAGTTCTTAACCTTTACTTTGTTTTGATAACTCGGCTGCAAATCATTTATCGAGAATCCGGATCATGCTGTAACTTTTTGGAATTTTGTTTCAAATTGGCAACCCTGGCAAAACTTCTAAGGGAAAAAAGCTCGATACCATTTTTCGTTCTAATTCTTGAATTCTATTTTTTACCTTTTTTAAAAATGACGTGTGTCCAGAAAATTGAATTGAAGTGACCAAAAGGTGCTAGAAGATTTGACATGCCTGACATCGGTTTCAAAACATTAAAAGAGTAGCAGTGTGGTATTGCTATTTATTACGACTTACGTTGCCAAGGTTTTTGAAACATTGGAAGTCATGAGATTTTTATCTTGAACCACAGCTTTTTGTTACTGAGTTACTACTGTATATTGTCTGTGGTTCACTAACTCCTTTACCTGTGCGGTAATATAGTGCGTTAGAATTTGGTTCTGCTCTGCAGTTATCACCAATTTAACCTACTTCATATTGTTGCTTCTTAATTTTTGCCTTGCCCTTCAATTGCTTTCAGTGCACGATATAGCGTATTTTTAAACATAAAACACCATACACCGAACGGAGCGTGAAAACTTTCAGATTCTAGCTTGTTTACATGGTTTAATGAACTCAACCACGGTTTACATAAAAGTTTCGAAGAGAAATTCGATGTTGCGGTTATGCAGTATTAGTACAGTGTAAGTATCAACTTCTTGTGGTGCTTTTAAGAACTACTGTAGAATTTGTCATCGTTTAATTCGTCGCATTTTTGTTAGTTCCGACAAAATTCTTATCTTTTACATGGATTCCAGTTCATCTGTTTCGTCAGTTCGCTTAATTCGTCACATTTTTGTATCCCCGAGAAACTTATTATTCCGCTCATTTGTCATTTGCATATTCGATTCGATGTTCAAGCGATATTCACAGCATTGTTTGTAGCTGCATGATGGATTGATTCACGCAGTCTCAGTGGTTAGTTCGACATGTGTGGAATCGGATTAATAGTCTACAGGAAAATCTCGCTGCAGCAACACAAAAGGATGAAATGCGAGGCGCGTTTTAACTACAGAACATTAACTATCATCTGAGAGTCTAGAAGAGTTTGAACCAGCGGTTCCCGAATTTTTTTTTTTTAATTCACAACCGACCCCTTGGAATTTTTTTAATGTTTGGCGGCCTTCTCTGAAAGACTAAAAATTGAACGATCACAACCACAAAATCAAAGTACCCTGTAGTGAAAAAGAGGGCCACACAGAGCAAAAATATACAGTAATTGACGAAGTTTAATGGGATGGGTGCACTTGCTTCGCGACAATCAATTGATCTATTTTGGGAGTAGTTTTGCATAGGGCAACTCTCATGTCGTTAGTGACATCCAGCCTGTTTCGGTATTTGGTTTTGATATGGAGCAAAGACGAAAATGTTGCAAATGGTATGAGCACTTTTAGAGCTATCTTTGCAAGATCTGGATAAGGCTGTGTCATTGCTATTGTTGACTCTAATTTCATTAAGGCTAGACCCGCTTCTAATAAATAGCCTGTCTCGCCGCGCGCCTTATCCTCCATATTCTACAGTCACACCACACTAATAAATGAAAATAAGAATATTCCTCACCGCAATACCAAACATTTGATTTGTCCAACGGACCACGGCAAAAACAAGTCAATTTTCAGCAAGCCAAATCAATATTAATTAATTAAAATTTACTAGACCAAATTTACGCTATTGATTATACTAACACTTATAAGACTTGACTATACTATTAAAATACTGTTCGAGGTCGCACTATAGAAATAGAAACATCAGCACGTTAACATTTTACATAACCAACTTATTACACAGCTAACTTGATACACTAAACTACGAAAATTTAAGACACTATCACACGTGCTGTCAAAGACTATCTAATTTGGGCAGTTGTTGCAGTCTTAAAGATTATGAGATTAAAGGTCTGAAGACAATACAGCTAAAATTACAACAAAGGCAGTTCTAAAAGGTTCTTAAACAAGGACAAAAAAGGGAGTTCAAAAATGTTAACCAGCTATTTGCGTAAAAGATGTAAACGCGGCATGTATTTGTTGCTCACGTTACCAGGTATCCAGAAGTCACTGCAACACATTTCACGGTGAAGATTTCTTGTACTTTCATCATCAGCCATATCAATAAACTGTTATTGAATTTGATTGTTAGATGAAGACAAATTGTCCAATTCGAGTCCAAACGGAGAGTTGATGAAACAATAAAGTTTATCAAATTCGAAAAATAGCGGGAAATTTCTTCACTGAGAATAGAAACGTGCCGCTTCTTCACTTCGAGGATCACATCACTCATTTGAAGTTCATTTTCATCCAAAACTTCATTGAGGTAATGGAAAAGAAGCAAAATTTTTTTTGTCCAGTTTGAAATGCCACAGTGAGAGTGTCATGTTAAAAGCCTTCAACTTTTCATCACAGTGGAGCACGTTTACTTCTTTGCCTTGCAATGCCAGGTTTGCGGAGTTGAAGGATTCAAAGATGTCCACCAAAAACGACCGGAACATCAAGAAACGATCATCAGAAAAGTTTTTGTGCGTTTTTGGTTTTACATCGCGTAGAAATTCGCGTATTTTTTCGCAAAACGAAAACTTTCTTCAGCACTTTCCCTTTTGACAGCCATCTAACACATGGGTCGAAATTAGCTTTTTTTGACAACTTGCCCGTCGTACAAGTGTTATCAAATGTCTACTTGACGGAAAACAAGGTACGCTAAGTTTTGAGGTTAACTTGGAAAAAAGCACTGAATTTGCAAAATACGCGTAGTTTCGAGAATCAAGTTTTTGTTCGCGATTGTCAAGGTAATGTGATGCAGTAAGTAACTTTGTCCAATCATGCATAAGCAAAAATTGATTTTTTGATTGTAAATATTTAATTAATACTTAGCAATCATAATTATTAATTACCGTTGTGGTTCGTTGCAAGCATATTTTTACTAGAGATAATTTTGGAAACTACACCAGCTAGAAAGCCGAAATTTTTTGCAAAAGTAATTAAGGCTAAAAGATCTTCAAAATAATCACAAAAAAATTGCAAAATTCTTGACGGTAGCTTCATGCAGCGCAGGGTAGTACTTGTGGTATCTGAAACAGCTGCTAAAGCGGCAAGCGCCGGAAAACTTTTCTAGCAAAAAAAACGTAACATTTTGTGCCAAACAGTTGTTAAACCCGTTTATGAATCGAAAAATCTGCGTGCGATTAAAAAGTGTTAATTGTGATTAATATTGTGCTTACAACTAGACAATGCATTACTTGTGATAGTTACTAAGTGCTTACTAAAATAAAGCAAAGAACAGCTTTCTCTACGTACATATTTTACTTTATTGCAACACAACAGGGCTAAATTGCGTCTTTAAATAATCTTGGTTGAAGTTGTTTAATACGCTGTATTTTGTTAACTTGCGCGTCGGGAAAGTTAAGCCGAAAACTAACTTGCCCGAGGCGATTTCAGCTTGCCTCGGGCAAGCGGGCAGGCGTTAATTTCGAACCCTAATCTAACGCGTGTATGCAGCAAAAGGTTTTCGAACACGGAATCGCTTTCTTTGCACAATTCCGCAAAGGCGAGAATTAAGTGCGTTCGCTTTTATAAAATACACTGTTGTAATTAACTTGTCAAGAACATGGGATAATTTATCGGGCATTGTTTTGACCATTAAATTCATACCTGTCAACTCTCCCGATTTCGTCGGGAGACTCCCGATTTCGAGGATTTCTCCCAATCTCAACAAAAAATCTCCCGATATCACGATTTAGATCAAGATTTTTTCAGTTTAAAGATGAATCAGTTTTTTGAAAAATTATTCCATTTTGTTTGCGAATATTTGTTTTTTCTGAAAGGGAAAGAATACAGTTCGGCCCCTGCTGCGACTGATTTGATATTTTTCAAGAGTTTTGATTTGAAAATTAATGTGTGATCTTGCTTTCACATAACGGGCAACATCATTTTGAATTGTTAAAAATTCACAAATAACAATGGCATGCACAAATTGCAGTCTCTGGTACCGGTCATTGCAACTGTAAAGAGTTGAGCTCTTTTAATGGCGTCAGTCGGAGAAAGTGTTTGCACCATGTTTGTACTAATAAGCGCAAAAGAGATGGTCAGCGAGAGTTGCAAAAAGAGACGGGCAGGGGCGCCGAGAGCCAAACTTGGGCCCGGGGCCAGTTCAAAAATTACGCATCTCCGGTTTTGTGAACTCCAAAACAGACGGGGAAAATGCCATAGGTTTGTCCGGATTTTCATGTGATCTCAAAAAAAAAAAGGTCTACACGAAAAAATGCCACAGTTTTATCCGGATTTTGATGTGATCTCAAAAAAAAAAAACAAAAAAAAGGTCTTCGGTCTTCCACATACTGATTTCTCAGTGTCATTTTGATGGGCCCTCTGAAGCCAACGGGACCCATGATGGGCCCCCTTAAAGTCCATGGGCCCCGGGGTCATTGTCCCCGCTGCCCCCCTCTCGTAGGCCCTGGAGGAGGGTAAAAGTAAAAAAGAAGTAGCCTATATCTTTATACACGTTTTGTGGCTTTATGGGACAGAAGAAAATAGCCGGTGAACAAATTTTCAGCAATCTTGCTGCATTGATGAAATCACTCCTATGCATACCTCACTCAAACGCATCTAGCGAAAGAACCTTTTCCATGGTGCGGAAGATTGTAACCGAAAGCAGAACCAGTTTGCACAGTGACACTGTGTGCGCGGTTTAAGGAGCAAATTAAATTGTGACCGCATTGCAGCTGACTTCAACCCTTCCAAAGTACAGTTGAATGCGGCTGAAAAAGCCACACACAAATATAATCAAGCTCATCACAAGAGTTAAAGTCAGGCCCGCAAGTACAGAAGCAAATGCTTAAGATAAGGGTGGGAGGGGCGAAAGCTAGTTAAGAGGGGGGAGCGAAAGCTAGCAAATAATTAATGTACCGCTATACACGTATGACTGATTTTGTCTAAGCCGGGGCCAAAATTTTTTCTGGGGGGTTGCGGGTCTCTTTAAAGTAGACGTGGTTGAATGATTTTTCACTTTTATCGTTCATTATTGTTTGGAAAGCTTCTGCTGCGCTGAATGTAGCATGACTTTTTACGCCGCGTGTCAGTGAAGAGCAGAGCCTGCTAGACGGGGGTTCAGGGGGTACATCGTTCCCGGGACCGGGCCTAGGGGGACCCGGGTTCAAGGGGTCCGGAAGAGTTCAGGTTTCCGTGTTAAGTTTTGGTATCGCACCACAACACCGTAATCAAACTTGCCTACAGCAAAAATATCAGTCAGCCTATGCACTACTGGTAATTGGTTGCTGTTTTTGCTACACATCCTTTAGGGCATCTAATAGTAGCCGATTTGATTAAAAAAAAGAGGAAAATGTATAAAAAGCCATACACTTGCACCGATAGTATTAACGTTTTGCACAGAGCTGGACAGCGCTGTTTCGAGCTTTTAGCTCTCATCGGCAGCCCTCAGCTTCTCTAACAAAGTTATTCCCCAGCTGGACAAGACTCTTGGCCGAACTGGACAAACCTTAGAGGCGGTGAATCATCCAGCCAATTCCAGTGATTTACAATAGCCAAAATTGAACTATAATTTTTGATATTTTTTGTTTTGATTTTGGGGCTGCGTTTGCAAAGATATTCAACAAATACAAAAAGATGTCCCCAGAAAAAAACTTTTTGGAAACTCTGTGTTTTGATCTTCCCGCCAAAACCACAGTTCTCTATGCTATTAGGCCTACTGTAATCTTATTAAACTATTAGGCCTAACTACCTCTAAACTATTAGGCCTAATAGTTTAGAGACAGTTAGGCCTAAACTATCTAGAAATAAACTATTTAGAAATAAACTATCTCTAAACTATTAGGCCTACCACTGTTCTCTAAACCATTAGGCCTACTGTGGTTTTGGCGGGAAGAACAAAACTCAGAGTTTCCAAAAAGTTTTTTCCGGGGGACATCTTTTTGTATTTGTTGAATATCTTTGCAACCGCAGTCCCAAAATTAAAACAAAAAATATCAAAAATTGTCGTTCAATTTTAGCTATTGTAAACCACTGGAATTGGCTGGATGATTCACCGCCTTTAAGGGCTTGCACAGCGGCAGAGGGTTTGTTGGGAATAAACGATTTTTCACTTGTGGTACTTAAAAAAAACAAGTGAAAAAATCGCTGAACCCTAGTGTGACCACGGATATCATAACCAAAAAGTTTGACGTCCTTTGTGGTCGACTCCTGGGAAATCATTACGACTTCCACTGGCAGTTAGGTGGCTAGATCAACCACCAACCCTGCAGCTGCAAAGCAGCTCGAGTCATAAGATGCACAGAGCTGGACAGCGCTGTTTCGACTACCATCCTTACTATGGCTATCCTTACTATAACGGTTCAGCAATTTTTTTCACTTGTTTTTTTAAGTACCACAAGTGAAAAATCATTTATTCCCTAGAAACCCTCTGCCGCTGTGCAAGCCCTTAATGTTTGTCCAGTACGGCCAAGAATCTTTTGTCCAGTTCGGCCAAAAGCATTGGCGGATCCAGAAAATTTTGGTGGGGGGGATTTTAAGCACAAAACTTTAAGTTTAAAATTTTAAGTACAAAACCTCAAAAATTCGGATGTCTTCACTGAAATGGAGACTGAATTTTCGGCCGAAATCGGAAATTCGAACGTTTTTCCGCCCAAAATCAGGTGGTCTCCAAAAAAAAAAAAAAAAGGTCTTCACCGAAATGGAGACTAATTTTTCGGCCGAAATCGTTAGGTTTAGGCTGGTGGGGGGGATGCACCCCGAAATGGAGACTGATTTTTCGGCCGAAACTGTTAGTTTTAGGTTGGTGGGGGGGATGCATTCCCCCCCCTAAATCCGCCACTGGCCAAGAGTCTTGTCCAGCTGGGGAATACCTTTACTCAGAGCGGCTGTGGATGCTTGAAAAAGTGTCTGCAGCTCTCAATACTACTCCCACTACCATCCCAAAAACTCCACACATTTCCAAAAACCCACAAAAAAAAAAGCTGGGGAATAACTTTGTTAGAGAAGCTGAGGCCTGCCGATGAGAGCTAAAAGCTTGAAACAGCGCTGTCCAGCTCTGTGCATATTATGACTCGAGCTGCTTTGCAGCTGCAGGGTTGGTGGTTGATCTAGCCACCTAACTGCCAGTGGAAGTCGTAATGATTTCCCAGGAGTCGACCACGAAGGACGTCAAACTTTTTGGTTATTAACGTTTTGTTACATTTCTCGGACTTGAGAGCCCTAATCTACGGTATAACATTGTACGATGGCCCACATTTCCAGAGATCCCAAAGCATTTTAACCTCAGAGAGCATGGTCAAAGTTGACATAATACTATACTACTATCATTAATAGGTATTTGGATTTGTGAAGTTTATGATTGCAGATGACTTAAAACTTTTATCAGTAAAATATTTGGATTTGCAGTATTAAAGTTATTATATTGTATAATATTGTGCCAATGTCATCATCCCCAACTTCACATACTTTTTTTCATGTATATCACGTTTATGCTTGTCAATTTAAGCAAGTTTGGTGCTGGGATGTTGATCAAATGCTGTATTTTACCCTCGAGAAACATAAAAAGTGTCAAAGCTTCCGGGGCTCTGCCCCAGACCCCGCTGGGGAAGCTCACAGCGCTCCCCCAAACCCCCTAGCTGGATTGAAACCAAATTTATGTCCAGTTGTCTTTTTCATAGGTCCTAACAGTATGCGAATATGGTTATCCCTCACTTTTAAATAAAGTTCTACACCCATCGGACAAAAAATGATTTAACAGCATGGGCCCCAATAACATTTGGGGCCCCGGTATTGACCTTCATACCCCCTGGAAAATTTTCTGAGGCCCTGGTGAAGGGTATGAAATAGTACTGATGTAACCGGTTACCTGGTACCGTATACAAAATAAAAAGACTGCTTGGTTTAATCAGTGTATCTTTTAGTACCTATAACTGCTAGAACCTGAAATAGGAATGTCAAAATTTTGGTGATGTGTACCAACATTGAAAGATAACAATAATTATTCAAGCAGTGGAAGCAGAAAGGAGGTCTGGGGGAAGAAACTTTCCAGCTATTGAATTTGCTTGTAGATCTCCCGATTTGGCCTTTTCAAATGTTGACAGGTATGATAAAAGCCTGACGGTGAATGATGCAATGAGTAATTGAGTACCAACAACGTTTGGGGACGTTTCTTTCACCGAAGTCTGAAAACCAGAGCGGCAACCGAGCATTGAAAGAGCGCCATCGGTGCAAACGCCAATAACGTGCTTCAATTGGATATCGCGCTCCTCAAAAAATCCATTAAACTTTGTTAAATGTGTCTTTTGCCGTTGTTCTTGTGTCAAGCCTTTCGCAAAGCAAGAATTCATCTTCCAATTAATTGTTCTTCATGAATGTAGCGTACATGTACGAAAACTTGAGCTAGATTAGCAACGTCTGTTGTTTCATCAAGCTGAATTGCGAAAAAGTTAAACTTTGAATTTTGTATTTTCGAAACTACTTGTGACAAAATGTTGTTAGCTCTGCAATTCGCCTACTTACAGTATTATTTGAAACAGATACTTGTTTCAATTTCTCCACATCAGAATTGTTCAGTAGATTTGAGATAATAATTTTGCAACAAGGCATGATCAATTGTTCACCGATGCTGTGGGGCTTTTTGGCAACTGCAATTTCTCTAGCAACTTCATAGAAAGCTTTTAAAGCAGCTGTACTTTCTTTCAAAAGCTTTCCCGTACTATCAAGTCTAGTATTTTCTAAATTTCGACCCTGACGTTAAAACAAGTCTACGCCTTTGTTTGTTGAGTTGGGATGATGCGTTTCCAAGTGCCTCTTCAATTTGCAGGGCTTTAGTGAAGAGTTTGCCAACACTTTGTGGCATAAAACGCAGTGTGGTTTCTCTTCTCCACCTGTATTAATCACGATGAACCCAAACTGTTCGAATGACTCGTCGTATCTGATTTTTTTTTTAGGAGGCATTTTGAAATTCTTACAGAGCTGAAACTACATATGCAAGACGCTAAATTTGATAGCTAATATATATGATTTACTGCTTGCTTGCATTGGGGTCGGCAAACGTAGACTTGTTTTAACGTCAGGGTCGAAATTTAGAAAATACTAGACTTGATAGTACGGGAAAGCTTTTGAAAGAAAGTACAGCTGCTTTAAAAGCTTCCTATGAAGTTGCTAGAGAAATTGCAGCTTGATTTACTGCTTGTGTGGGTAGGCTACGTTTTACTTACTGTACATAACGCTAAAGCTATCTTCCGGAATTTTTCTACTTGAACTCAAAAATGTAAAACAGCAATTTAGAAAAGTACAAAACCATAACTGGCATATATTCATAACCTGCCTACCGATACCAGTAGCCTACTTCTTTCTTTACCAACACATGTACAAACAGACGGAGTAGAGGCCGATTTTCTCTCTGTGACGCCATTGGGGGGTATTGTGATCATACAAACGCACAGGAAGCAAAAAATGAATCTTGCAAGCATAGATTGCGTACAGGTAAAAAGGCGGCAAAATGTGTGTTTGCAATTGCAACCACTATGTTTATATTTACAAAGAGCTTTAGTACATGTTGCAGTACTGAAATCATTAAGCTATGAGTTAAGTAAGGCCTATACCAAATTTCTTTCGCGGACCTCCTGAAAGTGCTTCGCGGACCCTAAAAGGTCCGCGGACCCCACTTTGGGAACCACTGGTTTAAACAGTTATTAAGAGTTGACAGTATAATCGCGTTTTTCTGCGTTTCATTTCAGGATCGTTGTCAGAGCGAAGTTACAGAAAATCAATGTCAAATAAAAGACCCAATTACCTAAGCTTATATCGCTTTATATTCAGCAATAAACGTGCATTATATTCAACAATATACGTAGCAAACTGCGTTAACAGCAAAATAAGGGCCAAATAAACAAGTCGTTATGGAGTTTTAACCTGTTCGCCTAATTCGTCACTTTTTTTCTAATCCCCTTGAAGTGCCGATTTAGGCGAATTCTACTGTATTAGTAGACTTGAAAAAGGTGTCCTTGCAGTCAAGATTCACGGCAATTTAATTATCATAACTTAACATAATAATATCCAACAACGATTGGGTAGGCTATCACGACAGTGCTGTCGCTATGGGGGAGGGGGGCGTGCCCCCCCATTTCGGTTTACTCAAAATACGTTTTCGGAACATTACATAACGACAACACAACAGACAGTAAGGAAAAAGGAGTAATAACGTTCAAAGATAATTCGCGTTTGAAGTTTTCTCGATTCTTTGCGAAATTGCTGGCAACCACATCCTGTGCAAAAATGTGACGCAATAATCCGTCTTTCTAACGTGCCTTTACGGGTCACGGAAAAGAGATGTAAGTCTAGAGAATCGTACCGATACTTCGTTAGTGATTATGAACTGAAACAATCCCGGTACAAGAAAACATTATTTTTTTAGAACACACTCATGATTTGTTAGAGCATGCAGTTCAGTGGCGCAACCCGAAGGAAGGGGCTAAAAGGGCTTCAGCCACCTTTAGCCAAGACATTTACAAGATTTAACCCCAAACTACAAAGCGTTTAAACATGTTTCGGACTTGATCTGAAGTATAAGGAGGGGGAGGCTTTGCCCCTCCCCCCAGGCCCCCTCTGAGATACGCTCGAGTTGCTTCAGTTTGTTAAGCACGGGGCCTTGATTAGACAATTTCTGAGCTAAACATTTTAGTTTTGGTTCAAGCCCCCTCCCTCTTAGCAAAATCCTGGTTGCGCTTCTGATCGTATTCACTGATGCAGACACATTTTTCAACCCATTTACGGGCGTGATACCAAACGAGCTAAAAAATGTTAAAATAGCGCATAATTTGTAGCTGTAAAACATCAGTTGTTATGTGCAAAAGTTCAGTGTACAGGGTGGGCCGTAAATAACGCACCAAAGCATATTAAACAATATTGATAATAATAACACCAAAGCATATTAAACAATATTGATAATAATAATAATATTTCACATCACAATTTACTTTTAATTCTTGGGTGCGTAACTTACGGCCCACCCTTTTGTTATAATTATCAGAATTGTTTTATATGCTTTGGTGCGTTATTTACGGCCCACCCTGTATTTTAGTGCCCCCTCACTTTGGTTGCTCTGGCGACGGCATTGTATCACGGCAGACAGGAGGTGTAACTCTGAGGTGGTTCATTCATTTTTGACTTCAATAAAGACTTTGAAGCTCCAACGATAAAAGTTTATTAAATGATTGTTAGAACCACACGAAAGATATACAAACTATAAATCTCAAAAAAATAACACGAATATCATCGCTTCAACGATACAGCTTTAAAAATTCATTCGCTGGAAAACGACTGCCAAAAAAAAGCAAATAAACTTTTAGATATTGGCATGCTTTTCCAGTATAGGTGATCAGTGACAAACCGGCTATTCTTGATAAAGCTTTAGATATCTTCCCGTAAAAGTACCAAATTTTTACGCATCCATGTTTTTGGCACCGATTCGTTTGAATTAAATGAAGGCGACGTTGTGGCCGTTAAAGTAGGTGGAGGAAGTAGCGGTGGAGGAGGTGGTATGTTCATTGTTAGTTCTGAAATTGTTGAAGCATTGATTTCAACATTGTTACTTTTTGATTCTGGTTGTAAGAAATTCACGGTTTGCTTTGCCTGAAGCTGTGAATAGAAAGCTACGTTAAAGATAGCTTAATGGAATCAACGTTGTAAGAGAAATAGTCTGTTGTTGATATCACCAGTTTCATAAAGTGCTCGATAATAAACTAGTAATCTGCTATGGTTGTTGGGAGAAATAAATAGGAGTCAACATCTTCAAAGCAAAGCGAATCTTTTTACTCCAGTTCAACACAGCTTCTTTAGAAGAAATGTCGCAGCGGTGGTGAGCCGTTAGCAACAGTGTATCCGGTTTGACTGGCCAGAGATTTAAACTTCAGACCCCCCGCTACAGATTCGTACGTTACTGCTTAATCAACTGGCCGGTTTGGAATGATCTTAATAAAGGTAACAGGGCTGCGAACTCAATCAACTATTATTCGAGTTTGCTTATTTTAGCAAGTTCAACTTCGCTCATTTCATTTTTTCGAGTTGAAGTTCGGCAAAAATATTAAGTATTTCAAGTTCAGGCTGACAAAAATACTAAGTCTAGTTTTCGACTTCAACGCTCTCTTTTTGTGTCCAGGCTGCCTTTCGAGGTCACCCACAGCGATAACAAGTGAACGACAACCTCAATCCACACAGCATGATCAACACTAAGTATTTCAAATCAAATCTTTCATTATACTCGGTGTATTACGCCGAAACGTGTAACGAGTTTGCGGGGCCCATTTCCGCGTCATTGCGCCCAGACAGCAGAGCTTTCAACGAAATGTTACAGTGGTGGCAACCAGGGTTGGGAAAAATCGATTGTAATCGATATTCGATTGCGATATTCCTTACTTTTTTTCAATCGAATACACCAGATCCTTTACTTTTTGGAATGAGTATCGAATATGCTGTTTTCTTTAGTTTTTTCCAGGTTAAAACGATATTCGATTTTTTTTTCAGAGTAGCCAAATAGCAGCAAAAAGGAAGAAGTTTGCGATTCAGTTTAACGTTAGTAAGTTGATTTCTGGTGAGTAGATTTGCTCTGATAGCTTAATTGTTACATTTACCACTTGCATTTCTTGGTTTTAGACAGCTGAAACCATTTATTGTCTTCCATATTTTATTATGATGTGGAAGCTGTAATTGGCTCGTTTTCTGTTGTTTGTCTGACTGTTTTGATTGAGATTTGAGCAAGGAACTCCGATACTTTGATGCTTATTGCTAAAGTGAGCGAAAAGCGTCTGCATGTTCCATCGCTCTCCATCTATCATTTTCCCAAATACCCGGAATCGAATATCGATTATGGTATTCTCTATTCTTTACTTTTTTGAAGTGCCATCGAAATCGAATTATTCTTTACTTTTTGATGAACTATCGAATATCGATTAAATCTTTACATTTTAGAGTATCGATTCCCAACCCTGGTGGCAACACTGTATCCGATTTGACCGGCCCGAGATCTAAACCTCAGACCACCAGCTCCAGAGACAAATGCGTTAATATTTGAACTTTTTTTTGATTAACTCGAACAGTTTTACTCGAGTTCGCACCCCTGATTAGTAAGGAATAAGAAAAAATTACTTAGCAATGCACAGATAGTTACTCATGTGTATAAAGTTACACCAATCACGTCCTCTGCGTGTTTCATCACACCCAACCTTCGGGTTTTGTTTGCAAGTTTTTCGTCAGGCAGAGCTCACGACTTTTGCTTGACCACAATGAGAAACACGCGTAATGTGTCTTTCCTAACGTCATACTACATCATCAGTTACGAAATCGAACTCAGAGCCAGGAACCTTATCGTAAACTAACTCTTGACCAATTGTGCTTCGCTGCCGCCACGCTAATCAATAACCTACAGCAATGTAGCGTTCGGAGCATCCAAACAGTGTTCAAAACAATGCTGGGGAAAACCACGGTATGCGTAACCATAAACAACAGAAAATTGGATGTTAAACCAAACGTATTAGCCGGAAGTTCAATTCCACCTACCACCTGTAACTTTTCATTGAGTTTATTGCTTTGGGATTGTTGAACTGGCGAGCAATAAAAGAATCCACATTTTTCATAAAATTTCTCAGTCCCGTTTGATGATAAACATAAATCAGAAAAACCGCGCTCAATGGCGAACTTCTCCGTCATTTCCAACAATTTTCGTCCCAACCCAGTTCCTCGAAAACGCGAAGATATGATCACTGAAAAACATGATCAATTGATCATCGCAGTAGTACCCGTACTGCGGTGAACAAGTAACATAGCGAATTATCCAACCTTCAACTGCTAGTTGATACACCCTCATAACAGGGATACATAAAAATCCCTGGCCTATACGAAGAGAAGTCGTGTTTATTGAAAGAAACTACTGTTCCAGCATCAGCTGTAGAGATTTCTTAAGCGATCGACATTCGACAGTGTTCAATTTATTTCGTCGTGTGCTAAACGCGAATCCTTAGCTTTGTGTTCACGTTTAATTGTAGCTTTAATATTTCACGTTTAATTTAATCCTTAGCTTTAATTAGTTGAAGGCGAGCTATCACAAACAGCTTTTTTTTCAGCAGCAGTTTTTTAAGAAACCTTTTGTTACTCTTCTGAAAATTTAATTTGGTCTAGTACAGTAAGTTTTTTAATTTGCGTTTGAAGGAACGTTTTATTTTTTTCTTCTAGCCAGAGACAACTTCGGTAAATTTGCATTTCTTTTCGTTTTTTGATATTTAGAGTCGACTTAGAATTTTTAAACTGTAAGTACTATTGTATACAACTGAAGAAACACAACTACACCTTTGAAAACTGTTTTCAATCTGAACTGTTTGCTGTTGAAACTGTTTTCAATCCAGAATCAGAGTAAAGTCCAAAGCCAAGCAAGGCTTCGGCGCACCGCCGGGCTCTTGTGGTTTTCGATCAATTACCACTTTTACATAAGAGTTTTCTCTTTGCTTATACACAGTTTTTAAGGACATCAGCTAGTTCAGGAATCGAAGTACGAACCAGCATTCTTTCGATTAGCATGACCTTATGGCGGCATAGTTAAGACGATTGCTGGCTGCCAGTCCGATTCCTGATCATTCGTCGTTGACTCGTTGATCTTGGGAAAGACAGCCCTCACTTCCATTGTACTATCGAAACCGTCTTAAACCCTATCGCGGTGGTTACTTCGAATAGTTTATTTAGTGAAATACTTTGCGTAGCGAGGTTCTTCAGTCATTGCCATGACGAATTACCTTTTGCCCGAACTACGGAGGAGCCGTTTTTACTTGGATTTACTTCGTTCGAAAACTGCCATTTAATTTTTTGGTTACAAAAGCCTACCGTTTGGAGTCTGATAGCGAGAAGCGTGAAATTGCGAAGTCAAATGTCGATCACGGCCCGACAAACGGAAAACACAGTATACCTCCTACACTAAATAAACTATTCATGTAGCCGTCCGCATTCTGCAACCAAAGTTTAGCTTCATTAGACTATCTTAGCATTTCTGGAAAGAATTACGTGCAAACAATAGTTTCTTACCTGAAGTTAAAAACAAAGACTTTGGCTCGCCAATCACTTTAGATAAGCGCACATGGCCCAAAACCTCGTCATCCTTCAACATAACAAGACTACATGGGAAGTTATCATTAGATTGCTTCAAAAATCGAGATCTAAAAAAAAACAAAAACGGCACATGAAAGGGATGGAATTTACATGCACTACGGCCAGTTAGTCGAGCTGTAACGCGCTCGTCTCTGCAGGTCTAAGGTTCAAATCCTGTGCAGGTCAAGTCGGACTCGATGTTGTAATCGGTGCAACATTTCTTTGAAAGGAATTGTATTGCTCAGGCGCAATGACGCAGAGATGAGCCCGGAAAAAAATTCGAATAATGACGAAGGTCTATTTTTTTTAAGGGGATAGAGGTTTCGAGTATCATAAGCTAATCGAGAACAAAGCACCTTTAGAGTATTTATCATGGACCCGAGGTGTTATATTATGCTTTTCCAGCAGATCCGCAACGTCACTATTAAAGCCTTGTTCGCGACAAAATTTACTGTACAGGAAGTCAAACCTATCATCGCAATTGCATTGGAGGACAACACAACTAAAGTTATGAAAGTCTTGGCGCTAATTCTTGCGGCAAGCATGCCATAGAGTAGGCCTACCGTATACGCCACTAAAATCTTCTATTAAGAAAAGAACTGCGATACACTTTTATAAAAACAACTAAATTTTCGGTTGAGACTGGCTGTTCTTAAGTTTTTGCCAATTTTTAACCTTTTCGTTCTTAAATTTTGAGAGCATTGATGTCAATTATGTCGACCATGTTTGTAGAACTGTCTTATTCCCAATGCTCAGTCTGCTTGAGTAAATGCTTTTTGGCAGCATCGTAAAATTGCGAAAGCGAGCGTTTTTACTTGAACGAGAGCCAAAAAAATTTTTTGTCTGCGCAGTGCGCAACAGCACTTTATAGTCTCAGAATTGTTGCAATTCTGCTAGTGAATGCCAGAAAATCACACCAATTTCATTGTTTTGAATCAGTACAGAATTAAGTTTCTTTTTTAATTTGGCATTTATTCTTTTTCAGTTGTTCTTAATATTGTTTTTGTTGCCGAGGCTGGCGTTGTTCTTAAATTTTGAACAAAATGAGCCTCGTATTCTTATAAAATAGTTCTAATCAAAAAAAACTGTAATAAGTATCACCTCACTCCGTCACTTCGCTTCCATTCCTCGTTTAGAAGTTGGCAGCATTGATCCAACAAAGAGAAATTAGAATGCAGAGGAACAAGCTCATAAATCATGCACTTACCACTAGGTCTAGATTTAAATGCATTACCATTTAATAATTCTAAACAGCAAAATAAATGAAAATACAGAAATACGCTTCGTAATCTGGTTCTATTGATGAAACACAGTAACCAAAAAATGTAACGAAAATGAACCAATAACTAACTCCGCATTATCTCTCGAAGACTTTATTGAAATCAAGTGTTCCCAGCAAGAGCGCCTTAAAAAAACATCAGATTTTTGGAGAAAAAACATCAGAAAACATCACAATCGGGATTTTTCAGCAAAGTTTTAGTAATAACATAGATTAAATTGGGCTGAAGGCCCATTTCTTCCAACCGTTTTTCTTAGAAGAATTGGTGAAGACCTTTTTTTTGAGATCACTTCTTTTCAACCGTATGTCCAAATGGAATTTGGTGAATAGACCTTTTTGTAACCGTCTTTCGAACCTGTTTTTTCAAATTTGTCCCTTTATTTGAGAACCAACAGATTTGTCCCCAAACAATTTACTCAGATTTTTATCAAAAAGCGACACATATCAGAATTAGCAAAAATATCTGCATTGAGTTTTTGTCCACACCTATGTTCTAGACTAGAGTTCTAGACCATTGAAACCACAGGTTTGAGTTGTTGGCTGACAGCGCAAAACCAGTTCTCACAGCTTAGTCTCATAACCTAATAGTCCACAGGAGAGAGGATAACAACACAGCACTTTCAATTGCATATACTTAAAGATTGCGTTTACATAGGTCCCTTTGAAGAAAAAAAATATGAATACTGGAATAAAATTTAGAATGTGAAAGTACAAACCGTGCTTGACAGCAAGTACTACAGCCTAAAACGGTTGCTTAACGCTCAAGAACATTACGAAAATGCTGAAGAAAAGCGCTTTCTTAGCTTTGTAGCGATGAAACACAATACATGTATGTAAAAAAAAAAAAAAAAACGAATTTAAACTTCTTGTAACTGCGCTCGTTAGTGAGACGTGGTAATTTACTTCGAAGTAAGATGATAGTTTAAAAAACACGTGCAATTAATTTGTTTGCTTTTTTGGTTTTGAAATGCGACACTACTTGCACCAGAGATAAAAGTGTGCGATTCTTTAATCCCGTTCCATGCCCCTTCTTCTTCCTATCGGCATTTACAGGTAATAATTTATCAAAATTACGCCTCAAGGTGAATTTACACAGTATCCGTTTTTCGTACGTTTTCGTCCGTTTTTTAACGTTTTTGCTTCTCCTTGACAAAGTATGCGCTTTTTCATCCGCATTTTTACGTGTCCATATCTGCACTAACCAGACAGTCACATACTGGACAAAAGTTTTCCAAAAAAATTTTTTTGTGAAGGGGTACAGTTCTATTTCGAAATATCGCTCTTATCCTTCATACACAAAATTTTTGAACAAAATTTTTATCTATATATAACAGTCTACTTAGTGCGTATATGGACTTATAAAAATGCGGATGAAAAAGCGCATACTTTTTCAAGGAAAAGCAAAAACGTAAAAAAACGGACGAAAACGTACGAAAAACGGATACTGTGTAAATCCACCTTAACAAACATTAGAAGGCCAAACCATAAGCGAGAAATCGAAGCAGGAGCATATACCTCGTGTCCATCTCTATTATTTCTTTGATGCTTTTAGAGGACACTAACTTTTTGTTTATGTCCTATAAAAGCCAAAAAGTTAGGCCATAAAACTAGACAACTAGAAAACAGTGAGGACAACTAGACGTAGAAGTTTTGGCGTATGCAGCTTGGAACAACAAAGTTACAGCAGAAGAATAACGACAAAATCAACTTAACTGTTTCTTTTTGTTTCATTGCATATGCAGTTGCATTAAGATTGCGTTTCTAACGTCCATAGAATGATAAGGAATTTGAACACAAATATTTAAAATTTACACTCAAATATCACAGAAAAAATCACTGTAAAAGTAGGTGCCGCAGAATAGAGCATTTTACACTCTTCAATGCTTAAAAATAAAACAACAACTTCGCAGCCGTAAATGGAGCAGCCCAAGCAAAAACAATAAAAAATCAAAATATGTACATTAAAAAAAATCAACTAATACAATGATATGATGTAACATAGCGATAAAAAATAGCAAAATTTGCAGAGCGAAGATTACGCAACATCTTTTGCAAGAAAAATACAGATCAAATATGAATTAGTTGCCAAACGACTAAATACGGCTCGTCCGTAAAATCTGAATTTGTCGGCAGCGTGGCCGAAAGGGTAAAGGCGTCGTTTTTACGTCGACCCCGATCGCATGATCTGGGTTCAACCCGCACCCTGGTCACGTTGTTGCGTTCTTGGATAAGGCACTTTACGATGATTATCTGGGCTGGGTGACTTCAAGCAAGCAGCAATTTACGTGGGAAGAAGTCAAACGTCAACCGGAAAATGGTCAACTCCTAAGCAGGTGAGGATTGGTCCACAACAAAAGCGCCCCTGTCGCTTCCTCGTGAGTGGAGGATAAACACGGATCAATCAATTAAACGATGAAATTTATACCCGGTAATGAAATGAAAGCAGTAATGATGATTCTCAAATTTTGTTGCTAAATGGATCATCATATTGAGGCAACAAAGAAAATCTGGTTCTAATACCTTAAGTTTCGTTTCTCCGTTTCGGTGATTTAAAGACTGTGCAAGAATTTAAGCACACAAAAGCGATTCTCGCAAGCTAACAGTACGCGTCTAAAAGCTAGGCTGCAGTTCAGAATTCGCAAAAATACTGGCCACATTTTCAACCCACCAATTGCATCAACAGAAATACTGCAAAACAGCACAACTAACATAGATTTGCGACTAGCAGCAGTACACACGCCAAATAAAATTTAAAGCACAAGCCAAACACAGAAAAATAATGCTGCTTCAATCGAGAAAACGGACGCTCATCTTGTGATCGATCTCGGTTTTACTCATCACCTACATACAAAAAAAGCATAAGAACAGTGATTGGTGACCTAGATGGTTGGGTTGCTACTACGCGAACCCGTTCTAGGAGTTGGTGGAAAGGGTGATCCATAAAATGGACTATAAAAAAACTACCACGGTTTTAACGTCCCTGAACAGGTATTTTGCAACGATATGGACTCCAACGTCGCTAAAGTCGTTTTTGAAAGATTTATTTGGGAGAAACTAAAAATTTTTACAGAAATTTAAGTTACACAAATTTTGGCCAAAAAGATTGCTTGTTGAAAAATGTGTGTTGAAGGGAGGGCTATTAAGAATTAGCTCATTACCAACCACTTCTCTCACAGAGCGCTTCATTGGACACCCCTCCAATAACCCTTCTTTAAAAATATTGACGAACTAGGATTAATGAAACTTTCCAATGATCATTATAGTCGCCGTCCACTTAGCTTAACATACGCAGCCAGTTTAATCACATTTTGCAAAGCTATTATGAGCAGTGTTAAAAAGTATTGATTTTAGCCGAAATAGACCTACAATTACGTTATTTTCGCAAAAACATCCCAGAGCTGGAAACTACGCCCCAACATCTATTGCCCCCAACGTAGTTTTCATTGCAAATTACTGGCTACACGCCAGAATATCCAGCTTTTGGTCCCTTATCCACGGCCTGGTAGAGTACTTGATAACAAAGTTGAAGCAAAATAATGTACAACTAGTGTAATCACACATTTTTGCACTGCTGTTACCAATTACACATGCTTTGTAGTTTATTATGTTGACAGCTTTTCATCCAAATGAGTGGTAAGTGAAGCTCATCTGATCTCCTTTTACTATTTTTTATGCTTTCTATTTATGTTTTATCCTGATATATTCTAGATATGAAACGGTCTGTCGAGATAAAAATTTTTACGAGTCAAGCTGCCGCCAGCCCACTTCTCTACCACACACCGTGATGGCTTTATAGTTCAAACTGTCCCTTTCTAATGTTAAACGTTAAGCAGGAAAGCTATAAGTACCAATTTTTATATTCTTGGCTTGACCCAACCGGGAATCGAACCCAAGTCTACCGTTTCAGTAGCAAACACTCTATTAACTCGAACAATGATCGGTTATTAAAATTGCGTTAGGCTAAAAACTTATTGCAAACTTTTTGTGCACAAACAGATGTTAAAATTTTTGCAATATTTTGAGGGCAGTCATCGTGGAATAAATCAATAGAACGTTTACTGCGTCAAACAAAGTTTACAGACGAAGCAAAATATTTTCCATATAAGTCCAAGAGGTAAAAAACTTAGAAAAGTTTATCAACTTGAAAGGTCACGTAAACAGTTCAATATTGTAGTCTGTGAGACTGCTGGACCAGCTGCCAAATTGAATATGCGTATTACGATCAATAAGTGGGCATCGTGCGCAAAATATATCATTACGAGGTCAGCCAAATTGCCGCAAACGTAATTAAATTTACGGATTACTCTTATTCTTTTTTCAATTATAAAACTCATTAGTTTCGATTTTAATTACGCTGCAACTTGCAACGTGTTTGCTTGACGTCATTTCTATATAATTTTGGAGCTAGTTTATTGCTTTTTCTACATAGAAACTTAATTTGACCTTGATGTGACTTCAGAACATCCGAAGAAAACAATGATTAAGAATGTCAGACCAAATCGATGTCTTTGTGTCGTTCCAACAACGATATATGCCAATTGCGCTCGGGAATATTTTATGACGAAAAAAGAAAAAGCACAACGTGTTTTCGTGCATCGGTTTCCTTTTTTGTGCATCTCAACCAAGGTTTTTCAATTTTCAAAGGCTGAGTTTTGTACCGAGATTGAATGCTGTCTAACAACCGACTTCATATTTCTGTTTGAGATGTTAGAACCAAAACAATTAATTTGTTTAAAACCGAAGCCAGTTTTGATTTCGTTCAAAACTGAAGCAACTGAACTCTTTGGCTGTTTCACCTTCGAAAAAAAATTAACTGCA
Source organism: Trididemnum nubilum (assembly GCA_963965965.1). Classification (NCBI taxonomy): domain Eukaryota; kingdom Metazoa; phylum Chordata; class Ascidiacea; order Aplousobranchia; family Didemnidae; genus Trididemnum; species Trididemnum nubilum. Next base: position 28,917,862 of record OZ014474.1, read on the forward strand.
GCATTAGAATTCTGCTTGCATTACTTTGGGATGCTCGTATATGAAATTGCTGTTCTTGGCATAAACAAAGTAGCAAAATGAATAAATGATATTGTTTTGAAACAAATCTTACGACCTTTGCGTAAAAATAGATGCTGCGCAAAATAAATTTCGTTAATTAAAAATCATTCTACAAAACCAAGCTTCAATAGAGATTTTGGTTCTACCCTGAGATATTTTCAATCTTATTCAAACACAATTTTTTCATTTGACTATGACCGACGATAGTTTTTCACGATAACAAACTAAAAACGAAATGTTTTACAGTATTTTGGTAGTAATGTTTTCAATCCGATTATTATTAAGAAATCTAAACACGTAGCTCCTAAGCATTGCGAACCGTTTTGAATTCCTCAAAAGTGATTTGTCTGTCGTTGTCAGTGTCTGATTCCAAGAGCGTTCGTTCAGCAATGTGTGAAAGTTGTTCTTGATTGATGTTCGCTCCTACCAAAAGCTTCAAAATCTGAAAAAAAAAAAGAATTTGAAATGTTAGGAATACTTTTGACCATTAACATTATTCAGCCTTTGCTTGAAAGCGCCAAATATTCTGATTTCTTAACTAGTGTTGTAGCAGTTTGATATGTTTAAGGAAAGATTTAAATCTTGTATCCTGTCAAAACAAATGTAAGTTTTAAGAAATGCTGTTACTTAAACACACATCACACATTACAGCTAAAACGATATCTAGCTAAAAGCAAACAAAAATTTACACAACAGAAATCATCGATTATCTTGTGACAAGTATAAAATATATCCGGGAAGAATAAAAAACTTTTTCAGTTTCCCAATCGAGGGCAAATTTTTAACGAGTATCTGCAATCACGGATTTAAATTACATTTTTATAAAAAAAAGATGAAATAATAAACATTTACATGATTACAACCGGAGAAAAAAAAAATTTTTTTTTGCAGACTGTATTAATTCTATGTCGTTTCACAACATTAATTAGCCACATCATTGTAAGGGGTTTTATAGTGCTGCATGAATATTATTATGCTAACACTATCGTATTATATGCACCTCTCTTAATCTTTTCCGAAAAAAGGAAACTCCAGGCAATTAAATAGCGTACACAAGTAATCACATCTCGGTAAAAGCCGCTTAAATCATCGACCGAAAATAATCGCAATACTAATCGCATGCAAATTGCCGCAGCGAGTCGGAGAGGGTAAAAGCGTCTCTTTTCGACGATGAAAACGCACCAGTAAATTTCAACCAATAAACGATGAAACGGATTGATGCTTTTAGCGCATAGAAGAGACCCGAAATAACCGTATAACACGTGGCAAGCGTTGACCAACGGTCGCCGTGTCTGCGGCTCTTCTATGTTTAACAATGTAAGGTGTATCAACAATAATCATCATAATTGATGATCTCGGTTTAACTGCAACTATGGTCACGTTATCCCGTACTTCGACACGGCGCTTAACGGTAATCTTCTCTGCTTGGCGAAACCAAATTTGACCGGAAAAAAAGTCGAAAAAATAAGCAAATAATGCAGAAAATCGAAAGCTTTTTAGGTAGAACGTCGATTTAACCAAAATGAAAGTGACGTCGTTGTTTTCTAGAGTGTGGAAGATAATGAATGAGCTGACATCAATCAAAATGGTTTGCATTGTTCTCAATGTTCGTGAATCGAAAACAACTTCTAATTTAGGTTTTGACAAATCTCTGTTCCAAAACAAGATAAACATAAAATAAATCGAGCTTCTTGAGTATAACGGTAAACAACCAACACGTTATAATTACTGATTGCTCATTAATCAATAAGTTTTGTGAAAACTAAAAAATTTCCCGTCATTTCATTGATTAAGACCGGATATTTCAATTGGTTTTACGTCAATTAGCAATTTTCAGAACAGTTAAGTTAGGTGTATATTGTTGCCAAACTTATTAAAAATCTCTTGAAATTTCGAAAGTCTGTCCAAAAAGTCTTGGCAAATACGTAACCAAATAACAATCGAACCTTTTGATTTTTAACAAATTACAGTAAAAACCAACCTACCTCAAGTAATTCTTTCTTTGATATCTTATTATTGTTGTCGTAATCGTACAAGGAAAACACAACTGTAAATTATATAATCAAGAAAATGTCAATTGAACGTAAATGTCAATATGTAATTACATACTAGTTTGTACAAAACACATAACAATTTTTTTTACCTGAAACGGTTTTTGCGCATTCAGGAAATACCGTTTAGTCATTTGTTATGTCCGAAGGAGTAAAACGTACATCGGAAACGAACATGCGGAGCAAATATTTGCTTACTGACCAATAAAATTATTGAAATTTAGCAATTTTAATTACAATTTTTTGTAGTTTTGAGCTATCTTCATTACTTTATTTACACCATAACTTTCCATTGATTTAAATCTTGATTTCACTCAAAATAACCTTGTCGCTAATCTTTATTTCACATTAAAACCAGGCGTTTCTTACATTTGAGTTTGTTTTCTCTGCTATTGAGAGATCCGGATTTGGTCTTAGAAGTGCACGGGCGAAAACGAGCAAGAGTTCTCATAAACTGACGGAAGTTAAGGTGGTCCTCTCTGCAAATAATCAATAAAAAATCTTAAGTTCTGCACATAGTATGAAGCAACTTAATAGTTGCGACGATGACGCAAAAAAGGGACGGGCTGAATTGTGGCCAAGGACGGCTTTGATTTTGCAAAATTAAAACAACTAACACTTTATAATAGCAGAATATAAAAAAGTTTATACAATAATTATACACACTTTTCAAATTAGTTGAGTCTTTAAACGGGCAATGAGGTTTAATTTTAGAACTTTAACGCCAAATATAAGAAAAATAATTGATTACTAACGTTTTTGTCCCGTTTTTTTATTGTTTGACGTTATTAGCTTTAACGGAAAGATTTTGACTTTATGGAAAAAATATGGCCGTGGCAACATGACAACATAAAAGTTTATTAGTGGTTTTAAGAACGAACTTTGTCAGATTGTAGGTCTCGGGGTAGAATGAGCACGTGTCCGGTTTTTGCTGTGACTTTGATGAGATTAATTGCTTTTCAAATCAAATCTTTCATTATACTCGCTGTATTACGCCAAAACGTGTAACGAGTTTGCGGGCCCCATCCCTCCCGGGCACCACAGCTCCACACGTAGAAACGTTGTAGCGGTGGCGAGCCGTTAGCAACACTGCGTCCAATTTAACAGCCCCGAGATTTGAATCTCAGACCTCCCGCTCCAAAGACGAACGCGTTGCCGCTCGACCAACTGGCAGTATAAAATTACACTCATTGGTTTGCATTCACTACTGCTATCAAAAACATGCGATTTGCTGCGCTTGGGAAGAAACAAAAAAATAAGCCAAGGGTAGCCTGCTAATAATTTAAGTTAATAGTTGTTTGTTGAAATTATCAGAAAAACCTAGTAGTTCAAAATCTACTGGTAGTAGTAGGCTGCAAATGGTGGTAGGAGCTATAGTAATAGCCCTACTAGATACAACGTAACTAGCGTCCCAAGCCATGCTAACACCAGCATTCGAGCAGTCACGCATCAATGATTCAAAAATCATTTTTAAAATTAAAGGAATGCAACAGATAACGGGAAAAAAATGCAAATATTTTTCGATATAGAAGAGGCAGAATTCTGAAATTAGTCGCAATAAAATTTTTAAAATAAAATTTTGCTTGACATACAATAAATAAGTTTAATTATTGTTTGATGCCTATGTAAGTCTAATTCTAAAGACGAGATTGAGCATTTCTACCGTGACATAACTTGTTACATTCCTATTCTCAACAGGTCAATGCTTTTATATCTTTATATTTAAATTACAGTAGACCATATTTAACTAGCCAATTGGTCGAGCGGTAACGCGTTTCTCTCTGGAACGGGAGAACTAAGGTTCAAATCTTGGGCCAGCCAAATCGAACGCAGTGTTGCCAACGGCTCGCCACCGCTGCGACGTTTCTTCGAAAGAAGCTGTGTTGCCTAAGTCCAATGACGCGGAGATGGACCCCGCAAAATCGTTGCACCCTTCGGCGTAATACAGCAAGCATAATGAAAGATTTGATTTCAGACCATATTCCATCATTCTTTCAAAAAGTGTGCGAGCGGTTGGAATTAACTCACTCAGTTAGTCGGCAGCGTGGCCGAGAGGACAAAGGCGTCGTTTTACGACGATCTAGATTACATAGTCTGGATTCAACCCCCTACCTGGTCACGTAGTTGCGTTCTTGGATAAGACACTTTACGATGATTATCTTCCTTGGAGGCTTCGAACAACAAGCAAATTCAATGGACAAAAATTCTAAGAAACTCACAGGAATATCGGACCACTGGAAACCAGTAAAAAGGTGCGGCAGATTCCCCCAAATACGAAGAAGTTATCGCAATGAAAAAGTTTGGAGATCATCAAACAGTTAGCGTCCTCTGATGACAGGAAGATAAGCATCAAACAACAACACTGTATCTTATGCTTTGCAAAATCCATTTTTAACTAAGGTAAATCGCTGTATGTTCAATTGTTTATGGTACCGTACTAGGCATACTCAAAATAGAGCAATTTCTAAACGTTTCTGACTTGGCTATGTCCATCATCAGTAAAAATGATATATTTGAATAAGACTTATTCTTACTGATGATAGACATAGCCAAGTCGAAACATTTAGAAATTTTACTATTTTAAATAAGGCTTTACTGTTTTTAATCAACCTAAATAAAACTGAAGAGCAATTAGTTCCGTAGTTTGCATATCCATGACAAGATGGGCAAAACTATGACATAGTCCTATTCATAAACATGATTCATGCACCGACCAATGTTCAAAAACTGGTAGGTGCATAACTGTCGTATTGAATACAACATAGATTAAGGCCTTGGTACGCATCACGCAGCAAAAACAAAGTTCAAAAGTCTACTTTTCTGCACGGGTTTTGTTCTAGATGCTTTTTTCGAAAACGATGCAGCCAGATCAAGACGTAAAAAACGATTGTAGTAACCAAACTTCAATATGGAAGTGGAAAAACCAGAGTCAGCATTCAGCAACAGTAAATGAAAACACCCGTTTGAATCGCTCATTCATTCTTGCGTACGACACAAGGATTTTCCGTCTGTCCCACCCCACCAACGCAACACACGTCAGGCTGGTCCACCACTACGTTTAGCCTGCTCAGTCCCAACGGAAAATCAAGGGACAACAACATATTTTCCGTTCGGGAAACCAGCAACTTTTCAATCACTAATCAAATGCTCTACCAATCTGGCCAGGCTTTGGGGACGACTTTCCTGTCTACCCTCTTAATTGTCTCGAGTGTTCGGCTCTACACTCTCTCTTCTTTATTTTTGGTCTACACCTAGGTGTGTGGCCTGACTGTTGGGTCTCCGTAGGTTCCTCCGCGCCCCCATTCGTCGGAAGGGGTCGCGTAGCACGACCACCACCACCATGTGCTATACCAATTGGCTATCGCCGCCGCTGATTAAATCGTTGATCAAAAATATTGTTAGACTGTGCAGAAATCAAATTCTTACTCTTTGCTACGTTGGATGCCGCATTGTCGCTCTGAGTGGCACAAATTTTTTGCTCATGAACATACTTCAAATACCACAATCGTAAGTAGTCAGCAACCAAACGTAAAAAAATTATTGAAAAAAGATGTAGCTTTGACACATACCATTTTTCCATGGTACTATGCGAATGATTAGATGTGTTCAAGAATATTGAATAAAACAGGTCAAAACAATACGATTAAAACTAACCCTTCTGGAAAGAATGAAGCTACAATTCGTTCAGCCAGTGGATTAATGGCTAATTCTGGTATGCGAAGAAAATCATCTTGTCTAAAAAAAAGAAACTAGAAGTTATCATTCCACACGAAACCGCCAGAAGTGCTCACGATATAAGGGCGCAGGGACATAGGGTCGCAAGGATGTAAGGGTGCAAAAAGACATAACCTGCGCTTTGCGTAAACAATTTTTCAATACACCGCAACTGATAATTACTGCTGGAAATCAAAACCAGTTGTAATTACCACGATGCTAAACCGTTTTCTACGACAAACGTGAATTCAATATAATGTTAATGATAGTTAAAGAACTTTTATATATATTTTATTTTGTATGTTTTCCAGTATCTATAACGTAAATAATTCACACTACAGGCAATTAAGGTAAACAAAAAAAACTAGTTTTGCAACCAAAACATAGTGTTTATTGAAAAAATTGAAGGAATAAGTGTCTAACAACCTATATGGTCGAGGGCTGAATCTGGTCCACCAAGAAAAATCATCCGGCCCGCGACCTCTTAAAAATATTGCAAACTGTGGCAAATGAAATTAAATGAGCTGCAGAGTTAAAAGCGAAGAATGATTTTCGACTTTTATAACAAATATTTTTAACGAAAACAATCATGCCATAAAGAAAGCGTCAATGTTTGGCACCATCATGTGTGTTATTTGTGCCAAAAGTTGTTTTCGCTTCCGCAATTTCCAATCTATCACCAGACCTAAATAAACTTTTACGCCAAAAAAAACATCAATCATCTTATCAATGCTGCAACATATTACGAGGGAAGTGGAGCGGAGGCATTACAACATTAAGGATTTCATATTTAGGGGGCATTGGCCCCGCTAAAGGGACCCCTCTAAACAGTAAAATTATTCAAAAACCACTCTTTTTTGAGAAGAGGCAAAAAAGGTTGCAAAATTTTCGCCCCCGCCTTCATGTGCTGCATAGAATTAAAATTTAGCGAGATACATAGAAAAACCGATTGGCTAAGAAAAACATAGAAAAACCGATGGTCGAGTGGATAGAGCGTCTGCTACTGATGCGGTAGACTCGGGTTCGATTCCCGGTCGGGTCAAACCCAAAACTATAAAAATTGGTATTCACAGCTTTCCTGCTTGACGTTCAGCAATCAAAGAAACAGTGTGAAGCATCCACTGTGTGTGGTAGACAGATGGGCAGATGGCAGCTTGACTCGAAGACCGAAAGGTCCTTTCGCTGTCTCCTGGCTAAGGCAACTTGGTGAATAAAATGTAATTACAATATGCTTCGAGGTGTCAGAAAAACAGTCTGCAATAAATTTTTAATATTTATTCTTATTTTTTAATATAAGAGTAATTGAAGCTGATTATTGAATTCCAAATCAATTTCAGATATTTTTAAAACGAAACTGATCCAACTCATTTTATAATTTTCTGCAAACAAGTTAAACAACGGCCATTGTTTTGTAAAAAAATCACAAAAATTGTTCAGCGGCTGAGGATTTTGCACCCAGTCCACTATGGTGTGCAGCGCCTTGGGGCTATGTCCCCAGGAAAGCCGTACTGTACTCAGACAGTGATGTGCGCGAGTATCAGGGCCATGCATGCACTAAAATTACCATCATTACCCAGAGTTAGAGTCATTTAGCACTTTTTTGAAAATTCTTGCCTGTTTCAATTTGAAGAATTATATCAATTTCACGCAAGAAATAAGCAGCGATAGTACCACAAAAAATATTATAACGGAATAGCTCTAAACGTTTTGGCTATTAAATAAGGTTTGTAATACAAGAATAAAACATTTTTGAATTACAGTTAATAAACTGAATAAATAAACACATGGGATATTATGCTCTTTACAGCACATTATTTATATCCATTTTACCAAAAAAAATAAAAATTAATTCGTTTTCCGATTATTTTCCAAAAGGTTTTGCGATTATTTTCCAACTTGCTTTTTAACAAAACTCTCAAAAAACTTCGATATTTTTGTCAAATTCGATCTCGAAAAAGCCAAAGAACTTGATTGAGGGCATATTTTTCAATGCATTCAATAAACACAATGTATTGGTTGCAAATCTGCTTTCTTCGTTTACGTTAATTGCTTACAGTACAGCATTTACGTATTTTAATACTAGAAAACACACCAAAATATAAACAAGCTGTTTTCAAATATCATATACATTAGAAGAGGTTTGGTCTCATCAAAACTTAACAGAGTGCTCGACAACAGTAAGAGTCACAGCAGAATCCACAGTATAATCATTAAAATTAAAAACCTTAGCAGAGCCAATTGCGCCAAAAAACGGCTCCTCAGGTGGATGAGTTCTTGTTCAAATAGAATCTACCTGAGGAGCCGCTTTTCGGTGAAACAGGCGGTGCTGTGGTTTTTAATTTGAGTGATTTTACTGAGTAATGTTTATCATATATTATATATAAACGTTTATCGCAGGATAAAGTTTAGCATCTTGGTACGTAACACTGGTAATAGTTTTCGATAATTAACTTGTGGCAATATTTTTCGAAGTACGAAACGTTAGCGCAGATCGCAGGATTATGTCTCTCTCCACCCTTATGTCGTAGATTGCATTCCACACCAAAGAGTAAAACACGAAAGGATTTTCAAGTAATATCGTACAACAAACTGTAAATATTAATCATTCAAGCGATGAACTTTATGGAAATATTTTAAGGTGCCAAGTACGATGCTCAGCTTTGTTATGAAATAGATATTGGACAGTTCCAAACCAATTAGAACGCAGTGTTTTTAGAAAATATCAAATATAAGCGAAGCAAGTGTGGATACATTTGTCCATGCAAACTAACAAGTTCAACCCAGCTACTGTCAGTAAGATTCCACGGCAAAAACACTACTTTCTAACCACTATTTCAAAGCAAATTGTTACAATGTAAAAGTTATCTGCCTGGTTCAGAGTTGTAAACGGGCCAACTAGTACAGGCCGGAATCCGTAAAGTGATTTGAAGCCAAAACTAGGCCCGAAAGTTAGGTTAGGTCTTAAAAAATGCGTAGGGTTATTGCTCATATGCGGTAAATTCAACTACTGTACTTAACTGCTGATCAATTGTGGCGCAGCGATAATAATAATTGTGTCGTAATAACCGCATCGATGCTAAAACGAAGTCGTCATTCAGTGTTGCAAAGTTATTGGGACTTAGCGCGCGCGTAGCACCTATGTTTTACTCGGACCATTTTGATAAATGAGCATTGATTTGCTTACAACTAAAAAAACGGCTAATCTACAAAGTTGAATTTTAGACTCAACATAAGCGTTAATTAAAGTGCCATGTGTGCCAATTTTAGGGATCGTAAGTCAGGTAATCCTGAATTAAAGACAAAAAAACGGAAATTGAGTCAAAAATTTATTAATTTGCTTATAACTCAAAAACCAATGGACGTGCAAAGCTGAAATTTGGACACAAAGTAAGTGCTAATAGAGGCATAATGCGTACCGAGTTTGGGGGCGCCCAGCCCGAACCCGACTTACAACTCTGGTCTGGTTAATGGTACCGGTAATTAAATTACAATTTGCATTTCCTAGAAACATCACTTATCACAGTAGATAGCAGGAAAAACACCACTTACGTTAAAAATCCATTTTTTTCTTTGTCTAGGCTTGTAAAACGACTAAATAAACGAATTATCTGATTGGATTGAACTGAAAGAAACAAGCAATGATTATTCATAGAGGTAATAACACTGCCATAATATTGAGGCTTCATGCTGCACAATATAACAACGAGTAACTTTTTAAAAAAATTAAAGCCAAAACTGGGTGAACTTTAGTTGAAATCATTATTGACTTTCACAAGGTAATTGCATATTTCGTTGTATCATCTAAATGACAAAATCTTAAACATTCAACAAAAAAGTCTAGAACTCTTTTACAAGTTTATACAACTATTTACAAGGTCATCCAGACTTTTAATTGTAGAAAGGCTTGATACTGGCTATATGAAGTGATTTTACTGGCTTCTCTACCATAAATTCATATTACACTGTACCACAGATGCTCAAAAACTTTCCTGATAATTGTGCAGGAGTACAAAGTATTTAATTAAGTAAAATAACTAATCACACAATGCAACATCAGTTGGTACCAGAAATTTGAATACAAGATACATGCTGTTCAGCATAATGAATTTTAAGTGTACTTTTAGCAAAGAGAGCGCTGTTTGGGTATCAGCTATTAAATCTTAAACTCTTACAAGATATTTTTGAAACAAAAAATTAATTTATGACCTTTTATCAATCCTATTAAAAAAACCTCAATGCAAGATGCAACAGATCTTGATTAATGTTCAGGTTCAAGTTACCCACAGATCAGTGGTCGAGTGGATAGAGCATCTGCGACTGAAACGATAGACTACGGCTCGATTCCCAGTTGGGTCAAGCCAAGACTATAAAAATTGGTATTCACAGCTTCCCTGCTTGACATTTAGCAATTAAAGCGACAGTGTGAAGTCTCCACTACATGAGGTAAACAGGTGGGCAGTTGACAGCTGGACTCGAAGACCGAAAGGTCCCTTCACTGTCTCCTGGCCAAGGCAACATGGCAAATAAAATGTCATCACAAAACCAAAACGCTAAATACTTTTTTTGGTACCTGAAAGTCATTTAGGTTAAAATGAAAAGTCAAAACAGTACCTGTAACAAAATTACGAACTAACAACCAAATAAATAAAATCGCAGTATTCTACTGTATCCAATGCCAAACATATTGCATTAGTAAACTTACATCCAGTTTCCCTGTGAATTGCTGCAAGTTCATCTTCTCTCAAGCAAAGAGATGCCTTTGAACCCATTATAAGCACACAATGAAGCTAGTATGCAGTACAATAATGATAATACCTGTGCAAACATTATTCATTCAAATATTTTTAAAATAAATGTTGTACACAGTACAGCATTGCAGTAGATGTTATACAGCATGTTCAACGATGCTTAAAAAATCAATCATCAAGAACCATGAAACTATTAACTCTACCAACAGATAGTATGAAAATAAATGCTTAAAACTGCATGAAATTTTCACCATTATTTGCTTTTGAGACTAAATTGGCAATTTTAATTTACAAACTGTTGATGAAATGTGAACTGTTAATACTTCACAATGGCCGATGGTGGAAGTAAAAGTGAATTCACAAATTTACCTACCATAAAAACTTAATTATTCCAAAATATTAAACAAATTGAAAAAAAGTTTAATTTTTACAACATGAAATGAAATTTTCACAATTTGAAATAAATAAATAAATAGCCCACTGCATTTATTATACAAATATCATCAGTAAATAATTTTCAAGTTTTCTTTACAAATCTATAGTATCTTGGGCAAAGATATAAAATTTATTTACAATGGAGGCCAATCAAAATTAACACCAATAACATCTAAATCAATAATGTCAACTTCAGCACCAAGAAAGTTTTGCAAACTAGGCACAGTCCGACCAAAATCACCATGAACAAATTCTTTGATGTAAGTTCCAGCCTGGGTAAGAAGTTCAAGCTTAAAGAGGCGTGGGTCACCACTATTCTGTTGTTTGACTTTCAATGAAAAAATTTTTCTAGACCTAGTGGCAACAGTCCTTCGATGTAAAACACGAATAGGTGTTTTCTGCTGAATGTCAATGTAGTTGTTTAAATGTAGGTTTTCCAGCATTTTGAGCTGCTCTTTTGTTGGTGGATGAATGAAACAGCAAAGAGCAGAGTAAGATTTGCTTTTTTCTGCTTCCCCTTCCTTTAAGAGTTTTGACTGTGATTTATCAACAATCTGTAATTTTGAAACTGCTACATCTGGTGATTGACTGTTGATTCTATCCTCAAGAGCCTTTAAAAATGATTGAGATTTCTGGCATTTTTTTGGATTAACAAGTTCAACCATGAAAGGTCTTCCATTTCCCAACATCTGCACATCTACGTCTTCACGACCTGACGAAGCAAAATTGTACTTAGATGCTTCATAAGCAGCTTGCATTGGTTGCGCCAAATATTCCTCAACACAATGATCCATTTTTTTAACACCATCAATAATCCATGGTGTTTGAGGTAAATTTCTAGAGTATTTGTTATACCGTCCAGCTAGGTAAATGGACTGGTGGTTAAACTTTACTTTAAGCGATGGTTTATAACATGTTGCAGAATCCAAACACGAAAGTAGTCTTTCAAGTTCTTCTGAAGAGATGTGATTTATTGCATTTGCAACTTGGGTGATTGTGATTTTCAATGTTGCTGGTTTATGCTGATTATTGAACTGGCTCTTTTTCTTTGGATTTTTAAATGAATCAGAATGATATTGCTTCAGTTGAGGCAATATTATTTCATCGATTTGCGGATTTTGAACCTCTAATAAAATTTCAAACTCTGCTTCCACCTTTCGTTCCACATTATAAATTTCAGCAATTTGAGATTCAAGAAGATTTTTAAAAATTTCCTTCACTGTAAAAGATTTTTTTTCAACATTATTGGAACCAAAATACTTTGTGAAAACTGATCTTATATTTTGTTCTTGGGCAATAAGTGAAAGAGGCATTGCTATCATAAGCTGAAAATTAGTAAATACATGATTTTCTGACTCTAGTTTAAGTTGAATTGCTTTCATGCACTCCTTTACAAAACTGGAAGACAAAATTCCATTGCACACTAAACAAACTTGAGAACTATTTGAATTTTCAATGTGTGCAAACTCCTTCTCAGAGTCCAATGTCCATTTGAAGCCAATTTTGTAACGGTTTTGCAAATATTCCAAGATGTCTTCACCATTGCCAGTAACCAACTTCCAATTGCAGCTCAATTGCCTTACAACACATTTTAAACAATACTTGGATAAAAATACATGCCAACCGGAATCATCATGTTTGCTTTTAGCCATCTAAATATGATTTCAAATTTAACTGTCAAGACGTTTACAGTTTAAATAGCTAATCATTCTATGATTTTCTTTTTTAGTTTTTCTTGCCATTGCTCAGCGCTAAACAGATTTGCTAAAAAGACTGCAATACCAACATTCAGGTGTGCAACCAGGATTTTGTTGAGGGGGGCCTGAACCATGGAACCAAATGCTAAACTATTTTTGTTCGAAAAATGTCTCAGGTAGGCAGCATGGTGAGCTAACTGGTGAAACTCAAGTGTATCACAAATGCGGGTCTGGAGGCAAAACTCCTAGCAGCTGGGCAATTTTTGTGATTTTTCAGAAAAAATTGCCATTTTAATGCTATTTGAATCATATTTCGCATGTCTTAGAGCTATTTGAAAAAACTAAACAAGTTCAACACATGTTTAAACCCTTGCATTTTGGGTTAAATTTTCTAAATAACTTGACTTAAGAAGGGCTGAAGACCACCGCCACCCCCTTGGTTGCACCACTTCCAACACTGTCTACTTTCAACAGTATATAAGTTAAAGTACAAAGTGACTGAAGTTACAGTTACATTGCATTCAGAGCTGGACAACCAATACTTGAAATTTGCTATCACAAGCTAAAAATTGCTGCCGCTATTTGACAAAACAAGCAGCTTCTTGATTAAAAAAGCAGTGCCACTGCCACTACTACTTACAAAGCAGTCGGTGCTGCTACTACTTTTAAATAGAACTACATGGAACCTAGCAAGCCCAGTGAACAACTGACACATGTTGATTAATGAGATTTTCAAAGATTTCTGTTCTCCCATTAAAGAGATAACTCTTTAACTCAATGCTATTGAAGAAATGAGAACTTTTTGAGGTAATATCGTGGTGTCCCAAACTTTGTTCCATTATACCCTGTACCTTCAAAAATAGATTTAGTTCATTTGCATTTGTACCAATGCCAACACTGTGTTTCAAAATTTAGTGACATCAAAAAACAGTGACTTTGCAAAATTTCTTGCAGAATTGGAAACGCAATGTTCGATAACCCAAATCACACTGCTTATTCGGCAAAAAATTGTCAATTTACAAAATTTCTTGCAGAATAAGCAATACTGAGCAACATTTGATATTCTGCTAAAAATTTTACGTTATTCATTTCTGAATTCACAAAACTTCGAAATGTAGGGTTGCCGATATTAGAGTCAAGCGAATTAAATCTATTTTCACAGATAAAGGGAAGAGTGGAACAAGGTTTGGGCCACCTATTTATTACCTCGAGTAGTTACCATTTCTTTAATAAAAAAAATCTGGAGAAGTATCTATATAGGAGAAAATTTGAAAAACTTTCTTCCGGGGCACACCATGGGGAGTTGGAATTTCAAACAGCGTCAAAATACATTTATTAGTTACACAGCATCTGATCCTTGTAAAAAAAATCTTACTAGCTTAATAATCACTTTTTGGGGGTTCCTAAGGGGTGGCCTTACAAATGTTTTTTTTCTTAATTATTTTTAACATTAAAAACATAAAAACATTTGCTCTCTAGCTTAAGTTGTTTAAAAAACAAAAATCTAGGAGTCAATTCTAGAGGTTTAAAGAATGTGGCAACCGGTGTTGATTTTCAAGAACATTTTCTGATTTTTTTTGGTCCATGTTCACCAAAAAATCAGCAAATCACAAAAAGTTTTACCAATTTTGCATACATGATCCACCCAAAAGAAATAACTTTGTTGCATGCTTACATCAACACTATTAATGATAATTGCTCTTTGTTTCATCCTATATTCTATAAATGCCAAACAACAATAAAAAAAAAAATTTTGCCTTTGATTGTAGTTGGAAACATAAAATAAGCTGGAAAACGTTGAATTTATCAGAGTAAAATTGCCTGTGAAGACTTCAACTACATAGCACACTTTTCAAACCATAAAACGCACTCCAATTTCAAAAAAACTAAGGAAGTGACTTGGTGAATGGAACATTCGCGGTACTTTTTTTTCCTCGCGAATGGAGCAGGCGCTATGAATAGCTACTGCAGGGAATTGCTATCCCCTCAGACTGGCATCGCTGTCCCAACCCTAACTGTAATGAAAGGTTTTCAAGCAGTAAAAGAAAGACTCCCGTTGATTCTTTCCGTAACCGACTATTCTGCGTGAACATCCATTCCACGCATTTGCACCTCCGGCGGGAGTCGAACCCGGGTGCGTCACTTCGCAGTTAGGCAATCTAACCATTACGCTACGCAGCTTGTACCAAGCGACAAAATGTCGTATTTAAACCAAATGTATGAAAAAGGCAATGTCTCCATTCGCGAGGGAAAAAAAATACGGCGAATGTTCCATTCGCCAGGTCACTTCGAAAAACTAAAGGTGCACTTTACATAAGGACCTGGTATTACTTTTTTTCTTCTCCCAATACAATTCAGAGCTATTTAGAGCTTTCTAAGTAGCATTTTATTTAGTGCATCTTATACTGGTATATAAGAAATTGTTGTAGAGCATATTTATTGTCCTGTCACTAGACAGCGTCAAGACGCTAAATATTGGATGATCCACGCCAATGCTGTCGCCAGAGCAAATGAAGGGAGGGGGCACTAAATTTTGCGTATAATAACTGATCTTTAGATTATACAGCTACAATTATGCACAATTTTAAAATAAGGCCGGCAGCGTATCTTAGGTCGTTTCATTTGCGGCCCATAGTAGCTTGAAAAATCTATTTACAGCAGTGAATGCTACCAGACGTGCAACCAAGATTTTGCTAAGAGAGGTGAACTAAAAGTAAATGTTTTTTGCCCTACAACTGCCTGATTTAGCCCCCATGCTGAACAAATTAATGTAACTCAAGCATGTCACTGACAGGTAGTCACTAAATATTTAGTGACTGTGAACAGAGGCATGGGACGGAGCCTCAGACGCTGGGCAATTTTTTTAATTTTGCAGCAAAAAATAGCAATTTTAATGCCATTTTGATCACATTTCACACTTTTTGAAGCAGTATGAATAACTCAATTGCTAAAATTCAGAAATAATTTCAAACAATTTAATTGCTTTACACCTTTAACCCCCCTCCTTACTTCAAGTCAAGTCTAAAATACGTTTAAACACTCATATTTTAAGGTTAAATTTTCTACGTGACTTGGCTAATGGGGCACCCCGACGGCACTGATCTACGCACTTTTCATTGAACTGACTAGGCCTACTTCGTGGTTGGAAGAATCCACATGTGCTTAGGAGTTTCCAGTGATTAAATGTTTCTGTGAATTTCTTCAAATTATTGTCCACTAAATTCGCTGCTTGTTTGATGCCACCAAGCAGAGATAATCATTGCAAAGCGTCTTATCCAAGCATGCAACATCGTAACTAGAGTGCAGGTTGAACCCAGATCATGCAATCAGGGTCGTCGTAAAAACGACGCCTTTACCCTCTTGGCCACGTTGCAATAAAAGCAACAAAGGTCATTTATTGATACCTGATAGTGCGCAATATATACCAGTTTCCCAAAATGCATAAAGTGCGATATTTTCCCTAATTGCGCAAGTCCTCACAGCTCTCCCTACACAAACTCAAAACCGAAGTTACCGTTGTGAATAACAAGGGCTGTTTACTAGCCTATTTCCACAAAAAAATTAATCTCTGCAACAAACAAGACTCCAATGACAATATTTCTTAGTCTACTATAAATTTTCAGGTTTTCCGACCTCCAAAACCTTTGTCTGCACTTGACTAACCTGTAACTTTTGTTCTGCTTGATCCACGACTTCAACTCTGGTATCGTTACTACTAGTGTTGGCTCCATATTTCTACCTATACAAGCAAAACACAAAATTATTTACCACTAGATGACAGAAAAGAAAAACGTAATTGAGGAAAATTTTGGAAGTTTTGCGGCTGCGCAATTAGGAAATCAATGACTTTCGACTTGTCAGTTTTTAAAACCGCTGAATTTTTGCTTTTCTCAACTCAGCAACAGTGCACGTGCTCTAATATAAGCACTCTTCTTCTTCTTCTTCTTCTTTCTTCATTGCCCGCTTTTCCGTGAGGGTTGCGGGGGCAGCAGCTCGAGATTAAGCCGCCACACTTCAAGGTCTTCCATCACTTCCATCATTTCGCTTGGGTGAAGTCCCAAGCGATTCCATCCAAGATCCTCAATGTAATTGGTCCATCTAGTTCTAGGTCGCCCAACTGGTCTTCTCCCGTTTGCTTTGGCAAGTAAAGCTTGTTTGGGGAGTCTTTCCTGAGGCATTCTGCTTACATGGCCAAACCATCTAAGCTGAGATCTTTCAATTCGGAGAAGTAACGGCTCGACGTTGAGAGATTTTCGAATCTCAGAGCTACGCACCTTGTCAAACAGTGTAACTCCTTTGATTTTTCGTAAAAACCTCATTTCGGACGCTTGCACTTGTGATTGCACTTTTTTGGTCTTTACCCAAGATTCATGACCATAAGTGAGAATGGGGACAAAGATTGCTTTAAAAATTGAGAGCTTCGCCTTTTTGACAATTCTCGTTTCATGACAACCGAATAGTGCAAAGCTCGCATTATTGCGCTAGCCTTGCCTATTCGGGTATCGAGTTCTTCATCTTGCCTTCCGTCACTCGTAAATGCAACCCCAAGATTCTTGAATTTCTCTGCCTGCTTCAGTGTCGCTCCATTCACTTGTAATACGCACTGATCAGGGTTTTTTGAAAGATGAAGTACCTCAGTTTTGGCCATGCTTATTTTCATTCTTGCGGTGTTGCATGAATTTGCAAAGCTATTTAATGCGCGCTGGAGGCCAGATTCTGTGGAAGAAAGCAGAACCAAATCATCAGCAAATAGCAGACGATTAATTTTGCAATTTCCAATCGTGCACACTCATCAGCTTGGCCGTCTTTGTCGATCCAATTCATGTAAACAATGAAAAGGAGAGGTGACAAAACGCACCCTTGCCGGAGTCGAACGCCCACGTGGAACGGCTTTGATTGCTTGCCATTTACCCGAACTCAAACCTACGGTCGGCAGTAGAATGACTTAATGGCGCGCAACAATTGACCATTAACACCATACTCCTGCAAAACCTTCCAAAGTTTATTCCGAGGAACTCGTTCAAATGCGTTTTCAAGATCGACGAAGCATGCAAAGAGATCTTTGCCATACTCCCAAAATTTCTTGAAGATTTGCTTCAGAGTGAAGATTTGGTCCGTGGTGCTGCTACCGGACGAAAACCGCACTGACCACCTTCCAGTTTTGATTCCACTATTTCTCGGCATTTCCTTTCAAGGCATTTGGCATATACTTTCCCTGGCAAACTGAGGAGTGATATCCCTTTGTAGTTTGTACATTGCTTGCGATCTCCTTTCTTGAATACTGAAATAATCACACCTGTTTGCCAATCTCTAAAAGTTTTGCCAAATTTCCACGCAACTTGACACACTCGCGTTAACCAGAGAATCCCTCCTTAAGTCAGCGCTTTCAACGTCTCGGGTCTGATTTCATCTTCACCAGCAGCTTTTCCATATTTTATCCCTTTAATTGCCGTTGCCTCTTCTGCCGCAGTGAAAACTTCCTTTTCCCCTTGATGTGTCACTTTGTATGTGTCACGAGTCGATGCCTTTACAGGATTCAAAAGATCTTCAAAGTATTCAATCCATCGTGAAAGGATTTCATTCTCATCCGTTATAATGTTACCTGCAGAATCCTTGTTGGAGTACGTGGCACTCGATCTTTTGCCACGTAAACGGCGGATGGTCTACCAAAATACTTTGTTTGCCGAAAAATAGTTGGAATCCAACTGACGACCAAACTCTTCCCACGACTTCTCCTTGGATTTCTTTACTGCCGAAGTTGCCGCTTTTCGCGCCTCACTGTACCGGGATTGCAAATCAGATGACGATCTGTCCTGTAGCCAGACCTTGAACGCATCTTTCTTTGCTCGAATAGCTTCTTTAACCTCTTGGTTCTACCAAGGTATTCTTTTCTTACTATCGCCTGCCACTCCAAACCGTTTTCGCCCACAACTTTCAGCAGCTGATGAAATGATTGCTGATTTGAACAGCAGCTATTCCTTCTCGATGTCCTCGGATACATCAGGGAGTTGTCTGAACTTAGATGATATACTGAATGCAAACTGTTTTCTTACTTCTTTATCCTCCAAAGCCCCCCATTTGATCCGGTAGGTCACAGACGATCTGTTGGATCTCTTGTTTGGCCAAGGTTTCGAAAGTCGTAAGGAACATACTACCAGATGGTGATCAGTTGACAATTCAGCACCTCGCTTCACTCGAACGTCCAGCACATCACAAAACAAATCTGACGAAACTATGCAAAAATCTATCAAAGATTTCAAACATCTAGGTCGATACCATGTATACTTGTGAACCTCCTTGTGCTGGAAAAAGGTATTCATGATGCGGAGTCCGTTGCTACAACAGAGCTGCAATAAATACCTTCCGTTCTCATTCAGTCCAGTGACTCCACGTTTTCCGATTATACCCTTCCACGTATTTGTGTCTGTTCCAACATGTGCGTTAAAATTCCCCATAAGGACTGTAGATTCAGTAGGTAATACTCGTAGAAGAGCATCATTTACGTCATCCTCAAAATCCTGATATTCACTCGTGGCTTTGGGGGCATATACCTGCAATAGGCACAATGACCGATCCAATACCTTGAGCTTCAACATACAGACCCGTGATCCCAAAGGAATCCAATCTGACACACAGTCTGACAAACGGGGGCTTGTGAGAATCCCCACACCCGCTTGTGCAGACATACTAGGATCAGCACCAGAATAGAAGAGTTTCCATCCGCCATCCAGATCCACAGTTCCACAGCCACGTCGTTTGGTTGAAGAAACTCCAATAATATCGAGATGAGAACGCTTTGCTTTCTCAACCAATTTTAGCTCTTTTCCTGTGAGGGTGAGGATATTCTAATTGCCCAACAGCAGTTGGTGATGGTTGACCCGTGAGTGTGCGACATTATCTCGAGTACGAATACTCTGCGCTGCCTCCATTCGCCTCTCCAAACGTGTAGCGGGCAAATTGATGGAACTGCCACTAGGGCTGGCTGGTGGACCAGGGTGTATCATCATGACAAAATAAGATGCACATTTCAGGTTTTGTTCGAGTGGCTGCACTAGTGACAAAACTACAGGCAATTTTGTATGGAAGTAATGGGAAGAGTTCCTTTTTTGCCTACCGATTTCTTGAAAAAGTGATGCTTTCATCACTTTTGCTGAACACAGTAAACTGAAATCAACAACAAATGCATAATTGTTTTAATGACAATTTTCTTTTATCTTCTTATAGTTACAAAATAACTGCGTGATTGAAGCACTTATAGCAAAAAAGTCTAACTGAAAAAAAAAATGCAAACTGCCGGTTTCCAGTAATGGTTCACTTACAGGTGAACTTCGTTAAACTCTAGTGGTAGTTTAAAGATCAAGCGACAAGAAAAATGCTCCACAAATTTTTTGGTTATTGTTACATAATATACGCGTAAACTATGAAGTTTTGAAAATTTCAAAAAAATTTATGCAAGATTGGCGGAGTTATTAAGCTTTGAAAAGAGCAATACGCAAAACTTGTCTAGCTGTCGGATGACGTCATCCACGAACTAACTATTAAAACCGCATTCTGTGTAAACATTGGGAGTGTGTTTCGGCACAATAGAAATTACCCATTCACTATACAGGTACGGTAGGCTACTTTACCACAAACTCAAGTCTAGCCTAACTTTGCCCAGTACCATCGTACCAAGTTGCCTGTACTGGGAGTCCTCGACTTACGACGGTGATCCGTTCTTGGGACGCGGTGTAACCCAAATTTAGTGTAAGTCGGAACATGGCAAAAAGTTTAAATAACCGATCAAACAAGTTACTGTACAGTACGAGAAAACCGGCTTAAACAACAAAAATGAGCCCAAAGCACTGCATTTAAAGTGCGTTTGTAACCTTGAAACATCGTGAGTAGAGACCGTCGCAAACCGAGGACTTACTGTAAATAGAGTGGATCAAGTCAAAATTGAGAGCGGAGTAAGAAATTCAAGGTTGGGACACAGGATGTGACGTAATAAATCTGCAAAACCATGGTAGAAAAAAAAATTTCGCCGCCAGTTGTTTTTCGAGAAAACGAATTTTTTGCCAAATTTATTAATCAGAACTGTTGGTTGTGCGAGTTCATAGAGTAAATTTAGGGTAGCAGTTGTCTATGAACTAATAAGCTTAGTTAGTTGCAGTGATATACAAGAAATCGTATTTCTTGCTCCGTTTTATTAATCAGAACTGTTTGTTGTGCGAGTTCATGCAGTAAATTTAAGGTAGCAGTTACTGCATCTGCTTTTTCTGCCGAGTAGGTTCGTGGATTACCTAGACTGGTTGCGGTTACTGATTAGGGACAAACTTGAGTATTCAGTCAGCTCTGTCAGTTACTAATACTGGTCACTAGGTCAGTAGTTAGCTTTTAGCCTAGGATACTAAATGTTTTGTAAACCATGATGAACTCTGAACTAATAGAACTAAGGCAAAGAAATGCATTATAATTTTGAATAGCCTAGTCTGTGCTTTAGCAGTTTAGTACTGTTGCTCCCTTTGAACGAACTGCAATCGCAATAATAACAATAATTGCAAATTATATCCCCCTTGAGATAGCACCAACAAGTGTCAACGCATCTGACTAAGAAGCCATAGTAACTTTCAAATAGCTTTACTGAAATAAAACTAATACACTACAGATGTAGTAATTCTACAGCAATAAGAAGCAAAATACTGGCATAAGACCAGTAGCGTAGCTGGTGGGGGCGGGGGGGAGGGGCTGTAGCCCTTCCCATTGGCCTGTCGACCAAAATGCAGAATAAGGAAAATACCACGCTTTTAGCACTTCTGAGACTGTTTTTTTGCTCTGGAATGGACTAAAAAGTGATTTAAAGCATCTTTTGAAGCATAAATTTGGGGGGGGTCTAATTTGCCAAAAAACTCACAAATCAATAAAAACTTTGAAAAATGGCCAAAAATAAGCAATCAGATTTAATCGATATTGTAAAAATGCTAAACATAGGTTGTATGAACAAACATATTATAAACTTAGAAATAGGGGGAGGGGGGGCAATTCAGTATTACTTAATTACCAATCACTTGCCTCAAAAGTTTTTTCATTAGTCCCTTCCCAATTACTTTTCTCTTCAAAATATAACCAAAATAGGTTACTTCGTGCATAGGCGTTGCCAGGGGGGGGGCAGGGGGTCTGCCCCCCCCCCAATTGAAATACCAGTAATGATAAAAAATTATGTCACCATAGCCTAGCGATGTTTAGTTGCAGTTACGAACGACGAGGGAGCCCGGGGCCCCTAAGAAACAACCAGGGGGCCCTAACCGACAACCAGGGGGCCCCTAACCGACAACCAGGGGACCCCAGGGTCCCTAACTAATGACCAGGGGACCCCGGAGCCCCTAACCAACAACCACGGAGCCCTGGGGCCCCTAACTGAAAAACGTGGTCCACCGGGGCCTCTAACTGACAAACAGGCTAACTGGCAACCAGAGGCCCCCAGGGCCCCTAACCGACTACCAGGGGGCCCTTAACTGACAAACGTGTGCCCTGGGGCCTGAAACTGAAAAACAGGAGGCCCTGGGGGCCCCTAATTGACAATCAGGAGCCCCCTGGGCCCTTAACTAACAACCTGGGGGCCCTAAGGCCCCTAACTGACAATCAGGACCCCCTAACCGACAACCATGGGGATCCGAGCCCCTAACTAACAACCATGGGGCCCCAGAGAGACTAACTAACGACCAGAGGGCCCTGGGGGCCCCTAATCGACAATCAGGGAGCCTCAGTGCCCTTAACTGACAATTAGGTAGCCCGGAGCCTCTAACTGACAAACAGAGGCCCTGGGTCCCCTAATTGATGACCAGGGCCCCTGGTCCCCTAAAAACAACCAGGGGGCCCGGGGCCCCTAACTGACGACCAAGGGGCCCTGGGTCCCATAGCTGATGACCAAGAGTCCCGGGCTAGGGGCCCACAATTCAAATTTTTTCAACATAATCAAAAGTTTTGGGCAAAAAGTCGCAATCCCAGACCCTCGTTTAATGTTATTATGAACTTAATGCTATAACACAGGCGGTAATGCAAACCCCCAACTGAAATACTACCAAGGATAAATACTAGATGGGAGTTTGCCAGCAAACCCAGTGAACGACCGACGCGTAGCTAATGCAGTGACGCTCAAAAGTACTTTTTGTCTGCCGTAAAATCAGCAATTATTCAAAAATACTTGATTATGGAACCTCCGGAAAAGTAGAGTCAAAATATTTGTCAGTTAAATATCTACTGATATCATAAAACACTGGCACCCTAGCTTGAGTCGTTCAAAAATTGATTTTTGGGGGTCCATTTGGGGGGTCCCTGGGGGGTGGCACCCCAGAACTATGTCAAAATATTTGTTTGTTAAATATCTGCTGATATCAAAACAGACTGGCACCCAAGTTGAGCTATTCAAAAAATTGATTTGTTGGGGGGTCCATTTGGGGTGTCCCCGGGGAGGTGGCACCCCCAAACTATGTCAAAATATTTGTCTGTTGAATATCTACTGATATCAAAAACAACTAGCACCCTAGCTTCAGTCGTTCAAAAAATTGATTTTTTGGGGCCCCATTTCGGGGGGGTTGCCGGTAGAGTTGCCCCAAAAAATTTTGGGAGAAAAAATTGCGTTTGCAGCTCAACAACTTTACACAAAAATTAAATTTTGATGTGTTGTGGATTAGGAGAAGAAGAGCGTACAAAAATTAGGAAGAAAAAAAAGGAAAAAAAAAGGAAAAAAAGGAAAAAAAAAAGAAATAAACCTCATCGCGGCCAAAAGTGGGTTGGTTGGGATGAAAGGGTATCTTGAGACATACAACCATATGATATAGTTTTTGCCGTACTTAAGCCGTTTTTGACTGAAACCGCTTTTTACGCCAAACTTGCGGGGCGGTTTTCGGGTTCTAAAACCAAAGTCACGTGACCTGTGGCCTCGAAATTTTGTACAAACATACAACTCATTAATCTCAAACTGCTGTCCAGATTTCATGTTGCTAGACCCAATCGTTCTGGAGTTATAAGCAAAAGTTTGAAATTTCGCACTCGTTGGTTGGAAAATGGCCGAATAAAAACAAAGGAACACGCGACGCGAGCGTCGGTCGTTCCAATAATGGCGATCACCTGTCCATGTCATAATAATGTCATACAATTCTTGGAGGTTTCAAAAAACTGTCAAGTGACTTGACTCGAGTCTTCCACGTTTTGGAAAAAAAGTTTTTTTTTGATTTTGCTTTAAATGTTTTTTTTTATGAAAAAACTTAAGGGCGCGATCTTGTCTCAAAATCATAGGCGTAGCCAGAGGGGTGGCCCAGTGGGCCGGGCTCACAATTGAAATGCCACCAATGACAAAAATTTAACAAAAAAATCTTGTTTCTTCATTTTCAGTTTCTTATAGCATCTTTGCGTACAACAGAACACGCGTACAACAGAATTAACAATAAATAGTACTGACGACCAGTGGGCCTAGCGCACCCCCCTAATTCAATGTTTTCCAACCAATTTAAATGCATAACCAGGGTGAAATCAAGGGTTTTTGTCTTAAAAATTGCTACCTCAGGTCCTCATCTAAACGTTTCATGAACGTGACGCAATAACCAGCGCCGTATTTGCTATATGGCACAGCGCCAGGGCCCAGCGTTTAGATAGTAGGACTTTTTTTGGTCTTCACTTATATTTGGCAGGAAGATGTTGCAAAAATCCCGTAAGTGCCAGGGGCCCCGCACAATGTAAGTCCGGTCCAGGAATAACATGTTTAGTAAGCGTAACCATCTATTGTACCTTTTTTCAATAACGATTCAACTCCACCTCGCCAGTTTTTACGCACAAAATACTTTTAAAAAATAGCTAGAGAAAATGCTCATTGAACAAATCATTGAATTGCAATTGAGGGGGCATGGGCTTCCTGGCCGTACATGTACTCCTATAACTGGTTAACTTCATGACAAAACAAAAATCTTGAAGGAAAATCTTTGAGTGGATAGCTACTTATGCTAAAATATTGCAGGAGGCAATGTGCCTTACTTACCCCTACATGGACCAAATCATTTACAATTAAAATTTTACGCCATAATGCAAAATTTTAAACGTGTTTTGGACTTTAATTGCAAGTTAAAGGAGGATTGAACAGTCAAATTTTTTCGATTGACTTTCAAATATTGAAAATCTAGTTCTTTGAAATGGCTTTGATCACGTGCAATATGTGATCCAATGGGATTAAAATCGCTTTTTTTCCCAAAAACTTACAAAAATCACCCAGCGGCTGGGGGCTTCGCAACTAGACCCCCCTCTGTGATACGTTTGAGTACACCAGCTTACTCAACACGTCTCTAAAGTTAGACATTTGCATTTTCTGACGATTAGTTTCGCTCTCTTACTTTACCAAAATCCTGGTTAAGTACCAACAGACTACAGCTTCAGATCTTGCATTCTACGATATCTTTGCCCCACAAAAAGTTCCTCTTTTTGAAAAGTTCTGATGACGTCATTGCATGTGATTTGTGGTTTTGGCCCCCCCCCCCCCCCAATCACAAATCCTGGCTACGCCTATGACTTCGTGTGAGTTTTCTGGAACTATAAGATTTTATGATTTACCAGCATGTAAACAAAAGAGCTAAAATTTTGCCATTAAAGCACCAACCAATAGGTGGGCACAAGTCCGTTAATCGTTAATCCGTTAATAACGAAGCTAACTTTTTCATTAACTCGTTAATCCGTTAAAAAGATTTTTCATGTTAACGGACTAAATTAACTTTCGTTAAATTCTGTTGACGGACTAAATTAGCTTCCGTTAAGTTCTGTTAACTTCCGTTAACGTTTTTATTGTTAATATCTTGCACCATTCATTCATTGTACTGGTACAAACCAGTTTGCACTGGTAACACTAGTTGCGTATTAGCACGAGTTTTATAAAAGAAACCGAAAAAAAGAGCTCTTTTTTGTGTTAAATAATGAGCTGCAGCCTCAAAGGTCCAGCAATTGTCGCTGTTCGCAATTTCCAAAGATTTTCCGATCGCAGCTTTGTTAGTGCATTTGAACCCATTTTTTCTTGAAATTAGATTAGACTGTAAAATGTAACTTTCAACACACAAAAAGACTACCACAGCAATAAATATTAGCTCAACAGCGTCAATACATGTTCTAGAAACGAGTGAATAAGAAAAAATGTGAATTACGCGCAAAATGTTAACGAATTAACGGACTTTGTTAACTTCCGTTAATTAAAGCTGAAAATAACGGATTAACGTTAACGGAGGTGTGAAGTTTGTTAACGGACTGGTGGTTAACGAAGCTAACGTTTTGCATTAACTTGCCCACCTGTGTACCTATCACATAACCCATTTATGCAAACAGTTTAATCAGGTTTGCACTGCCTATTTCTATGCCACATTTTAAAAGCATTATCTTATATCAAAATATCCCTAAAATTAATTATTTTTGCAAAAAAAAATGGAAATTTTCAAGCGCTGGGGGCTCCGCCCCCAAACTCCCAAAACAGCTACCCATTGCGAATTTCTGGCAACGCGCCTGCATTGCACACAGTGGTAATATCCTCAAAGGTTAAATTCAAATAATATGCTTTTAGACGTTTCTTGAAAAGGTACAAAGTTTCAATTTCACACTAAGATAATGGCAACGAATTCCATATTTTGAGTGATGCATACAAAAGCATAGATTGGGATCTAGCAAAGTTTAAGCTAGTTACCGTTTGAAGCAGCCAATTATCATCATTACCACGCAAGGTATATCTTGCCGAAACAGAATGAGAGTTGATTAAATTTTTCAATTATGTAGGAGCATGACCATGCATGCACTTGTGTGTTCGAATTTTGTTTTTAATCATGTCTACAGAAGAATCTCTATCAAAAAAAAAACACTGCACGTCATCAGCATATGAACGCACTCAAAGACATTTCCTTACACCTATCAGTTAACAGCTAAAAAGCGAATAGCTGACTACTGAGGAATACGAAAGCCCAACCATGTTGATGATGGCAAACCTATGAGAAGGCTATAGTTCGCACATGACGTCATTCACTTCATAGATCCAAATCGCTGTTTTGAGCTTTTTCTATATCAAAACGACTTTGTAACAACGATAAAACTCGAAATATTGTTGCTGAAGAACTTTTTTTGACACAGCAATTGAAACCAAAATAGCAAATTTTTCTTGGCACTTAATCTTTAACGTTAAACCAAAGGGTATTTGTTAGGTTTAGAGGTTCAAGTTAAAAACACAAAGCTCTAGTTTATTTGAAGCTATAGCATAATTAGACTACGCCAGTTCAAAACAGTAGGCCTTACAGTTTTTGTTTCACATTGCAAAAATTAGTTTTTGTTTCACATTGCAAAAACTGCTTTACATTGCTTTACATTTTGCAACTTGGCTACCGGTACTTTATATTTGATCTGTAAGGCCTACTGTTTTGAACTGGCGTAGTCTAATTATGCTATACTGTAGCTTCAAATAAACTAGAGCTTTGTGTTTTTAACTTGAACCTCTAAACCTAACAAATACCCAGAGGTGGAGTGGAGGACACAAGGCTCGAGGCCAAGGCCAAGACCAAGGACACAAAAAAATCCGAGGCCAAGGCTAAGGACAGGAATGCTCACGGCCAAGGCCAAGGACCAAGGACACAAATGCTAGTGTTTTCCTAAGAAAAAAGGTCTTAAAAAAAAATTTCCCGTCGATCTCCAAAAAAAACCGTATAGAAAAACACTTTTCAGCCATTCTACAAAATTTTAACCATTCAAAAAATAGTGCTGTCCTCGAGCCGAGGACAGGACAATTTTCGAGGACTTGAAGCTTCGAGGCCAAGGCCAAGGACTTCAAATTGTGTCCTCGAGGCCAAGGATTTTCTCGAGGACTCCACCTCTGATGTAAAGCAATTTTGGCCCGAAATGTATAATTTTTCTACTTCTATTTAATTCGCAGGAATGTTAGTGTTGATAACAGATTTATAATACATTGCTAATTATGAGCAAAAGTGCAACAAAGCTTTTTATGAGTCACTCCATATTTGGAGCGCCTTTAGCAGAGCTCCCTTCAACACAGCTACCTTTACAGAGCGAAGTTGCTAGACATTTACTGTTCTGAAGACACGCAAACACAAACCAAACAATTCAAGTTTTAATGCTGTTACTTATTAAGATTTGGAATTGAGCCAGCATCCCACTACAATTTAAAAAAAAATGTAAACACCATACTCAGTCGATTAGTGGAGAGGGGATCAGAGACTTCAAAACAAGGAAAACGAGCGCGAAGAGCGTTAAAAGTTAAGGAGAATTTGACTAAATCGTTTGACATAACATTCAGTCAATGCCTAAATTTTGCTTCCTGCTGTAGCCCCAAAGAAATGACGGTTCCAAAACTTAAACAAACCTTTCTAACAGATCAGCGTGAAATTAGAAACATGCATATTTGGGAACTGAATAAAAAAGTCAGCAAAGCTAATAAAAGAAAACATGATAGGAAGAATCAATTGTTGGAGAGAAAAGAGGAAGAAAAGCGACGAAGATTTAAACGTGAAAAGAAACTTTTATTATCTGATTCTGAGCTGTATTTGCTGTTGACATTGATGCTATTAGTAGTTGCAGTAGTAATAGCAGCAGCATTTTCAGGGAAGAACTTTCTAATTTACTGCTCGAAGACAGGAATGTGAAACCTGTACCGACTATTGCCTTGGAAGCTGATAGATTTGATGTATCGAATCGAGCAGCAGCAGCTATTAGCTCAGCAGCATTGATTGACTTCGGGGTTGTAAGCGCGGAGAATAGAACGCATATTATTGATTCCAAAAAAATTTGGAGAGCACGTCAAAAGCTCTGAAAGAATGTTAGGAAAGATAAAGTTTTTCTTCAAAATGATGTGTCTGTAATATTTTTTGACGGTAGAAAAGATTTAACGTTGTTCAAAGAAAAGGTAGATGATAGATGGTACAGTAAAACAAAAAAAGAAGACCAGTATGTTTTGGTTGGTGATTCCAAAATGGTTTATTTAGATCATATTACTCTTGAAAGAGGAACTGGTGCCGAAATTGCAGATGGACTATACAAATGTGGAAAACGAAATGTCTTTTGATGATAAATTAAGAGCCATTGGAGCCGACAGTACTGCTGTTAACACAGGAAACAAAAATGGTGCCATTCGTTTGTTAGAATGTCATTTGAAACGAGCATTGCATTGGTTTATATGCGGTTTACATGTAAATAAACTCCCATTGCGTCATGTGTGCAAAAACTCATTGGACCTATAGAATCGTCATCTCAGGGGAAAAGGGCGTTAGGTAAATCTTTGGAAACCTGCGAAACTTTGTCCTTTTCCTCTTAAAGCATTCGACGCATATCTGGTGGGCCACCGTCTTTTTCTGAACTTGACGTAAAAGATTTGAATCGCGACCAAGCTTATCTTGCCAAAATTATAAAAGCAATTCAATCTGGAGTTATCGATAAGATATTACTTCGTGAAAAACCTGGATCTACGTCACATGCAAGATGGCTCACAACCGCCTGCAGAATATGCAGGCTTATGTTACCTCAAGACCAGCCATGTGAAGAGCTACATCTACTCACTACTATGTCAGGATGGACCGATATGGTTTTCTATTAAAAGTAATACGTGGTCTACAGATGGATCGAAACATTTGAAATGATAAGACTCATGCAACCATTGCCTACAGCTATAAAAGCTGTAGTTTGGCCTGTGATTCAGCGTAATGCTTATTGGGCGCACCCAGTAGCGTAGTTAGGGGGGGGCGGGGGGGCTCGAGCCCCCCCCAGTGGCTTGTGAAGTATGCAAAATTGCACTATTTTGGTGGTTTTGAGGCCGATTTTTTGTGAAAAATTGAAAATAGCCCCCCCATTGGAAAACAGCCCCCCTCAAACGTTTGGATTTCCGATTTGGGCCGAAAAATCAGCCTCAATTTCGGCGAAGACTATTTTTTTTTGGAGACCACATGATTTTGGGTGGAAAAAACTTTTGAATTTCCGAGCTTTCCGAGAAATTTTGTCTCAATTTTCAGACAAACCGTGTGAAACTGATTCAAGAGCAATGAAAATTCGGGTCAAGGTCGTTTGCACACTTCTCACTCTTTCAAAATAGCCCCCCCCTTTTCCAAATCCTGGCTACGCGCCTGGGCGCACCATTCAAATATTTTGTTGGCATTGCTTGCTGATTCAGATACTTGCAACAGGGAGTTAGATATTAAACGAATTACAACAATATGGCCGGCATCACAGTCCTCCAAGCAAGATGTTAGATTATTCAGAGTTCCAAAAGTTGATCAGAATATGCAAAATTTGAAGGACCTCTTTCCTCCAATGGAAAGATCGTACACAGAGCAAGGAAATATTGACAGAAGAACTCAACAAATTTGCCAAAAACCCTCTTACAATCAGAATACCTTGCCACTACCAAGGTGTGGAGCGCTGCATTAAAATAGTTACAGAAGCTTTTCCGCAAGTTTGTGGTAAAGATTCCAGGGATGGTTACATCAGGGCTAAAATCAACTCTCGTCACCTAATTCCAGCACATAGAAGCAAGCAAGACTTCAACGTAACTGAAGCTCAATAAACACTTCTTATTATACATGATTTTAATATCTGAGGACTCTTTTCTTGTTATATAATGATCGATTTCAAATCGAAAAAAGTTTAAATTTTAGATAATTTCGCAAATTTTTTGATAAGCAAAAAGGAACTGCTAAAGTAATTGAAACAAAGCTTAATTGGGATTTTTGAGTAGTTGTAAGTGGTGTGAACAAAACCTGAAATGTGCGTCTTAATACCAAAAAACTTTTGCAACGATGATACACCCTACAGGTGGAGGTTGTCGCTTATTTTTTGAACGAGCCCCTCTGCCTAAGACTCGAACGCCATAGGGGTTTCGTTGAATAACGACCTGGGAGTCCCTATAGGCACTCCCCTGCCGGACGAGGTTCCACTTGTGAAGGTGGCCCCATTAACGTCGTTCACGTAATTTTTATAGGACGAGCATGAGTAGCTCATTAGAGAAAACTTATACCTAACAAAGTTTATACAAGGTTTTGTCTTTCAGGAATAGCATTGCAAACATTAAATATTGTTTCGTGAGCGTAAATCTGCAATTGCAATGTCTTCTCGGTGGAAATGGCAAGAAACAGATATGAACAGTGCCCTAGACGAAGTAAAAAGAAGTGCAGTTTCGAATAGGGATGCAGTGCAGGTGATCAGTACAAAATTCCCGAGAGCAGTATTCACTCGAGAAAAAGTTTGAAGAATTTGCCAAGCCGTATCCAGCAGGAAGAAAATTTTTTTTAGCAATCTGTAATCTAAAGGGTTGACCATAAAAGACTTCTAAAGTCGTGGGGAAGGAAGTAGAACTGGGGAAAGGGGTCATTTTTTTCAATTTTTTTGCAGAGAATTTTTTCCAAACAACCCCTTATTTTTTTTAAACTACATGTGGAAATTGCAGTAAACTTATCAACTTGCCGTTATGACGTTATTGATAAAGTCATTATTTCCATAAGGATTTTCTTTACTTGAATACTTCTGTCTTATGATTAATTGAGTAAAGTGGTATTTGAAAAAACCTTTTGAACACTCGTACTGTGCGCCACAATGAGCAAAGTTATACGTATATGCGATTGCCAATTGCGCAATACGCAATTTAAATTATTACCCTAATGGCGCGAAATTTTTTCCCCATTTAAAAATTCCACAGTTAGTGACCGAAAATTTTGCTGTAATTAACTCTACAAAACAGGAAAGTTAAAAGGTATAATCCCTTAAAAAAATTTAAAAAATTCGTTCAATGAAATGGCTGTAGCAATTTTTGGCGAAAACCTACGCGCAATTAGGAAAACAGGTTAGAGATGGCGACAGCGCAGGGTACGCGGCCGTGCGATGTTATTGGTACACCGCGCCGCTCAGCGTGGCAACTAAAATCTGCATTACGTCACAGCGTCAGCGTAGCGCCGCGTACAATAATTTTTTAAATTTTATTTACAATTATTGCTGGTGATTTTCTCTTTATGAACAACAATGGTTAGTCTGGATGTAACTATCAATTAAAGACAATGCACGGTACTAAAACAGTAAAAGGTGCCTTCGGTTCAAGTTTTTTTTTTTTAGAATTCGGAGGATCCTAAAATAGGCTATTTTGGCTACAAGAAACTTAGTTTTGATCGGCTGTGAACGTGTTTTTGACACCAAGAAAAAGATTTTGGTTTTGGTAGGCTGGACTAGGAAAGGTTTAGGACGTTGGGTGAGAAGATAAAACAAAGGCAGACAAATGTAGAAGAAACAGGTTTGTGGGCAACAATCATCAGAGTAGAGGCACAAAACAAAGCCTAGTGACACACCCACCCTGTACGCAGTAGGCCTATGGTATTGGTACAAGCCCAAGGCTAGACAACAGTTACTACTAGGCCTACACATGCGCTTGCGTTTCAGAGTGACAGAGTTAGTTCAGTGTAGCCTACTCGTCAACAGTTCATGGCATCAAGAATTAGGCTTTTGGGTCCTAGCCTATGTCTGTAGCCTATCTCGTATCTGGTAGACCTAGTAGAGTACGAAGACTACCGTAGGTTACACAAATTTCCAATGACAGAATAGTCTACGTAGTAGCAAAATTTATTCCACAATCAAACACACATGCAAACGACAAGGTACCATAGGGTAGTTTCATACAAGTGTAGTACGGTAGCTTGTAACAGCATGCAGAGCACGTGATACCTTATATTTCATTATTTGAGCTACTGGTTCAGGATTAGTAGGCCTACAGTAGTTGCATGGAATCATCACGTAGACTGGTAGATTGTTTTTAATTGCCAAAACATGGTGCAGAAAAACTGATAGAAAGCACACACAAGGTAGATTAAACCCGAAGGCCTATAATTGAAACGACTCATCTCATGTCGCATGTTTTTTAGTTGGCAGTGGCTATTTTGCTTCTAGAGGCAAAATAGCCCCATGTTATTTTGCCATTTGGAGGCAAAATAGTCCTAACGACTATTTTGCCACAAGTGCCAAAATAGCCCTAAGCCTAATGCTAACCCCAACCCAAACTCTAACCCTAATCCCAACCCTAGCCCAAACCCTAACCCAAATTTTAACCCAAACAGAGGAAAAATACTATTTTGCCTCTAGAGGCAAAATAGCCACTTCCTTTTTAGTTTTTACGCGGCCATTTTCAAAGTTAACGAGTGCATAGTTTCAGACTCTTAAACTCGTTAGGCTAATGGTCTGATGGTTTGGTCTAGCTACATGAAATTTTGACAGCAGTTTGAGAATTGTGTGTGCCAAATTTTAAGGCAATGAGTCCCGTAACTTCAGGTTTAGGACCCGAAAACTACTGCAAAAGTTTGGTGTAAGAAGCGGTATTAGGCTATTCAAAAACGGCTTAAGTTTGACAAAAAAATATTTCACATGGTTATATGTAGCAAGATACTCTTTCATCCCTACCAACACTTTTAGCCGCATTTAGTTTTTTTTTTTAATTTTTTTCTTTCTAAATTTTGTGCACTCTTCTTCTAAACCACACAGCATTGATATCTAATTTTTGTGTAAATTTGTTGAGCTGCAAATGCAATTTGGTCCCCTGAAATTTTTTGAGTCTTCTACCCAGGACCCCCTGAGTGAAAATGGGGCTCTAAAAAACAATTTTTTTCAATAGCTCAAGCTAGGGTGATAGTTTTTTGTTTATATTGGTAGATATTTAAGCAACAAATAGTTTGACATAGTATGGAGGTACCACCCCCCCAGGGGCCCCAAAATGGACTCCCCAGAAATTAGTTTTTTGAATGGCTCAAGCTAGGGCATAAGGCTACTTTTTTTTTATATCGGCAGATGTTTAATAAACAAATAGGCTATTTTGACATGGTTTGAGAGAGCAACCCTTTTAAAAACTCTCCAACATAATACCCCTAAAATCAATTTTTTTATATGTCGTAAGCTAGTGAGATAATTTTTTTTTTATGTTAGTGGAAACTAAAAGGATAGGCTATTCAATTTATTTATTTATTTATTTGAAATACAACACACTGGTGCTTGATTCACATCCGAGCACACTTACATGTGAGGCAAACTACACACAGAAAGCAAACAAGCATTACAAACCAAACAAGTTAGTATGTTAAATTGGCAATATTATGGAGATCAAATTTGTGAAGACATTGTTTGAAAATAGGTAAAGTTTCAGCACTTATGGTACTTTCAGGAAGATTGTTCCATATATTAACAATGCGATTGAAGAAAAAATAACAATACTGCTCATGTTTAGGATGAAATAAAGATTCAACTGTAAGAGAATGTTGACGTAAATTGTATCTACTTTTGCGAAGTTTGAAAAACTCATAAAAATTTAGATCACACAGGTTATGACATATTTTGAACATGAGAATAAGGTCAAATTCCAAGTGGCGATATTCTAACGAATAAATATTAAGCTTAGATGAACGATCATTATATGAATTAAAACTAATTTTACATCAAATACAAATATGGCGCGTAAATTTCTTTTGAACAGATTCAACATGATTAATGTCTTTGTGCAAAAAAGGACTCCAAACAACAGTGTTGTACTCGAGTTTGGGTCTGACGTAAGTGGTGTAGGCTTTGAGCAAGGTCCATATATTTCTGGATGAAAAAGAATGCAAAATTTGAAAAGCACACACTGAAGCAACATTGTAAATGTGACTAACATGACATGACCATTTGAGATTATCTGACACATGTACACCCAGATCTTTAACAACAGAAACAGATTTGATATTATGTAAACCTAGGTTAAATATATTGTTAGTAGGCGATTTGTGCTTGCGAGCAATAGTTAAATGTTCACACTTGGAAGGAGCTAGAGAAAGTTGACAATCATTAACCCAAGCATTAATACTGTCTAATGCAGTTTGCAATTCATGTGGTACATCACTGAACTGCTTAGTATCATCTGCAAAAAGATAAATCCGATTAGCAGTAGTACGAGTTAATGAAGCAGCATTTACTAAGTCATCAATATAGACAACAAAAAGTAATGGCCCAAGGACCTTGCCTTGGAGAACACCACTGTACACTTCCAAAGTAGATGAAAAAGAATTGTTGACACATACTTTTTGATTACGATTACAAAGAAACACATTAATCCATTAAAGTAAATTGCCACTAATACCAAAAGAATTTAGAACAGAAATAAGCTTAGAATGGCTAACACTGTCGAAAGCTCTGGCAATATCAGTGTAAATGACATCCACTTGGTCATTATTGTCATATTTAGAAAACCATTTGTTAAGGACAGTAAGTAATTGTGAGCAAGAAGAACGATCAGGTAGAAAGCCGAACTGATTAACAGAAAGAAGATTGTTACAGTGAAAATGATGAAGTAATTTATTTGCAATGGTATGCTCCAAAACACGACATAAGACACAGGTGAGAGAAATTGGACGGTAGTTACCTGGATGATCCCGAGAGCCTTTTTTATGAATGGGTATAACAATAGCAGATTTCTATTGAATGGGGAGTGTAGCTTGCGAAAGACAACGAGAGAAAAGTAACCATAACAAGTTAAGGATAGAAAAGAAAATCCTTTTCCAAAAGAAGGCAGGAATACCATCTGGAGATCTAGAAAGCTTATCTGGAATCAAATGTATGGCTTGAATAATATCTTCTGAGGAAATATCAATGTCTCGTATCCAGTTTTCAGGCACAACAGAGCAATTCACAGATAAGCTTTGACCATTGTCTATCCGAAATACCTTTTGGAAGGTCAAATTAAGAAGGTTGGCTTTTTCCACATCAGTTTCTGCAAGAGTGTCATCATCAGATTTCAGAGGAGATATACAAGCATGTGATTTTAATTTATTCTTCACGAAACCATAAAATTTGGCAGAGTTGGAGTTTTCACAAATAGCATTTTCAATTTTGCCACACCATAGTTTCACGGCTTGATCATTGTTTTTAGAAACTTCGTTGTAGGCAGCCTTGTTGATCGAGTAAAGTCTTTTCTTTTCTTTAAGTAGTTGCCGAACTTTGTAGGGGATAGCAGAGGCTTAGAATGGATAGGTTTAGGTGGAACATGGTGACCAATGGATAAATTGACTTTGTCAATAATGGCATCATAAAGAAGTTGAACATCATTATTGCAGCAAGAAACAATAGCATTCCATTCCTGATAAGACAATTCTTCACAGATAGCAGCATAGTTTGCGGATTTGAAATTGAGCATGTGTACATGCTTACAAGAAGTAGAAGAAAACAGAATCTTAAATGAAATAACGGAATGATCACAAGTGTACAAGAAAGGAGCACAAACCTCAAAGGATAAGAGTGAGGATGAGCTATGAAAGTTGCCTAGAAGGAGATCGAGAATGTTGCCGCTATTATGGGTGGGTACACATATATGCTGAACAAGGTTAAGATTATTACACAATTCAACAAAGTAGTCATGAGCAGAATTACCTACACTATCAGGAATACTCCAGTCAATATTGGGCAAGTTGAAATCACCACAAGCAAAATGAGGAGAGCAAGTAGTATGGCAGTCACTGAGACACTTAAAGGCATAATAAAAATCATTTTAAGAACCAACAGTGCTGGGAGGAATATAAAAGCAGGTAAAACGTAAGCAGTTTTTGTTAGCAAAAACATCAACAGATATGAATTCAAACAGCTTATTTTCTGCAGATAAAAGAGAAATGTACCTACTAACTGACTAGTGATTTTTGTATAGGAGCATAACACCACCTCCTTTACTATATCTTCTGTCATCTCTAATTACATTGTAATCCATATGACAGATCATAGAATCTAAAAAGTTAGTGCTCAGCCAAGTTTCAGTGACAAAAATAAGATCAATGTTACAAGTAAGAAAAGCATTAAGTGTGTTAAGTTTGTTTACTATAGAACGAGCATTGAAGCAACATATGGTTAGTGAGGTTGACTCAAGATAGGCAGGGGTAGGTTGAGGAAAAGTCTTATTCATCAAGTAGCTGAGCCTAGATAACCTGGGCTGATGATCGAAAAAAAATTCAGACTTACTGACAATTTTATTGTTCTTTATTATCAAATCACTTTCACCATTGTTCTTGCGAGCTCTAAGTTCATCCAGAAGACATTGCCTCTCTTTGCGCTGTAGTGCAGTGCGATCTAATGAAAAATAAACTGGATAGCTAATGTTGCCTTTCAACAGTTTCATGTCTTTTGATTCTTTCAGAATGTCCCATTTGATTTGTTCTGTAGCAAATATGATCAAGAAAGGTCAATCTTTATCATTAGACTTTGAGCCTATCTGGAATGATGTCACCTTTAGCAAACTTAAACTTGTTCTGCAATAAAGATTTGAAAGAGTTGCAGTCATCAAGTAGTTGATCTTCAGGAGCAGATTCCGCGGATTCAGGCATACCAAATAGAATCAGGTTATTCTTCCTTCTGTTGCGGTCATGTTCTTCGCTAATTCCATTGGGATGTTGAAATGCTGAAGGAGTGGAGCTTGGTGCACTTTGCGGTGCGGTGCGTTGCAGCGTGAACTTAGTTGTGTTTAAATGCGGTGCGGTGCAGCACGCGGACAAGGTTTGCGGACGCAGCGCAGCATGCGGATGCATTTTTTGTTATCCGCGCCATCTCTAAAACAGGTAGGCTATTAGTGGTGGTAGCCACTCAGCGTTCGCAGCTGCGTACGCGGTTAGACCAACCTCGCCACGCAGCGTGGTAAATTCCAGCAGTTTTGCAGTGTAGTGCCGCGCAGCGTGAACCTGTGAACAAGTATGAGATCGCTTCTTTGCATTAGGATTAGATTAGGAATCAGCCACTCTTTAGTACAGAGTGCGTACCGTAGCTTTACGCCTTTACCTCAGTTGTTAAATTCAGTCTCCAATATAACCAGCCCAGGTCAGTTAGGTACCTTGGTTTACCGGTAAGCCAGGTTCATCTTTCAAATCGTTGGTCTACCGTGCATAGGCTATCATCTAAACAAAGTTACGGTACCGGTATGCTGTGCTGGATGGGTACTTTTACTGAGTGGTAGTTGGTAATTCTGTGCCAGTGATGATAGTTACCCTAGGCTATTGCATAGTCTACTGCATAGGCGTAACACCAGACAGATACAACAGATAAGGTGATATCCTGTCATAACTAGCCTGTCATTTATAACTCTGATATTAGTCAAACTGTTAGCAGATACCGGTACTGTACATGGGAGTTGAGCTAAACGAAATACTGTAGCCTGATGGTGATACCGGTTGGTGATACCAGTACTGATAGGCCTATCAGCCTATTGTCTGCTGCTAAGTGGCGACTGGTATGGTAGGCGTACTTTAGCTTTTCGTTTGTAGTAAACTGTAAAGTTAACAGTCAAGGCTTTTATGGAGTTTGTTGCATATCACTGCTGATCAGTACGCTAGTGGCTATTACAGTAATAGTGTTATGAAGAACTGAATGATCCAGTACAATGACAAGTAACGTTTATCAAGAGGGTGAAGTTGGGTAATTTTGGCAGCCGGAAATTTCAGCAGAGAACCGGAAATTTCGGCAGGTACCGGTATGAAAATTTAAAGTTTGATGCTGGCAGGTCTTTCTAAAAGTTATACCGTAAGATTTCTCAAAATAGTTGTAATATTTCCTGTTACCTAAACTTCTACAAAAAATTTGGCAATCTTTGAAGACCTCTGCTCGTTCTTTTCTCGCAGCTACAATATTTCTGTTAATAGTAGAATCAAACTTTTAATAATGACTGGAAGCATTTAGCCTGTTGCTACCTTTCTATGCTGTGCTGTAGTCTAACTTTGTTGTTGGTAGCACTTGGCGGTGTTTGTTATTACGTGACTTGCAAACGGAGTTGTTAAAAATAATCCATTCCTCTACCCTAAAAGCACCCAAAGCAGAAGTTTTGCAACGTTAGCAAAAATTGTAAGAATTAAAAATGCGTTTAATAGATAGTAATTCAAACTTAATTCATGGCGACGTAGAAAAACCGGCCATGTCAACAGAAAGCGAGCGCTTCGACTGAAGGTCGACAATTGCAGTCTTCGTGCAATAGAGACAGCTGCGTGAGGTATTAGTAGTGGACTTTACACAATGTATTCAGGCATTGCCGACATTTTAACGCTAAACATTCTAAAGTTAAAAGACTAAACACTAAAACATTCTAAGGTAAACAAAAGTATCTTGTATTAAATACTGAAAAAAGTGGTTGCATATGTTGTCAAAAATTGGGCCAAATACGACACTATATGCTCATATTAGTCACTGAAAGTAAAAGTGCTGCGGTATTTCATAATCTACATTACAGTGTACTAACAATGTTATATCAAACATGCTGATACCGGTATGTATATCAAGTACTATTGCATATTAGCCAGAAATTGTTAGTCGTTGGAATATCGTAAATTTAAGAAAGTTTCAAAATGTTTAAGCCAGACTCTTTACTACTGCGTGGAATGCAAAACACGAAGTAGTTCTTATTATATAACACAAAATCACGCTGTGTTTTTTTGAAATGCAGAAGTCGTACCATACTGAAATTTAAAAAATCATGTCAACAAAATATTTTTGACATCCCACATCTAAAACTTGCAGAA
The DNA here is from genome assembly GCA_963965965.1 of Trididemnum nubilum. Taxonomy (NCBI): domain Eukaryota; kingdom Metazoa; phylum Chordata; class Ascidiacea; order Aplousobranchia; family Didemnidae; genus Trididemnum; species Trididemnum nubilum. The sequence continues at coordinate 28,957,098 of OZ014474.1, forward strand.
AGAAAATCACGCAAAATATACACCACTGCCCGAGATAGTCTTGTGGAAGAGTAAGACAGTGACCCTCTATTGAGAGCATCAATATACTTTCCAAACTTTTGGTAATGAAACAAGGAGTCATTTTCTTATACCACACCACCCTTCTTTTGTACATACCCAGCAATGTATATTAAGGATAACAATGTCTCTTCTTTCACACTTGCTTTTAAAGCATGCAAATTATCAAAGACTTCACATTCTTTGTCGTTCAACAAGTTTGTCTTGCAGCTTGGGACAGATTTACTCCAAGCTGTAGAAAAAGTTTGGCATGGTCAATGTGGACTTTTTCAATAACATCCTATGCCGTTATAAAGTAAGTTCCTCCTAAACCTTGTTGTTATTTTCCAAACGCCTTTTCCAAAGGATCGGTGGAAAACCATCCGAGCATCACATATTCATTGCCTCCAGAGAGCAAATGCTTTGCAAGCATTGCTTAATTGAGAGGACAGACGGCTTGGAAAGAATTCCGGGAAAAACAGAGAATGGATTTTTTGGTCTCAGCTTGCCATGGAGTTTTACCATTTCTGCATCGTTTTGCCAATGTTTCCCACACACAGTGGTATACTTCGAGACAACCAAGTTGGCTCTCGGGATGACAGAAATCCATTTTTTCTTTTCTTTCTCATATTGTGGAAGTTTGTATACAGGTATTCTTTTACTACTGGAAACATAGTTTCCTTTACAAAGAGTTATACAGCACGTAAGAACCATTCAAGTTTATGCAATAGCCTTTTCTCTGCAAAAATAAAGTATTGTTAGCAATACAGCTTTAGGAACTTTTGTACAGTATACTGCAATTACCGTATGCTATGTGAGGCGCAACCATGCTATACCAGTATCTATAATTTGTATTGTAGCTTTCAATAATTTATTAAGATTTTGTTGCTTTGGGATATCGTCATTCTAGCTTGCTCATCTGGATCCACAATCTGTACTATAAGTTATGCTTTGAAAAATTCAAACTAAGTTAGAAATATTAAAACTATAAGTAATTGAAACCTTAGTTTTGTATCGAGCTTGCAATCCTCAGATCCTGTTGCCTATTGCCATCACTATTGCTATCTAAACACATTTTAATCATAAAAGCTTCCTTACCTTCTCATACTGTTACTGTCTGTTTACCGAAATTACTGAAGTTGTTTAACTGCTTGATTGAACAATTGCAATTAATGGTTTCGCAGATAAAACATCATAAATATTGTAGCTACTGTATATCCGCTAATTACGAGGTGTGGCTAAAAAGAAACGGGACTTTTGAATTTAGAAGTTTATTTAGATGCATATCATGCAATGTCCACATTGTCTAACACATACAAGTCTTAAGCCATCTCTACTTGTCCCCTTCGAAATATTCCCCATTGGCTTTGATGCACTTTTCCATTCTTTTTGACCACGCTTTGTAGCACTGTGAAAATTGTTCTTTTGTGATGGTTTTGAGGTGTCTCGTCACGCTAGTCTTGATATCCTCGACTCCTTGGAAGCGTGTCCCCTTGAGAATCCCTTTCAGCTTTGGAAAAAGAAAGAAATCGCAAGGGGCTAAGTCCGGCGAATAAGGTGGATGATGTAACGTGGTGATTTCTTTCGAGACCAAGAACTGTTTGACGCTGAGGGCTGTGTGGGCAGGAGCATTGTCGTGATGCAAGATCCAAGTTTTTCCTGCCCTGGAAGCTCTTCGTTTTTGACGAATTTTGTTGACAAGACGAGTCAGAACTTCCTTGTAAAAGTGTTGGTTAACTGTTTGCCCTTTAGGAACAAACTCATGATGCACCATTCCCTGATGGTCAAAGAAGGTGATCAGCATCACTTTCACTTGTGAACGTTGCATGCGGGCTTTTTTTGGTCTGGGTGAGGACGCACTTTTCCACTGACGACTCTGTCGTTTTGTTTCCGGATCATATTGAAAGACCCATGACTCGTCTCCTGTGATGACGTTTTCTAAGAGTTTTTCGTCTGCTTCCATCTGCTGAAGGATGTCTCGGCATGCATTCAATCGTTGAGCTTTCTGCTCCTCAGTCAAGAGCCTTGGCACCATTTTGGCACACACCTTTCGCATGCCCAAAGTGTCAACCAAAATGGTGCGGACCGTTTCTTTGTCCATCCCAACTTCATTGGCAATGACGCGAATTGTTAAGCGACGGTCACTGCGAACCAACTGCCGAACCTTTTCGATGTTGGTATCAGTTGTGGAAGTGCAAGGCCTCCCTGACTTCGGATCATCCTCCACATCCTCCCTGCCTTCCACAAATCGCTTGTGCCATTCAAAAACTCTTGTTCTGGACATGGAAGAATCTCCATAAACATCACGCAACATCTTCAAAGTCTCAGTCGCCGTTTTTCCAAGTTTGACACAAAATTTAATGTTAATTCTTTGCTCAATCGTCTTTCTGCAATTGAACTCCATATGGCCTAAAAATTCGATCAGATCTCGCACAGCAATTTTTTTCAACAAGTAATCAATCACATTCACCTATGGCTCCTAAAAAGCAAAAATAATTGCGATATTGTGTCAAAACAGCTGTTAAACAAAGAACACATGTTACGCCACACTGTAAAAGTGTTGATTACTGATGGTTAATCGTGTTGCGCAATCTGTGACCTCAGTCCCGTTTCTTTTTAGCCTTACCTCGTATACTGTAGTTCTATATGCTAATGTGTACTATAAGCACTGTATCTTATATTGCTGCTGCTTAACTGTAAAGTTACCTGTACTACAAGTTAGTTGTTGCTGTCACTAGTAATTGTCTCAAATGCCGACGTTTTCTATTGCAACAACTAAGCTTGTGACTGACCTAATTAGATTTGTCTCCCACAGAGAATTTCTATCGGTCTTCAGTCGAAGCGCTTGCTTTCTGTTGGCATGGTCGGTATTTCTAGGTCCCATGACGTAATACAGAAAACTTTTAGAGAATGCAACTGTAAGTAGAAAAATTATTAAAAACAAGAATTTGTGAAATTTCGCGAAATTGATTTTAATTTTGGTTGGACTATTGCAATTAGAATCATAAATCGTATTTGCTGCTTTTTTTCAGCCTTTGAGCCAGCATATTTTACTCAAATTAGTCAAAAATCTGATTACACTTCATTTAATTTAACCAAATTTAACACTAAATAAGCAGCTGAGATAATTAGAACAAAAAACCAATATGATTTATTTGCTTGCCGGAATTTCCGGTTTTACCTGAAATTTCGGCAACCCTTATTACGTCATATTGCTAGCGAGCATGACGTCATAGTATCTCGATGTTGGTTCGAAAAAAGTCGCTAACAAAATACTGTGCAGATGGAGTTCAAACAGAGTTCAAAAAGAGTCAGTGTTTTCTGAAAATTAAAAATAAGTGAGAAAGTTGCCGAAATTACCCGACTCTACCCTATAGCATGAGAGCATGAAAAAATTTTGCTGAATGCTTGAGTCTACAGTACCAGAGTACTGTAATCTGAGCAGTGAATTAAGAATCATAATTTGAAAATCTCTCTTATGAAATTGCAGTTAGTATCACTATAACCTAACCCCACATGCCAACCTATTTCTGAGCCAGGTCAACTGACCGCGACAAACCGACCGCAAAGCAACGATTTCGTCACAGTGATTTGGTCACTGATTTTGTCACAGTGATCTTGTCACATAGTGAGGGTTTGGGTAAGATGGCTCTGGGGATAGTAAAATATGCTTATGATTGCTCTTCTCAACTAATTGGTGTCATTTGGTTTGCAGTCAGTTTGTTGAGGTCAGTTGTCGTGGACCCCCTATTTCTGTACAGTGTAAAGTAGCCTCAGAGTTGTACTGTTTTAAGAGGACCCATATTTTGATGTCAGTGTATCTGTTTCTCTCTTAACCTTATTTGTGTGGTACCACATGCTTGCAATGCTGTGCTTCTGGCTTACTTATTTTTGTCGTATGTTGTTTGGTTGCTGAAATTTTTGTTCTGTCTTGTGTTATTTGCTTGCTTCAATTTGTGTTTCTTGGTGTTAAATGGCTTTGAACATTAAGTACGGTACACTGCAAAGAGTTGATACTGTTTGTTTTCAAGTAATATCTTAAACCAGTAAGATAGAAACAAAGTAATGGTATAATATTCTCTATGGTTGATTTTTATGCTGTATCTCGGCTTTTATCTGCGCGCTCTTAGTTACACTCTTTTTTTGTGACATTATATAACCGATCAGTGGTCGAGTGGATAGAGCGTCTGCTACTGAAACGGTAGACTCGAATTTGATTCCCGGTCGGGTCACACCAAAGACTATAAAAATTGGTATTCACAGCTTCCCTGCTTGACGTTCAGCAATTAAAGGGATAGTATGAAGCCTCCGCCATGTGTGGTAGACAGGTGGGCAGGTGGCAGCTTGACTCGAAGACCGAAAGGTCCTTTTGCTGTCTCCTGGCCAAGGCAACTTGGTGAATAGAATGTAATTACAGTTACAGTTATATGTATATATTTCTCTTCATTCCTAGTCAATATAAGATACCATAGTTGGTAATAATTGCTTCAAATTCAACATGTCAATACTCACTGACTAAAGGTACAAAAGCACTGAGTGCTTATACCACCTTTTTCATTTATATTTAGGGAGAGGCTTGGCGAATGTTCCATTCGCGCAGACATTTTGAAATAAAGCCTAAAAAAACTAACCCTAATCCTAGCCCTAACCCAAAGCCTAACCTAAACCCTAACCCAAACCTATAAGTGTAACAATCAAAATAAAAATTTTGGAAAACGAGTGATGTCACTGGAATCTTTGTTAATTTAATCGTGTGTGTTCCATTCACCAAGTCACTTCGTTGTATTTATTAGTACCGTATTCCAATATCATACATGATACTAGTAACAAAAATGAAGATGTAACGGTAATGATTGAAACTGCTATTGCATAGCAACTCTTCACTTTAAGCTTAAGAAACTGAGAGCTAAAGTTGTTTATTATGCAAGACAAGTTTTAGAATTTTAGAGCTAAATTGATATGAAACTTAAAATGTATTTATAGCGTACTTGTGTTGTGTAAAATTACAATCAAAGGACAGACTTGTGTACACTGTAGCTTATCAAGCATGATCATGACTTACTCCTGGCAAGACTAGTAATGATGTGAGTGTGCTTTTAATGCTACTGTTTGCATGAATGCATTAATGCCGCCAGCAAACTTGGGCAGTTAAAGTGGAAGTGGTGATATTTTCCAAACATATTGGTAATGTCCATAGTTGGATTCATGATTGGGATACTTTTGTTTTGAACAAGCTTGACGTCTGGGTTAATGGGCTTGTTTATTTAAGCAACAATTTAAACCAAGTCATTATTTAAAGCTATTGTTTGACTAGCATCTGGTGAACCCTGGGTGCCAACCTGTTTGGTTTGTAATTTTGCGTGCAGTAGGCTACAGTATTAGTGTTAAGCTATACCGTTAACCATTATATTTTGACTGGCGGTAGTATTTGCGGTGTAACAAGTTTACAAATTTTTTGCAGTGCGGTATGCTGACAGAATTAAACGGTGCAGTGCAGTTTGCAAACAAAAATTTTTTGCACCACACCATCTCTAATAGGTATAGTCAAAAAATACGATACTGTAAATTCATTTGTCTTCACTTTGACATTTCAGATAGGCTAGGCCATTACTGCATAAGAGACAATTACTTTTTCTTTTTCAGTGATTACTGAGATTACTTCTCTCTTTCCAGTGATTAGGCCAACTGATTACCGGTATGACACTATTACTTTTTCCTTTAATTACAGTGACTTTCAACATTCAAATTTGCGACACAGTACCATAGGCCTACTAATACAAAATAATTAGGCGATAGTATGGTATCTCTTACCTCGATTATTCATCAACGCCTAGACTACAATATGGCAAGAAACTAAAAAAGGATAGGCTACAGTGGCCTACTAACAATAGTATAGGCTTCCAAGTAAAAGTTGAGAGGCATTTGCCAGGGGTTTACCAAATAAATCTGTGTCTCAGACTCTTGATATTAGTAGGCCTACCTTACTCTTTAATTAAAACCAATGACCAGTACCTGCTAAAGAAAACTACAGTACTGGTATGCGTACAATCAAACGTCAATCCATCCTCATTATTACTGATTACTACAGTAAAACTGCTTACACTCTTCATTAAACATTACCTGCTACTTCTAGTGTATGTAGCATTCACCTTCCTGTGTTTCCTAGATTTATAGCTTTGTAGGTAGAGATGTCGCGGGCACACTTTTACTGCACTGTGCCTGCACTGCCAAGGTTCTGTCCGCACACTGCAGCGCACCACAAAAAATTTGCAAACGCTGCACTGCACCTGCGCTGCACTGCATACAAAACAACATACCAAAAATATGACGACAAAAAATATATTGCATGAATTCAATGATAAGCTGGCGAAGTACCGTACTAACATTGAACATTGAAGGGTCATATTCTCATAATGCAAAGCTTATTTGAATAGGCCTAGGCCTACCAGCCTAGTGTGCAAATACTGTAAACTCAATGCTTATTTGCATGGAATCCGATCAACATACTTTCACGAGGCTGGAATGTTGGTAATAGTTTGTCAGTTTGTTCTAAAGCTCTTTTGCTCTCACCCTCCTTCAGCACTGAACAAAAAATAAAGTTGTAGTAGCTGACTCTTCCCAATGTGTTAGCTAAATCTAATCCAATTCTTAAATAATTCGAACATTCACAAGTTTGGTGGCCATCCTCACAAGCCACGTGATTGACCACCATCAAATTTCAATAGACTTAATCTCAATTAAAAACCTATTGCCATTTCAAATTTCTAGATTCAATGGTTTTGGAGTTAGCCTCAGCGTGTGCAAAAAATCTTGCAAAAAAAACGAAGTGACTTGGCAAATGGAACACGCACGGTTACGTAAATAGACAAAGATTCCAGTGACGTCACTCGTTTTCGGAAATTTTTATTTTGATTATTACAGTTATAGGTTTGGGTTAGGGTTTAGGTTAGGCTTTGGGTTAGGGCTAGGATTAGGGTTAAGGTTAGGGTTAGGGCTTAGGGTTAGTTTTTTGAGGCTTTATTTCAAAATGTCTGTGCGAATGAAACACTTGCCAAGCCTTTTCCAAAAAAAAAGAGAAATAATATAAATCTCAAAACTCTAATATATTGAATGTGAGAACTGAAACTTCATCTCGAGGCATTGAGATCCAAAACTGTTATTTTCCTTCTGCCGCTACTTTAGGTCTATGCGGCTTTTCAAAACTAGGATTAGCTTTTCAGATTAGGGTGAGTAAAACTCGTATCACATGACCGGCAGCCCCCAAAATTTGACAAAGTATTGTTTTATGCATTCAATTGCACTCCATTAAATTTCCTATTTCCAGCTTCAACTGTTCTGATTTTCGAAGTTATGGCATTATGATCATCTGCTAGTGGCTGATGACATCTTTATTTGTAGGTTGATAAATAACGGCTGTGCCGCCACGTACGCGGTGCGATTGACATCTCTACTTGTAGGTTGATAAATAAAAAACAAACTGGAATCTCAATTGCTGCTTCAAGCAGGTCTCAGATGGGCGGCGCTTTTGAATTCTGGTTTTGCCACCTGTAATTTTAATTTCGCCACTTGTGAGCTTAGTTTTGCCACAGTATAAATATCATACAATAATATCACTCCATGCAAAAACCATTGTGACGTGTGTCCGCATTTTTTGAGAGGTAAAAGCAGAGCTGGTTTTTTTTTTGACGTCATAATAGTGACATGGTGAGCGGATGAGGATAACGCCAAAAAATTGGAATTGTTTTGAAATTTTACCTGTGTTCCCTCTAACTTTATGGCTACTCAGCAAGTGCCCAAATTATCTTAAAACAACTGTGCCCAAATCTCTAAAAAGATGTTTTTGTGCTCTAAATTTTGTACCAATCCAGTATTAAAGTATACTAAATGTCATATTTCCACAAATTTGTAGAATTTTCTAAAGCTTTGTTTACTATACTGCCAAAAATAATTTGCCCTAGCTCCAACAAATTGCCGATTCGCTGAAAAAAATCGGCTTAGTGGGAACACTGATTTTTACGTGTGTTTTCTTGGCTTGACGACGTTACCGTCATCATCCTTTTTTGCGCCCCTAAATGTTAGAGGGCAGCATTTTTCTCCTCTGTATTACTCCAGATATATTGCGTTTTAGCTCGTTTTGTAGAGTTCGCATGGGATCAGAATTAGTCTCGATGGAACTGACAAAGCTCGGGCTTCGACTGGCTATAATTTTGACGCCACTTTCTTGTGACGTCACAAAGTAGTATGTTTAAGAAGAAAAAAATAGGAAATTTTCTTACCTAGACAACCTTTAGTTACTTGGGATTTTGCTCACAGCTGGAGCCCAACATTAAAAGTTTGTCCACACTTGGTTCATATCATTAACTAACAACCATCCTGCAAATTTCGTGTCAATAGGTTAACGTTTAACGAAAATATCTTTGATTGTTTGCTTTGTCGTTGTAAAATTTGTCTTGAATTGCAGTTATATGCAGCAATTGTATTATTGCTTAGGCCTATCACCAAATAGACTGTGACATCATTATCAAAGTTTTTAGTTAGCCATATGACTCTCTCGCTTAAAAAATATTCATTACAACAAGCGATTTAAAAAAGTGTCATGGACGTAAAGAGTTAATTGCCGCATGGTAGCATAGTTGTAAGTCGAGCTGGGCTTTTCAGGTCAGGTTTGAGCCTAAAGTTGACAAAACTTCAGGCTTAATTTGGGTCTGAGACGTGCTTTTTGTCTTTGATGCACAAAAATACAATCAAAATAACTTGACAACATTGCTAAATTTTTCAGACCAACGTTAACTTTCGTTTTTTTTTTTGGGCATGATTTGGGCTTCAAATTAGTTTTTGGGTTCGGGCTTATATTTTTGGGTTAAGGCCTGGTTTGGGCCTGAACTAGTCGGCTCGTTTACAACTTTGCTTGGTAGTTAATTATATCTCCCTTAACGTGGGTTTTAATTTTCCCCATTGACTTCCAACGGTTATAATGAGCTAGGCTCTCTAATCATGCAGTAATCATTATTAGCTCTGATATCGGTTTAACTCTCCATTGTAAATTCTTGACTATGCCTGCACCTGTTGCTAACTATTGCATAGAACAGGGTAAGGGCGTATTTAGGAGGGGTGGCATTGTGCCATAGCCCCCCTTTGGGTCGCCAGTAATGTTGAATACCTCAGAATAGTACGCAAAATTGAGGCATGGCCCCTCTCTTTGAAATTTGGGTAGAAAATCTGGGCAGAAAAACAGGCTGAATCTGAGTGAAGACCTGTTTCTTTTTTTTTTTTTTGGTCTTCACTTAAATCTGGGCAGAAGAACGGACTGAATCTGAGTGAAAACCTTTTTCTTGTCTTCATCTTTTTGGTCTTTATCTTTCTCATCTGGTTTTTATCTACCTTTTCAAATTTCTGGCTACACGCCTGACCCTCCCTTTCAAAAATCCTGCGTACGTCGCTAGAACAGAGGTCGGCAACCTATATCCCTTGGGCCGTATCCGGCCCGCGATCTCAAACATCCATCCGAGATCCCTTATGTGACTTCCGGAAGTCGTTGGCCACGCAACTAAATCCTGCTCTGAAAAACTACACCAACATTTGACGAAACCTTTTTTTTCTTAGGGTCTCAACTACAAATCGGCCAAAAACTACCTTTAAGTTTGGTGAATACCTTTCTTTATTTTTTTGCTTTCAAAGGAATCCAAAACATGCAAAATTGTATTCAAATGCATTAAAATTGCTATTTTTTGCGAAAAATCACAAAAATTGCACAAAATGACCCCATGGCTTCGGGCAGTGGCTGCCTACCCGCTGACCCTTGTATGTGACATGCTTAGTTGCACCAGTTTACTCAGGGCGTCGCTCAAATGACATGTTTCTGATAAAATTTTTTGAAAACTTGGGTATCAACCCCCGTTTTCCTCAGCAAGATTCTTGCTGCGCCGCTCTATTTTTGCACAAATTAACGGTTGCCATATTTTTGAAGTAGAAATGCAAAACAGAATTATTAGAGAACCGCATTTTTTTCTGAATTTGCATCAAAAGAAAAAAATCAGAAAAAAAATGTTTTTTCACTTCAGAAAAATTGCAATCTTTTTCGGATATGAGGTGAAGTTAAATAAAAAAATTAAAAAAAAGGTCTACATCGTCTTCATAGGTAAAATGTAAGCCGCAATTTTTTGCAGATTTGAGATGAAGACCAACTACTATCCAAGCGGGACAAGACTTCAAAAAAGTGACTAATACCAAACCCATTTAAACATGCAATAAATGATTTTGTTCAATACCTCTACACTTAAAAGAAAATAACTAGCATTGGGCAAAAATATTGCAGCTAAATTAAAGTTTAGCTGCAATTACACTGAACGTCTGTATCAATAAACGATAACTCATACAGTATAAGAAAGCTTTTTTTCGATCAGAAGTTGTAGTGGTTCACGATTACTACTTCATAATTATGTCACAGTCTATTTGGTGATAGGCCTAAGCAATAATACAATTGCTGCATATAACTGCAATTCAAGACAAATTTTACAACGACAAAGCAAACAATCAAAGATATTTTCGTTAAACGTTAACCTATTGACACGAAATTTGCAGGATGGTTAGTTAATGATATGAACCAAGTGTGGACAAACTTTTAATGTTGGGCTCCAGCTGTGAGCAAAATCCCAAGTAACTAAAGGTTGTCTAGGTAAGAAAATTTCCTATTTTTTTCTTCTTAAACATACTACTTTGTGACGTCACAAGAAAGTGGCGTCAAAATTATAGCCAGTCGAAGCCCGAGCTTTGACAGTTCCATCGAGACTAATTCTGATCCCATGCGAATTCTACAAAACGAGCTAAAACGCAATATATCAGGAGTAATACAGAGGAGAAAAATGCTACCCTCTAACATTTAGGGGCGCAAAAAAGGATGATGACGGTAACGTCGTCAAGCCAAGAAAACACATATAAAATTTCAAAACAATTCCTATTTTTTGGCGTTATCCTCGCCTGCTCACCAAGTCACCATTATGACGTCAAAAAAACCCAGCTCTGCTTTTACCTCTGAAAAAATGCGGACACACATCACAATTGAGTGATAATACTGTATGATATTTATACTGTGGTTTCGCTATCTGAAGCCACACCTGAGCTTAGAGCGGACGCCACCTGAACTTAGAGGAAGAGGTGGCAACGACTTTTGGTCGGACTTGGATCTTACTGTTTTTTCTCTGATTGAATCATATCCAAATCCAGTTTCATTAGAAGATGCGAATCCTGATTGGATTCAGATTTGATTTTGCTGATTAACTTTCAAACTTATTGTTGATGTTTGTCAAAATATGTGTTAAAATGTACAAAGTGCAGTTGCATACCAGCAAATTACATACCGGCAAATTCACCGGAACGCAATTGGTCTCAAAATTTAAGAGGTTAGGGATCTGGATCGGATCTTTTCTTGCTAGATCCTGATTGGTTGCGGATCTTTTAATATATGGATCCGGCTACTTCTGCTTAGAGGTGGCGCCCTTTGAAGCTACAAATGGCGCCACCTGAGCTTAGAGATGGTGCCACCTGAGCTTGGAGGTGGCAAATTGATCATGCTATAAGAGAATGACAATAAATTATGCTATAATATCTGATATACCATCATTGAAGTATTGCAGTCAACCTATTTTTGTAGATGATATAGTGCCCATCATCCACTCGCAAGTTTGGAACAGATTTTATGGATTTAGCTCTCCCATTTCAAAGAATCAGCAATCAGTACCGAATGCCCAGATACTTCACACAAGTGTTTTAATTGATTACGTTGTTATGAATTTTTAGGTTAATTTGGCTCTTTTTGTCTTGTTTGTTATCACTGTATATTCTGTTTTATTGTAGTTAATTGATAGCTTATTTATTTTCATCCAGTTACTAATTTTCTGCAGTTCAGTATTTACAATTTTTAAATAGATTTTGACATTCTTGTAGATTTTCACATTCTGTGTTCAATGCACGCTGTGTAATAGGTAAACAGCAATATTTAAGATGGATTATGAATTTAAAAAAATGCTTTCCTCAAAACGACAGAAAGTAGAGGATTTATATGATTATGAAGGTTGCAAGGTTGGTCGAGGAACTTATGGTCATGTATATAAAGCGATCAGTAAAGATCCCAATGAAAAAAAAGTGTATGCACTCAAGCAAATAGAAGGCTCTGGAATGTCAATGTCAGCTTGCAGAGAAATCGCGGTTGGTGCATCATAATGTACGATATAATACTGGAAATTAAACTGTTTATCAGATAAAATGTGAAGGTTAAGGATGAATTTGGTTATTAATAGGACCATTTTAATTTTGACGTAAAAGAAAATTTTTGGCTTTATTTTGACTTAAACAGCTTTAGCCGTATTGAGTTTCGAACTTTAATTTAAAAAAAAAGTTTTGTAATTCGCAATTTACAAAAGTTTGATAAAGATAAACCTTTTTCACTTTTCATCAACAACATTTAAATAAAAAACTCAATCAGTCTTTTACGCAGCGCTGTCTACAAAGCACCAGGCCTTTGAACTTTTAATTGTTGCTGGATTTTATTGCACACATTGCGAATGCAGTGTCTAGAAAAACAAAAACACAAATTTAATCAATTTTGCCACAAAAATAGTCAACCAACCAATTAAAAAATGGTTGTGGCAGAAAAGTTTCTTAACAATTCAATTGACCCTAATCACAAGAAAAAGATCTATCACTATCTGCTATGTAAATTTTGTATTTCTGATTTGCAGTCTGAGATCATCAATTATATCAAAAAAAAGTGTAGATTGGTTACAAATAACTAAGCAAGTTTGCAAGTTCAGTGTACATAAAAATTAATATGTATCAGCACTTACCAAATCTTTTATCGACCACCATTTAGGTCCACAGTATTCCTGTTGGTCACAAATTCAACATTTCAAATTGCATCTTTAAAAGCTTAACAAGAATACATACATGTAAACAAAATGGAAGATAGTAAAACCCTTTTTTGAAAAAGTTCTTACAAACAATAAAACCCTTTTGTGCTACCAGAATATCTGTCAGACTACACGCTCAAACCTCATACACAACAAAACTCGACTGATACCAAAAAATTAACCAACGCTTTTCTTAACAAATAAATTTATCATACTCCTTACAAAAGTACCAAGCTTCCTATAAAAATTAAGAATCTTATCAAAGGTTTTAACGAAACTTGACAGAAATATGACTCAGTTAAAAAAATTGACAATTTTCCAGACAAGCTTATCTTACAAAAAAATTTCGTCGCAATGCAATATTATTTTACAAGGAAAAGTTATTTACAACTTATCAATTCGAACGAAAAATGTAACACAGTCAGTCTTGTAATTAGTGCAACTAAGCAAAGTAGGACAAAAATTCCGAAAACTGTATATATTTTCATGTTAACTGCACATTTTTTGAGAGCCAGTAAAACTTGGTTCCAGAAATCTTACAAAAATTGCTGTTTTTTCGATTTAAGATAAGATATAAGAATTTGGTAGTAAATAGATAAGGTATAAAAAGTAGCCTATATAGATGTTGTCTATTTACGATTAAAAAATTAGGAAAATTAAAAGTTGTCTCATCAAAATTAGTAACTTGTGCCAAACAGCACTATTTTTAAATAGAATAGGAAGCTACTTGATTTGATGACTGAGAGGTACCTTTGCAGCTTCCTGTTTCAGTTGAACTGTTACTTCCTTCGCTTGTGCTATTGAACTCTAATTTTGTTGTTTTTCTGTTTGTTCATTTGGTAAATTGCTAATACATTATCTGTTATTGATTGTATTGGAACTGGCTGTCCTTTTATTTTCATGAATTTTCGACCTCATTTGTTCTTAAATCTTATTGGCAAGTATGCTGACACAAATTCATTCTTGATTGATAAAAAGTTGTGTTGTGTAAAAGTTTTGTCCATTTTTAAAGCTGCAAAGTCTATTGGCTGTAATTGCAAAAAGTCTGGTTATTTTGTTGTGATACATTGGTACTGTGTAAAGGAAATTTGCTTTTTGATTTGTATATTTGGCCATAGTGTTCTTAATTCATGGCAAGAAGCTGGCAGTCTATTTTGTTCTAGGCATTTTTGTGATTTTTTTTGAAAAAAAGTCGTCATTTTAACACCATTTGCTGGTTTATAGGGCTATTTGAAACATTTGAATTGCAAAAACCAAAAGTTATTTGCAAGAGTTATGGATGATGATGTTTTTGTCCAGGTTAAATATGTTGTTATCTTGATTTTAAAATTGCTCCTGCAGAGCATTAAGGCCAATTTTAACAGCTTCAACCTTACCCTTCAGTAGAAAGAACACAACGCTGTCAACTTTCTGTTTTCAATTGGCTTCAATCTTTTCGCATCTTTAAGGCAATTTAAGTTCAAAGTCGCTGCAATGCTTTATTGAGTTTTTCGTTCAAAAACCTCATTGATTTGTATAAAGCATTTATAGCTTTATTGAGATGTCAGTCAACTTTGATACTGAGGTTATGATAGGTTCCAGCTTAGTATTTGGTTTTTCATTGTTCATGATGGTCATGATTTGTTTAGCAGTACTTTGAATGTTGCATAAAATTGATTTGTGTACCGAACTCTGTAAGCTTGATTGCTATTGGTTTGCTGCAATGCTTCAAATCTGAAATTTTTGCTGAAAAGACACTTTTTCTGCTGTGTAATCTAAGCAGCTCCTTATTCCGTGAAGCTTTTTGCTTGAAAGGGTAGCAGTTTCACCTCAAAATAGAGCTGAGTGTATGAAATGTGGTTCTTATTGAAGTTTGGTTTTGGAGCAGATAACCAATGCTTGTTGTACCAGAGTTTCAGTTAGGTTAATTTTGCACTTTGATGGTCTGAATCAATAACACAAAACCAACCTAATCAGAACTCTAGTACACAAGACCTGGTTATCTGTTGCAAAAGCAAACTCCAACAAGAACTATAATACCATATTTGAAAGATTTCTGAAGTTCTGCTGCTGGTGTAGGCTAGCTTTGAGAAATCACTCAGGTGCTACTCAAAAGACTAACTTGATTGCTAACATTACACTAATTAGGATACCCTAGCTTTATCACAGCATTGTTGTCAGTAATAATAGCAAATTGCCATCAACTACTGATAGCAAAAAACGGAAAAACGATCCCACACATTGCTGTAGCAAAATAATTAGCAAAAAAATTCAAAACAAGGCTGCAAAAAAATTCATTGTTACGAACCGATAGGCTATGTCGTACAGATAAATATAGAGGTGCAAATAAAAATGAATGAAAGTGGTTTGTGTTAAGAATAAGTTTTTGAATTACCCTTGCAGCAAAATATGGTAAAACTAACACTAAAAAGGATTAAACCAGAAAAAATTTAAACGCTAGGAATTAGGCAACTTTTCATAAACAGCAGGGAATGCTAACCATTGTTTCTGTTAAGCACTTGAGACTTTTCATTGATCTATCAACTTTCATTAAAAAGACGCTTAGAGTAATCATGTTCCACTTTTAAATTTTGGCTTCAGACCAATTAATGAGGTGATCATTTTCAATTGAATGCGGGCAAAGCACTGATTTCTTGGGCTTTGTTTATTTGAATATAACTTGCATGCATGTATAAGTTGCACCTTTACTGTTTGGAAAACGTTTTTTAGGGAAAGAATTTTTTTCAAGCAATTTTTTGTCAAATTTTTTGTTTGAAAAACGTTTTTTTGGGAAAAAAATTTCACATAAAAAAAAATGTATTTGAGAAAAACGTATACAAAGATTGATTTAAAAAAAAAGATTTATTTGAAACAAGTTTTTTTTTTGAAAAAGAAAATTTGTATGAAAAAAAATTTTTTTGAGCTCTGGCGCCTAATAGTCCCACTGTGTAATAGTCTCTGCACATAATAATCCTTGCCTAATCATCTCACGCATAAATGTCTGCTCCTAAAAGTCATAGACCCAAATTTCTGCTACTTTAAACAGAAGTCACCAAACTATGGCACTCGGGTAGAATCTGGCCTGCAAAGTGATTTCATCCTGCTTGCCACATGTAGCGGAAATAAGCTGAACTACAACTGTTAGGCAAAAAAGTTACTAAAAGATTGATGTTGTTGTTGAACTTTGTATACCAATGTTGTTCGCTTTAAATGACTACTAAAAAAGGCAGAACAGATTCTGAGTAGCAGATGTTTAATGAAAAAATGAGAAAAACAGTATTTTTTGCAGAAGTCAATATTGTTGTAGCTAGTTGCCTGATATCCAACAAAAGTGTTGCTGTTTTGAAAGAGTATAATCTTCATCGGCACTATGACACCAAACATCTGCTAAAATATTTGAATTGTCCAATGGTGTATTAGCTGTTTATTCGGTTTTGTTTTCTTTTTTGTGTTATAGAAACTTCCTTGTTGAAATCGTTCATTTTTAATTTGTTATTGACTTGTTGTTTGTTGAATTTCTACATTTTTTCAACAGGGCAAACTTACAAGTTTAAAAGGGCATTCATGTCAGAAATTTTGCTCAATTTTCTGTCAAAAAAAAAAACTTGACAAATCTGAAGACTAACTTCGCCAAATTTGAGTTTTCTACAATCGCTCGTTCCTGAGATATAACAGATTAGATTTCCCATTAGAAAGGCTTTTTTCCCTTAGAAAATTTTCCAAAGTTGCCAATTAGAAACAAAAATTTTTAAGTAGTTATTGCACGTTCATGATTTTCAAGCATGTGAGCCAGCTTTCCAAAAGTTAATCTTTTGCCACAACACTGACAAAATGGCAGCACTTTAAGTAAGAGGAAAATTAGCAATTTTGAATTGTAATATCTTCAAAACGGCTAGGCAAAAAAAAGTTCAAATTTAGTAAGTACTGTAGCTTTCAATGTGACTAACTAAGCTAGTACTGATCCCTTTCAAAGTGACCAAGATCGTGATAACCTAAACAATTTTTTTTGATGACTCTTTAAATGATACTGTCGGTCAGGGCATACTTGCTTCAAACTCACAAATGTTTTCAGTTAACAGTTCATACATGAGCACAAAATCCATTAAGGTAATTATGCCAGAATCTGAAAGAAATTATTTCAC
Source organism: Trididemnum nubilum (assembly GCA_963965965.1). Classification (NCBI taxonomy): domain Eukaryota; kingdom Metazoa; phylum Chordata; class Ascidiacea; order Aplousobranchia; family Didemnidae; genus Trididemnum; species Trididemnum nubilum. Next base: position 28,974,160 of record OZ014474.1, read on the forward strand.
CTGTTTATATTGGCATATTTGCTCATTGCAAAATTCGAAAAATTTTAGTAATATTGGTCTACTACTGAAATCTCTCCCAACTTCACCTATTTTCCTGGGCATCACAGAAACATGGTTAAGAAAGGGGCAACAGTGGCCTCACCTATGCCTCCCCTATTATGACTTCTATTCGATAAACCGAAGCAAAACTAAGGGAGGGGGCGTAATTGCTTATGTACTTCAAACCAAAACTCACTGAATCAGAAACTATCTTTCTAAATTCGAAGAAGGCATATTTGAATCTGTTTTTATTGAATTGAAATTGGGCATTGTTAGTGTAATTTTCTTTGAATACCATCCTCCAAACTAATTTAATAATGCAATTGATGCCTTTATCTCCATATTAGAGAAGACTCTTAGCAGCACTTGTGAAAAAAGAAAATAAGCTTTTATATATTATGGGTGACTTTAATTTTGATCTGTTGGACCCTGATCGTCATACTGATATATTTACTGACCTTATGTTTGAATTTGGCGACATTCCACTAATCAGCAAACCTACCAAAATATCTACAGTCATGGCTTTACTTGACAATATTTGGACAAATAATCTAAAACATTCCATAGACAGTGCAATCGTAACCAATCTTGTTTCTGATCACTTCACGGTCTTGCAGTGCACTAAACTTCCTTTGTCATTTACAACATACCCTACTCAACAGACTAAGGACTTGAACTCTGTTTCTACGGGAAATTTTTGCAATCAATTAAATGTGGTTGATTGGTCTGATGTTTGTGCCGAAACCAATCCTAGCTGTCTTAATTTAAATTTCAAAATGCTTTTAATTCGATTTTTCATGAGACCAACCCACTCGAAAACGTGACAAAATCAAATCCATGGTTTGATAATGAACTGCAATTACTTAAAAAATTAAAGCGCAAAGCTTATTACCAAGTACCTGCACTAATCCAATGTCGACTCCACATTGGAATATAGTAGAATTAAAAATCCCTATGAACAAATGATAAAAACCAAAAAAGCTAACTACAGGGTGCTCCAAAAAAAATGTAACTACTTTAATTTTGCTTTCATTTGCACATTTTTTACACAACAAGCCTAAAATGCGAGATATATTTAATCTAATAAGTTGGATTGTATCTGAAAGTCAAAGAAACTTCTTGTAGTCCACATTTTCAATATGACACCCATTTCTGTTGAAACATGCTTTCATGTGCATGCAGAAATTTTGGACCACTTTTTGCCATGTGTCGTTGGTTACTTCAGCTGCATAATCTACCACATTCTGCTTAAGATCAGCTTGCATTTGAGGTTGGCATAAATCTTCCCTTTTGATGCTCCCCAGAACTAGAAATCAAGTGGATTTAAGGTCTGGACTGTGGAGGGGCCACTCATGATCTGTGTTGAGGCTGATCCGACAGTTCCTGAAAAAAAACCTTAGATGCTTCAATGATGCATGAGCTGTGTGAGGTCTAGCGCCATCCTGCATGAAACAAGCCAGTCTCAACTGTCCTTGGGTTAGTTTTTGAGTCAGGTCACCATAAAACTGGTCCAGAATAGCATCTCATTCATGGTTAGAAAGTTATATATCTAGCAGATCCTGGCAGGTCTCTATCCATAATACTTTGTCCAACTTTAAATCAATAACGTCAGGGGTCCCCAAGGGGTCTTGCTTTAGGCCCTCTCCTCTTCCTGATTTATGTAAATAACCTTTTCCTCATCAGAAAATGTGAGTTACTTATGTACGCAGACGATATGACAATGATTGTTTTGGGGAAAAAGCAGGGCTGAAGTGATCAAAACCGCAAATAAAGAATTGGAAGTTGTTTCTAGTTGGTTGACAAAACATAAACTGATTGTCAATCCCACTAAAACGAGGTATATGATTTTCTCGACACAACCTCATAAAGTGCATAAAAAATTCAAAACTTTGTCTTAAAATTTGAGACAATTGATTTGCGAGGTAATCGAGTTTAAGTTTCTGGGCATTTTGATTTCTAACAATCTTTCTTGGAAATCACATTTGCAGCAACTTTAAAATAAACTACGTGCATGCTTAGCAATCGTTTATAGATCCAGATCCTATCTCACACGCTCCTGTTTACTCACGCTTTTCTATTCCTTTGCCTACACTCATATGAACTATTTTATCGCAACTTGGTGCCATAACAATCTTGCATTTTTGGAAAATCTGCGGAAATGTTGCAATAAAATTTTAAGTCTAATTTGTTTTCGAAAGTATAAATCTAATAGTGATGATATTTACAAAAAGCATCATATTTTGAAAATTCAAGATAATGTTTAAGGCTGAAGTGTGTTGCTTTGTTTATAAATTTTTTTCATAGCAAACTACCAAACTGCTTTGAAGGTTCCTTTGTATTAAACTCTTCAGTGTACTGTAGATCCATGAAATGATCTGACAACATTTGTCTCCCTTTGGTTAAAAAATCAATTTTCCGTCAATTTATTTTTTGTGTCCAAACATTGGAATGAAATTCCACAAGATATCAAAGACTGCTGAAGCTTACATAGCTTCAAAATCAATTTGAAAAAATATTTTACTGAACATTACTAAGCATAATACTCTAGTTTTGATCTTGTTCACAGTGAGGGATATTTTGATTGATTGGGTTTTCGTTAGTCTGCTTGCCAATATCATGACCAGCTGGCCTATTTGAATTTTTTAAATTAATCAAGTTTGTATGATTTTCTAGTTTTTTTTTCTTTGTGTTTGTTGTTCAGGTTTCATGTATCACCTCTTCTCTCAGAGGTGATCATAAGTCAACACTTGGACTTCTCATGAAACCTGCGATTATTAGTATAATATGAGCATTTGTAATCATTATTTTATGTTTTTGTTCGCCAAATAATTCACATAAAAAAAAGAAAAGAAATATTTTTTAAAACTTTTGTAGAAATCATCTGTGTCACTAGGGTTGAAACGATTACCAATTTAGATGTGGAGACAGCATTGAGGTGTTGTGTAATGAAGTAGCATTAAGGTGTTGTGAAATGAAGTAGAATTGTAAGACGTGATGTCTCTGTGAATTATTAAATTAGTTCTGCTTATTTCACTTCAGAAATAATTTGACTTGGTGTAAATGTGTTTTTAGCTTATTCCAACATTTGGGTCAACAGTGAAAAACATGACTTGAACGCCCTTTTAGTGTTTACCACATACCATGAGGAGCTTTTGTGGTTGTGTTTTCATAGCACTAGTCCACTGCAGATTGAGCCAAAAAAGGTGTATAGTGCTTTTTCAAGAACATGATGCCTTGTGGTTCATCACAGCAGGAGTTACTCAGTTATTCCAGCAACCTATTGATTTCCATCACAATTTTGCTATACTACTGTTGACTGTGCTATTTATTGCATTCAATTCGAATCTTAGTAGAGGAGCTAAAGCCACGATTTGGGTGAAATCGTTCTCTTTCGGAATAAAGTGTGAAATTTGGCACAGACCTTCCCCTGGGTTAGTATAACGATTTCCGAAGTGAGCCAAAAAATTGGGCTTGGGCAACTCCTACAAACGGCCCCTAAAGGTATGCTCCAGCTCCACCTAGTGGTCAAAGAAAGTTTCTTTGATGCAAACAAGCTTGCACGACTAACTGACGATTTTATGAGTTTATTTTATTGTTTTTGTGATCTAGAATATTTTGGCATGCCATGACGTCAAAGATGACATAGCTATGACGTCATTTTTGCCAAAAATGTGTGGTTTTAAGCAAAATATTGATCAGGTTGGTGGAGTCCTTCATTGATATCAAACTCTGTTAATCGTTTCAATTATTAAATAAACATCTTGAGCAGCTCAATTTACGTCACTTTGTGACATAATTATGACATCATGTTTGCCAAAAATTTCAACAAAACGATAGCAATAAATTGTTAATTGAAAATATTGGTTCAAAGACGACATTTTGCAATTAGATTATTAATTCAAGATACAATAGCTACTTGTAACAAATGACCGTCATGTTTTTAAAATTTCCACAAAACAACAGCAATGAATTGTTTGTTAAAAGCAGTAGTTTTAATGACTCCATTTTGTAATCAGCGTAATAATTCAAGATACACTACAATAGTTGCTTGTAGCAGACGATATCATTTGGTGACGTCATTATGTTAGGTGATGTTATATTGCAGTGTTTTGTTTTCAAAGTTGACAAAAATAGAAGATGTGCTTTATCTAAAAGCAATGAGAGGACAATATTATTAAACTGAAACAAAGCAAATATTTTCAGAGCGTTGACTTGTTGTCTATGCCCCAAGGTGCATCCAGGGTTGTTAGGCAGCTTGTGCCGTAGCAAGGGTGGTTTCAAGACAACAGTTTCAGATTGAAATTATAGAGTCAAAAGTTGAAAAACGGTGTCGTTGTCGAATCTGACGTCAAAAATGATAGCCATTTTGTTCATTGTGCGTCATTCTTTTGACTGCTCTTTGGTGCAGATAGTGAGACTTCCTTAACAAAACTATGCTTGCACCCCTGGATAAGAGAGCAAACAATGTCTTAGAATGTAATGTTGTTGTTACATCACAATCAATGATTTTAGTTAAATTCGAACCTAAGTTTTAATGTTTCTGTATTTCACACGTCCATTATTCTCATTTGCATATGTACCTTTGTGTTGCGCGTCTTTCCTAAATTTGCTCAGTAGAAACTCTGCAAAGTTGCTTGAAATACGCACCGTTTTGCCTTGATCACCTTTTTTGTAGCACATTGTATTATAGCACCATAGTTAAGATCATTCTTATTTTTGGACTGTAGCGTCGTAAGTTTTTTTTTTTTTTTATGCTGTTAAGTTCAGTCTTTTAGTTTTAAGTGTTTTCCACCGAGCCAGGTAATTTTGACAATTTTTTGCTGAACTGGTCTTATATATTTGTCTGTGTTAAATACAAGTCTATTTTGGAATCTCTGTCGTTAGCCTCTTGAACACAAGGACCAAACAGTGATATCGATCTGTAAGAGTTGTGTATTACCGATGCTTACATAGTAATGAATGTAAAGCAAGCACGGTTTGCTTCAAAATACGTCGATTATGGTTGCTCTCTTGATGTTTTCACAAACGTTTACTGCCCAGCATTGGTTCAGTTTCCCAAGCAAGCACGTACTTCTGCATACAATTTCGTTTGTTGCACACTTCAAATATTTCTTGCACCCGCATTTAAATAGGAGACCACAAACTTTTGAAGCTACCGGCAAGTTAGTCCAAACAGGAATATCCCACCTCTGTTGCTTGCCGGCCCCAAGCCTAAACTTGAAGATGGATTTTTAATCAAACACTGACTCCATTTAATGGCTTGAAAAGCTGATCGTTTAATGTGCTGTTTCAAAGTATCCAACGTTGGTGGTATATTTTCTACGTTCTTCCTCCTTTATTAGCAAACAGAATTCTTTTAGGAAGCTGTTGATGGAAGATAGTTTTACAAAAGTAGGCGTTATCTCTTGGCTATTTTGTAAGGTTTCAAAAAACGACTTTTACTTTTTCCACAAGATGAATATGGGGTATCGCAATCACTAAAAGCATGAAAAAATAATTATCCATTACATACAGGTGGTCCAAAAATTTTGCTGATTTCGTAGATTTTGTCAAAGTTTCGCTGATTGGTGGAAGGGAATAAATTCCTTTTCTCGTGGTGGTTTTCCTAAGGATTGAAAATCATTTTTGCACTGCGATGTAACTAAAAGACAGCACTTTCTTCTTGCAAGTTCTACGATTGCAAATATTCAGTTTAGCCGTGTTTTGGTTGCAACCTGCATCGAAGATGTGCTATGTAATCATAATATTGACTGATATGAATTAACACTATAAATCCTTGAGGAAGTTAATCAAGTATTATTTCTCCATGCTAAACATACTTCCAAAAGTTGCAATTTACTTCCAGTTAAAGCAGTACACACAGAGTAGATTGTCATTACTGTACACTTTTCAACCACTTCCAAAACTAAATGAACTTTGGATTGAATTTAGAACTGGAAAAGCGAGGGAATTTATTCTCATCCACGAAATTAGCAAAAGTTTTGGACCACCTGTATGTAATGGATAATTATTTTTTGATGCCTTTAGTGGTTGCGATACCCCATATTCATCTTGTGGAAAAAGTAAAATCCGTTTTTTGAAACCTTACAAAATAGTCAAGAGATAACCCCTACTTTTGTAAAACTATCTTCCATCAACAGCTTTCTAGAAGAATTCTGTTTGCTTTGGAAGGAAAAACCGTAGATGTACCACCAATATTGGATGCTTTAAAACAGCACATTAAACGATCAGCTTTTCAAGCCATTCAATGGAGTCAGTGTTTGATTAAAAATCCATCTTCAAGTTTAGGCTTGGGGCTGGCAAGAAACAGAGGCGGGATATTCTCCTGTTTGGACGCTGCCTAACAACCCTGGATGCACCTTGGGGCATAGACAACAAGTCAACGCTCTGAAAATATTTGCTTTGTTTCAGTTTAATAATATTGTCCTCTCATTGTTTTTAGATAAAGCACATCTTCTATTTTTGTCAACTTTGAAAACAAAACACTGCAATATAACATCACCAAACATAATGATGTCACCAAATGATATCGTCTGCTACAAGCAACTATTGTAGTGTATCTTGAATTATTACGCTGATTACAAAATGGAGTCATTAAAACTACTGCTTTTAACAAACAATTCATTGCTGTTGTTTTGTGGAAAGTTTGGAAAACGTGACGGTCATTTGTTACAAGTAGCTATTGTATCTTGAATTAATAATCTAATTGCAAAATGTCGTCTTTGAACCAATATTTTCAATTAACAATTTATTGCTATCGTTTTGTTGAAATTTTTGGCAAACATGATGTCATAATTATGTCACAAAGTGACGTAAATTGAGCTGCTCAAGATGTTTATTTAATAATTGAAACGATTAACAGAGTTTGATATCAATGAAGGACTCCACCAACCTGATCAATATTTTGCTTAAAACCACACATTTTTGGCAAAAATGACGTCATAGCTATGTCATCTTTGACGTCATGGCATGCCAAAATATTCTAGATCACAAAAACAATAAAATAAACTCATAAAATCGTCAGTTAGTCGTGCAAGCTTGTTTGCATCAAAGAAACTTTCTTTGACCACTAGGTGGAGCTGGAGCATACCTTTAGGGGCCGTTTGTAGGAGTTGCCCAAGCCCAATTTTTTGGCTCACTTCGGAAATCGTTATACTAACCCAGGGGAAGGTCTGTGCCAAATTTCACACTTTATTCCGAAAGAGAACGATTTCACCCAAATCGTGGCTTTAGCTCCTCTGCTATCTATGGAAATTCTAAATACTTGTATATCTGTTCTCAATTCACATCCAGTCCACAGCTGCTAATCTTGCAGTAATCCCGTCCTCTGCAAAAAAAGTTTGGTAACCCCTGCTGTGGAATAAATTAAATATCGTTTTTACGTTAAGAGTAGATTGGGCTTTAGACTGCGTTTGCACGACCTTTTACTCACAACCAATCAGCATCCCCAATTTAGACTACGATACAATTTGTACTATATCGCTGGACTCACTACACTGATGGACAACGAGAACACTACCATAAATCAACACAGTAATACAGTGTAATATGCAGATATAAAAGTTTACTGAAAAAGTTTTCTGAAAGTAGTTAAGCATACTACTTGCTATAAAACATTTGACATTGCGCAAAGTTTAACATTGCATGAGTTAATTCAAACCAGCTGAATTGCAGCGACAAACAATTACCTGTAGTTTACTATCATGACATTCGTGTAGTTTTGAAGTTTTTGGAGCTTGATTAATTTGTTCTTAACTATGTATTGTTATCATTGTGATCAACGCTAATGACTGTTCAGCTCGATAAAGAGCCATTAACATCTTGAAGTACGATATGACGATTTATTACATCTACTGTATTTTTTGAACTGTAGGGCACACTGGAATACAAGGCACACTATCAGTAAACAGCTTCTATTGCTTTTATTTTCATACGTAAGGCAAACTGGAGTATACGGCACACCAAATGAAATAAAGCTTAAAACACTCTAAATAACTCTAATAAACCTCTCAATTAAGTCATGGTTGTGTATAATCCATACATAAGATGCACTGTTAATTTTTTAGAAATATTATATAAGTACTTCAAGTAGGTTTTTTGGTCTGAAAAATGCAGTACTTGTGTGCCATAGAATTTTGGACTGCTCAGAGCTGATTGCAGATGTAAGGCTTAGGAAATCAATTTTTTTGAGAAATGAACGTGTTAAAATGAATTATAATCTTAAAGTTGTATATAAGTCTTGAAAAATAAAAAAAAGTGGCCGTGTAAAAGTACAAGAAGAAAAAATGTGTAGTATGTTTATGTAATAAAATCACAAAAAAATATATGATTGTGCATAAGCAACAAAAAAAAAATGTACGGTACAGGTATATTAATATGCAAAATATATAAAATATTTTTGTAGAAAAATTTTTGCGAAAATAAAAAATTTGGCTGTAGTGCATAATAGTTGAGACCTAAAAGTTGTAAATCATTAGTTTGGTAACTACTTTTTTTTAGTTTTAAACTCTAGAAAAATGTGAGTATAATATAGTATATGTGATGCAAAAATTTGAAAAAAAATTGTGAATTTTAAACTTGAGATGTAACACCTCAAAGTCTTGGCACATTAAAGTTTGAAAACCTAATAGTCTCGATGCATAATTTACTTTACCTATGCTGTTAATCATAATAATTTAATTGTAATGTTTGGCGTTTGCAAGGCCAGAGATTTAATGCTTAATAGCTTGACGTAATCGTCTGCACCTAATAGTCGTGGTTTGATGTTTGTTCCAACTGGGAACATATAACGTAGATATTTCAGATTTACAAATCATTATAGCCATGGTTTTACTGAAAATTTGTCATTTTTAGTTGCTTCGAGAATTGGAACACCCTAATGTCATATGTTTGCAAGGTGTATTTCTCTCCCATGCAGATAGAAAAGTTTGGTTACTGTTGGATTTTGCTGAGCATGATTTATGGGTAAGCTATTGCTAAGCTGTTTTACGAGGTCTGTTCAAAAAGTTCGTAGACTGTTTGAACTGCGCAGCTCTCATTTGTTCCAGGTGCATTCGCTTGGTGTCGCTAGGTTCACAGAGATCAGCTGATTATGACGCCATTTTCTGATTGCAGATATCTTTATTTTAGTGCTGGTTATGTTCAGTTAAGTTGAGGGTAGTTTTTTAGTTCGTCGGATTTTAAGTTTTACAAATTTTTTTCAAAATGAATAACTTGAAAGAGCAACGATTTGCTGTGAAATTTTGTGTCAAGCTGGGAAAATCTACGGAAACGTTTGCCATGCTTAACACGGCTTACGGTGATGTTGCCATGAAGCGAGCGGCATGTTTCAGGTGGCATAAACGTTTCAAGAATGGTCGGCTGTCTGTTGAAGATGATGAGCGTTCTGGACGTCCTTCCACATCAACTGATGACCCACACATTGATGAAATCAACACTCTGGTGCGAGCGAATTGATGTCTGACTGTAAGAGAGCTTGCTGAAGAATGTTGGATCTCGGTAGGCTCTTGTCACCACATTTTGACGGAAGAATTAAAGATGCATCGCGTTGCTGCAAAATTTGTGCCACGTCTGATGACAAGTGATCAACAAGCTCATTGTGTTCAAGTCTGTCAGGATTTGCTTGATCACTCAGAAAATGATAAAGAATTCTTGTCAAAGATCATAACAGGTGATGAGTCATGGTTTCATGGTTATGACGTGGAAACAAAGGTCCAATCTTCACAGTGGACAAGCAAAACATCTCCCAGACCCAAAAAAGCTTGCCAAGTTCGATCCAAAATCAAGGTGCTGCTCACAGGTGTTTTTGATGCTAGTGGAGTTGTCCACCACAAGTACCTTCCTGAAGGCTCCACAGTGAACCAGACCTACTACATTGAAGTTTTGAAACGTCTGAGGGATGCCATCTGACGGAAAATGCCAGAATTGTGGAGGAGTGGTGACTGGTTTTTCCATCATGACAATGCTTCAGTCCATTCAGCCTTCAGAACTCGTGAGTTTTTGGCCAAACATTCCATCACTGTTCTTCCCCACCCCCCTTACTCACCTGACCTTGCTCCATGTGATTTCTTTTTGTTCCCCATCCTTAAAAGACCTTTGAAAGGAAGAAGATTTGAAACCATTCCAGAGATTAAGGCAAATGCGACGAAGGAGCTCAAGGGCATTAAAAAAGAAGCGTACCTAGACTGCTTCCGCAAGTGGAAACACTGCTGGGATAAGTGTGCGCGTTGGGAAGGAGAGTACTTTAAAGGAGACCCAACCTGTAACTGCTGTGGAAAGTACATTTTGTGTTATGACTTCAGTCTACGAACTTTTTAAACAGACCTCGTACAATGCATGTATCAGGGTAGCAAACTTGAACTTAAGCTCAAAAAACTCTATTGTTTTGCCAAACTCAAACTTGAACTCGAATAAAACTGTTTAAGTTTATCAAAATGAAATTTAAAGATACAAAAAAATTGTGGAAAAGAAATATTTTTTGACCATGCCATGGAGATTGAGATTGCCATTCAATTGTTTATGCCATGATGACCTTGTAAAACAGCATGTATACAAAAAGAGGGCGATTAAGTCAAAAAATAGACTTTGAATTTTTAGCAGCATGAACTCAAAAAACTTTATATTTTTGCCAAACTTGTAACTCAAAATTATTAAATTTGAGAACTCAAACTGGCTAAAACAAGCTGAACTCAAATAATAATTGATTGAGTTAGCATCCCTGTTACTAATTACTATTCTCCGCAGCCCTGGACTTTATAGTACAGAGACTAAAATTATGACTGATTCCTCTACTTTCTGCAAAAGGGTGTCCCGACAAAGCTCAAGAATTCGGTAAAATAACCATTCAAATTGGTTTTTCTTTTAAAAATTCTTGTTTTAAGCTGTTGAATGTGAAAATTAAAAATATCAAATGTGAAGGGTAAAACATTGTTTGAATGGTAAAAATTCTTGAAGGGTATAAAGTACCAAATCAATTTGAAATGCAAGTTGAAATTATTGCTTTATTTCTCAATTTGGTACAGGCCATATTGATTTTAGAACAAACAAAGTTTAAAAATGTTCTGCTCTTTGGCACAAAATTGAGTTGTTTTGCCGTGGAGTATGGTGGCCATAATTTTGGACTTTTTCTATTCTTGCTAAATTCCCCCTAAGTGTAACTCCATATTAGGTAAATTGCACTGTTACAATTAACTTAAAAATAGGCATGTTGTTAATTTCAATAAATGCACCAATGCAATAAAAGCTCTTTTTTGGGGTTTTTAATTTTCAGTTTAAAATCTTGCAATGCTGTTTTTTTGTACAGTTGCTGGTAACGGTATGCATGAAAAAGCAAAAGTTTCCATTCTTGTGAGTAAGCAAATCCTATCATGGGTGTAGCCAGGAGGGCTCACCCCTCAATTAAAATGTCACCAATGAAAAAAATGCGGCAAAAGCTTCTTCAGTTTCTTTTAGCATTTTTTGCATACAACAGTTCGTCGAATACAACAGTGCACATGTGCAACAGTAATTAACAATATATTGATTACCTGTTGATCAGGCCCCCTCAATCAATTTTGCCAACCAATTTAAATGTATAACCCAGGTGAAATTTTTGGTTTTCTAAAAGTTGCTACTTCAGGCCCTCATCTAACCTTTTAATGAACATAATGCAATAACTAGGGCAGATTTACCCTGTAGCACAGTGCCAGGGGGCCTATGATCAGATGGTAGGACTTTTTTTGGTCTTCACCTATATTTGACAGGAAGATGTTGCAAAAATCCTCTAAGTGCCAGGAGCCTCGTGCAAAGTAAATCCAGCGCAGGAAATTTGGTTCAAAAATGTAACCAATTATTGTACCATTTTTCAACAATTCACTTCCATCTCACAATTTTAACAAGACGAAACACTTTTGAAAAAAAATTAGCTAAGGAAAATGCTCATTGAACAAATTATGGAATTTCAATGAGGGGGACCTGGGCCCCCTGGTTGTACATGTGCTCTGCAACTGGTTATTTCCATGACAAAACAAAAATCCCTATGGAAAATCTTCTAGTGGATTATTGTTTGATGCTAAAATATTGCAAGAGGCAATATATCTTACTTACCCTACCTGGGCCAAATCACTTACAAAATTTAACCCCCAAATACAAAATTTTAAACATACTTTGGACTTAAATTGTAAGTAACATGAGGATTGAAAAATTTAATTCTTTCAATTGACTTTCGAATGTTAAAAATCTAGTTCTTTCAAATGGCTCTGAACATGTACGAAATGTGATCCAATAGCATTAAAATAGCTAGTTTTTCCAAAGAATTGTAAAAAATTGTCCTGCGACTGGGGCTTAGCCACATACCCTTCAGCGCTGAGACTCCACCTTCAGACCCCATCTGTGATATGTTTGAGTTCTGGTACACTAGTTTACTCAACACGTCTCCCAATTCAGACGTTTTCAATTTTTAACTTTTTGTTGAAGTCTTCTACCTTTAGCTAAATTCTGCTTAAGGTCCAAACCAGGCCCAAATATTTGAGCTTTAAAACAAGTTTTAGACTTGACCAGTAAGTAAGAAAGGGGGCTGAACGCATTCAGGATATTGCTGTGGGTGGCTTCTAAACCTGAGCAATTTAATTTTTCAAAAAAGCTCTGAAAACAAGTAAAGTGACATCCAAGTGGCGTTAAAATTTTTTGTGTTTGAAAAATCACAGAAATTGCCCAGTGTGAGCTAGCTCACATACTCCCATGGCTTTCGACAGACCTTTGACTATCAGCTTGAGGTTCACCTCACTCTTGCTATAGAGCTGTTTTTCAACATAGGAAAATCTGACTACCTTTGAGTTTAAAAAAGCCTTAGCAAAATTCTGGTTGCACACCTGATATAATTGATTTTATATTGTTTATGTATATACAATCAGCAACTAGCGGATAATCCATTCCTACAAAAACTAAGGTAACTCAAAAAGTGTGGTATTTTCGCACCTGACCCCTGAGCTAAACAAACAATGCATCATTCAGCAGTTTTCAAGTTGACTGATGAAATACTGTAGATATTGGCTATTGTAATTTATGTTTGGAAATTTATACCACTTTTGTTTTCTATTTTAGCATATAATTAAATTCCATCGAGCTTCAAAGGCCAAGAAGCCAGGAAGTAACATCCCTCCTGTAATGGTAAAGTCATTGCTGTATCAAATACTGGACGGAATACACTACCTGCATTCAAACTGGGTTTTGCATAGAGATTTGAAACCTGCCAATATTTTAGTGATGGGTGAAGGACCTGAGCGAGGAAGGGTGAGCAATAAGGCTATTGGGATGCATGTTTGTTGTTTTTGCTTCATTGTACGTTAACACGCAATTAACAAGCACCAAAAACGGAATTAATTATGCCATTACATGAAATGTGATTACTGTGAGATGAAAACAATGAAATTTTAAAGCATCTTATATACATACTAGTACGGATACAATCATGTTGTAGTTGATTTTAATTGTACAAAGTGTAGAAATAGGGTTATTTCTTTGAAGAGGTGAAAAATTCTGCTTGAGTTATGTGCAAAAAATACAGAATAATCTAAAACATATTTTCACCAAATTTCAGCTTTTGGGTAATTGTAATTACATTTTTCCTTGGCCAGGACTCCCAGGAAACAGCAAAGGGATCTTAAAGTCTTCTAGTCCAGTTGCCACCTGTGTACCACACTCAGTGGTTGTTTCACACTGTCCCTTTTATTGCTGATTGTCAAGTAGGGTAGCTGTGAATACTACTTTTTTAGTTTTTGGTTTGACCTGATCGAAAATTGAATTCTAGTCTACTGTTTCAGTAGCAGATGCTCTATCCACTTGATCACTGATCGGTTTAGGACAGAGGTGACCAACCTGTCAGAGGCAAGAGCCATGTTTCTCACTGTGCTAACTTTTTTGCTCCTTAATTTTTCACCATTGCTGTATGTAATTATTTTGTGCAAAATTCACAAATTTACCAACTTAATGTTCCTCATGTTAAAGTCCAATATTTTGACCTGAAACTTAGGTAAAACCTTGTAATATTAGTTTCTTTCACTTTCATCCATCCATTCGGCAATCGTTTGCCTTGCATTTTTTGAAGAAATTTGTTGAGACTGTCTCTTAGCTGCCATTTCTGACTTAGAACTTCATTTCCTGGAAAACCTGTGAGAAAACCCCCTAAATTTGCGTAAATTCCATGTACACACTGTAGTCGAGATTGTCAGAACAGTAGATCGTTAGTACATGCTGATAACACCAGACAGCAGCACTGGCACTTGGCTATTTTAACAAAAACCAAGCATGTGACGAGCGCCCCAGTATCAGCGTAATAAAGCGAAAAAGTTAAACCAAAGTGCTTTTATGATCTCATACACAATTGCACACCTAGCCATCACCTCAAGATCCACAATTTACTTAAAATCTATCCACGACTTTTTGGCATGGACGTTTAGACAGGGGACTATTATGTGCTGAGATTGTTATAAGCCGAAACTGTTATGCACAGAGACTATTATACATTGAGACTATTATGCGCCAAGACAATTAGACAGTAGGCACCATGACTTTATGCGCCAGAGTAAAAAAATATTTTTTAAAATTTGCCAGAAACTGTTTTCAAAAAAAAAATCTCCCCAAAAAGTTTGTTTAGAAAATCTATTTTTTAAATTGATTTCCTTTATTGTATTCAATTTTTTTCCACTTCATGTTTGCAAAGTCTTGTTTTCTAAACCAGACATATGCAGTCTACAGCCATTGGTCTGAAATTCTGTGGTGCATGGGCATGAGTTGCTTGAGTAATCTTGGAAAACGCAGCAAGCCGCGTGACGTTTCATGTGGTTATTTTAGGTCTACCCGTACCAAACAATACAGTACAAAGTTTTTCAAAAGCTAAAGATTCATTTCCCAGCCAATTCCTATTTATGAGCATTACACCTTGTTATAAATATAGTAAAAACAATGTTTAATAAGTTTAATCGTTACAATTTTTAAGTTTAATTCAATTCAATACACAAAAATAATTCAAAAATAAAACAATAATTTAAAGCAGTATACAATTCTGTACAACTTTGAATGTTCTGTACGCAATTTTGAAAAAGTTAACTGCAAGAATTTAACACTGTTTTTACTATAAGCTATTTACAACAAGGCGTAACATTTAAACTTAAAAATATCAATTTATTTCAACATTATTTTAACTATACTGTATTTACAACAAGGTGTAACAATCATAAATAGGAATCTGCTGGGAGATGAATCCCTAGCTCTTGAAAAACTTGTATATACTGCATTGTTTGGTACAGGTAGACTTAAAATAACCATGAAACGTCATGCTGCTTGCTGCATGAGCCAAGATTACACATGCTACTGGTGCCAGTGCGCCAATTTATCTTTCAATTTATTTGTTTCATTTAATCCTCGCATAGCTCGTGATCAGAGAGTTCCAGGTTTCATTCTCTGTCATGACATTGGCTTTAATTTATTTAAAGCTATTAGAGATGTGATTCTTGATTGAATAACATATACTAACACTGATTACTATTTTTATCACGTTTGGTCAAGACATTGGTTTGGTGTATCATTGTTAGTTTGCAATGAGCTTATTGAGTTGAAAAAATTCTCTAGACTTCAAAGAAATGTCAGTAAACTTCAATCTTTGATTGGAAGAATGCTAGTGAAAAGGAATAGGAAGAAGCCCTGTATTGTTTTTTCTCAACAAATAAACATCCAGTTGAGCAATAATTTGTTCAAAATTAAACAACCTCAAAATTCACTATGCCTATTTGTTTCAGGCAAGTTGAGATTTTTTCAAGTTTGTAAACATTTGATATCACTTGACCAACAGGAGAGTTGTTGAAAAAGTGAAGTTAATTTTGATTCCTGCCGTTGCGATCGTTGATACTTGGCTAGAGTACAACCTTTAATCTCTAGAATTGTCCACGTCGACTAAAACTAGAGAATGACTGAGATGTTAATTGACGAATCAAAAATGGCAGTTGATAGTTCCTTTAGCTTCTTGAATCTCAGAAAGCAGCACACCAATCTTAAATTAAAACTTCTATTGAAGGTTAAAACACAAAACCACTCTCACTGAGCAAATCGCTCCACTAGCACTTCTTACGATTGACCAATTCAGATCGTAAAGACCTAACCACGACTGTTCAACTCAGGTCACCTCTACACACTATCAAGATTGACCAATTCAGATCGCCCACTATAGGGCTACACAAGCCAACCACAGATACACAAACTCAGCAAAACTACCTATAAAACTAATATCCAAAATCACCCACTCTTAGAATATTAGAATGAAAAACGATCCGCCTATTTATACTATGACAAAAGCTATCGAATATCCCAGAAAAATCTTTGATATGTCACAATAGAAAAAATACACGAGCTCACGATAACCTGATTATGACATCACAAACTTCAAGTCCAAATATAGCAATTAAGAATGGTAAACAACTAATTATTTTGGTGACTAATAGAAGACAGTAGAATATACTAGAAAGGAATTATCTCGAATATTCCAAGTCAAAAAGGCAGCAAAACAAAGAAACAGTCATGTGCATGTTATAACACAGCAAATAATTATATCTCAGGCATTCAAAATTATTATAGGTGACACCTGCAAATAGCATTTTTTGCGCTGAGAACAATACCAATATTCAGTTAGAACAACTTATTCAAGCTCTAAAAAACTAAAGAACTATTGAGTATGCCACAATGTTGGTTTCTATTGCCCGTTGGGTCTGAAACTTGCAAAATGTCTTTTGCCCCCTTGGTTTTTGGTGAATCGCTTACATGCTGTGCTAGCATGTTGAAAAATCAAGTTTTTTAGGAATAATTTGGTTTATAAGTAATGAAAATGTTTCAAGTTCAATTTGTTTGGGGATCAAATATTTTCACCAAAACATAATCAAGCGGATTAGTATAATACAACTTTCAGATTAGTATTGCAAAAATAATGAACATAGCTAGTTGATGATTTACTTTTAGGATTACAACAAAAATCTTTTTCGCCAACCTTAAATTATACATTTGAACCGCATTGCTCTTAAAATGTTCATTCTATGTTAAAATATTATCTGCTTAGAATAACTGAAGATCAGTAACATTTCAAGGGTTCTATTGAAAATCAAATAACAGAAAAAACTCAAATGTTGCAACTTGTTTTAACTCAAAATGAGAATCAAGCAAAATCACAAATTGCAAAATGCTCTCAATGAAATTACTCACGCATGAATTTACATGCAAATCTAATAAGTGATCAAGTGGAACCAATTTGGTTATAACAGAAAAGTGTGATTTACACGATGTTACGTCTTACTTTTTCAACATCCTTTTTTGAAAAAAACGGTTATTTGAAACAAAAAACTTTGGAAAAAATACCTATTTTTTTGAAAAAAAAGTTTTTTTTCCTCTGGCGCCTATACGTCCCAAGCATAGACGTTTGCCTAAAAGTCACGGTCCATGTTACTCTGGTATATGCACGCATTATTTCTAATATGGATTTATTTGGTTGCATAACAAATTAGCATTTTATGCAAGTACCCCATGTGTAGTCCTAGTCTTAGTTTAGTTATGCATATCGATTGGCAATACTGCAGTATGTATTATTATGGGTTTTTTTCGTGCACATAAACTTCAGGTATGAATTAATGGTTTTGTGTTATCTGGTTTCGACTTCCACATAAACACAAAAAGATCCTTACAACACACTCTGCTCTTCGTGTAAATTCATAAGCAGGCGATTTTGTTCTTTGTGATATTTTTTATTATACTTGCTGTATTGCGTCGAAGCATGTAACGAGTTTGCAGGGCCCATCTCTGCGTCGTTATGCTTGGGCAACACAGATCTTTGTCGCAGCCGTGGCAACACTATGTCTGATTTGACCAGCCCAAGATTTAAAACTCAGACCTACTGTTCCATTGACAAATCCACTACCACTCGACTAACTGTCTGGTTTTGTTTAAACTAAAATTTGATATGCTCTGCGTCGGCATACCATCTTGCAAATGTGCTAGGTGGTTGAAACAAAAGATATGTGTGATTGCTTGTACACTTACAGTTTGTACGCTTAGTGCAGACCAGGCCTGAAGTGGCAATTATGTGTCAAAATAAAAGCTCAAAATGTTCTTGTTTCAATTCCATGGATTAGCAATTTGTTACCTAAAAATCTGTGTTCGAGAAGATACTTTGTAAGGCGATTTTGCATAGTTTACATCTCAGCAACTTGTTGATTTATAATGCTGAAAATTTTCAAATATTTTATGCTGCTGTGTGCGTAGGGATTTTGGAGAAAGTACCATATTTAATTTTTTGGTTAACTAGGGTTTTCATGTTATAGAATTAACAGTCATCACAGTGATTCCCTTGGAAGAAAGCTGTAATTGCCATGCTTATTGCTTAGGCTCAGTCTTTACTAGGCATAAAATCGTAAACAAACAAGTATATTTTTCATTTATTCGGAACAAAAATTCGGTAAACCTTCCTAGCCTACCACGTTACTAGTGGACAAGCTGCTAGTTGGTTAAAATATTAAACTAAGGATATGCTCACAATTTTATGCATAGTGTAGACTGGACCTTGCATATTGTAGTATTTAGAAATAACCAGTTAATGAAAATTTAACGGTATTATCACACCAAAGCTTTATTATTGCATTATTGAAGAGATCAATTTAGGTATGAAAAAACACAGGATAAATTTGTGAGTTTGTTAATGCAGTGCCAGACTAAACATGCAATTAACCTAAACTTTGTCGCCATAGACAAATAGTACTGGTACTTAAAATTGCAACTAAACATGTCGCGATCCGGCTTGTCAGAAGGACGGAAAGACCACGTTTGTCATACCTGCAAAAAGCTTCAAAAACATATCTGAGAAAAAATAATTGCCCCCTTGGTATTTGCTTTCTTCAACAAAAAATCGATGCCTATGCACATACAGGAGCCAAGTCAACTGACCGCGACAAACTGACCGCGAACCAACGGTTTCCTTACAGTGATTTTGTCAATGATTTCGTCGCAGCTCTATCCTCACTTAGTGAGGGTTTGGGCAAAATGGCTTTTGGGATAGTAAAAATAAATTTAGGATCGCTCTTCTCAGCCAATCAGAGTTGTTTGCGGCCAGTTTGTTTGCGGTCAGTTTGATCGTGGTCAGTTTGTCGCGGTCAGTTGTTGTGGACGCTATGCACAAGCGTAAACTAATTGTTTGTTTTACAATTCATTTTGTTGTTTTGCATTGCATACAGGAAGTTTCTAAACTCAATTAATAGAAAAGGTGAAAATCGCAATTAATAGAAGTTGAAAATTAAATAGAAGTAGAAAAGTTGAAAATTCAGTTAACAACTATAAAATAAACAAATTATTTGTATATTTTTTGCGATTCATATTTATTTATTGCGTTGCGTGGGAAATAGAGAAAATTGCCAAAAATGCAAATATAAAGCTGTAACTAGATGAGTAGATGGGCACTTGCTAAGAAGCCAGCCCAGTGAACCAGCGACACATTTTGAGAAATAATTCTCCATAAAACTTTTTGTTTTTTTGTTGAGAGAGCAATTAAAAATGTCTTCTAGGCCACCCAGAGAGTTTAGAATTTCAAACTGTGTCAAAATGTATTCTTCGACCTTAAAGTAACGGATAATAATTTTCAAAAATCTTACTAGCTTTAGTCGTTTAGTAATCAATTCTAGGGAGCAAATTTGGGGAGTTCCCAAAATAGAGCCCCCCCAAATGTATGATTTACCTAAAATTATAGTTATAACCTCAAACAAACTTAATAAAACAGCAATCGCTCTGCGATCTTATCGATTTGATTGTAAGAACTACATTTTTTCACTGGAGCATTTAATCCTGCAATAACTAATTGCAAATTGTGCGACAAAAGTACTCAATCTATTAATGCAGTTGAAACTTGAAAAAATTTTGGCAAATTTCAAAACTTTATGGCTCATTCTTTTGTTTTTAAACAGCAATCAAATTTTATTTAGTGACGTATAGTTTGGTGATTTTTTATTAAATGCTTTTTGTATTCTTTGTTAAAGCATTTATAAGAATACTATTCTAAAGTTTAAATCGTAAAATTTGATCGAATTCTTGCTTAGTTCAGTCTGAGTTAAGAAATAATTTAGCTTTAATTAACCGCATTTGATGAATTTATTAATTGGCATTAGTAGGCTACTGGGCTATTATGTCGCAAGTACGTTTTAGATAAAGCTTTTGTGTTATCAAGGGAGAACTTACCCAATTCAAAGTTTGTTGTTATCAGCAATTTTCCTTAAATTTTTGCTATACCATGTTATTGGCAACAATGTTCTTTCCAAACAGATTTATCAATTTCTTGTCTAAGATAGTATAAACATACAAAATGATAAACACATATCGGCATTTGCCTTTTTGCAACTTTTTATACGATACTGATTGACAATAAAATATTGTGTCAAGATTGTTAAAAAATAGAGTTAACAAATGGTTTATGGAATTTGAAATATTTTCCAGCAAATGACAGTTATCAAATATTTTCTATTCGTTATGAATATAATTTGAGCATGTGGTACCAAATAATGAATAACAAACAGCAAATAATGCCGAATAACGAAAAGCAAATATTACAAATAGCATACATTCAATTTTTTGTGATAGTTTCCGAAAGGTTACTACCTATTATTCGTTATTTATTGAGCATGTAACACCATTTTTCCCTATTTTTTGAGTAGCAAACATTTAATAAATAACGAAGAGCATGTAATGACCCCTCAGATATAAGCTGGTAAAAAGAGTAGACTGTTAGGAAGCCTAGCGATTTCAGTAAAAATCAAGTTGTCAGATACGTTTCAGTCTAAATCATAGCCTAGCAACAAGGTGTTTATTACTAGGCTACGAAGTACAAACCCATACCCGATAATAGGACTGCTAGTAGATCAGTAGACCTATTGTATTTCCTTACAGTATTTTGTGACCCCAGGATAAACTTTTCCATCTAAGTTGCAAACAATGGCCTCCTAGGCCAACTCCAATAACTCTACTACGTCTAACTTTTGCTTGTTCTTAGGCGTTTGTTACCTTGACTACCATACAGTCTACTCTTTTTTTCCAGCTTGGATCTATTCTGCTCACAAGATCAAACTGATTAGTGCGCAGTTGAACGACTCAATGCAGTAGCCTAACAGCGGCATTGCTTTGGGTTAGAACTGGGAAGGCGTTGCTGACAACGCTAAGGCTATCAACGTCAGGATTGCCAATGAAAATTATTAAAATTTTTAACATATTAGAGACCCTGATGTCAGGTTTGAAGTAGAATATCTCTGGAACGGCTGGGTTGAGAAGGATGGAGTCAATGCCAATCTAGTCTTATGCGACTGGCCTAACTTTAAATACCCTATTTGATTTTGCCTTTAGTCCTTGTTTAAGTTCTTCAAAAAATTCAAGATACAAAACTGCGTTTGTAGCCCAGCAACTTTACATAAAAATTAGATTTTGGTGTTTTGCGATGTAGAAGAAGAGCGTACAAGATTTAAGGAAGAAAAAACCTCATCGAGGCCAAAGTGGGTTGATAGGGACAAAAGGGTATCTTAGGACAAATAACCAAGTAAAATATTTTTTTTGCTGTACTCCGACGTTTTTGAATGAGATCGGTTTTATGCCAAACTTTCGGGGTGGTTTTGGGACCCTAAAACCGGAGTCACGTGACCAATTGCCTGGGAATGTGATATAAAGAAACATGTTATTGATCTCAAACTGCTGTTCAAATTTCATGTACCTAGCCGTTATTACTTGAGTTATAAGCAAAAGTCTGAAATTTCGCACTTGTTAGTTTGAAAATAGGCAAGTAAAAGCAAAGGAACATGCAGTTCAAGAGTTGGCTGTTCCTAGTCATGATGAACAGTACCGGATATCTTCATTCCTTTTTTTTTTCTTGACCATCAGAATAATAGGCTTGAGTTCAAGTTTCAAGAATTTGTCAAAAGGTGAAGCTTGAAACATAGATGCCATTTATGAAAAAAATCAATTTGATTAAAAAATGGCTTAAGGCAATTACAGTATTATTTTAGCAGGCTGGCAATGTTTGGAATTGCTTTCGTGCTGATGCAGGTACTGATTTTGCATTTTTTGTAGGTGAAAATTGCTGATATGGGTTTCGCTCGTCTCTTCAACAACCCCTTGATGCCACTTGCTGACCTTGACCCCGTTGTTGTAACTTTCTGGTATCGCGCCCCAGAATTGCTTCTCGGTGCAAGACATTACACCAAAGCCATTGGTATATTTTAAAAACTGGCAAAAAATTTAATGGCTCAGTAACATACTGCTGAAGTGTTATTATTAACGTTTAAGTAGAGTATTGAGTAGTAGTTTAAACGCTGGTAATCAGTGGTGATTTATAAATAGGCGTTACATACTGAATACAGTTTACTAGTCAACTTACCGTAGCCTTAATGGTAATTACTTGCCAGTGGGATCTGGCAGTCTACCTTAGAAGAGTCTTGTTTTGCAATATGACTTAAGACTTTAGACTAAGTGATTGCAACATAGTTTTAACATCTTAAATCTACCAGCATAATCCATTGCATCGCTGTAATTAAAAATTTTGGTTAATTACAATAGCAAAGAACATTGCAGCAATAACTTGATCATGGTTCAAAAAGTTCTGAGAATTTTGGTGACGTGTAACAATTAAGTTGTTTTATTCAATTTTTTAGATATTTGGGCGATTGGTTGTATTTTTGCTGAGCTTCTTACGTCAGAACCAATATTTCACTGCAGGCAAGAAGATACAAAAACTTCTAGTCCTTATCATCCTGATCAACTTGATAGGTAAGTTATAAATAAAGCTTTCTGAGCTCTTTGTTTTTGAATAATGTATTAAATTTTGCAATCGTAGGAATTAATGGAAGTTCCTGTTCAAGAACTTCCATTTTGCTTTCAGTTTGCTGGTTTAAAGTTATCTTTGAATTTCTACAAAATTCAATTTCAATTATTTGCATTGCTTTTAAGAATATTTTTTAATTATTTTACTATTGCTTTACAATAGTTAATGTTCTAGTCGGCAGTGTGGCCGAGAGGGTTAAGGCGTTGTTTTAAGACGACCTTGATCAAATGATTTGGGTTCAATCCGCACCCTGGTCACGTTGTTATGTTCTTGGATAAGATGCTTTGCGATGATTATCTGTGCTTGGTGTCTTTGAACAAGCAGCAAATTCAGTGGACAAGAATTCGAAAAAAATCCACAGGAACATTGAATCATCGGAAACTTCCAAGCAGGTGCGGATTCCTCCAATCATGAAGTAGTCTTTGCAATGAAAAGTGCGCGGATCGTCCGATAAGTTAGCGTCTGACGCTGTGCAATGACAGGAGGATAAATTTGCGCTACAACAACAACAATTAAAAATATTTGTTTTAGAATTTTTCAAGTGATGGGATTTCCTCAAGAGAAAGATTGGGAAGATATTAAAAAGATGCCAGAATACAATAATTTTCAAAAAGATTTTCGTAAACAAAATTATGCCAGTTGTTCCTTGGTAAAATATCTCGAGAAACACAAAATCAGCAAAGACAGCAAAAAAGCAGCTTTAGTAAGTGCCATAGGAAAATGTTGACATGAGATGACAGTATCCTTGTCAATTGCTCAATTGCGTAGCATTTCATACTTGAGCTGGTGGAAATGACTTATGCCTAAGATTCAAGTTTTAAAACAAACTATTGTCAAGAGTTTTTTTTTCACGGGAATAGCCTTGCTATGTAGGAGACCAAGAAAGCAATAATATTGTATCTTACCTACAGGTTAATTTTGCTTTTTTGCATGAAATTTGATTTGCCCTACTAAGAAAAATTTTAATTCTGCTATTGCAACTTGATCTTGAATATAAGTTGTACTTTTTTTTTGTATAAGAACGCGAGGTATGTTTTGCTCAAAATTTTGGAACAAGTTAAGAACAGTACTAGGCATAGGCGTCGATTTTTTTGTTGATTGCGCAAATTCCGGGGGCGAATTGTTTTTGCGAAGTTTGGTTGAACTTCATAATTCTGTTTCAGTCCGAAATTTTGCCCCCAAATTTAGGTGAAAACCAAAAAAAAAGGTCTTCGCCGCATTGTGGTTCTATCTCAGTCCGGAATTTCGATTTCTTGTAGCCAAGTGGGTATTAGTTGCCAAAAAACCGAAGGGGCCAGACTTATTTCGCCCCCTTCAGTGTCAGACGTGAGGGGGCGGCGCCCCCCGGCCCCCCCCCAAAGTCGACGCCTGTAGTACTAGGCTTAGCATGAAAAAAATTAAGAACATTGCCGAGCACAACGTATTTCTTAGAAATCAGTAGCCTAGAGTTTTCTTGGCTTGTTTATATTGGCATTATTGATTTGCGTAACAGTAGTCATGAAGCATGATCAATACCAAAAGGCAAGTTTTACCAAGCAAGAATACATATGTGTGACTTTTTTCTCCGATAAAGCTAAGAACAAATGTGGCTGAAAATTTAAGAACAGCCTCATTTGTTCTTGACTTTATCGGAATTCATTGGTTCTTACAAAAACGAAGTATAGTATATGTAATTTCAGTTATCAAAGCTTCTTATTATGGACCCGCTTAAAAGGATCACATCTGAGCACGCGAAAAATGACCCTTACTTTTTCGAAGAACCACAAAGAGAAAAAGAGTGAGTTGGTGTTCAATAAATTTAGGTTGTTAAAGCAATTTTTCGTTTTTAGTTTGCTGTCATTTATAGCGGAGACGCTACAGATTTCCTCCGTCCGTATTGTTGCGACATAGCAGCTTACAGGCCATCAAAACATCGGTTTTTACTTCGAAAACATCCAAGTCATCATAACATTATTATGCCTTCTTCGAAAACTTAACGTCAAGGTCACCACTGGGGCAATAATGTAAAAACAATACACCCCAATGCGTTCTGCTTGGTCGACAGTCTACGATGCTATAATTCTGTTTTGTTTTTGTTTTTTTCTTTGCAAGACCAACTTTTCTTATGAAGTTGTTTATTTTTCTTTCTTGATGTTGTAACTGTATCGCTAGAATTAAAAATTGAACTAGATGGGAGCTTGTTGAAGAGCAACCCCTTTGAACGACCGACGCAAATATCTACAGATTTCAAAAAAAACTAGCGCCCTAGCTTGAGCCATTCAAAGATTAACTTTGTATGGTCCATTAAGGTTTCCTGCGAGATGGTACCCCGAAACTAATCAAAGTATTTGTTTCTTAAACGTTTACTGATATCAAAAAAAAACTGGCACCTGAAGTTAAGCCGTTCAAAAAAGTGATTTTGGGGGGGTAGCCCCAAACTATATCAAAATATTTGTCTGTTAAATATCTACTGATATCAAAAAAACAAAAAAAAACTGGCACCCTTGGTTAAGCCATTCAAAAAACTGATTTTTGGTGGTTCCATTTGGAAGGTCCCCGCGGAAGTGGTATCCCCAAACTATGTCAAAATAATTGTCTGTTAAATATCTTCTGATATCAAAAAACCTGGCACCCTAGGGTAAGCCGTTCAAGAAATAGATTTTTGGGGGGTCCCCTGGGGGGTGGTACCCCAAACTACGCCAAAATAGTTTTCTGTTAAATATCTACTAATATCAAATAAAACTGGCACCCAAGGTTATTGGGGGGGTTCCGTTCAAAAAATGGATTATTGTGGGTCCCGAGGGGGTGGTACCCCCAAACTATCTCAAAATATTTATCTGTTAAGTATCTACTGATATCAAAAATAAACTGGCGCCCTAGCTTGAGCAGTTCAAAAAATTGATTTTTTTGTGGGGTCCCCGGGGAGGTGGTCCAAAAAGATTTTGGGAGACAAAATGGCGTTTGCAGCTCAACAACTTCACAAAAATTAGATTTCGATGTTTTGTGGTTTAGGAGAACAAGAGCGTACAAGATTTAGGAAGAAAAAAAGGGAAAAAAACTCATCGCGGCCAAAAGTGGGTTGGTAGAGATAAAAGGGTATGTTAAGACATATAACCTTGTGAAATATTTTTTACCAAACTTAAGCCGTTTTTCAATGAGACCGCTTTTTGCGCCAAATTTTCGTTGCGATTTTCGAGTCTTAAAACCAAAGTCACCAGACTAATTGCCTCAAAATTTGTTACAAACATACAACTCATTAATCTCAATCTGCAGTCAAAATTTCATGTAGCTAGACCCAACCGTTCTCGAATTACAAGCAAAAGTCTAAAACTTCGCACTCATTAGTTTGAAAATGGCCGAGTAAAAACAAAGGAACACGCGACGCGAGCGTCGGTCGTTCCAATTATTTTTATTTGTGATTTGTCAGTTGCAATGGTGACGTTGCTGTTACAGATAAGAAATATATTGTCGGCATTGGAACTTAGTTTTAAAGGAGATTAACGCTGATAGCTTATTTTGAACATGCTGTAGTGTTTTTGGAAGCGGGCCAATACCCTATCCGAAGCGTGAATTTTTGACAGATGACGATGGAGACGATAAAGACAAACTCAAAGCCAGAAAAGTAAGACTTTGAGCAAAACTCGAGGGCAGGAATTCTCGAAATCTTCATCCGCTTTTTTATGGCAGACTTATTGACTTTCACTATAGTTTGCAATATTTTATTGATTTTACGGCATAGGTTTTCTAACTGTGTGCTGCCAGAAAGTCGCAGGTATGCCGTAAAACTTCTTACTAGTACCGCCTGCCACTGCCAAAGACTAACAGTCATTTGATCTTAGGCTAGCTTCGATTGAAAAAATTTCTGAGTGAATTTGTGAAAATCGAAAAAGCATCGCTGCATCAGTAGCGTGTTGAGACCATGCTTGCCCACTGCCCAGTCCTCTCACTTTGGGTCGTCGCTTAATACTGGTTAAAAAAAAGGAATAATTCTAGCGAGAAAAAAACATCGTACCGGTGGGATATTCAGTAGTTTAAATTATTGCAGAAAAACTGTTCAACCGGCTGTTGGGTGAGGTGGGAGTAGATTTAAAATGTTTTTCAACCATTATAAACACGGTCTTGAACAGAAACGAAGGCTAGCTCAAATTCCCACCATGCTTAGTTTTATCGGTCGCACGGCATGCAAAACAATGGTTCATATAATAATAACTGCTTTCACTCCTGTTGTGGACCATGTTTAATTTGAAAGTTTTAGTCTGCTCAAAGACGATGTCCTTATGCAGAAATTTGAACAAAAATACTCGTAAAATTAGGTTATTTTAAAATTAAAAATTTCTAAACGTTTGAGGCTTTGCCATTAGATCCCGTTCTTGTTCGTGTAGAGCAGAGATGTCCTAACTTTTTTTGAAAGAATGGACCGCATTGGCTTACTTTTGTAGAGGAACGGGCCGCAGAAAACGTTTCTCTGCCGGAATTTTAGGTGAAGACCAAAGCAAAAAGTCTTCCCCGCTTTCTCATGTAATTTTTGCCCTAAGTTGTCTTCCATCCGCCCTATTATAAATCAACTTAGTTTCCAAGACCATTCGCGAGCCGCAATTCGGGCATCCCTGCTTTAGAGCCTCCCTTTTCAAAAATTTTGAAGCGCGCTGAAAAACGTAATACATAAGAGAGTCGGTGTGCCGCGATGATATTCAGATTTTTTTGATGTGACGCAGCGACAAACGTTTAAAAACCTCTAGTACGATTATGGCGGTGTCCCACGGGCGATATTTTGCTTGCAACTAGGTACGGTTTATAATCGTACATTGTTGTACTTAGTCTAAACATCGATCTTAACATCCGTTCTCGTAGGCACTCGTAGATTTTTGCAGCCTTCTCAAACACTGTTGAAACGTTTTTGTGTTTTTAGCGTGTTTTCGCCATTTGAAAGAGACCACAAATAATAATGTAATATTTTCAATATAATATGACTGATTTATTAACCATACTACGTTGAAAATTATTCATACAAAATCAAGATTGATAAAATTCGACATTTGTGTTTTTTGTTAAAGTATACACCTCTTTTAGCTCTGTACCTTGAATTAATACCTGTTTGTGACATTGCTAACACCTGCCAAACAAGTGATTCAAAAATGCCGCCTGTGCGAACAAAATGCGGTTACATATGAACGAAACTTTTTTTTTCTTGATTGTTTATTGCCAAGCTTGTGGAAAGGTGCAATTATTTGATTAGTTCTGAAATTTTCAAACTATTTTTCCAGGGAAAAGCAATCCACGACTGTTTTATTATTTTCGCAAAGGTACGATGTTATTAGTGAGACATTAACGCTAAAAATTTAACAAAAAACAAACAAGCAAAAGTGCAGATAGTCGCAGGTTACTTATCGAACCTTGTTGCAAGCAAAGTTTTGCTCGCAGGATACCACCATAAGTAAAGGATTTTTTTTTCAAGAATGCACAAAGCAATCTACATTATACGTCATGGACGTGAATGCATATGCTGGAAGGCAAAAGGATGCTCTTTCAAAAGCTATTTGAAAAAGCAAGATGTAGGTGTTATCTCTCTTCTAATAACAGAACATCCGCAAATTCGTTCCGAAAAACGAGTACAACTAGCTGGTTGCATTTAAAGACAGTGTGTACTGTACGCTGCTACGCAGTTCGTACCTGCGCAATCAATGTTTCACATTCAAAGTAATTTAAAAATACTTCTAATATTTTTTAATTAAGCACGGGCAAGCACGTGACAAGAGTATGATGCTTAGCGATCAATCAGGTCAGCCTTCAGCAAAGCGATTAAAAATGAGTACTGGAAAAGATGGACAAACCGCTAGTCTTCATCACCAGCAGGTGGGTATTTGATTTTTGTCGATGAATTTACGCTTGAATAGATTTCGGAAATGATTGAATCTTCGCAGCGAAATAAGGAAACAATTACGTTGATGGTAGCAAAATAGTTTCGGCCAAGGTTTCAACGGCACGATGTCTCGATTCAAATGACCGACAAATTAAAAAGCTTACAGAAAATTAAAGGATCAACTAATCAATCAAAACATTACGTTTTTGAATTTGAGTTAATAATTTTGCTCAGGCCAAAGTAATGGAATCATCGGTATTGTCCGCTTCGACCGCATTATGTCCTTCACGATTCAAACTTCCGTATAGTATTTACACCAGGATCTCGGTTCTAATCTTAGTACACTGTGTACCTAATAATTTTAGAAAACTTTGTCAATAATAACCAATGCAGCGTTAAAATCGACTTTTGTCCCCTAAAAAGCTTCTTAAATTTTACAAAGTTTAATTTTTGTGTGCAATTTTTAAATCATCACCACTATGTTACTCGTATATTTTGCAAACAGTCAATGCGGAGTGGTGGTCCATTCCATCACGACATGAATATGGGTGGCAAATCCGGATCGGTTAGCATGCATCAATCGAGTGCATTCTCTGCTTCGGGTAGTCGACACAACAGCCAGCTGTCACAGCATCATCATTGACAACCTACTCGCCGATCAGCCGACAATATTGAGCTAAGAAATTTTTCATTCAACGTTGAAGACAGCGGGTTGTTTCGGATGAGTGATACTTGCGATGCTGTATGATATCTGTGAAGGACGTTCTGAAGAGACCGGACAAAGTTTCACTCGCTGCTGCCAGTCGATCAAATTAGAGCGTCTCTGTCATAAGAACTTTACATTTAAAAAAAAAGCTTTTGCGTCATTAGGGGAAACACTATCATCAAAAATGTGTTGTGAAGACTTTTACTGTAATAATGCTGCAATACGTACGTTCTTATGGCAAGGTGCGGTTAATTCGTGGAACAAATACCATCTTAGTAGCATAAGAATTGAGCTTTGTTTCAATACGTTAATTGTGAAATTAGTGCAGCAAGTTTTCATTATAGCAAAAACTGCATTGCCTTCAGGGTAGATAAAAGGAGTGTTTTTTTTTTCAGGAAATCAGATTTTTTTTCTACAATTTCGGAGCTTGGAAGGGGGGCACTACAGCCATTGTTTTGCTTACTAAGTGATGCTTAAATCAATTTATTTTAAACATATTGGTTAAATAATACTTGAATCATAAAATTTTTAAAAGGTGAAATATCCAGCTAGGATTATAGTCAAGTGCAATTATGAAAAAAAACAGGTCTTACCCAAAAATGTTGCAACAAAAGGTTTCTTGACTGATATTAATGGTATTATAATAGCTTTACTAAGTAATATGCTAAAAGTCTTTAAAAGTCAGAGCCTGCAAAGTGTATTAATTTTGTGATTAAACTTCGGCTTTGCTATCATTTTTTCCTTATTTTTAAGTTTTATGTTATCTTTTTGATTAGCTGATTAGCAAAACCTTAGTGACCGAATGGAATCATAATTGTCTAATTTGTCTTAGAGCTGTGATGTGATGTTATCTGCAACAAAAATAATGCTGCATTATGATAGAAGCTTATAAAGATCGACCATTATAAGAAATTAATCTTTGCATTGTTTGAAATATTTAAGTCAAACATAAAAACTTAATGGTAATGGGGACTAGCTACTAGCTAGGTTATGAAGAATAGTATGGATAAAAAATAACCACAAGATATCGAGATCTTTTAATGGCTTACAAAACTTTTGCTCAATAAAATTTCTCAGTAACTTTATTGTTTGGATAAAACGTGTTTTTCTATTTATGCCCGTTTGTAACCTTTTATAATTTGTTTTCTCGGACGAAATTATTACATAAATGCATTAAAATAAGCAAGTACGTTTAGGCCAAGGTATAGGAGGGTCCCAACCAGAAGAGCTGTAAATAGGGTATTTTTTTAGTTGGAGCAAAGAATGCAACTTTTTTTCTCTCTGTTTTATATTTGTCTTCGTATTGAAGTAAAAAAGACATTGTATGCGGATAACAAGCATGTCTGAATTAATTTGCAAGCATGATATTTGTTTGAACTGGTGTCAGCAGTCGGACAGAATTTTGAAAAGTATGAAAAAGTATAAAAAATTGGCGGTTTTTCAGCTTCAAAAATGTTATGCTCTTGTTACGATCGTATGTGAAAAGAAATGTGCTCTTTCAGGCTCAATATGGCTATTGGGCACTTACAGTATTTTTATCATGCACTTAAGCTTTTCGTTTACTTGAAATGATAAGTTGTCCCATATTATGTAACATCGTAATCTTGCGCATCGAAAGCATTTTCCCCAAGTAACAAACAATCTTGCATCATAGCTTCGCCCAAAGCCCTGTATATAATCTCTTGTCGTCTGTGATTTCTACTGAAAGCCGGTAAAGCAGTTTTTTCAAAAGAGAAATATTAATTTTCAATATTTGTGGTTTTTGTGTTATAAAGGCCCCCCTCTGTCATTTTTCAAGCATCATCAAAATTGATAAACAAATAGTTTTCAAAAAAGTCACCAAAAGATCTCATTGTCTTGGGTAGCTTTTTCCCATCCTTTCCTATGGTAATCTTAACTTATTTAAATTCAATCGCAACAATTATTTTCATATATCATTTTTTATATTATTTTATATTTTAGAGTATCTAAGATCTACAGTAGCTTAAGAATATTTTAGCTGGAAAAATAGATAGTTGAAATGTCCTCAGTTTTATTGGTTACGATGTTCCAAGTTTAGATTAATATAATGCAAAACCAAGGCTTGAATATACTTTAATTTACAAATTGAAATAAATACAAAAAATATGCTGTATTTATGAATTAGCGAAAAAAATTAATTTCACTGTTGTGTTAAAAACTTCCCCAATTGGTCACAACTTTTAAAAAAATTGTATTATTAGTTTGCCAAAATCAAGAATAGATCCAGGCCCGCTAGGGTATATCTATTAGATTGCTGTGACGTTTGATATTTCATAAAATCACGTACTAAGTTTTGCATTTTACCAAAACGTGTTTTAGTTTGCAAAAATTCTTTCAATGTAATTAATCTTATGTTTTCATGAAGAGCCAAAATTACTGCCTTATTATTATTGACGTCATCATAAGAATGAATTATCATATCTATTTTATCGAATACAAAAATAAACGTTTTGATGTTAAATTATATGTTTTTTTTTGATTTTTATTCCACACAAAGGTGGAAAATGACGTCATCAAAGAAAACACATTTTGCATGGTCAAATTTTTACATCCTTGGTATGCCAATTAGAGGCTTTAATTCTTTGGATATCCGTTGAAATATATTTTGCTGCAATTTTTTTGTTTAAACCATAAATGCACGCGACTTACGTGCAAAAGATTAATAAAAATTTACAACATATCTTCACCAAATTCCAGCTTTCTACGATCTTTCTCTTCAAAGGTATTTCTTTTCAAATTTAAGTGATCTTTCCAGCAGTGTTGCAAGTTAAAATGTCATTTTTAGGAATTGGGATATCCTACCTAACTTAAAAAGTTTTTTTGCTGTAGCACTAATTCATGCTGAAGCCGTACATTTAAAGGCGGTGAATCATCCAGCCAATTCCGGTGGTTTACAATAGCTAAAATTGAACTATAATTTTTGATATTTTTTTGTTTTGATTTTGGGGTTGCGTTTGCAAAGATATTCAACAACTACAAAAAGATGTCCCCCAAAAAAAGTTTTTGGAAAGTCTGAGTTTTGATCTTCCCGCCAAAACCACAGTTCTCTAAACTATTAGGCCTACTGTAATCGTATTAAACTATTAGGCCTAACTATCTCTAAACTGTTAGGGCTAATAGTTTAGAGATAGGTAGGCCTAAACTATTTAGAAATAAACCATCTCTAAACTATTAGGCCTACCACAGTTCTCTAAACCATTAGGCTTACTGTGGTTTTGGCGGGAAGAACAAAACTCAGCGTTTCCAAAAACTTTTTTCGGGGGACATCTTTTTGTATTTGTTGAATATCTTTGCAACCGCAGTCCCAAAATTTAAAAAAGAAATATCAAAAATTATAGTTCAATTTTAGCTATTGTAAACCACCGGAATTGGCTGGATGATTCACCGCCTTT
This sequence comes from Trididemnum nubilum, assembly GCA_963965965.1. Taxonomy (NCBI): domain Eukaryota; kingdom Metazoa; phylum Chordata; class Ascidiacea; order Aplousobranchia; family Didemnidae; genus Trididemnum; species Trididemnum nubilum. The sequence continues at coordinate 29,007,015 of OZ014474.1, forward strand.
AAGGTATGTGCTTTCAAACCAGTTTAAAACATGTCTTAAACATGATTTTGGAAAAGATAAATTTTAACTGTTGGGGCGATCTAGCTTTAAAATGAAGTATCTCAAAAACATTAAGTCGTAAAAGTTGAAACTTGGTGAAGATACGTTTTGGATTATTCTTTATCTTTGCACGTAGCCCTAGCTGGATGCTTCCCCTCTTTAACTTAATCATACAAACTACGTCACTAGTCACTACAGTAGTCGCATTTTTTGCTGAAATTGTATCGGCGGTGTAAATCGGTCTTAAAAGGGCATTGAAGTCGTGTTTTTCACTGTTTACCAAAATGTTGTAAATGCAACCTTACCAAATTTAGACTTTCTACGCCTTCTCTTGTTTAAGATATTGCAGTTCAAATTTAACAGTATATCTCTTACTCAGTATTACCATTTTGTCAGTTCTGTGCCAGAAAATTAAGTTTTTGAAAGCTGGCTTACATTTACGTGAAAAGCAGCTACTTCACAGTTTTGACCCTTTACATTGGCAACAGCTCTGCTGCAAAGCACTCATATCGAATGAGGAACATTCAATAACTTTTGAAATTTTGTTTTCAGTTGGCAACCCTAGCAAAATTTCTAAGGAAAAAACCCTTGGTAAGGGGAAATCTAAACTGTTTTGTCTCGGTAAAGGAAGGTCGTAGAGAAAGCTAAATTTTGGTAAAGTTGGTTTTCAGAATTGTCCAAAATTTTTGAGAGAAAACTGAACAAAAGTATTTTCGACTTAAATGCTTTTTTTTAAGATTAATAAGTTAAATTTGGGTAAAAAATCAAAGGTTATGGAAAGAAATAAGTTATTTTATTACTAAAGTCTATTGAAATTTTACAATATTATCATTAAAATTTCATTTATTTGAGCTGGTTTTTTTAGTTGATTGAAATTGAGGTTTAAATCATTGATTTAAATCAAATAACCCATATTGCTTTGTTTTTGATACTTAATTGATGAAAATATATTGTTAGTGTTTGTTTAAATCGGACCCAAAGCCTAGCAACCAACTTGATGTATCAACAGTATTGCGCCGGAAATAAAAAGATCACCGTTGTGCATAACGAGCGATTGTTGTTCATTCAAATCATATATCAAGTTTGTCAGGAGCACCAAACCCTCAAATTTATGGTTGACTGCCCATTTTAGAAGAACGAGAACAAGGCTACTCCCAAAGATAATCCGACAAAAGAAAAGGGTGGCAGAAATTTAGCTTTGCAGTAACATGCAATCCGGCACAACCAGCAGGCCCCCAACCAACTGACCTTGCAACTGGACAAATTTGAACCCAACAAGCAAATAAGGACAATTTTTCCAAAACACTGCTCAGGACTCAAGTTTCGCTTAATTCCAAAGCTCATCAGCATGGCTTGCAAAACCAGAATGCTGACAACTCCATGATCGAAAGCCGAAACAATCCTGGTAAATTAAGGAACCAAAAAATGAAACTATTTTTTAACACACTGAACAAAGGGTATACACTATACAGTGGGCATTGAACAAAGGGAACAAGTGACTAACCGAACACAAAGTAGAAATGCAAAAAGGAAAGGCCCTATTGGATGAAGTAACAAAACGCATTAACAGCACATAGCCCCTACGATAATGTTCATAAACATGCTATAGGAGGACAAAGCTGCAGTAAGGACTGGGGAAGATTTGCCTATCAAAATCGTTCGTTCGCACCATACCTTTTGCGTCTGTGTAACGACACCCAACGCAAACCACAATCAAAAATTGATAAGTGGCATCAAACCCTCGAATTTATTGTGATCTGCGAATTTTAGTGTATCGACCACAAGGCTATTTACAAAATGATAAAAATCTAGCTCCTCAACAACTTGCAATTCAACACAACTCAGCGGATCCTTTTTGTTTTCCAGTGTACGCGGTACACGTTGAAAAATAATTTTATTTGCTGGCTCCTTAAGTTACAAGAGTTGTTTCTGTTTTTGATCATGGATTACCAGTATTTTGGTTTTGCTAGCCCTGCTGATGAGCTTTGGAATTAGCAAAATTAATGCTGGGTTTGAGTAAGTATATTTTGACCTACTTAAAGGAGGACAGAAGGCAAAATCAATGGGGGCATCAAAAATCAGAGAAATTGTATTAGATTAGCGTTGACTCGATCCTTCTTGACACAGCCGTTCCAGAAATATTCTACTTCAAACACGACGTAGGAGCCTCTACTCATTTATTGTCGATTGGCAACCCTGTCGTTTATAACATCGGCGACGCCATCTTAGTTCTATCCTAAGGCAACATCGCAATTAGGCTAAGCCACAGTGGTCTACTGAGCTATTATAGGTTAATACGGGCCTCTGTGGGATAGGCTACTGCACTGAAACGTCAGGGTTGTCAATAGAAATTATGATTTGGGAGGCCCCTGCGTGATGTTTGGAATTGAATGTCTTTAACGGGTAGGTCAAGAAGGATGGAGTCGACGCCAACCTAAACTTTAGAAACCCCCACTGATTTTGCCTTGTTTAAGTAATCTCATCCAATAAACCTTAATAAAATGTTATTAATAAATGTAGTATATGTAATGAGATTGTGTGTACTGCAACCCTGTATTTCTTTTTTATCATGTTCGTGCCTTTTTTCAATCTTACGCAAGTAACTGTTGACATAGATAGTCACCTGTTACTGTATGTTGTGCTTAAAAAAAGCCCGATTTTTTTATCATATAAAAGTGTTTTCCGCTCTTTTCCGAATAAATTTATTGATGTTAATGTTTCAGATTCAAAAAGTGAAAATACTTCAGTACCGGTACCATCGTAGAAATTTTAAATTAGAAGCATTTTATGCCAAAAAGATGATCAAACTTTTATATTAAATTCATGAAAATGCATCAACTCACAATAACTATAGCATTTTATGAAGCAACAAAAGAATGCCCCAAAGTTTAAAAAATTTAAACTCTTGTTTAAAGTTTTTTCCTCCTTTGACAAAAGCAGAAAGGTATTTCAAAGCTTGAAAATTTTTTCAAAATTAAGATCACCATTAGATGATGAAATGCTAAAGATAATATAAATTGTATTAAACGTTTATTGTGATATACGCACTGTCGGCACCAATATATTTAGATTGTCCGCGTTTCCACAAAATATTAATCAGAAGCATTAGCTTTTAAACAGTAATTTGCAGAACCAGAATCTAATATTTTTAAATATCTGACGAAATTCAATGAAATAATTTACCAAGTCTTCACGGGTTTACCAAAAAACTATGAACAGGTTAATTGGGTTTTAGGCCGCATGATGTATACCAAATTGTATTTTAAAAATTAGTTAATTTTCGAATATTACTTATTATTTGAGTATTTTTTGAAGTCTTACTTGAACTCAGCTCTAAGCGAAACTCGCGTAAGTAAGTAAATTTTTTTTGGGCTTCATCCACGTACGATCACAAAACAAAGCGTGTAAACGCTCAGTAGTAAATTGATTTTGCAGCTTCGCAGGCGCTCCTTAATAACTCCACAGAGTCCCAAGGAGCACCGAACAATCGTGAGATAAACTAGTCCAGGCGCTCCTTGTCATCGTCGTTTCAACCACGATCAAGGGAACATTCATAATAATGTTACAATGTAAGCTGTGCGGTTAACTTTAAGCAGAAAAGGAAAAACAAACAGGAAATAACCAGACAATTAGTGGTCAAAATAAACTAATAATGTCAAATACACAGAAATCAAATTACATTAATTTCTTCTATGAAACAGAATACAGTTTGGTTACCGCAAAAAGAACCACACCCAATGTCAATACTCTGCTAGGATTTTTTCTTTGAAACACTTTTTGAAGGAATTAACATTTTTGTGCTAAATGTCTTCAATAATTTCAACCCGAAGTTGGGCTCCTTGGAATTCTATTTTTTCGCTATAGTTTTAGAAACTCGAAGTAGAAAGTAGTTAAATTTAGGGAGTTTTCTTGTTCGATGAAAATGTATTTGCGCAATTTTATTAAATTGTTATTGGAACGAAAGTGGCAATTTATTATTGTAGATATTATGGTTACTCTTTAGTTGGATACAACGTTGCTCTGTTTTTAGCCAATTGCAAGGAAAGTTTGTTAATATGAACAGACCAAGTCAGTTTCTCATCAATATAATCATTAACGACGTCATTACGTTTAGTGCTTTTTGATTCATGACTATCGTGAACTTAGTTTTGATTGATAGGTGTTGATGTTCGTTGCATAACAAATAGGTCGTTTTTGAATAATTTAAGGATTATTCAAAAAATAATCCGTAAATTATTCCTGCACTAGGCAGGACTTTGGAAATATTGCTTCGGATTTGCTTGTTGGGTTCAGATTTGTCTAGTCTCATAGTCAGTTGTTTGGGTGCCTGCTGGATGTTGTGGATTGCAGGTTGTTTTGGAGCTGGATTTCTGCTACGCTTTTCACTCGTTCGTGTCACTGTATACCTTTGAGGTTTTTCTTTTAGTGTCATTACGGTATGTGTATCAGATTTTGCATTTATGCCTGAATTCTTGTGCATTTTTAAAGATGCGTTTGCTCAAAAACTAGCCTTAGTCTCAGTTGTAAATTTTATGTTTACAGTCCAGTGGGGTTGGCAGAATTTTGTTATGGGGGTAGGCTTTTCTCAAGAATTGATGTAAAGACAAAAATCAAAAGATCTTCATTTCAGCGAAACGGCAATTTGGTCGGGGGTCGTGAATTCAAGCACTTTTTGCCATATTGGGCTGTAAATTGCCGGTTAACTGCCAGGAGGAAACAGGGGGGTGGGGCATCGCTGATTTTTGGCGGCGAAAAGCATACAGTGCAGGGTTTTCGATAACCAAACGACTGCCACTTTGTCTACGCTACTGTTCAATTTGATTTAAAAAATTTTCCACATTTTTACTTTGATAATGAAAACGTATTACCACATTTTGTGTTATATTGCGCATTAGAGGGCTTATCATCGTTTTTAAGTGGGATGCCGTAGTTCGATTTCCGAACGACGAATTTTATTCGCAAACACGTTGATATAATCAAACGTTACACGATTCAAGTAAAATCTTATTAATTAGTATTACAGATGCTTATTATTTTGCATAAAACGAATTGTGGGATTTTGTTGTTTTTTTTGTTGTTGAAGTTTTTCGCATCGTTTTTTTTTTCTTTGCTTCGAAATTTAACTCAATTTCTGACTTTTGGTGGTTTTGGATATGAAAATTATGTAAATTTTTTTGCTATCGAGTTTCGATATTGTATTTTTCTGGGAAGATATCCTATTGCATGTTTTGTTTTACAGACAAGCCGTAGTTCAAATACATTAGGTGAATACATTAGAAAGATTTTTGTGATTATACAATTCTGTCTTTATGGATTCAAATGACGTTTCAGTTGATGATGCAGAAAAAATAGCAGAGGATATGAATGAGCAAAATTCTGAGGAAGAGTGGAGTGGTGCTGAAGAGGAAGAAGAAGATGGGGAAATTGACCCGGAAGAATGGAAGCTGGTAGATGAGGAGTACATCACCGTGGATTTGATTGGATTGATAAAAAACAACGCTTTAAAAGACTGCGAAAAAAATGAAATTAAGCTGATTGGATTATTCGATGAACATCCCATGCTGCAGATCGGAAAAACTCTTTTCATCGGTGACAGAGAGGAAGTTTCGGGAACAAATGCCCTGTTTCAAGTTGAAAAGCGCTCCGCGTCTGAGGAATCTGATGACGACGAAGAATTGGCGGCGACGACAGAAAAAGCGCCGGAAAACAAAGTTGAACTAAAGTGTACCACTAGAAAGAAATTAGTAATGCGTCAGTGTTCCTTGAGCGAAAAAAAACAAATTTCTGAGACTTTATAGCGTTTTTTTTTTTTTTTTTGATGCACAATTGCACATGGCAATTGCTTTGCATTAAAAATGGTTTCTTAAAAAAAGGATGCAAAATGTGTATGCTTTTTTGCGTACGTATAGGACTTGCGAGTTGAACTGTGAGCTTGATCTCAAAACAACTTTGGTTGACTGTACTATAGCACTGTAGCTGCAATATTTACTGTTTATGTTATTCATTGAAATTGCTTTGCGCTCTTTTCAAAAGCTTTTGCCTCGTTTGGTCTTACGCAGCAGAAGTGGAGTCGAGGACACAATGCTCGAAAATCTTGTACGCTCTTTTAAATAACTTATTAATCAAACATCAAAATCTAATTTTTGTGTAAAGTTGTAGAGCTGCAAACGCTATTTTGTCTCCCGAATTTTTTTGGGGCCATTTCCCGAAATGGTCCCCCAAAACTCAATCTTTGAACGGCTCAAGCTAGGGCTCCAGTTTTTTTTTTATATCAGTGATATTTAAAGACAAGTATTTTGACATAGTTTGGGGGTACAACCCTCCAAATGGACCCCAAAAAAATCACTTTTTTGAACAACTTTAGCTAGGGTACTAGTTTTTTGATATCCGCAGGTATTTCACATACAAATATATTATAGTTTAGGGGTACCACTCTCTAAGGAACCCCTCAAATGGACCTCCAAAAAATAGTTATTTGAACGGCTTAAGTATGGGTGCTAATTTTGTTGATATCGCTGGATATTTAAGAGACAAATATTTTAACATCTTTTAGGGGTACCACTCCCCACATGGATTCCCAAAAATCAGTTTTTTGAACGACTTCAGCTAGACGACTATTAATTTTTGATATCAGTTAACATTTAAGAGACAAATTTAATTGACATGGTTTGGTTAAGGAATGCCACTCTCTCAGAAACCCACCAAAAATTATTTTTTAAACGACTTAATAGAGAGGTAATTGGTTTTTATATCAGTAAGTTTTTAAAAAATAAATATTTTGATATGGTTTAGCGATGACACCCCCTCCGTGGGAACCGATTAAATAAGTTAGATTCCTTAAATCTTTATTTTTTGAGCTGAAACAGTTTTTTTCTTGATATTTACTGAGATAAAAGTTTAGAATTGCGCTGTTATTATCGTAAAAAATAGATCTGGGACCAACTTACAGTGCAAAGTGAATAAATCTGTTACGGTACGTTTTTTTTTTGTGCATGTTTTGAATTTACGCTTAAGTTAAAATATACGCATTTACAGTCCTGATGGTGTAAGCTTTGACCGACAAATTCTACTTCGATAAAATTCAAAGATTTTTTCTGCTTGATTGCGTTTCAGCAAAATTGAATACATGCTGTGAGGCAAAACTGGGAGCACATGCCATTTTATTTGTTTTGATGCTTGTTGAATACCTTGTACACTTTCGAGGTTTCAACTAACTTTAGGGAATCATGTAATGGTATGCAAAATTAGTACAGCTCTTGGCCATTAACTGATTTTTTTCTGACAATATGTCCAAATTGCGTATTTTTTTTCTTGACATGAGGCAAATAGATCCTCAAATGCTGTTTTTTAAACAGTGCAAAATGGTTAATAAATATTTAAAAGGGGTGAAGCACGCAGCCAATTCCGGTATTTTAAAGTGGTTAAAATCAAAACATAATTTTTGAAATTTTCATTTTGGGGATGCAGTTGCTAAGATATTCAGCAAGTATAGAAAGAGATCCCCTAAAAAGTTTTAGAAACCTTGAGTTTGTTCTCCCAATTCGAATTTCTAGAAAAAAAAGGAAGGTTTACCAAAATTGGATAGGTTAATTATGTGATGTTACTGAAAAGGTAAATATTATTCAGTCTCTTTTTTTTCCCTGGAAGTTCAGGCTGAGATACAGAGTCAGAGTTTTCAAGCACTTTTTAGGGCAGATATCTCTTGTTGAATATATTTGCAACCTCAAAATAAGAACATAAAATTTTAAAAATATGTTTTGATTTTAGCTGTAGTAAACTACATGAATTGGCTGAATGCTTCACCCCCTTTAAAGAAATAAACAATCGGAGGGCCTCAATTTGAAAACTCCCCAAATGTGCACCCCAGCCATTGATTAATTAACAAATGGCTTGAGCTTGGAAGAATGTTTTTTTATTATCAGTTACTATATGGTCGATAGTTCTACTCTGTTTAATGTAAACCCTTCTGGATGGTCAAGAAGCAAATATTTTTAGTTGCTTTCTTTGCGGGAAAGCGAAAAGTTTTTTGAGAATCTTATTATTCAACATGCGTCGGTCGTTCAAAGGGCTTGCTTTATTATAGGAGATGGAGTAGAACTAATCGTGGCGTTGACCTGCCCAGTAGCGTACGTAGGATTTTCGAAAGGGGGGGGGGGGGCAGAAAATTTGAGAATAATGAAGACCAGAATGAAAATATCCCACTTCAAAACCCAAGTCCGTTTTCCTGCCCAAAATTAGGTGAAGACCAAAAAAAGAGGGGGGTTAGGCCCAAAATTAAGTGAATACAAAAAAAAGGTCTTCAGTCAAAAAAGAAAAAGGTCTCCACTCAAATTTAGTCCGGTTTTTGGCCCAAAATTACGTGAAGGCCAAAAAAAGGTCTTCGCCCACCGTTTTTGTAACCCTCTGCCCAAGTTACAAAGGGTGAGGCCATGCCGCAATTTCGCATACTATTTTATGCTATTTATACTCTCCTGGCGACCCAAAGGGGGGCCATGGCCCAATGCCCCCTAAATACGCCCCTGGACCTGCCTCCTGTATCTTCATGTTAAATTGCACACTAATATTGTTCTTGTAAAAAAGTGCTTTTTAATTTGTTAAGTTAAAATCCGCAAAAACTGCAAAATTCTAAAACTGTCGAAAATTTGAGATACCTCTTGAAAAACTCTTAAAAACTGTTAAATGTATAAATCTGTTTCGCCACGCCCAAAGCATGCTATATATAACTGAAAAGTTTGACGTCCTTTGTGGTCGACTCCTGGGAAATCATAACGACTTCCACTGGCAGTTAGGTGTCCAGATCAACCACCAACCCTGCAGCTGCAAAGCAGCTCGAGTCATAAGATGCACAAGCTGGACAGCACTGTTTCGAGCTTTTAGCTCTCATCGGCAGCCCTCAGCTTCTCTACTCAAAGGTATTCCCCAGCTGAACAAGACTCTTGGCCAAACTGGACAAACGTTCGGAATTTGGTTCTCTCGGATTTTAGACTCTAAACTGACAGTTTTGTCTTTTTTTTTCACAATTCGTTTTTCTGGAATATGCCGATTCGTCCAATCAGCGTTATTATATTTCTCGGTTCACTCGCGCTAAGAATATGTCCAATCAAATCAGTCAAAACGCGCGGCCGCAAAAAAAAACTTGGCTACCAAGAGCAAACTTTTTATCTTCAATCCTCTTCTCTTTTTTTTCCGCGCGTTTGTTTCTAACTTACGAAATAAAGAGTCTATGCTTTGATAAATAATCTCAATCATTGAAGCATTTGTACGCGTCGATCATCATCAGTTCGTTCACGCCAAACTCCTCAGCAAGCTCCCATCTAGTTTTGATCTCTGATTGCTTTACCAACTGATTCAGAAAGTCAGGTGCAGTACATGACACAAGAATTTAGCCAGTCTGTACTCTATAGGCGATGAACTTGATGCGATTCTGTTATGCACCAGCATTGTTCACCACAATGGTTGCTCGTGTATAACTACATAAAGTCAGGCCCGGCGCCACGGGGGGGCATTCCAAAGCCGTGCCCCCCCAAGCGAGGACTGTGCCCCGAAGAATTTTACAGGCTCGGGGCTATTGGAGTGCAAATCGAGGCCAAGACTCCCAAATTGGTGTTCACCGCCCGTACTTTCGTAATTTTTGTGGACTCACTCCGGATTTCAAAAAAGTTTTGGGACAAAGACTTCTTTTTTCTCTCGGTCTTCACTGAAGAATTCGTGAAAAATCGCAAGAATTTTGAGACGATAGCCAGAATTTGTGGAGATTTTTGAACTGAAGACTTTTTTTGTTTTGGTCTTCATCTTGTTTGTTTGATCCACACCGTAATAAATTTCTCGTGCCCCCGTGTCCCTCTCGAATTCACATAAATAAACTTTTCGTGCCCCCCAAAATTTATTTCTGCCCCCTCAGTCACGCTATCCTGGCACTGGGCCTGCATAAAGTGCATAGCCTGCAGACTGGCTGAATTCTTGTGTCCTGTGCTGCACCTGACTTTCAGGCATTTGGGAATCAGTTGGTAAAGCAATCAAGATATCAAAATGGTATCTAGTGCTTAGTTAAATTTATCGGTTAGGCACTCGTCAAAAGCAGTAGTGGGCAAATTATTGCATAAAACTAATGACACTACTTCACCAAAAATTACTTTAAAAAAGTAATAAAATTACCGTAGTAGTTACTAGTCAGAAAAAATAATGTGTCGTTACAAATTACTTTGATTGAAAAATCAGGCGAAAGAATAATAATAATCTATACATCAACATTTCCAATGGCGCTGCCCAAAAAAAAATTGTTTGATCTCGTTCGTGATCCAAGATCATTATAAAGTTATAGTTTTCATTATGCTGCATCTGCGATATGGTTCAGTGCTCACGAATATTCTTTTGATTAATGTAGGCCTATTTATTACTTCTGCGTTTGTACTGAATTGTTTTAAAGCTAGACGGGTTTGGAACTTCAGGTCTTTTGTTTCTGCGGTCAAGATGATATCATAGCAAGTCAGCTACCGTGGCTCCAGGTGCGCTGAAGCAAAATCCCGTTTACTTTATGATTCAAGAAGCAAAATTGAGCAATTAAATGCAGTGTTTAACTCCAAATTTATTGCATTTTGTCAGGTTTTGATTAATAATTTCCATTAAACAACACGCTTTCGGTAATTTTCTCATAAAAGCACTATCAAGATAAAAAGTTGAAAAAATACTATGTGATTTGTTTATTTATTTATTATTTGTCGTGTTCCGGTAGTGTTTTTTAATCTTTTATCTTGATAGTACTTCTCGGTGGAGCCTAGTTTACCGTGTTGCAAAATAGCACCATAGACCAGTAGCGTAACCAGGGGGGGCTCGAGCCCCCCCACTGGCTTGTGAAGTATGCAAAATCGCACGTTTTTGGTGCTTTTGAGGCCGATTTTTGGTGAAAAATTGAAAACAGCCCCCCCAAAAGAAATTTGGTGGCGAAGTTGTGAAGTACATGTCGTGATTCGGCCTGAATAAACGTTTGAATTTCCGATTTCAGCCGAAAAATCAGTCTCAATTTCGGTGAAGACCTTTTTTTTTTGGAGACCACCTGTTTTTGGGCGGAAAAAACGTTTGAATTTCCGAGCTTTCCGAGAAATTCCGTCTCAATTTTCGGACAAACCGTGTGATTCTGATTGAAGAACAATAAAAATTTGGGACAAGATCATTTGCACTTTTCTCACTCTTTCAAAAAAGCCCCCCCCCTTTTTTCAAATCCTGGCTACGCGCCTGCCATAGACTTTTTTTATTAGTAGACTGGAAACTAACAGTTTTGCCTTGTTTTCTTCGCAGTTCATTTGTTTTAGAACAGTGTGGTTCTCAACCTTTTTTGTATCAGGGCCAGATTTTAAACCTCTAAGTTTCAAAGAGCCGTATGCAGACAACGCTCGTTAAAAGGAGAAAACCAACTACTAAAATCATATTCAAACTTTATAAGATGTCATAAAAACGGCTGATAATATAAAAAGTCAATTGGTGAGGGGCACAAAACCCCAAATTTATGGTCATTTCCATTTCAAGAGATCGAGCACAAGGCTACTATCACAGGTAATCCGAAAAATGAAACAAAAATTAAGGTAAAGCAAGAAAAATTAAGCTCTTGAATTGCACGTAATCCAACACATTCTGCTTGCCATCTACCTAACAAACACGCAACCGGAATTTTTCAAAAGGTGGGTTTGCTTAAACCGAAGATAAAACGTGCATGCATCTCACAGATAGCAGTCTGGGCGGTTTTTGTAATTTTTTGGAAAAAAATAGTCATTTTAACGCCAGTTGTAAGACATTTCGTCGGTTCGCAGAGTCTGTTGAAAGAACTAATCGCGAAATTTTGCGGATTACTTTACAGTAAGTACAAACAGTGAGCGGATCGTTTTATAGTTAGCGTCTGATGCTGTCCCGTGACAAAAGGAAAAATACGCAAAGTAATTGAAAGCAGTTTGACAGAATTAAATTAACGGTGCAAGAAGTTCAGCTAAAAATTATAATGATCAAAAATACCCACTACCGGCGGTTTCCCCTTAATGGGTTCGTTAGTGTTGTAGAAACTTATTCAAATAGAACTGCGAACAACATTAAATTACACATCCATTTTAGCTTGCTCTGCCCCCCCTTGCTTCATGGTCAAGTACAAAACACGTTTAGAAGCATGTACTCGTATATTTGGACTAAATTTTCCTAGTGACTCGGCTAAACAGGGGAGATACTTCAACCCCTCTAGCCTCTTTGGTTACGCTACGGAAAACCAACTTACCATGGCACGAGGAAAATTTGCACCCAAAAGCAGAACAGAGACAATTTTATCAGTCTCAAGCACTGCCTTAAGCTCGAGTTTTGCTGATTTCAAAAAGGTAATTTCCAAAGCTTAGTCTGATGCATTTTTCTTTGTAGTTGGCAATGAAAGTATTTGTCATCAGCAGGGCTGGCATGAATCATAAAACTGGTAACTATGATAATATCTGCTGTAGAAGCAATGCCTACAATTTAAGGACCCAACAATTGAAAAGAATTTAACCTGAACGTAGTGAACAATTTGACAAAGGACTTAATGGACCAACCAAAAACAAAAATGGACATGGAGGAAGGCCCCAACCGGAAAAACTCACAAAGCACCTCATCAGCACAGAACCACTATAGGACAACATAGGTGGGCACAAGTTCGTTAATGCGCAAATAACGAAGCTAACTTTTTCATTCACTGGTTAAGTTTTTTTATGTTAACGAACTACATTAACTTCCGTTAAGTTTCGTTAACTAATGTTAAGGTTTTCATCGTTAATATCTTGCACCATTCATTCATCGTACCGGTACAAACCAGTTTGCACTGGTAACGCTTGTTGTGTATTAGCACGAGTTTTATAGAAGAAAATGCGAGGAAAGGAGCTCTTTTTTGTGGCAAATAATGAGCTACTTAGTTATTATCGCTGTTATTAATTATCGCTGCTCGTAATTTCCAAACTTTTCCGATCGCAGCTTTGTTAGTGCATTTGAACCGATTTTTTTCTTGAAATGAAATTAGATTCGACTGTAAAATGTAACATCCAAAACACAAAAATAGCTTTAAATTTTTCCTTACAATCAGCTTAACAGTGTCATTACGTATTGTTGCAGATTCAAGTCTTGAGTTTACAATTATGAGTATCGGAGTTCCAATCCAGAGGGAGCCTAAGGATTATCACTGTCTTGCTGTGCTAAAAAACTCAATTTTCTATCCAAAAAGTATATTTGTTCTTGAAAAACGTAGCGTAACTTAGGCAAAACGGCAGAAGAACAGTAACTAAGCACTAACAAAACAGCAAATTAACTTTTGTATAGAATCCGATCTCTAGGAAAACTTGTCAAAATTAAAATGGCCTGCTAGCAGATATGCCGAGAAACTAAGAATGACTAACCAAAAAATGTAACTAGATGTGGTGAGTGTATCACGTGATTAGATTCTATGCAAATTACGCGAATTAAGAGCGGAAGGCGCTCTAAAACTTGTTACAAACGTGCAATCTTTACAGAATTGCAGCAAATCAAAAACTACGCAAAACTGGTTGCTAAAGGCCAATTATGCTGGAACATGGCGGCCCCCTTGGAACGGAACATTATTTTGGAATTCCAAGAAACACAAATAACGTGGAAGCATAATTGATAATTGCTGCATAATAAGACAAGTGCGATCAAGGTGCAAGAAATTAGTTCACAACTTTCTTGGAAACATAGTGATTACAAAAACACAACAAAATTAAGAAACAGTATAACAAACAATCAATGATTTTTTTCGTAGCGTAAGCATCTTTGGTTAGGCTTGAAAGACGAAGAAGATTTCCATTTTGTAATAAATGTAACATTGGGATTGAAGTCCCTAGGCGTCATTTACTTTACAAGCAAATTTAAAAAGACACATAAAATGAAAAGTTCGCAATAGTAAAAACAATCAAGTCAAAGCACAAGTTCACAATGTCAGACGGGGGCTATTTTTTAAGGTCTCTCAAGATATATTTTATTTCACAAGACCCCGTATCTGGATTCCTAGCTAAAACAGCGACAGTGGCACGTCTAACAATTTCACGACCTTTCCGGGTTTCAGGGTGTATACAATGAATTCTTCCCAGGCGGTATGCTCCCCGTTTCGTTAGGTCTTCGGCGTCGCCTTCGACAAGAACCAACCGTCCCACTTCAAGATTATCCATTAAAGTCTTCCATTTATTTCGCCCCTGAAGGCAAGGGAGGTAGCCCTTCATCCACCTTTACCAAAACCGCTGAGCCAACGTAGCGCAATACTCATAATCACGACGCAAGTCCCTCCTGTCATGGAAAGCACTCACAGGAGTGTTCGGCGCAAGATGCTGACCCAAAAAACACGACAGTGTAAGCGGTGGCAGGTCGTCAGGCGTACTACTAATAGTTGTTAAAGGTCGGTCGTTTACGATTCTTATTGCGTCGGAAACAAAGATTTGTAATTCTATTAAAGAGGGCGTACGTCTGGCCTCTCCCACAACTTGGGTCAGCGCATTTTTAACTACTTTTGACCATCGGCTCCCAGCTCCCGGCCTGGCTAGGAGAGTAGGGAGGAATCCTAACCCAATTAATTGCTCGTTTCCGCAAGGAATTGTGAAACTCAGTCGAGTCAAGTGGTAATGGCAACTGTTTTTCAGCTGCACAAAACGACTTCCCATTGTTAGAAAAAAAGGTGTCCACAGGCCCTCGCAAATTTACAAATCTAGAGAGGGCCAATATAAAATTATTCAGGTCCAATTCGGTAACAATTTCCACGTGCACACAACGAGTGCACAGACAAGCGAATAGAAGACCCCAGGCTTTACAGACTTCTGCTTTGTTTGTACAAGATCGGGCCAAAATAATCAGTGCCACAAAATTTAAAAGGTTTATTCACAGCTGTAACTCGAAAAGAAGGCAAATCTGCCATCAGCTGTCTAATCGGTTTAGCCTTTTTAAGAGCACATTTACCACAGTCCGATAAATAGCGAGATTCCGTGTATTATCCAAAATCGTTGTGCGGTTTGCATTAATGTGTAGGACGGCCCAGCATGCCCAGCGTTTGAATGCTCGCTAAGCACGATTAACCTAATCAATGCATGACGTCCTGGCAAAATATATGGATGCTTAGTGTCAACAGGAAGAGATGAGGCGTTTTCCAACCTTCCTTCCACTCTTAACATCGAGTCAGATCCCACACAAGGGCGCAAATTACACAGAGTTTTCAATTCACTAACGTGGTGCATTTGTTCTGTGTTAAGTAACTTGGCACTTAATTTTTTCAAAATCGCTTCAAATTGGTCGGGTGAACTGTGCTTTAATTGATCAACAGCGGCCCCAAACATACCTTTTGAACGTAATTAACCATATTCAAAAATGCTGTATCCAAGAAGGAAGCATCTACAACAGGCCTTTTAAATGCAACCTTTTTGCTTTAGCAATGACAAATTCTTTAAAAGCAGTCAAATAAAGGTGAATTTACACAGTATCCGTTTTTCGTACGTTTTCGTTCGTTTTTTTACGTTTTTGCTTCTTGAAAAAGTATGCGCTTTTTCATCCGCATTTTTATAAGTCCATATACGCACTAAGTAGACTGTTATATATAGATAAAAATTTTGTTCAAAAATTTTGTGTATGAACGATAAGAGCGATATTTCGAAATAGAGCTGTACCCCTTTACAAAAAAATTTTTTCGGAAAACTTTTGTCCAGTATGTGACTGTCTGGTTAGAGCGGATATGGACACATAGAAATGCGGATGAAAAAGCGCATACTTTGTCAAGGAGAAGCAAAAACGTAAAAAAACCGACAAAAACGTACGAAAAACGTATACTGTGTAAATTCACCTTAAGCAGCACGCTTTTTTAACGTGTATAGATCTGGGCAGCTTTCAATTAACCGTTCAAAACTGCTTTTACCTCGGTCAATCAAAGATTTTTCATTTACAGTTACCACTCGTACAATTGGACAAGTGTCTTGTGTTCTAGGTTCGATTCCTTCCATGCGCAAAAACACCGGACCGTTCAACCAAAGATTAACAGCGTCTGCGTGTTTCACGCTACTCGAGGAGTTCCCACATCAGCGGGATTTACAGAAGTGTTAACGTAGTTCCAAGCTTCCGGTGAAGAAACAACAGGAATTTTATCAACTCGTCTTTTGACAAAGCGTGAAAGATTCAAGTCCGGGTCAACAATCCACTTTAGTACGACTTGGGAGTCTGTCCAAAAGTGAATGCTGCAACGGTAGTGATGCAACGCTTTGGAAGCTAATAACATCAGCTCGCTGCATATTTGAGCAGCCTCGAGTTCTTTTCGAAGATTACCCAATTCGATTGGTTTGAAAGTACGAGCCGAGATTTACCCAACAAAAAACTCACTTGGGATGCACCGTTGACAATTCACCGCAAATAAATCACGCATGACATTGCGCTATTTGAGCCATCTCAGAAGCCATGAAGTTGATACACTATTTTATCGCAACTGATTGTCTCACATCCAGGAAGACAATCGCGAGCAAGCAAGAGGTCGGTGACCGCTGCTAGAGCATCAACCCATTTTTCCCATTTACGTAGGATGTTGTCCGGAAGCTGGTCGTCCCAGCCGAAACCCAAGGTCGCGACCGACTGCAGTATCAGCTTACCTCCCAAGAGGTAGGGAGCTGCCATGCCCAAGGGGTCAAACATGCTAGCAAGTTTGCTTGACATGTCACGACGAGTTCTCACTCTGGCCTTAGCTGAGTTCTCCCACCTGATTCGCAGTCTATCGTTTTCCGGGTCCCAGAGCAGTCCGAGAGCTTTGAGTCCGGTAAAGGCTGTGACCCGAGGTCAACTTCCCCGACACCCCTCGCAAGATCACATTTAGGCTATCATGTAAAATAGATGCTGCATCAGAGTTAGTAATCCACTTGCGTAACTTAAAGGCGGTGAATCATCCAGCCAATTCCGGTGGTTTACAAGAGCTAAAATTGAACTATAATTTTTGATATTTTTTGTTTTGATTTTAGGGTTGCGTTTGCAAAGATATTCAACAAATACAAAAAGATGTCCCCTCGAAAAAAGTTTTTGGAAACTCTGAGTTTTGATCTTCCCGCCAAAACCACAGTTCTCTAAACTATTAGGCCTACTGTAATCGTATTAAACTATTAGGCCAAACTATCTCTAAACTATTAGGCCTAATAGTTTAGAGATAGTTAGGCCTAAACTATTTAGAACTCAACTATCTCTAAACCTATTAGGCCTACCACAGTTCTCTAAACCATTAGGCCTACTGCGGTTTTGGCGGGAAGAACAAAACTCTAGAGTTTCCAAAAACTTTTTTCGTGGGGACATCTTTTTGTATTTGTTGAATATCTTTGCAACCGCAGTCCCAAAATTAAAACAAAAAATATCAAAAATTATAGTTCAATTTTAGCTCTTGTAAACCACCGGAATTGGCTGGATGATTCACCGCCTTTAAATCTGCGACTGGCAAACAGTTGTCTAAATTCGCTGGCTATAGTCGCAAGGTCAGAAAGTGAGTCACAAGCAAGCTGCATATCGTCCATATAACGGTTCTCTTCAATAGCCATTAAGGTCATCTGACAGGCACCAGTGACATTTTCATTCACCACGTTTTTTTTGGCGGTCAAGGCAATGTAAGGGCTTGGGTTTATGCCCCAAACGTGTCTCGTAAAACAAAAAGTTTGGTTTTCTCCGATATCAATGTCATTATCTTTGAACCAAAATAATGCGAAACAAGTCACGTTGTGTCTCTGGAATGGCCACATGAAAAAAGCATTTGCTTATGTCAGCAATGCAAGCATATTGTCCGATCCGAAATCGTACCAAAACTTCAACAAGATTATTTAGCAAATTGGTTCCTGCCAACACAGCTTGATTCAGACATTTACCTCTGAAAGTGGCTGCGCCATCATAGACTACTCTAGCCTTCTCTTGTTTCGTAACAAAAAAAGGGAGATACCACACTTTTCCCATGGTGGCATTTCTATCCACCGGGACAATCCATTTTTCATCAATAAGTTCACGAAACGTTTCAAGCAAAATTTGCTTTAAAGTAACATTTTTTAAGGCAGAGCAACGCACAGCGTTGGTACGTTCGAGAACATACTCGAAATTGTTGGGAAGACTTTTAACAACTTCCATATTCAATGGTACGGGTATTTCGTAACGATCATTAACTACTTTAATGTCACGTTCCACAAGTTCTCTAGCCTTTTCATCATTTCTAAAAGGTTGAGTGACTTCGTCTTCCAATTCGTATTCACGCAAAATTTCTTTTAAAGATTTAATTTGGCTTTTCAATTTATAGTTGCTTTCTTTACAATTACACGTAGTAACCTTTAAGCTAGTACATGGTTTATCGGGACACGTCCTCCACTCGCAATAGGACCAAGGCGAGTAAGTACATAGCTTGGCCTTCCGGGTGAACGCTTTCTCGCTCATCCAAAACCGTAAGCAAATGATTATCTGCCTGCCCAATGAACACATCAATACACTTTCGATCGGGAATAGTCGGGATGTTTACTTCCCTGAAGTTCTCTAGTCCGGCCGTGTCTACGGCATGCGGCAAAACGTTTTCATCGTCATTAAAATAAGGCACAACAAAGGCATTCTCTATGGGGAACTTCTCTCCCGTAGAGAGGGATTCAAGTTCGAAATTGGTACGGCCTTTGGTGACCGCAGTTTGATCACCTAAAGTGCGAAGAGTTGCTGTAGAATCCGTTTCAGTTTCAAGATTAAGTTCATCACATAAAGTCTGTGAAATAAGTGTAGCCTGAGATGCAGTGTCATGCTGCGCATAGACCAAAGTTGATTTTCCCGTGTTTGGGTTCCTCACTCTCACGGCGCTAGTACGCAGCAAGACCACATGCTGATCAGAAACGCTACAATCAAACCCCGTAACCTTTCTGGTAATTAAGCCACCAGGGTGGTCATTCTGCGCCCCGTCCTCGTTATGAGCCGGAACGGACACGTTCTGCCCTCCACTAGCGGCCCCCAAGGTTGGAGCGTCAGCTGCACACGCTTCATACAGCGCAGTCGCATGCTTATTTCTGCTGCTAGGTCCACATTGGCGGCACTTTGAGATTTGATTGCAGTTTCGAACTAAATGCCCTCGCGATAAACAATTTAAGCATCGATTAGCATCAATTACTGTTTTTCATTGTTGTTGTCCAGTCAAATGTTCAAATTTGTCACAATCAGCTAAAAAATGCCAACTTTTCTCATCGTCACAAACAAAACAAAGAGGAGGTGGTTTAGAAGGCTGTGTTCGCAGAGAGCGTCTGTGAGGGTACCCTTCGGGTCGCGCAACTCTGCTTTCCCAGGCAATGTTTAACTCCCGCTGGCGATATCCATCAGGGGGATGCCCATTGTCTGAGTTTACGCCAACTTGCCGAACGCGAACCTACTGGGAACTACCGCGCTCGCCACCCTTCTGACACTTATCTTTTTCCTCCGACTTAAAAAAGGTTTGGGCATAATCAGAAGTGGAGACGCTTAGTTCACCTGCCACAAATTTACGTAACGTATCGAATTTAGGCCGATTTAAATCAGAACCAATTTTGGTTAAGTAATCCAGGTATCGTCTCTTAAGTAAAACAGGTAGGCGATTTGCCACGTTGAGTAGAAGTTGCCCTGAAAGTTTATCAATCTCATCGTGTGCATATGCAAAAACTTCCAATGTATTTAATTCTTCATTAAAATTTTTTAGCGAAGTGCTGTTTGAAGTAACTTTTGACCCATTACGAATCTCAATAATCTTTGGTTCAGATGTCAGGCCACTAGGCACACCGTACCTTTGACGCAATCGCTCGAGAGCCTTTTCTATACGCTGAGATGTGGACAAAGATTTCATGGGAGCAAAAAATAAATTAACCATTTCCCGTGGTTGGCCAACACAAGAGGCTCTAAGAACTTCAAAACGTCGCTCAGGGTAAGGACTTTCGTACATAAGTCGCCTAATTTGATTTTCGTAGAATACAAAGGCCAAATTAGTGCCATTGTAAGCAATTTGTGAGCCCAGGTTCACATATTCATTCCTACCCTGCCTTTCAAGATAGGTCTGCATAATTGCCGTTTCAAGATTCATAACCATAGCAGGTTGAGAGGTCATATTAGGCTTTCGTGCCACACTAGAGTAACATGTTTAACAACCGCTGGTTACGCGCTCCCGCATTAGTAAGTTTTTCTTGAAACGCATTTTCACTACTAGGCACCAGCTTAGAATCATTTTGAAAGTCATATAGGTTTTTAGTTTGTTGAAAAACCCTTTTAGGTTCGTTAACGCCATCATTTACGCTCATTTTACGCAGATTAGGTATCTCTTTCGCGTTAGAACGTTTGTCATTACTTAATCTTTGACTTTTGTATTGGCGTAAACCAGAAAACTGCAAGCCAGAACTAGAAGCGGAACAAGAACTCCGCTAAGATTGAGCGAGGAGCTGTTCCTCCGCCTCCAGAACCGCCTCGTCCCTTTTTAGTCTAGCCAATGCTTCGGCCTCTTCGAAAGCCTGCTTGCGCGCTGTGCCATCAACTCATGATTGATTAGCAACTCAGTACGCTTTCTTTTTAGTTCGATTTGCCGTGATACGATGGTCTTATTCGACAAAGTACTAGCACTTTCCGAAGTAAATGTCGAACTATGCGAAGGTTCAAGTTCAAAATTACTCGCACTCTTCAAGTCGGCAGAATCCTTGTCTCGAGCAACCGTTGCAAAGCGAGATTCAACGTCGCTAAATAGTTTCATGCATTCTTCGTATTTATCAAAAATGCTATCAGTAAGTTCCATTAGCCATTCCATTTAAGTGTCCTTTTATACTTATCGTAGAACTCACACAGCCCCACTGTTTTAGTCATTAATTCCGAAAAATTATTGTAGGTTTAACTAAACTTTAACGCCTGTTTTAAGCTCTTTATCTTAACGAGTAATTGGCGACGTGTGGTCAGCAACTTGCGCGCGAGGCGATGCTGCGCAACAGCATCCAATGTTTTAGAGGGCGATTCACGGGCCGATTGAGACCCCGTCCCCACGGCACCAGACGGGCCAGCGGCTTCAGCAGGTATCTGAAGACCAGAATTACTAAATAAAGGAGACCAACGGGTAGGTGAAGATTCGCTATCCCCCATGCTATAAAAACATTAACGAGCAATACCAATAAGTTAAAGTAATTACAAAAAATAGAACAATCAAACCGTGGAACGAGAAAATAGTCCGTGTTTGTCCGATTCAACAATGCACCGAGAGGGATCTTTCCGTCGACGCAAGAGGCACTTGAAGCTTGAAGAGTCGAAGCTTGAAGCAAAAGTTGAAGGTCGTACGACGGTCCAGATAAGGAGAGAATTCCTCCAAGCACGTTCACGAAGAGCTTTACTCCGGATTCTACCAGGAGTTTCGTATCCAGAAAAGGAATCGACAAACAGAACAAAAACCGATTTCGCAAAAGCGGGATCTAACACGGCTTAAAAGTTTCCAAATCTCTGAAGATGCTCGAACTGGGGGGTACAAAGCCAGAACTTCACTTCCTTAACTAAAGGTTTGAAGGTACAAAGGTTAATTCTTATGCTTTACAGATTCAAGTCTTGAGTTTATAACTATGAGTATCGGAGTTCCAATCCAGAGGGAGCCTACGGATTATCACTGTCTTGCTGTGCTAAAAAACTCAATTTTCTATCCAAAAAGTATATTTGTTCTTGAAAATGTAAATTCGATCGAATCTCAAATAAAAATATCTCAATCACAGGAGGAACGTAGCGTAACTTAGGCAAAACGGCAGAAGAACAGTAACTAAGCACTAACAAAACAGCAAATTAACTTTTGTATAGAATCCGATCTCTAACTCAATAAAAGGAAAACTTGTCAAAAGTAATATGGCCTGCTAGCAGGTATGCCGAGAAACTAAGAATGACTAACCAAAAAATGTAACTAGATGTGGTGAGTGTATCACGTGATTAGATTCTATGCAAATTACGCGAATTAAGAGCGGAAGGCGCTCCAAAACTTGTTACAAACGTGCAATCTTTACAGAATTGCAGCAAATCAAAAACTACGCAAAACTGGTTGCTAAAGGCCAATTATCAGGCTGGAACACATATATTAGAAGTGAGTTAAGAAGAAGATATTTAAATTACACTCAAAATGTTTACGAATTAACGGACTTCATTAACTTCCGTTAATTCAGGGGTTCTTAACGTTTTTTGTCATTTACCCCTTGCCAAATGAAAACACTATAATTTACCCAAATTTTCTTACGTGGGCAGGTTTTTCCGGCCAAAAACAGGTGTTTTCCAAAAAAAAAAAGGTCTTCTCCAGTTTTTCAAGGGTTTTTCCGGCCAAAAACAGATAATCTCTTCTTGGGCATCAAAAATATGGCGCAACGGCAATCCAGTGCAACACTATCACTTTTTCAATCCTGATGATTGAAGTTTGCTTTAGTTTATAATTCAGCAAATTTACCCCCTGGATAGGCAAAATTTACCCCCAGGGGGTAAATCTACCCCCGGTTAAGAACCCCTGCGTTAATTAAAGCTGAAAATCACGAATTAACTCTAACGGAGGTATGAAGTTTGTAAACGGACTAGAGGTTAACGAAGCTAACGTTTTGCATTAACTTGCCCACCTATTTCTATATACAGTATAAACACGTCATGGCCAGTTGATTGGGGGAATTAATGGCTAATTGTGTTGGATTGCATGTTATTATGGAGCTAAATTTCAGCCACTATTTTCCTTTCAGATAATAGTAGCATGCATCCCAAATAGGAGTAAATACACAGTAAACGGTTTAACCTCTCATTCGAAAAAGGTGTTGGTAAATTGGAAGGGATATATTGCATTGGTGCCGTAGCTTTGGTTTTACGTCAAAAAAATGATTTGAATTTCAAACTTTTGATAAAAATTCGAAATTTTGATAAAGAATGATTCGAATTTTTGATTACCAGTTGTGCAAAATCATTTGGAATAGCAAATAATTATTTTCAAAAAAGTAAATGAAAGCCTCAGGAAGGACAAGTTAGAGCCGCATGCGGCTCTAAGAGCTGCGGTTTAGAATCACTGTTCTAGAATATGCCGATTCGTCCCATCAGTGTGACTTTTTTTCACAGTTCATTCGTTCTATGAACATGTCCAATAGAATCAATCGAATACGCGTGACCGTAAAAAGCCTTCGCAACAAAAGCAATTTTTTTCTTCAATATTCTTCTCTTTTTCTCCGCGCGTCTGTTTCTAGTCTACTAAATAAAGAGTCTATGATGGCACTGTGCCTGAAGTAATATTGCGGTCCCTCAGCGACGAAGCCTTTTTTTAAGTGGTTTTCGCTTTTTGTTTTGACGAAAAATACGACTCCTAAGTGGTGGAATTCTTTTTTTTTGGTCAACAAATTTTTGTGGGCAGAAAATGTGGTAAACGGTTCGGCGCAATATAAATTTGGCCCCGCCTTCAGGGCTGTCGCCAGAGAAAACGAAGTGGGAGAGACACCGGATTAGACTGATCTTTTGACGACTGCAAATTAAGTCAAGCGCAATTTTTAAAATTCTGTATTCATGTCTAAAAAAGAGACATATGAAACCGGCAGCGTTTCTTAGCTCGTTTCTTCTGCGGCCCACAATCGTTTGAAAAATCTATTTGCAGCAGTGAATGCGACCAGACACGCAACCAGGATTTTGCTAAGAGCAGGAAGCTTGAACCAAAAGTAGTTCTTTTTTGCAAAAAGTTTGTCTAATTTAGACCAGTTGCTGAACAAACTGATGCAACTCAAGGGTGTCACAGACGAGGGCCTGGGGACCGCTGGGCGATTTTTGTGATTTTGCGTCAAAAATAACAATTTTAACGCCATTTTATCAGGGCTGTAGTCGAGACCGACTTGTCCGAGGTCAAGACCGAGATCACAAATTTTTTCCGAGACCAAGACCGAGACCAGTCTCGCATTCGCATTTGGCTTCGAGACCGAGACCGGCAAACTTCGCGGCCAAGACCGGAAAAATGACGTCTCATTGGTTTTTTCGATTTAAAAAAATTTTTTTAGAGCTCAAATTTGCTCATAAGTTGTTTTTATGAATATATAAATTGATTCAGATGACAAATTGCTTTAGTCTAAGTGATTACGTCATCAAAGCCTCTCGACGACATCATTTTATGTAGATTTTCAGTGAAATTATTTTTGAAGAGTTTCCATGGCCTACTAAAAGAAAATGGCCACACATGTCACCTAAATGCGAGAAAATTAATGTGACAACTATTGCGCCGCTTTTGTTTCGCGCTCACGCAAAACGCTACTGTACCGTCTGTACGTCGGCGATATCAAGAAATAGCACAATCTTTCACTCATCATTGCTTGAAATCGCTTTTAAAGTATTCAATTTATATTCCATGAGATTTATTAAGCAGTTTTGTAGAAAACTTAATCCAAAGTTTAAATGCAGCAATGCTAACTTCCCAACATTCATGCAATGGTTTTCTTGAACAGTAATTAAAGTTTAAATTTGAGCTGTAAAAAACAGTTCTTGCTTCTATTAGTTTGATTATGTTCTTCGCCGCTTTCTTTGGCTTTGTTTAAATAGTTCAACTACTTCTCGTCGAACTTGATTATTTTGGCATTATTGAAACAAACGTTGCAAATTATGCGATTAATTAATTTGATTGCTTATGAATGGCTTTCATATACGAATGACATGAACAAATCGTTAAATTTTTACATTTTCTGCGGCGTCTCTTTCATGAAGTTCAGTTTTATGAATAATGTTATCACACAACTCCAGCGTTGCAAAAGGTTTGTAAACGTACCGAGTTAAATCAGAGACCGGCAGGGCCTGCAGAGGGGGGTTCAGGGGGTACATTGTACCCCGGCCTAGGGGGGCCCGGAAGAGTTCAGTTTTCCGCGTTAAGTTTTGGTATCGCACCATAACACCGTAATCAAACTTGCCTACAGCAAAAATATCAGTCAGCCTATTCAGTACTGGTATTTGGTCGCTATTTTTGCTGCACAGCCTTTAGGGCATCCAATAGTGGCCGATTTGATTAAAAAAAGAGGAAAATGTATCATAAGCCATACAATTGCACCGAAATTAACGTTTTGTTACATTTCTCTGACTTGAGAGCCCTAATCTACGGTATAACAATGTACGAGGGCCCATATTTCCAGAGATCCAAAAGCATTTCAACCTCAGAGAGCGTAGTCAAAGTTGGCATACTATACTACCATCATTAAGTAACTTACTCTATCTGTATGAGTTTAATAGGTATTTGGGTTTGTGAAGTCTATGATTGCAGATGACTTCTTTTATTGCAGAAAACTTTTATCAGTAAAATATTTGGATTTGCAGTATTGAAGTCATTATATAGTATAATATTGTGTCAATGTCATCATCCCCCACTTCACATACTTTCTTTCATGTATATCACGTTTTCTGCTTGTCAATTTAAGCAAGTTTGGTGCTGGTATGTTGATCAAATGCTGTATTTTACCCTCGAGAAACATAAAAAGTGCTAAAGTTTCCTGGGCTCTGCCCTGGACCCCGCTGGGGGAGTTCACAGCGCTCCTCCAGACCCCCTAGCTGGATTTAAACCAATTTTATGTGTAGTTGTGTTTTTTATAGGTCGTAACTGTATGCGAATATCGTTATCCCCTCACTTTTGAATGAAGATCTACACCCATCGGACAAAAAATGATTTAATGGCATGGGCCCCGATAAGGCTTGGGGGGGCCAATAAGATTTGAGGGGCCCGGCATCGACCTTCGTACCCCCTGGAAAATTTTCTCTCTGAGGCTCTGGAGACCGGTAGCGTCATAACAGCTCCACGAGACAAAGCCAAAAGATATCCAAAGCATTCAAATGCAGAGTGACTTTCGGCTTCTGGATTAAAAATTAAGCATTTTCTGCAATCTATAAGAAGGTAGAGTCTTTTGACCACTTTTTCAGCTATGTAGCCAGCAAGAACAGCGGTCCTTCAGTTGAGCTTTCAACTAAACCGCAATTTTCTAGCTTAGAAACTGATGGAGGTATAAGTTCAATTTCAGAATATAGATAGAAGGAACTGGCTCTAAATCTCATCTTAATGTAGTTTGTTTCCCGAATTTCAGATATGTTTTTTAAAAATGTTTTGAACTAATACCACCATGTTGCGTTGGAGTCCCAGTCTTTGCAGTTTACAAAAGTAATCCACTTTTTGTTTAATTCTTGATTTTTTAAAGCAAACCAAACACTACAAATTTTTCAGAAATAAAATCGACTTCATGATGGCAACCCCCAATGGACCCCCAATGGACCCCCCAAAAAAAAACCCCAAAAAATAAAAATCAACCCCCAATGGACCCCCAAATGGACCCCCAAAAAATCAATTTTTTGAACCGCATAACTTAGAGTGCCATTGTTTTATGATATCAGCAGATATTTACTAGACAAATATTTTGACATAGTATGGGGTGTCATTCCCCCGGGGACCCCCCAAAATGTTTGCAATCAAGCAAACTGGCAGCAAAGTACCGTCATCGAAATCTCCTCTTCGATAACCGCGGAGCTAAAAAACTTGACCGTTTATTTTCTATTATTATTGCAGCGCTGGCGCTGCTTAGCATCCCTACAAGCTCTAGCAATGATTGATCATCTTTGACAGGTGCGTCGATTTCTCCAAATCTTTGGGAGTGGTCCAATTAACCAGAGCTTTTTTGGCAAAATCTTGAGAATTTTGTTTGCATTGTTTGTCCGTCGCAATAGCACATATGATGCAGTTTTGTTTTTTGTTTCAGTGGTATGCCCTTTAAGAGAAGAGCGTACGATAGTTTGGAAGAAAAAAATCCTCATCGCGGACAATGGATTGATGGGGATAAAAGGGTATCTTGATATACATAACCGTGTGAAATATTTTTTGTGGTGTGTTTAGAATGAGACCTCTTTCACGCCAAACTTTTGGGGCGGTTTTCGGGCCCTAAAACCAATGTCACGTGACCATTTGCGTCGAAATTTTGGTTCAAGCAAACATCTTGTTATTCTGAAACTGCAGTAACTTTTTCGTTTAAAATATTTTACGACAACAAATTATGCGCTATTTTAACAATTTTGTATTCATGCTGAAAAAAGAGACGTATAATGCCGGCAACGTTTCTTAGCTCGTTGCACATCCCGCCATACAATTGCTTGAAAAATCTGTCTGCAGTAGTGAAGGCGACCAAAAGCTCAACCATAATTTTGACTTCGTTAGCTTTAGTGACAGACACACAGTCACAATGATGACTTAGTGACGTACACAAATAAAAATTGTGCGATACAATTGCTAAGTGATTTACGTGCACATACTCGTATTGTGATTATTATTATGAAACCTTGGTCTAGCGTTGTGATATGCGGTTTTTAAGATTTTGAGCAAGAAAAATCTAACAAGACAGAAATGTTATTTTGTTAATATTCATGATAAATAGCAAACATGTCTGGACCCACTCGACTTCCCTGGGAATCGACGCACCTGGTTTTTGACGAAACTAGTACTGCATGTATAAACCATTCTAGTACGCAGAAAGGCACACGGCCAGTGGCACAACCCTACGTCATTCTCAACAGAAACAACTTTTTTTGATTGGCTGTAGGTCTAAAATAAGCAGCGAGTCAAACGTTTCCACTGAAAGGCACACTACCAGTGGCACAACCCTACGTCATTCTCAACAAAAACAACTTTTTTTGATTGGCTGTAGGTCTAAAAATTCACAAAGTAATTTGTAATTAGTAATTTTGACACCTTAAAAAAAGTAATAAAATTACCAAAAAAGTTACTTTTTTGAAAAAGTAGTGTCATTTAATTCGTTACTGCCTACCAAGGATGGCAGTACGGTACGGTACGTTCAGAATTTGCGTACTACGTACCTCGCACCTTGAATCGTACCGTACCAGCGTACCGTACTTCAGTTCAAGTTTTGAAGCGTACCGTACCAACGTTCCGTACTCGTACTAATACAAAAAAGGCGTACCGTACCAGCGTACCGCACTTTTTAGCAAAAATTAAGGCGTACCTTACCGTACTTACGTACAGTACCGTACTGCCATCCTTTCTTTAAACTACTCGCAACTTTAACTGACTTTGAAATCACTAATCTATAAATCAGCGATCTCAATTCACACATTTAGCGTCGGTTTGAGCTGTTTTTTGCCTCTGTACACAAAAAGCCGGCGCAATGGGCGTAAAGTCTGGGGTTTTGAATTCTAAGAGTGTACTAACGTACCGTACCCGTACCTTTGCAAAAAAAAGCGTACCGTACCAACGTACCTAACCCGTACCTTTATAAAAAAGGCGTACCGTACTTCTTAGCAAAAATCGAGGCGTACCGTACCGTACCAACGTACCGTACCATACTGCCATCCTTGCCCTCTACATCTCAGAAGTGCAAAAAACGTGGTATTTTTTATTCTACATTTTGGTCGACAAGCTAATGGGGAGCCTAAGCCCCTCAGCCCCCCCCCACTACGCCACTGATTGTTGATTATTTACATTGTCCCAAACATTGTTTTGTTTGAAGACAATGGTTATTTGCAGAGGTGGAGTCGAGGACACAAGGCTTGAGGCCAAGGACAAGCACAAAAAATTTCGAGGCCTAGGCCAAGGACAGATCCTCTCGAGGCCAAGGCCAAGAACAGACGCTCTCGAGGCCAAGGACCAGGCGCGTCGCCAGCGGGGGGGGCAGGGGGGCATTGCCCCCCCGATTTTTATTTTTGCCCCCCGATTTATTTCTTGCCCCCACTGTATTTTTTCTTAAAAGTTAGCATCGCCCTCACCAGTTCGAGATTAAGGCGGCCCCCATCGAGATTTGAATGCTGGTTTTTGGGAGGAAAAAGTTGCTGTGTTTAGCCGGAAAAACCGTTTAAATTTCTGATTTCGGCTAGAAAAAGCCTTCGGATTTCGGCGAAGACCTTTCTTTTTGGAAATCACCTGATTTTCACCGAAAATTCGCCTAAATTCAATTCAGGAATAATGAAAATTTGGGTCAAGTTCAACGCTGGTTTTCAGCTTTGCCCCCCCCCGATCTCGCTAAGCTGGCGACGCCCCTGCCAAGGACACAGACGCAAGTGTTTTCAAAAAAAAAAAGGTCTTCAAAAATTTTTTTTCTGGCGATCGCAAAAAAAAGGTTTTCAAAAAATTTTTTTCAGGCGATCTCTGCTTGAGGAAACTAAGAAAAAGGTCTTTGCAAATTTTCCGCAAGGTTTCTGGCGTTTTTCAACAAAATTTCAACGGTTCAAAGATAGTACTGTCCTCGAGCCGAGGACAGGGCAATTTTCGAGGACTTGAGGCTTCGAGGCCAAGGCCAAGGACTTGAAAATGTGTCCTCGAGGACGTCTTCGAGGCCAAGGACGTCCTCGAGGACTCCATCTCTGATTGTTTGTTGGATTCATGGTAAGCCGCAAAATTTTTATTTTTGGCAATCTCGCAAAACATTTGATTGGCTAAGAATTTTGAAAAGAAAAGCGGTGCGAACTGAGCTGGATGACATCTAAAGGGCGATGTACAGAACTGTGCAGCCACTTAGTGATGCCGGCGTTGATGTTTTTACATCAAATATGTTTTTGACGTGCGATCTGTTGTCTAATGTTTTTGATAGAAAATCTGATGTAATTTGCTTTCAGGAGCAAAACTGATGTTTTTAATAAAAATTTAAAGTCAATTTGGAAAAAGATTACCGGTAGGAGAGAGCTAAAAGGCATACAGTAGGTGGGCACAAGTCCGTTAATCGTTAATCCGTTAGTAACGAAGCTAACTTTTTCATTAACTCGTTAATCCGTTAAAAAGTTTTTTCATGTTAACGGACTAAATTAACTTCCGTTAAGTGCTGTTAACGGACTAAAGTAACTTCCGTTAAGTTCTGTTAACTTCCATTAAGGTTTTTATCGCTAATATCATGCAGCTTCGTTGTGCATTTGAACTTGTTTTTATCTTGAAATTAGATTAGACTGTAAAATGTATCTTTCAAAACACAAAAAGACCACCATAGCAATAAATATTTTCTCACAATCAGCTCAACAGCGTCAATACGTGTTCTTGAAGCGAGTGAATAAAACAAAATGTACCGTAAGTTGCACGCAAAATATTAACGGACTTTATTAACTTCCGTTAATTAAAGCTGAAAATAACGGATTAACGTTAACGGAGGTGTGAAGTTTGTTAACGGACTAGTGGTTAATGAAGCTAATGTTTTGCATTAACTTGCCCACCTATGCTAAAAGGTATCGTACTGGTACTCTGTACTGGTACATTTTAGATTTGGCAAACAGCTTTGAAAATGCGATGATCTCCAAAAGCAAAAAAAGGTGTCCACTTACCTACCAAGAAAAAATGTAAAAGGTAATTCTTCCAAGAAAAAATAGCCTAGTTCAGAGTTTAAAAAGAGAAGATCTTCAAAAAAAAAAAAAAGATAACAGTAGGTCTTCAGCCCAATTATCGGTAGGCCTATGGCCTACATCTCTTTTCTACAGTATTGTATTGATGGATTGCACGTGACGTCATCATGCTGCTAGCCAAACCGCTGGTCGTCAAAATCGCAAATGGGCGCTATGTAAATGCGTGCAAAAACACTGACAGAGAAGATACGGAGCATACCGGTATTTTCAGGCTATAAAAGAGTTGATTCTTGTAACATTAATAGTAATAATAATAATTGAGTGCTTTATACTGCTTAACATGTACTGCATGCATTAGTTAAAAACTGTTACAGACAGTTGCTCAAAGCAGTTGAAAAAACAATTAAAAAGATAATGCATCTAAAAAATCAAATCAAAATTTCAGCAATACAAAATTCGAAAAATTGACATCGACGACTCTCACACAGTTGGTGTGGTAATGCAATCTCACAGGTGCAGGTAAAAATCATTTGTATAAAATCTAAAAAGTACAAAAATTAATGTTTCCTGGTAACACTGAAGTGTACAACATGCACTCATTTTACACAATATAGAGACATCAAGTAGAAAGCACTACCACAATTACCGATTCCATAGATACTGATTTGCTTAATACTGCAATGGTATGTCAATTATCATAAGCCAATTTAAAATAATGTGTTTTAAGGTTGGATTTGAACGCATTTCGAGATTCAATACTACGTAGTGTTAATGGAAGATTGTTCCATGTTTCAGTCATTTTGGTAAAAATATTCTTTCGTGAATCAGCATTGTGATTGGAATTGTGTACAAGCATATACTCATCCCGACCAACACCAACCCTAAGATTAATAGTTGTAGTTGGTAGGTAGGTTTCAAATAAATCAGTCAAATAAGATAGTGAAGTATGGTTCACAATGTCAAATGATATCAAACACAATTTGAACATAATGCGATACTTGACTGGCAAGAAATGTAACTGTTTTAAGTACGGTGTAATGTGTTCTCGTCGCTTTAACCTAAATGCAAAACGTACAGCCCGATTTTGAATTTTTTGAAGTGGTTTTAAATCTTTGTTGGTTGCACATGCTAGGACTGCATTGCAGTAATCCAAGGTGTTAAGTATAAGATTGGATATTAGCATTACATTAAAGTTAAATGCTAGGCAAAAGCCTGTGAAAACTGAAAAAGGTTTTAATTAGTAAGAATTTGGTTTTGTTTGCTTTTTTTCAGCGATGTAAATCCGGCTTGCTGTTAAGTATCCTAACCCATTAGAATCATGTAATATGGATGGGGGTAGCCAGATAGCTAGTTTTGGTAATCAAATTTGTGGCTTACTATTGATGGCGCTATAATGGAACAGTTGTACCTCCTTTATTTGTGACAAAATTAGCGCATTTTTAAACTTTTGTAATTTCAGAAGTCTATTTTGCAGGATCTTGGTGATTTTTTGCATTTCATGTAGTCATTAGCGGCATATCACTATGATTATTGGTTGCTAGGAGTTCAAATGCTTTAGCAGTTGTTTTCATTGAATTATTTTGTAGATATGTCATTTAAACGTTAAACTAATGATTTAACTGGCCTCAGTGTAACCATGTGTAACTTTGATCGAGTCTTAATTTGCATTTATTTTGACTTGAGCTAGTGATGTTAAATATCAATTATAAATAGTGCTTAAACTAAACATTAATCGTCCATGTGTTACCAGGTTACTGCTGTGAAATAAAATTTTAAGTATTTTAGGATATGGCCTAATTTACGATTTGAACCAAAGCTAAAAACCTGTCAAAGTTGACAATAGCAGGCAATGGATGATGAGAATTTACAAAGAGCGTAACTTTTCAGATTCGCTGAGCTATGCAAGCTGCTTAAATCGCTCCTGGTAATTACCAATTGAATTAAGGCCAGGCTATCTACAAAAGTGTTTCTTTACCATCAAATTCTTTAAATATGCCCACTGAAGGAATTATATGTTGATTTACGGTAACGACCTATGCTTTGTAATGGCATTTTGACGTCCAATCGTTTTGGTGGGAAAAGCTATGACGTAACTGCAATCCATCAATAGTATCCTGTATTTTACCTATTAGTGTTAACTGCTTCGTGTATGGATGTTTCGGTTCGAAATTTGCTGCAAAAGTCTGATTTTTAGGTTTTGATGTCGTAATGTGATATTTTCTTTTTCAAACAAAAAGTTTGATGTTTTTTAGAGCCCTCATTGGCATCATTGGTCTTGCTCTTAGAGTGAAAGTGTCAAAGTGAAATAACTAAGGAAGAAACCAACTCTATAGGCTACATTATTTCACCGAAAATTTTTATCTTTTTATTGATTTTGACCCAAACCTAGCTCAACATACAACAATAAAATTGAAATGTTAGTGTATGGTAATAAGTTAAACTCAAATCCTTAGCAGTCTGGTGGTTAGGTTAGCCTATTTCTGACTTGAAAACTAACCCCAAACCTACCGGTAATTTAAGCTCTACAAAAATCTTTTTAACCCCTAAATAAAAAGTGGGCTATGGTGAATAAAAAATGTGAAGATTAATTTTCAATACTGGTAAGTCTAATCTATACCGTAATATTTTTGATTTTTGTTTTAAAAATTTTGTTTAAAGTGATATTAGTTTTATTCTTTGTAACTTAAATTTTTTTGTGAAATACCGGTACTATAAGGCCCAGTAGCCTAGGCTAGTCATTCTATTCTCCACTTCCAAAGCTGTAGCACTGAATTGTATTGCTAAACCGAATCGAAACAAACTAGCAGCCTACCCCTACTGCCGAGTCTTTAGTCATAATTGATGAGTCCTTATGACATAAGAAAAGAAGCTCAGTAGGCTGGTACATTACTATGCTGTACAGTATCCAGGTATCGATTAGAAATAAAGCTCATATTCAGATATTGTACACTTTGTGCAGTTTTAATTTCTGTCTCTGATTTCCGGCAGTACAATCTTGATTGCTAAAATTTTTTATTGTATTTGTGATTAGGTAAAGAATATTTGCACCCTAGGCTATCCTAAACCTGTAAACCTAACCCAAACTATAACCTGATAATCCTAGCAGCCTAGCTCTAACCATAACTTGTTTATTTAATTTACTTGGACTTACAAAAACAGCATTGAGCAGTATTCAGGATAATAATAATACAGAATCTGGAATAATTGGGTGCTTTGTACCAGTATAGCCTACTACTTACAGTTACACATGACTTGTGCTTCTTGTTTCACACAATTAGCTGCTTAAAGCAGTAGCCTATCTGCTATGACTGAATAAAAAAACACGACAGGCTCTGGGCTTAAGTTTAAACTAACTGGTAGTTACTAAAGTCTGAAGCAACACTTTCATCAATTACCGGTAACGGTGCATTCATCTAAATTTAAGTAGTATGGAGCCAAAGACAGCACTTGAGTAAGATATACAACACTAAAGGTAGCATAGAGTACCTTAGTACTACATTTATTTACATTATTAAAAAGGCAGTTGCTAAGGTTACGTGACCGTAATTTTCGTTTTTCGGAATTAAAAGTTACGTGACCACTTTTGCTGTTCAATTGACTATCTCTCAAGCTGGCATCGCTGCCCTAACCCTAACTTTAACCCTAACTCTAACCCTGGCATCACTGCCCGAACCCTAACTCAAAAAATAAGATTTTAGAGAAAAAAAAACGATTATGTAGCAAAATAGCTCTCTAGCACTTTTTTTAAAAAGCGTTTTCAGCGGGTTTCGATATTCCAACCCTCGGCAATGCAGCCAAGCGCACTAACCACTATGCCATCAGGGCTTCGAATCCGAAGCATCAAAGTGCTGTATTTAAATCGAATCAATGCGAAAAATTCTCACGTAACTTTTAATTCCTAAAAACGAAAATTACGATCACGTAACCTTAGCTACTACCTATTAAAAATGTTAAACATCGAATGCTAGGCGAAAATACCATGTCTTCAGTTGAGATTTAAATACTGCTCGACATACAATTGTGAAAAGTTTTATAGGCAAGCTATTCCAGCTGTGTTTCTTCTAACTTTATGGCTAATCGGCGAGTGCCCAAATTTTCTTTACACAATTGTGCCCAAAGCTCTAAAAAGACGTTTGTGTGCCCTGAAATTCGTACCAATCCAATATTAAAATATACGAAATGTCATATTTCCACAAATTTGTTGAATTTTCTAAAGTTATTTTTACTATATTGCCAAAAATTATTTGGCGTTGCTCCAACAAATCGCTGATTCGCTGAAAAAAATCGGCTAAGTGGGAACACTGTATTCCAGGTCTCTGTAATCTGTTTAAAAATGCCCTTGGGGGGAAAACATTAGCACATGGTTACTAACTACTGGTAGCATATATCAGATATCTATCATGACCAACTCTGGTTCGTAAGTTCAAAGGTTTGAAATTAATCAGACAGAAACCGTGGTGAAGTTTCATTTGCAATATTACATAGCCTACTAAATAAACAAAGCTTAAACAAAATGTGACACTTAATAGATAAAAAATGTTTCAGAAATTATGGTGTCACATGCTCATGTTTCAGATTGAAGATAAATCAGGCAGCATTGTTTTGAATTTTTGTAGAGGTTTTACAGTTTTTTATAGCCTAGTTTTGCAGTGGCATTTGGTGGGACTGCATTGCAGTAGGCCTAGTCTAAATTGGATAACATTGATTTTGTTACAAGCTGTCGCGATCGTTGATACTTGGCTAGAGTACAACCTTTAATCTCTAGAATTGTCCACGTCGGCTGAAACTAGAGAATGACTGAGATGTTAATTGACGAATCGAAAATGGCAGTTGATAGTTCCTTTAGCTTCTTGAATTTCAGAAAGCAGCACACCAATCTTAAAATAAAACTTCTATTTAAGATTGAAGCACAAACCAACTCACTGAGCAAAATCGCTCCACTAACACTTCTACTAAACGGCTATACGAGCCAACCCCAGATACACAAACTCGGCGTAACTGCCTACAAAACTAATACCTAAAAATCATCCACTTTTAGAATAATAGAATGAAAACGACCCACCTATTTATGCTACG
Organism: Trididemnum nubilum; assembly: GCA_963965965.1. Classification (NCBI taxonomy): domain Eukaryota; kingdom Metazoa; phylum Chordata; class Ascidiacea; order Aplousobranchia; family Didemnidae; genus Trididemnum; species Trididemnum nubilum. The sequence goes on from OZ014474.1 coordinate 29,042,424, forward strand.
GCAAAAGCTATCGAATATCCCAGAACAATCCATGATACGTCACAATAGAAAAAATACACGAGCTACGATAACAGATTTTGGCATAATTATGACGTCACAAACTTCAAGTCTATATATAGCAATTAAGACAAGTAAACAACTAATTATTCCGGTGACTAATAGAAGACAGTAGAAAATACTGGAATTATCTAGAATATCTCGAATATTTTAAATCAAAAAAAAGTGGCAAAAGTAGGAAATCAGTCACGTACATGTTAAAATACAGCAAATAAACATATCTCAGGCATACCGTACAAAATTATTATTCGTGACACAAGCATTACGTTGGTTTTGAATGGGAGACAATTTTTGATTGGCACAAGTTTCACAAATGAAAGTGGCAAGCTTGACATGTTTTAGTAATAAAGGCATTAAATGATAAGTTGATTGACAAAATCATGCTCGGTAGCATATTTTTGAAGATTGACTTACACTAATAAAACAGTGATTAAAATCAAGATTCATGCTGTTAGTATCTACTATCTGGTAATGATTACTATTATTACATAATTTGCATTCATATCATGTTTTTAACCACTTTGAGACAGAATTTTTTTTCTATTTGTTCTGCCCTCCAAACAAGATTTATTTTTCTAACTTTCACTTTTGTATGTTATAACAAGTTTTTTTACTATTTACCGTAAGTGGGCACAAGCCCGTTAATTACTTAATTCGTTAATAACGAAGCTAACTTTTTCATTAACTCGTTAATTCGTTAAAAAGTTTTTTCAATTTAACGGACTAAATTAACTTCCGTTAAGTTCTGTTAACGGACTAAATTAACTTACGTTAAATTCTGTTAACTTCCGTTAAGGTGTTTATCGTTAGTATCTTGCACCATTCATTTAAGAAAGGAGTTTTTTTGTGACTAATAATAAGCTGCAGCCTCATAGGTCTATTTATCGCTGTTCACAATTTCCAAAGACTTTTGATCGCAGCTTCGTTGTGCATTTGAACTTTTATCTTGAAATTAGATTAGACTGCAAAATGTAACTTTTGAAACACATAAAGACCACCATAGCATTAAATATTTTCTTACAATCAGCTCAACAGCGTCAAAACGTGTTCTAGAAGCAAGTGAATAAAAATAAATAAAAATTACACGGAAAATGTTAATGGATTAACGGACTTAATTAACTTCTATTAATTATAGCTGAAAATAACGAATTAAGGTTAACGGAGGTGTGAAGTTTGTTGATGGACTAGTGGTTAACGAAGCTAACTTGCCCACCTCTGCTATTTACGCCTCTTTGATCTCTTCACTTTAGATTAGTACTAGTAGTGAATGCAGATGATGTTAAGTAACCCTGTTGTTTGATTACATTAGGCTGGCAGTCAGGCAGTGAATGCACCAGGCCAGGCGCCGCAGGGGGTATTTTGCAGTCGTGGCCCTCCCAAATCACTATTTGTGCACCTCCAAGCAAGAGTAAAATTTTGTACCAGCGCAAGAGTATCAGCAAGCTTTTACCTAAAAATACTTTTCCACAAATGCTCTTCATTGAAACAACAAGATAAGTCGAGTGAACGTGCTTCAAGTAGCTTAAAAGTATCGTAGTTATTTTTGATAAGAGGTCCGTCTATTTAGTTCACAAAATGTGCCCCCCAAATTTTTGTGCCCCCCCAAACACACTGCTCTGGCATCGGTTCTGGAATCCTCATAATGGTAAGTGACACTGTTGGCTTGAGTGATGCCACATTTCACAGTAGTGACATCGCTAATCCCCCCTACCCCGTAATGTTGCAACACTAATCCAGTCATCCTGCCTTTCAAAGCTTTTAGAGACTAATAGTATTATTGCATTCTTTCCTGGTTTTTTCTTGTTTTCGAACTAATAGCAGCAAGGAGATCCCCTTTCTAAAAACTAGATTAGTGTTACACAACATAGCTGTTGCAACGTTTATTTTTAATAGCCGTCTTTTAGGCAAATCACGTGGACATGCATATACGTCCCCTGTCTTCAAATGCAAAATGAAAATTGACATGCATGTACGTTTCCTGTCTTGAAGTGGTTAAGATGATCAGTGATGAAACTGATGATGACGTTTTAGTCAACATTTTATTGTTTGAATTTTGGCATAGTATGTGGAAAAAATTTTTGACCAAAAAATTTTCAGAAAAAACTATGCCATCAAGTGGCAGAAGAGATTCATAAGTTGGCGCTTCCATGTCAGTGATTGTGCACTTATAATATCGTATACACTAACATATAGGCCTACTATTTTACAGTTTCATGCCATCAGTAGTTACTGTATTTTTATAATCCTGAGATGAAGTGGTCAGTAGGAGATAAAGTAATGGCAAAATGGCCTGGAAGTGCTCTGTACTTTCATGCTCAGATCTTGTCTGTAGATGATGATGATAAAGAAGTTCAAGTTTTATTTAGTGAAGGAAGTGAAATGAAATTGCCATTCAAGTACATCGAGGTAGGTGACAGATTGAGAATTGCTAGCCCAGTGTGATAATGGTACTGTATTATAGACAAATAAATAAACCATAGGCCTACATAGATTGTTTAGCTAGTAGTCATGGTAGCGGTTAAAAGGGTAAAAGCAAGCTTTCATTTTGATGCTATTGACTTTGGAGAACAATTTCAAACTGTTCAAATGTCTTTAAATATTCACTAAAAATATTTTGAAACCCAAAAAACCATATATATTATGTCAAAATATAATGTGATCTTTTTGTTAGCAATAAATAATATGCCAATTAAGTCCGTAATCACCAACCAGTTGGTTGAGTGGTAATGCGTTCATCTCTGGAGCAAAATGTATGACGTTTAAATCTCAGGCTGGCAAAATCGAACTCAGTGTTGCCAAATTGCTTGCCACTGCTGCAACTTAAGTTGAAAGAAGCTGTGTTGCTCATGTGCAAGCGCAATGGTGCGAAGATTGGCCCTGCCAACTTGTCACACTCTTTGGCGTAATACCATAAGTATAATAAAAGATTTGATTTCAAGTCACATAATCAGCATGTGATGTCAAAATGGCAGACAATTTTTTTGAAAAGAAATTGCTTTTTCAAATTTGTCCAACTTTCACTTTAATTTTGTTGAAATTTTAAAATTTGATTTCGAATGGATTGCATAGTTTGTCTGTTTTGAATAGGTAGCAAAGATTAAATTCTTAGGGAATCAAGCTATAAGTTCTGTGAAATACCATTGGTTGTTCTAAACAGGCATAGTAGGATTAGGGTTGGAGGTTGCGCTGCCTATTATGCTTGTCGAGAAGAATTTGGCATTATTTACTAATCAAATAAACTATGCCTAATTGCTTACTATGCATGTTTGAAACAACTCAGCTGCTATATTTTGGGAACAAACCAGTGGCGCACTAAGGGTGTTTCATTTTTGAACTTTTTTTTTCCAATTTCTTTTGGATAGTGATTTCCTAATGCCGAATGGGTAAACTTCATAAATGGTAAAAAAAAATTTTGAAAAATTTTTATGTTTTAGCTCCTCACACCCCCCATTTTTATAATGAGTGGGGTCCAATTTACAAAATCACTATAACTCTGGGCAGGATTATCACATCAAGCTGATATTCGTGTCAAACGAACCAAAATGGGCAAGTTTATATCCAACTTCAAGAGGAACTATGGGTCTACTTTCCTTATTTTTCGAGTTATTAACAAAAATGTGAATTTTTGCTAATTTTGTTACATTTCTCTCCTTTTTTCGCTAAATAAACACTCAAATTTATGCAGTCATCTCATGTTTTTTCAAAACAATGACAAACAGTTTAGCACCTTCACTAATGGAAGGTCGATATGCTGGTCCTTTGCCGACTTGAAGCTGATGCTGTTGTCAAAAGTACTGACGAAGAACTTGTGCCAGTGTTGGAAGAGTGCGTTACAGTATCAGCTCCATAATGGTGACTTTATTCAAAATGCTCTCACACAGCATGTTTAACACATTTACCAATTTTATATGCACAGTGTACACAGATACACTTACTAAATACTATTTTCATAAAATTATTAACTTATCAGATACTGGTATGGAAACCTGTTAAAACTAGCATATGATTAGTTGGGCAGAGTTTTATAATACTTCCTAGCCTTACTGCTTTTGAGCACAATAATGGTTCACTGGCCAACTTAAAAGTTTTAAGTTTCAGACTGAAATTTAGTCCTTATTGAATTGAAAAGCAACAATCAGAAAATAAGGTTCCTGCTTCAACCAAAACAAGTCTAAAAAATTCTGTTGCAAACTTACAACTCACAATTTTCTTGCCAAATTAATGATAAAGTTGATTGTATTCTAGAAATGCATGCAACTGTATTGTGGCTTGCAGTGCTATAATTGTGACATTGGCAAAAAGAAGCAATGGTTGTGACACAGACAAATAGATGCACTGATGAATGGACTTTAATTTAATCACTTTTCTCATCTTTACCCAAATTCCTGTAACATTTAACAACTTGGAAAATATTCATCAAACATTAGCCTTTTTTTCTTATCATACGCTAAAAAAAGCATTAAAATTTGCTCAAAATTAACAAAATTGCTTATCTATCCTAGACTAACGGAGTTAGACTTATAGTTCCTCTGAAAATTGGATATAGACTTGCCCATTTCGGTTTGTTTGATACCAATATCAGCAATGTACGATAATCCTGGCTCGAGTTTAAGTAATTTTATGAATTTGACCTCCCTCAGCACAAAAATGGGGGGGTGCCAGTGTGGGGATCTAAAACGTAAAAATTTTTCAAAAGAATTTTGACCATTCATCTAGTTAATCCATCTGGCATTAAAATCGCTATCCAAAGTAAACTTTTTTCAAACGAAACACCCTAGTGGTGCATCCAGTGGGGTTTGGGGTTGAATCGTAGAACCCCCCCCCTTTTGAAACTCAAAAAGCAACATAAATTTTGTTGATATAACACAGTTTGTCATACTTCGCTATGTTTACTTTTCACTAAATAATCTCTCAAGTTGTTGTTAATCAATTAAAATGTTGTTTTAGTCCTAATTTGATCCTGCAAGATTTTTACCAAGCGATTAGGATTTTTGCATTTGTTTCACTTACAATCTGATAATACTACTGACAGAAACATTGTGTAACTATGTGTAGTTGATATATCCATGGATATTGAATAATGAATATATCATACCTGATCATAAACTTTCAAGTGGAACAGAGCTTGACGCTAGAGACAGACGGCCATTTAGTGAAAAAAGTCGCCCTTGTGTAAAAAAAACTACCTAGCCAAATGCACTTTTGCAAAAAAAAAAAGAATTCCCTGTTTGAAGATGAAAGCCACAACAAAATTACATTCAAATGTCTAAATTTTTGTTCTGCAAATGTATTCAGGAATTTAAAAACAACTTTTAAGAGCATTGGAGCTATCATTTCCATATAATTTTTTGCTCTATTTTTGCATTAAGTTTATGGTATTTTGGGTGATTTTTGTAAAATCATCTGTCATAATAACAACCCATAGTTTCAATGTAATTAACCTCTATATATACCACCCCATTTTAGTTTTTCTTCATTCCTGCGTAGATTCATGAAGAGAGGTGGGTGAAAATGTTCAATTTAAAACAGCCTTTTTCAAGGCTACCCATTTCTCTAAAGAGTGGAAATGATAACTCTGATGCTATTAAATGCTATTTTGAAGGTCTGTCCAACTAACAAGCGTTTTGAATTTAAAAACATATTCACTTAAAAGATTTCAGCCAAATATGCTATCTTTCCTGACCATGACTTTGAGGCACGGACGTTTAGGCACCTGGACTTTTAGGTACTGAGACTTTTAGGCATCAGAGGAGGAAAATTTTTCGATTTTTTTGAAAACTTTTTCAACAAAATTTTTTTTTCAAAAAAATTTTTTTGTTTCAAAAAAAGTATTTTTAGTTTTTTTTTGTAAAACATTGTTTTTATTTTCAAAGACTTTTTTTTCTTCAAATAAAAGCCTTTTCCAAAAAAGAACGGTTTTTCAAACAAAAAAGTTTTGCTTTGAGTAAAATGTTAATATCTTCGAAATTTTTCATTTGACACTTGTCCAAGAAAAAACATCAAAATAGAGAGCGCATTAAAAAGAGCGGCTGTAGAAAAAAGCAGAGCAGTGATTTGGTGGGAAAAGGATCACTCAGAGAACGTCATTTTTGTACAATCTTTAAGCTGTACATAAATTCTTTTTTGTCGGCAGACGGCGGGGTTTGAAGTTTTGTTAAAGGTGACTGCCAAGCCTACCCAGTGGGCACAAAACGTCTAAAAGACGTCTAGAATGAATTTTGGTCTAAATGTTGTCTATTTTGCAAAATCCACATTGTTGAATTGACGTCGTTAACAAAGACGTTGATTATACGCGAACTCAACCATGTGTTAAGGTCTACGAGTTATGTATATTCACTGCTTTGTACACGTCTTTTTAGCTATACGCATGTTTGCAAAATAGACAACATTTAGACAAAAATTAGACCATATAAACTATGTCTTCTGCATAACTTTAAACCATGTTTAAACGTTTATTTGACTAACTTTGAGCTTGAGGGGTATTTTCCTTCTCTATCTATTGTTGACTTCTGGGGGCATTTGCTGCTATTCCTACAAATAAAAGTCTTCGCAAAATTGACGTAGAGAAAAGTCGATGACGATTTGGTATGTTATGCTTTCTTCGTGCAAATAAATTCAGAAATATTCGTAAGAACATTTTTTTCTCTGAAATTCTTTTCCAATTTGGCAAAATGTTGGTGGAATTCTGCAAATGGTGACCACTTGCAAAATTCTGCAAACATTTTTTGCGATGTGAAAGTGTGCAGGTTGAAAGGCTGAAAATTGTTAAAATGGCATGCAGAGTTTTATATTTGCCAGAAAACAGTGCTAGAAATTCTCGCCAAGCAGTGGCAGATCACACGTTAAGTATGAGTAATACTGAATTAATCAAAGAATTTCGAATGAATCATGAAGAAGTCGAAGAAATTTGTAAGCTGTTCAAAGACGAAATGCAGCCAGTAGTTGGTGCTTTTGTGCCTGAAAACGCTTGAAAGTGGAAGTTTTCAATCAACCAGTAAAGGTTTTCTTAAAGTGACTCAACTAACTGTCAGCAAAGTACTAACTCAGTTTGTTAATAGCATTACTACGAAAGCTCTAGGTACAGTATATTTATATGGCAAGAAACAGAGAGGAAATCGCAAAAACGAAAAATCATTTTTTTCAGCTTGCTGGATTTCCAGGAGTGATTAGCTGCATAGATGGTTAGCACATTCCTATAGTTGCACCTAATGAAGATGAATTTGTCTTCATTAATTACGGTTGTAGCATTACAAACATTTGCACTAATTACGTAAGTTGCACTATGACTTGCATTATTTTCTCATCGATTGTCACCTGTATCCCAAAAATCGGTGCCAGACATACCTTCCGTGTATATGCTTCCGATAATGTTTAAAATTTCATATTATAGTTTGTTGGTTTTGAAATTGGGTTTGGACCCTCTCCTCTGCGACTTGCTTCTTTTTTAAATAGTGCAACATTACGTTTTGTGTGGCTTTTAACATCAAAGCATTTTTTCTTGATTTTTTTTCGGTTGAAAATGGGGTCCTTTTAGCCAGGATGTTGATAGCACTGGCTGTGTCTCTCCGGAGGCATCAATTTTGAGGGGGATGGAGGGTGGTGCCCCCTCTGGTCTAACACTGAAGGGGGCAAAATATGTCTGGCCCCTTTGGTTTTCTGGCAAGTAATACCCACTTGGCAACTAGAAATCTGAAATTCCGGACTGAGATAGATTTAGAATGCGTTGAAGATCTTTTTTCTGGTCTTCACCTGAATTTGGGGGCAAAATTCCAGACTGAAATAAAATTTTTAAGTTTAACCAAACTTCACAAAAACATTTCACCCCCTTGGAATTTGCTTACTGTATTTTCCGGCTAATAAGTCGACCCGTTGAATTAGCCGAGACCAACTTTTAGCTCTTAAAATGAGGCTTTTACCATATTACCACCCAATAAGCCAAGGCAGAAAATTTGATTGGCGCGGCGCAGCGCCAGATTAATTTGGCGCTGGGCATTATGATATTTTGTGGCAATTTGAAGCCGAAAATGCATATTTTATCCGTTTTAATCGCACGTGCAAATACGATACCAATCGTGCAAAGGGGAAAATATGGCAGTGAAAGTGTAAATAGGTAACAAAGTTCAAAATAGTGGAAAATGCAGTGAATTGATGCGCAGTGACATTTTGATCTCCAGTATTGTCTGGTTCAAGGTGTATTCGCGGAATAAGCAGACCCCAGAAAATTCGGTTAAAAAATTAGATCCAGAAAATCGGCTTATTAGCCGGAAAATATGGTAATCAACAAAAAATCTACGCCTATGTGTCTCTTCTTTTGTTATCCACCATTGACTTTGTTTTTGCATCTGTTACCGCCCTGGTCAAAAACATATAATTATCCTTCAATAAATCAATTGATAGCTATACCTCTTCTGATAGCTATATCAATTGATAGTCCATCTTTGTCCAATTTCTTTAGACGTCATTTTTATCAATATTGGAAGTATAAGATTATGCTCAACTCTGCACTCTTAATACAATTTGATATACATGTACAATACTTCTTGACATAGAAAAAATATAGCTAAGAGTTTGTCGTTCATGATGTCAAAAGTGTTGTATGTGCATAAATCATTATTTTGAAGAAATGAAGTTTGAGAATTGCGAATATGAACAAAGCATAGCGTACCAATTGTGAACCTTCGTATTTGCATTCACATTCGTCAATGGACAAAGATTTTTGAAAAACTTGTGAAGAAAATTGGTGAATGCAAACAAACAAAAAACATGTAGTTTTTTGTTCGCACGAAGAGCATAGCATGTGCCTCCTGAGCTCTGGCTCAGACCTTGGGTGTGGTCCAATTGTTGAGTCTCCCCAGAGTTCCTCCATGACCTCAACCCTCTTTAAGAATGAGGTAAAATGACAGGTCGGAGGGCTACCCTTGATGACAGCACTGTGTGCAGTAGTGAGAGAGCTCTTCTTAATACATCTTTTGTCTATCTTTTTATTTTTATTGAAGGAAATGCAGTGATGGTGATAAATTTTAAACAAAAGAACTTGTATGAAAAGTTTTACATGAAAAATTGTAACAAAAACAGATTTAAAACAAAACCAACTGTTATTTGAAGCAAAAAAAAATTTTTTTTAGAAATACTTTTTTTTATGAAAGAAAAACTTTTGGGAAAAAAAAGTTTTTTGGTGCAAAAGTTGTGACTAATAATCCCGGCGCCTAAACGTCCCAAGCCTATGAGTCGTAGACCGCTATCTTTCAGCATTTAAGCGTATTTTGGACTTCACCAGTAAGTGTGCGTAGGCTGATTAGATTGAGCAAAATAAGTTCTTTCAAACTCTTCCAAATCTTAGTAATGTAGCTTTTTCTAAGTGCTCTGAGAAAATGTGCAATGTCATCTCAATGGCATTAAAATGGCTATTTTTTTTCGAAAAAAATTGCAAAAATTGCCCAGTGGCTGGAGGCTTCTCCCCCAGGCTCCCATAGTGGTCACTTGTTCTCTCACACACAATCTTCATAATCTACAACTTTCAAAATTGTTATTACAGGGTTTCTGAAAAAACAAATGTAACAAAATACAACTATTACTGCAAAACTCTGTTATTAATGATTATGCTTAGTTAGTTACAATTGGGTACTGGTTGCTTTTTGAAAGATTAAAACCTTCCCCCTGTAAAAGTTTCTGGGTGTGCCCCAGGAACAAACTGTTGTGAAAGTCTCAAATTAGGTAAATTTTTTCAACAACTTTCCTAATTTTACAAGAAAAACTTCCAACTTAAGGTCTCTTTTAACATCTCTGTATATTTCAGTCAGAACAGAAGTTTACTCCCAGAAACCACTCCAAATCTCCAGGGCGTTCTAGACGTCGATCAAGATCGCGATCACCGGGTAGAAGTCCTAGCAGAAAAAACATAAGTATGATAATGTGTTGATGATGATTATGCTTCAAAAATGCTGCTCCATTAAGATTGTTATGATTAGAATCGAAATGTTTAGTTCTAAAACTAGTGGTACTTAAACAGGAACAAAATGATGTCTGAATTTGGTTAAAAAGTACTGGGTTGCCACATCCTGGAAAAGTCCTGGATTTTTTTTGCTGTCCTGGAAAGTCCTTGAATTTTGTGTGTTAGTCCTGGAAAGTCCTGAAAAAATGTTTATAAAGTTTTCCCGCGATTTACCAGGACAGAATGTAAAGTTTTTTTATAGGTACCTTGTAATTATACAAAGCCATTGTTGAAATAATTTCTATTGTAAAGTTCGTTGAAGAAGCTTGATTGTATTGTTAAAGACAGAGCTTATTTGTATGCTGGTGCACAAAAAAAAAAATCGCCATTCTAGCCCTAACCAAACCGTAAATCTAAACCAAACTGTAACCCTAGCTCCTACCCTAAAGTTAATATAAGCGCCCATTCCTCTGCTCTTTGCTCTCTTATTCTTTTTAAACAGTTCTTACTAGTACGCTAGAGTACATATTAGCACGTCTTTAAAATGTCAAAATTTGCACTTTGTTGTACAATATGTAGGCCTATAATTAAATGATTGAATATTATTAGAAAGAGTGAATTCATGGACAGTAATTTTATTGCAATGCGATACTCTAGTAGCAGTAGCGTAGCTTTGGCCGAGCCAAGTCAACTGACCGCGAAGCAACGATTTCGTTACAGTGATTTCATCACTGATTTTGTCACAGTGATTTCGTCACAAAGTGAGAGTTTGGGCAAGATGGCTCTGGGGATATCAGTAAAAATAAATTCAGGATAGCCCTTTTCAGCCAATTGGCGTTGTTCGCGGTCAGTTTGTTAGCGGTCCGTTGGTTTGCAGTCAGTTTGTCGTCAGTTGTCGTGGACCCACTTTGGCCCGTTGACCAAAATGCACAACAAGAAAAATACGACGTTTTTCCTGCTATACTTCTGAGGCAGTATTTTGCAGTAATAAGGGCACTAAAGTAATTTAAAGCCCCTGTTGGAACATGATTTTGGGGAAGGGCTAACATTGGTAAAAAAAAAGCAGTAACAACTAACTAAAAATGGGTAAAAATAAACAATTCATTCGATCGCATGATGCACAATGCTTAACGTAGGCTTTGTAAAAAAAGGGTTTATTCAACATTTAATTCTGTTAATTACCAATCAACTCTCAAATCTCGTTTCGTTAACCCCTCCTTCCAAATTATATCTTTTTGTAGCGTTGTAAAATACAGACGGTTTGGATTAATATACTTGTGAGTTTTTTCAAAGGAAGTTCCTATTTACTCTTTAGCGTGCAAATGAGCTCTGCTTATAGAGAATAAGAGAACAAGAATGGGTGCTCATTTGCTCATTTACTCTTTTATTTTTTAAATTATTATCGTTAGTGTTTAGGTGGGGTTTAGATTTTTAGTTTGGGTTGGGATTAACGTTAGGGTTAGATCTAAGGTTACAGTTTGGGTTAAGTTTAAGGTTGGGGTTAGGGCTAGGATAGCGTTTTTTTGTATGCTGGCGATCAAATAAACTTTATCTTTTTCAAATGATAGGATTTTGTGGTTTACTGGCTGAAAATAGAGCTAGGACTGAAGTTTTGCCATTACCAATCACTAGAGCTCGACCGATACATTTGGTCTGCCGATATATATCAGCCGATTTCATGGCGTAGCCGGTATATCATATCGGCTATCTACCGCCGATAAAATATCAGCTTAGCGCAATTACCTTAAACAGTTTATTTTTAGAGCAAGCACGAGCACTCTTGCGTTCTATTTGCTTAGTATGACTTGTGTTTGAAATAGTCTTTCTTTGGAGGAGGATTATTGAAGCTTTTAGTGTCAAGTTAAGTGAAAAATAGTGACAAAATGTGGTAACTAATAAGTCGCTATCAGCCTGAAAAAGTCGTACTAGTCGAGCTCTAGCCATCACCCACATACTGTTAACCTTTTTATGCAACCAGTTTAACCACATTTTTGCAGTGTAATTTCTTTGCCGCATTTTGGAAGCAATAATCTTTACCAAACTAGGCTTGAAAATAAGTCATTATTGTAAAAACTTGCAAAATTTTTGAGCGCTGTTGCCCCCAGACCCCCACTGGCTTCCGGTGGCTGGGCTCTGCCTGCATACCCGATAGCACAGCCCTCCCATTGCAAATTTCTGGCTTTGCTCCTAGCTAGTAGTCAGTAGTGGGAATACAAATGCGTTACATCAAAATTTTTGGTCAATGACAAGTACAAAAAAGTAGGTGCATGAAAGGGGTCCACGACTTTTCGGCGCGGCCCTTTTCGGTGCCAATATTTTGTGCTTTTTACTAACACTAACCCCAAGCCCTAACTCTAACCCAAACCTTAAATAAGTGAACTGTCGAAGAGCACCGAATTGGCGCCGAAACGATCTGTGTAGAAAATGTACGGCAACGAAATAACTGGCACCGAAATGGTCGCACCGAAAACACATGATCCCCATGAAAGAGTAATAGCCAAAATTAAATTTTAAGTCTTGTAAAAAAAAATTTAACAGTCCTGGAAAGTCCTGGAATTTGATTTTGCAGTTTCTGTGGCAACCCTGAAAGTAAACAAATCAAATGGTATGGAAATTTGTTAGCTTTTTACAAAAAAATTATTACTTTCCATTATGTCATTACTTAGTGACATCATTTGAAACATCACTGATCCATTCTACAAAAAAAATTACCGTCACTAACTACTGGGTCACAGGTGTTTGGCATGACTCACCAAAACTCAATATTTGGAAGCCAATTTCTGGCTTAGCTAGCGCCGTTGCAAGCTTGGCCTAAAATTTAGTGGTATATTTATCAAATTGTTGGACTAAAACCAAAAACAATGGAAAGGTACACTAGAAAACATTATTTTAGACCTTCAACTGGTCTGGTCCTACCGGTACCAGGTAAGAAGACCAGTAGGGATCTAATGACATTGGTCGAGTTCTAGCTTATTCATCTCTGATCTAATGGCATTGGTTGAATTTCAATTTGCTTGGAAGTAATATGAGCCTGACATTTAACCTTTTAGTCTGCTCAGTTGTTAAAAGCAAGTTTCAAAAAGCATCTTGAATGACGAAGTTTTTACTTTACTTTGCAATATGCATCATTCCTTAATAAACTTTTACCAATAAATGTTTAAGTTTTACGATCTACGTCTGTACTGTAAATAAGTTCCAGAGGCGCTGCCTTTCTTCGATTTGGCTTATTAAAAGTTAGTTTCATGTTTAAACTAGAAAAAATTGGTTAATGGTTAATTGGTCATGGATATGCGATTGTAAACAAATATGAGAAAACAGCAGGCAACACGCTTAAGTCTTCGAAGAAATATGCTAAAACAGCAGAGGCAATGTTATAATATAACAGTGCCGATGAATCAATTAAGGTAAAATTTCTTATAACATTTTCGCTTGATAATTGTGACACATTCGTTTTCTACGTTGACCTCGGTGGCATTTTTGCATTCTGTAGCTCAATATTTTCAGAGGCACAGCTAAAAGCTAAGTTTCCTTTGTAGATAACGGCAGTTTTCTAAAAACTTGATGGCAAAGTGGAATTAGGCTTTATTTTCCAGCGATAACTCAGAAGGACTTTCCAGACTCTAATTTTCATCCTCATTTGGGCTGTTCAATTTAATTGACAACAGGTGCCCGCAACAGTGAGTCCATAGCCTAGCGCGGCCTCTCACATGATTGATGTAAAAAATTGTGCAAAAAAAACCTAATTGTGTGATCCCGGCCTTAGGCCAATCATATTGGACTAGATTGGCGTGACTCCATTCATTTTGATCCAGCTGTTCCAGAGATATTCTACTTTAAACATGACATAGGGACCTGTATTCAGTCTGTTATAATTTTTATTGTCAACCCTGACGTTGATAGCCTTGGCGTTGTTAGCGACGCTTTCCTAGGTTTAACCAAAAGCAAAAGAAACGTCGCTATTAGGCCACTGCATTGAATCGTTATGCTGTGTGCTAATCAGTTTGATCTTGTCAGCACAACAGATGCGAGTTAATAAAAAGAGTAGGCTGTTTGATAGCCTAGCAATCTCGGTAAAAATCAAGCTGTCAAGATAAGATACGTTTGAGTCTAAATCATAGCCTAGCCTAGCAATAAGGCGTTTATTACTTGGCAAGAAGTACAAACTTATACCTGATAATAAGACTGCTAGTACTTGATTAGACCTATTCTATTTGCTTAGAGTATTTTGGGACCCCAGAATAAACTTTTCCATCTAAGTTGCAAGTAATGGCCTACAACTCTAAAAACTCTGCTTTCCTTACTTTTGCTTGTTTTTAGACGTTGGTTACCTAGGCCTGTGGTTCCCCACCTTTTTTCAAAGCGATCTAAACTTATTGAAAAAAGAAATGTGTGAAATTTTGCGACCCATGTACCGGTATATTCTCTTTAGGCTTACCATGTTTTTGAGACTGAAAAGCGAGACAGCCGTAGACAACCAGAATTTTTCTCAAAAGCGATTTGGGGAATGTGAGGTGAAGACCAAAAAAAAGGTCTTTACTTCAGGTGCCCACAAATTTCTGGGGGTTGTGAGTCATTTTTTATTACTGCTTTCTGCATACTGCATATTTTGCTCTTTGTAGATTTCTGCAAAAAACCAAGCGACCCAAAACAATTTTTAGGCGACCCAACTTTGGGTCGTGATCCATAGGTTGAGAACCATGGACCTAGGCTACTGTACTGCCTACTCTTTGTTCCAGCTCAGTTCTGCTGACAAGATCAAACTGATTAGTGCACAGCGAAACGACGCAATGCAGCAGCCTCATAGTGGCATTGCTTTAGGTTAAAACTAGGATGGTGTCGCTAACTTCGCAAAGGCTATCAATGTCAGGTTTGCCAACAAAAATTATAGCATTAGACTGATAAGAGGCCCCTACGTCATGTTTGAAGTAGAATATCTTTGAAACATCTTGATCAAGAAGGAAGGAGTTAACGCCAATCTAGTCTTATGCGATTAGCCTAAGTTTAATACCCCCATTGATTTTGCCTTTAGTCCTGGTATTAAGTCCAAAACAGCCAATCAGATGTAGCAATTAGCCATGCGTGAGAAGATTTTCTCAGCATTTGCACTTGTGTGCTGTGGCACTTTTCAACCCACAATCTGTTTTGTGCACGAGGATATGAGCTGAGCAAGTCCCAAATAATGTCTAAAATCATTATTGGAACAACCGACGCTCGTGTCGCGTGTTCCTTGTTTTTACTCGGATATTTTCAAGCTAATGAGTGCAAAATTTCAGACTTTTGCTTATAACTCGAGAACGGTTTTTTTAGGTACATGAAATTTGGACTGCGGTTTGAGATCATTCATTTGCTTGTTTGTACCAAATTTTCAGGCAATTGGTCAAGTGACTTTGGTTTTAGGACCTGAAAGCCGCCCAGAAAGTTTGGCGTAAAAAGCGGTCTGTCTCATTCAAAAACGGCTTAAGTACGGCTAGAAATATTTCACACGGTTACATATGTTAAAATACCCTTTCATCCCAACCAACCCACTTTTAGCCGTGATGATTTTTTTCCCTTTTTTTCTTCCTTAGTCTTGAACGCTCTTCCCCGAAACCACAAAACATCAAAATCTAATTTTTGTGTAAAGTTGTTGAGCTGCAAACGCAATTTTGTCTCCCGTAATTTTTTGGGGCGACTCCCCGGAGAAACACTAAAAATGGGGCCCCGAAAAATCAATTTTTTGAACAGCTCAAGCTTGGGCGCTAGTTTTTTTGACATTGGCAGATATTTAAGAGGCAAATATTTTGGCATAGTTTGGGGGTACCACCCCCCCAATTGCACCTCCAAAAAATTAATTTTTTGAACGGCTAAAGCTAGGGTTCCAGTTTTTTTGATATCAGCAGATACTTACCGACAAATATTGACATAGTTTGGAGGTGCCACTCCTCTGGGGACCCCCCAAAAATCAGTTTTTTGAACAGCTTAAGCTAGGGTGCCAGTTTTTTTATCAACAGATATTTTACAGACAAATATTTTGACATATTTTGGAGGTACCACAACCCTCGGGAACCACCCCAAATGGACCCCCCAAAAATGAATTTTTTGAATGGCTTAAGCTAGGGTGCCAGTTTTTTTGATATCAGCAGATACTTAACAGACAAATATTTTGACATACGAGGTGTGTTTGAAAAGTAATGGGACTGTACATGCTGCACGAACAACTTTTATTGCGAAGAACAAAGCATTGCTTTCTATGATGTCATAATGTCTTATGTTTCGAAAACCAAATTTCAGCTTTCTGTGACAACTACATTTTTTTTGCACATTTTTCTGTCAAGGCACTTTCTTTGTGACCGTTTTGCAAAAATTTGATAAAATTAAGAATTTTTGGCTTTTTTTTTCTTTGGTGCAAAGGATGAGCGTCGAACAACGAATCACCTTAAAATTTCTTGTCCGTCTTGGAAAAACCCCCAACTGTAGCTCTAAAGTTGCTTCAAGAAGTCTATGGTGATGACATGATGTTAAGAACTTGTTTTTTTGAGTGGCACAGCAGGTTCAAAGAGGGAAGAGAGGAGGTGGAAGATGATCACAGGAGTGGCAGGCCATCCACAAGCAGAACAGATGAAAATGTTAAGCGTGTGAGACAAAAGATGCGGAGCGATCGCCGTCTTTCTGTTAGAATGATAGCAGATGAGCTGGTATGAATAGTGAGAGGGTATGGAGGATCATTACGGACGATCTGAGGATGAGGAAGATCTGTACAAAAATGGTACCAAGGTTGCTGAATGAAAGACAAAAGGAGTGGCGAGTGCAAGTGTGTCAAGACATTTTGGAGCAACTCGAAACTGAGCCCAACTTGCTGAAAAGAGTTGTTACTGGCGATGAGTCATGGATCTTCGAGTATGATCCACTCACCAAACGGCAGAGCCTTGAATGGAAGAGCGCATTGTCATCAAGACCCAAAAAGGCAAGGATGTTCAAGTCCAAAACCAAGGTGATGCTGATCGCTTTTTTTGATGTCCACGGAATTGTCCACGCAAAATTCTTGCCACAAGGTCAAACTATTCATCATCACTAGGGTGTTGCAGGCGCCCACAAAAATTAAAAACTTGTTTGTTTAAGCTTAACTATTTTTTGGTATGCAGTTGATCAGCAGATCATGAATACCAAGTTTCAAAAATTTTCATCAATGTTTACCTTTCCCGCCAGGCCAATTTTGAGGCCCACTTTTCCAAAAATTTTCCCTTTTTGCCACTAGAGGGCGATATGGATAAGTTGTGTTCGTGGACACGTTTGCAAAAGATGCCCCATGTTAGTCTCCACCTTTAAAAAAAAATTGAACGAAATTGAGTCATCCTATCCAGAGATATTGCTATTTCATTACACTTTCAATAAACGTTGCTGCCACCAAGTGGTGAAAATTAAAGTTAAATACATCGAATATTAAGCCTTTTGATGTTGAATTTTGGTATATTATTCATTTCAAACTGTAGAAGTACATTTTAATGCAACATTTGGTGAGTATCTAATACTGATTTATAGGTATTTTAGTAAAATTTTGTAGGTAATTCCTAGTTTTAAAAGATTTAAATTGTTGTTACAAAACATTTCGGTTATGTGGGGTTATTACAGCCTCTTGAAGAAAATTACTACAAACTATTTCAAAAGTTCTTTCAGTAGGCAATTTATTTAGTTTTTGAATGGCGGTAGAGAATCAATGGTACTTCATAAACTATACTTTTTACTAGACTAAACTAAGATTAATGAATGTTGCAATTGCACAGTATGGGTTTATTAGTTCACATGCAATATGAGAGCCCGGAAATACTGATAACAAACTGCAGCTTGCTCAGGATGAATTCCAAATAAACTAAAATAAACGTTTTCTTAAAGCTCGACTATGCTTTAGTACATGCGCTCCTGCTTATGTGCAAACATTAATATTCTTACAAAATCAAGGGATAAGAAGCATTGTTGGTGCTCATTTCTGAGATTCAATGAACCCATATTACTTGCAATTTTAGATTCTGCAAACTGATGGCTAATTTAATTTTCATGTGGTTGTTGATAGGAGAGATCCAGAGAATCAAAACCACACCGACGAGGAATAAAATGACGATTTTGTGAAGAAAGTTCATTAATAATTGCAGCAAGGAGTACATTATGGCACTGCGCTTTTGTTTTCAATCTTTTACGCAATGACTTCATTTTGCAAACGTGTCCACAAACGCAACTTATCCATATTGCCCTCTAGTGGCAAAAAGGGAAAATTTTTGGAAAAGTGGGCCTCAAAATTGGCCTGACGGGGAAGGTAAACATTGATGAAAATTTTTGAAACTTGGTATTCATGATCTACTGATCAAACTGCAATACCAAAAAATAGTTAAGCAAAATTGGTAAAGGTCGGAGCGCCTGCAACACCCTAATCATCACGTCTACAAAAACATCTTGCGACGTCTGATGCTCTCAGTGAGGGAGAAAAGAAGAGAACTGTGGGAAACGAGGTCATGGCTGCTGCTTCATCATGACAATGCTCCAGCTTGTAATGCCTTGGGAATTCGGGAGTTTCTTGCCAAAAATAATGTTGCTGTACTAGAGCAACCATCCTACTCTCCAGATCTGGCCCCTTGTGGACTTCTTTTTGTTTTCCAAACTCAAGGAAGACATCAAAGGAAGTCGTTTTCAAGATTCAGAAGCCATTAAAACAGTCATGACGAGAAAGCTCTGAGCAATCCCGGAGGAATCCTTTTAAGAGTGCATGGAAGCGTGGTGGAGGAGATTGGAAAAGTGCATTCAAGCCCAAGGAGATTACTTTGAAGGCGACATGTTGTAAAATTTACTTGTCAAATAAAATAAAACGTTTATAGACCCAGTCCCGTTAGTTTTCAAACGCACCTCATAGTTTGGAGGTGACACCCCTTCAGGGAGCCCCCCAAAATCATTTTTTTGAACAGCTTAACTTAGGGTGCCAGTTTTTTTTTTATCAGCATATATTTAACAAACAAATATTTTGACGTAGTTTGGGGGTGCCATCCCCTGGGACCCCCCAAAATGGACCACCAAAAATCAGTTTTTTGAAAGGCTTTAAGCTAGGGTGCCATTTTTTTTATCAGTAGATATTTAAGAGACAAATATTTTGACATATTTTGGAAGTACCACACCCCCCGGAAACCACCCCAAATGGACCCCCAAAAATGAATATTTTAAACTGCTTAAGCTAGGGTGCCAGTTTTTTTGATATCAGCTGATATTTAACACAAATATTTTGTTATAGTTTGGAGGTGCCACCCCTCCGGGGACCCCCTACAATGGACCTTCCAAAGATCAATTTTTTGAACAGCTTAAGCTAGGGTGCCAGTTTTTTTGTATCAGCAGATATTTAACAGACAAATAATTTAATGTAGTTTGGGGGTACCACCCCCAGGGACCCCCCAAAATGGACCTTCCAAAAATCAATTTTTTGACAGCTCAGGCTAGGGTGCCAGTTCGTTTTGATATCAGCAGATACTTAACAGACAAATGTTTTGACTTAGTTTGGGGTTATACCCCCCCGAAGCCCCATCAAAATCAGTTTTTTGAATGGCTTAAATTAGGGTGCTGGTGTTTTTTGATATCAGTAGATATATAACAGACAAATATTTTGACATAGTTTGGGGGACGGGGGTGCCACCATCCCAAAATGACCCCCAAAAATCAATTTTTTCAATGGCTTAACCTAGGGTGCCAGTTTTTTTTTTGATATCAGTAGGTATTTAACACAAATATTTTGAAATAGTTTTGGGGCACCACCCCCCTGGAGACCCACCAAAAATCAATTTTTGGAACAGCTCGAGCTAGGGTGCCAGTTTTTTTTAAATTTGTAGATATTTGCGTCGGTCGTTCAAAGGGGTTGCTACTCAGCAAGCTCCCATCTAGTTATAAGCTGAACTTGCTTTTCAAGGTGGTTTTAACTAGGTAGCTGGGCTATTTAGAACTACAAAGTAGGCCTACTAGGTCTGGCCGATTAGATCAGCATTCAGCAGGCTTGTGAGCAACTTGAGTTAAGGATCATCTCACGAAAATATATGGTGGTACTGTATGCTATTATTCATGATCAAATGAAACCAATGCCTTATTGCCAGTGCTCTATTTTGCATCTGCAAATTTCACAAAATAGCATTAGGTGGTCTGCAAATCCGCAAGTTCGCGTGATTTTTAGCATTTCCGCAACCGCAAATGCCTTTTTACTTCCACAAACTTGAACCGATCGCAAACTTTGCTGTTATTTTGTCCTGGTTTGACAAATAGAGGAGACCTAAAGGCTATAGCAGTAACAACGCTTCATATTTCCAGTATAGGCTATAAACACTTGTAGATTAATTTGAGATTTCTGGTTATCTACAACAGTAGATTAATTTGAGATTTCTGGTTATCTACAACTGTACGGCTTTTCTATCTCAAAAATACTGGTAAGCTATGTCATATGTACAGTCAACTCCCGGTAATCGGACCGTTTTTAATCGGACATCCTCGCCATTGGACACAAATTGTCAAGGAACGAAATTCTTGCATTGTAATGTATTGTGTTTTACCTTTATAATGGGACAACCTCGTTATCCGACTATGACAACGAAATTTAACGAAATTTTGGAACAAAAGTGCAAAATGCATTAAAAACTTCCCGGTTAATCGGACATAACAATTAGACGGCAGTGTTTGCCCAAAAGTGCATTACCAAATAAAAGGAAATAATTACAATTTTTGCCTAACTTTTATAGCACAATAGATAAAACATTAGATAAAACAACTTTTGTGACGTATTTTGCGGTTACGTTGTGTGTAATAAGTTACCTGCGCTAACCAGGGCCACGCAGTGTTCGCGGCGTTTATTTTACTTGTTTTTGTTTTTTTTGTACTCTAAGCCTCATCAAACCCAATTAACCAGGAGTTAAAAATTTCGTATCTATCAGAAGATATATGGCACGCGTACCGTCACAGCTCTTTCAGGTCTAAACTCGAAGCTGATAATGACATGATGTAAGTAACATTTTTTTGAATAAATGAATAAAATTCAATATAAAAGTAATTCAAACAAGGTCAAACCAACTGTTGAAGAAAATCTCTGGCCTAATTTACTAAACGAAATTAATTTTGTGAATCAATAACTTTGTCGACCAAGATCTAAATGTAGCCACAAGCACTTTTCAGCATTTATTGCTAAGTTGTTTGCTTGAAATATCTTCTGCAACGAATTATTTGCAGCTGCGCAAAGGCTTACAATGTCACCGAAACAACGTTCTCGGTCTGAATCACGCGGTCGAGTGACCACCAAGCTAGTGACGTCATCGTCGGAAGAGAAAAAGGCTTTCATATCCCGCAGTGAAAAAAAATTGACGAACATTATCACTTCGACAACATCAAAGGTCAGTCATATGTGAGCAGGTTATTTGCAATTTAAGGTAATTGACGTTAAACTTCTAAATTACTGATAACGAAGTTAATGCACACATTGATATGAAGATATCAGCTCAAAACAACGTCATTAAAAATGCGTATCGGTTTTCATGAGACTAAATACGTAGCTGCGTCCGTGAACGAGATAGTCATCGCTGTGTATTTAAAGTCTAGGACATTTAAATTGTCATTTTAGTAGGGCCACCGCTTGGGGCAAGCATCTACGATAGAGTTTTAAGCAACAAGCGAAAAAAGCGCGAAATTTTAACCGTGACTTAGCTGAAGCTTGATTTAAAAAGCATGTTTGTTATGTTGCAAACAACGATTCTATTGTATTACAAACAGTTGAGTTCGTTTTGATGATTATTATTGACCTAAATTTTAAAAAAAGATGTCATTTACATAGAAAAATTTTAGAATATTCTGAAAATATTGCAGGCAAAATTTCAAAATTATGATTAATGTGACAAAAATTGTCCTAGTAGAGAGAAATACCTAAAAGAAGCAAAGTTAGTTGTTTATTTAAAAGCACAATTTGCAATTAAATAGTTTCTGTTAACAAATACGTACCGTGTATGCTGCCATTGCGCGTAATAACGAACTCAACCGAAAAGTTTTTTTGTTTTAAATTAGTATTCATCTCGGAAGTCGAAGTGCGATATCTGAGGGAGTTTGTGAAAATTAATAAGAAAAAATTAATAAGAAGAACGTTGAAAAAATTATTAAGATTTCAAATACAAAAGATTATATATCCTCAACCACTTGAGTATTGTCGCAACCGGCCTTCAGCGAATTTTTTATTGAGACGCAGTTATGTTGCCAACCGTTTTTAACGCAAAAACGTGCATTTTTGCTCGTATTTTATATGCTAATGTTGCTTCTATCCTAGTTTGAAGGGCAAGTTTCGGATCCTATTGCAAGTTTATTTTTTTGGTTAACTATTTTGTTCGTTCATTGACTCGAAATTACTTGCATATTTCTCTTAAAATAAATTTTGGTGGAGGTAGAATCATGCTTGCAGTGGTAAAAATGACCACAATAAATTTTTCATATGACCGAAAAGCTGTGTGCATTTTACTGAAAATTGCAAACAAAATTGCCTTTTTTTTTGAAAAAAACGTGGTCTCAAAAAACACTTTTTTTTAGAAAATCTTGTAAGAGGAAATACGGATTGTACTTTGCTATTTGATGGCTTCTCCCTTTAATCCAATGGTTCTCAGTCCTCGAATCCCTAGTTTCATTGAAAGCATTTTTAAGGGTTTGGCGGTGAATTATGCATTATGCTCACATGCAGTTTAAGCACGTATAAGCAGCAGGGCAACCAGTGGGTCTAAGGGGGCTTCAGCCCCCCTTAGTCAAGTCAAATTTGATCCCAATTACAAACGTTTAAACATGTTTTAAACTTGATCTCTAAGTAAGGGTGGGGGAGGATGCTGGGCAATTTAATTCTTTCGAATGACATCAGACTTTTAGCACTTAACTTTTGTTAAATGTCTCCAAAAACGTGTAAAGTGTGATCCAATTGGCGTTAAAAAGGCTAGTTTTTTTTTAATCACAAAAATCGCCTGGCGGCGACCCCCGTTTGTAATACATTTGAGTTGCATCAATTTACTTAGCTCGCCAGATAGAATACAGTTTTTGGACGAAAAAATTTTAAGTTAGGGGTTCAAACCCCGAAAAAATTTTAAGTTTTCACAAATTGGGAAGGGCCTGGGAGTTTCTAATGTTTTTCGGCATTACGTTTACGCGAATTATACTTTATCCGTTTCTGTTACCATTGTAACTATCGTTCGTTTTTGGTGGCTGTGACGTAATAATTTTAGGTTTGGCTTCAAATTTTTTGCATTGATCATAAATGTTGTGGTAGTCAGTGCTGGGCACCGCAAATTTACACTCTATTCCACAACGGCAAATTCCGCAAAATAACAATGGGTGTTCTTCAACCACAAATCCCTAAGTTTGCAGTACTTTTGCGGTAATTTTTTTGCACTTCAGCAACCGTAAATAACTTTTTACTTCCACAAACTTGAACCGCAAACTTTGCTGTTATTTTGTCCTGGTTAGATAAATAGAGGAAACCAATAGCAGTAACAATGCTTCATATTTCCCATGTAGGCTATAGATCTGTAATTAACACCAATAAGTAGGTTTTATTCAATTTATTTAATATCCTGTTTTTGTAAGGTACATAGAGGCAAACTTTTGCAAAGACGAAAATGTGCTAGGTGTAAGAAGAACAAGCCAAAAGTTCGGCTTCTTTGTGTGTTTAATTTCGGTTGCAATACAGTCCTGATTAATGATCCCATGAAATTTTAATGCTTGAACTTCTAGCCGAGCTTCAGATAAGAGCGGTCCTTTAAAAGCTTTCAAATTGCATACAATATAATTACGGTGCAAATATGGATTTTGATTAAAAACTCGCTCTTATTTTAAATTTTATGGTTTTGTGTGGCGCTGAGCAGTCAGCACCGAAGGCAATAATTGCGAAAATAGAAAATTTGGGTTTTAAATCTTGGTTATCGGTATGCAATGCAGTTTAGTCAGTAATCAGTGTTAAATTAGAAATTTGTTTCGACGGTGGCCAGTTTGCTGGTGGTGCCAAAAATCTACAAGATTAATGTGCGATAGTAATTTACCCGCCAAAACGTTTGTCAATATGACTAACTTAGCTCGTGAATTTTGGAAAAAGTTGGAGTAACGCCGCCAACTGCTCAGAAATTTATGCTATTTTTTAAATAAAAAATAGGCTGAGCAGTTTGACGCATCATTTGCATAGTACACAAACTTAGCAAAATCAAAAATGCATAGTTGTATTATATATACATCATCAAATATCACAAGATTATCCAGAATACAGAAATTTTATCCTGGATTCCAAAGCAGTCAGTGACATTTTTTTTCAAAAATCTTTGGAAATTTCTTGAACGGCAACGCATGTAGTCTAAAGTATGCATTCCAAAAACACGATTAACTAGCTCGTTTCGCTGTAAGAATAGCAGCGCTATGGAAAATAATCATTCCACAGCAGCGGAACTTGGCAAGGGGGTGTTGTACTTTGTAAATACATCCACCCAAATCTGTCGATACATTGAACCGTCAAAACATACTTTTTTGGGAATTGCAAATAAACGATCCCAGTGATGTTGTTGCTTTGCGGATTTGCGGTAGATTTCAATTTTTTTACCGCAAATCCGCAAAAGTTTGCGGTAAGAAATCGGTCATTAAATCCGCAAATCAAAACCTTGAGTCCGCGATTTGTGGAAGTGCCTAGCACTGGTGGTAGCGTATGTATCACTCGTAGCTTCATCATTTCTGGTTATGTTGATCTTCAGGACCAACAAAACGTCGCATACACCTTAAAATAGCTAATTGAGATCTGTTGCTTTACCGGAAGAATGTAGAACGTTACAAACTTCTAATCTTCCCTGAGCAAATTCTAGCCGGAAACTTGGAAACAACAGCAAATCCGATGGGAGATGGGATTCGTACTTTGCATGGCGCCTCCGTCGCTTTCTCATGAAAGCAAGATAAATACATCGAAAGCAAGATAAAAACCATCGCAGAAGGTACAAGAATTAGGCTCAGCTGGGTAAATGCCACTTCACAGTCCGCAAGTATCAATAAATGTAATGGAATGTGTGACAGAGTTGTAAGTCGGGCCGGGGTTTTCAAGTCAGTTTCGGGTTCAATCTACGTGAGAAAATGTCGAGCTTAATTTACATATACTTGCCTTGTGTTTTCACCTTTTTAGATACTGTAAAAGCGCCCGGTAATCAGAATAACTTTACTACACTGACTGACGACTTCGTTTAAGCATCAATGCAATTATTATTACACAATCGGTGTTATTACGTCACAATTGATCAGCATTATGTATTTTTATTTTAACCGTATAAGAACAATAACCGCAAATTTTTTTAGATTTAACTTAATTTTTGGGCCTAGTTTTGGCTTTAGCCCTATATGGACGAAATTATTTTTTGTTCGAAAAAAAATTCTTTGTTGGCTTTTTTGTGCATTGTTGTGCACCAAACAACGAAAAATCATGTTACCGCAAAAAATTTTTAAGCACTTCCGTTTTTTTTTTTAACGTTACAGATCTGTTACACTCGTCTAGTTCATGAAACTACCCGCATCTTTTCAAATTTAGAGAAACCAAGCAAAATGCAGTTTTACAGATATATGTTGCAGTCCATGTTTTTTAGAATAGAAGAAACAGAACAAGACACATTTTGAGGAAGTTTAATAACCTAATTTTTTTTAAAAAACAGTTGTGGTTAGTTAACAAATGTTTATTATTTACGTATCAATTGACCTAGAAGAGAGCCAAAGCAATTAAAAGACTCTGGCTCCTAGTCTGGTAAAGCCAAACACTCTAAATTTGCTTAACACAGCATTCTTTCTTAACTATCAAAATCAAAAACAGCAGTGTAGACTAATTTATAACCTCCACGATGAGCACGTAAAAACTAAATTTGAATCCTGAACGATTGATGGTCAAGGCAAATTGATGTAGAGATTACTAGGGATCACGTCTTTTCGGTGCGACCATTTCGGCGCCACGTATTTTGTTGCCTTACGTTTTCTGCACAGATCGTTTCGGCGCCTTTCAGAAATAGCCAGCTTGAAATCCAACAAGCGCAGTGGCCTAGCTTTTGGCAAACCAAAATCTTGACAGTCTCTCCGGTAAAGTAACCAACAAGTTACTGTAGTCATGTCAAGAAAGTGAAAGAAGATCCTATGGTAGTACTTCTTTGATCTAAGTGTAATCCTATAGAGGCTAATTAAAGCATCTAAAAGGTCCACGCCACCCATGAATTGATTGTAAGTCTGCACAACCTTGGAACATGGCACATCAATCTTTTCTTTTCTGATCAAATCACTTCACATTGGTCAATGGCAGGGCTGATTCAAAGCTTGTTAGAAAGGAAACACATTTTGAATCCAGCCATCTAATTGCTCTCAGTGTAGTACCATTCTCATCAACACATTCTTTTTCGTCGTATGCACCTCTACCTTTCTTTTTCAACTCTTTTTCAGTCAGCATGTTACAGTTTTTCAGTCTGTTCAATCTAACAGTACCCAAAGAATATATTTTATCTTTGGCTAACTCGCACACCAGAGGAAAGGAAGTAAACTAGTTGTCGTAGTAGACCAAATAGTTCATATTGCTGGGGATTTTGCTTGCTAGTTTCAGTACAATATTTGAACTTGCACCTAAATCAGGTCCGTTGGCTGGTGGTGGGTCAATTTTTCCAGTATAAATGTCGAAATCGTGAATGATCTTAGTTGAGTCGCGAAGAACAAAAACTTTATAGCCACATTTATGTGGCTTGTTTGGCAAATACTGCTTCAAAGACGAAGCAACTTTAAAAGGTATCATCTGTTCGTCTACACAAAGCATTTGGTTCATTGGAATTTCATTGTATTTTTGCTGCAAATAATCCAAAAGAGGTCGAACTTTGAAAAGTTTGTCAAATTTTTCATCATCCCTGGGTAACATGTGAGTGTTGTCATTAAAGTGAATTGATCTTTTAATTGTTTCAAACCTGTCACGACTCATAACATTGCTAATTTCAGTAATTCCAAGCGCTTTTGACCAATATAAGAGTGAACGAGGCAAACCAATTACCGACATCTTTAAAAGTATTCCTAAAAACTTCTTAATTAGACCCAATTCCATTGAGTCTAGCTGAAGTGGATTTTTAAGGTTAGTTTGCATTGCGTACAAATTCGACTCGTTTACAATGTGCTCCATGCCTCCATAATGCTTTCATCAAAAAAAAACTCAAAATATTTAAAAGGGCTCAAAATTGACTGGGCTTTTGGAACGTCTTCCAACCATTTTGGAGTATCTCTAAAACCAGCAGTTGCATCTACAGACTTCCATGTTCTTTGCATGCTTTGGGTATTTGTGCCACGTAGAGGTTGTTCCATGCTTGTATCTGAAATGGAAAATAAAAATATAAGTTTTTCTCATTCACAGTACAGTTTTTAGAGCACTAAATTAATCTGTTGTATAACTATTGATAACAATATTTTGAAATAATTAGGGTGCTGATTTCAGTCAGTACTCCATCGCAAAGATTTAAATCTAAATTAGTGTATAATATCAAACAGATAATTTTATTAATTTTGTTTACCTGAATCGCTACTCTCGCTATTTTCTCTGGATGAAATTTAAACATTTTTTGGAGGAGGAACATACTCATCATGAGAGTCACTGTCATCAAGGAAGTCGTCATCACTTTCTCCATCTTCCCTACCAGCTGAAACTGCAATAACTTTTTTTTCGGCTGTAAAACCGCCTTACGTTCATTATCAGTAAAACCTCTACTAATCCTTAGCAACTGTAGAATATAATATTTAAAATTAGAGAGACGTAATGCCTTCATATCAAACCATATCTAGCTAGGCTAATCTAAGAAAAAATATCAAGCCTAGACGAAGCGACAGATCTGTAACCTATAAAAAAACTAGCATAAAACGTAGGTCTGCATCAATTCGATGTAGTTGAATGATTTGCATTATAACTTACTAAAAGTCAAATTAAAAAAAAATTTTCTATATTTCCACAGCAAACCAAAAACCTCTCAGTACTAGTAAACTCTGACCTGATCTACTAAACTTCCTAACTAGCACAACCTGGCTGCTTGTTTGTTAATTTCTGAAAAACAGTCTGTATGGTCATGTTGCCATTAAAAAATTTTTGTTTCCTGAACTGTAACAAAGCTGATGCAACCGGCTTTTACGAAAAAAAAACAAACAAATTTCTACCAAGTAAGAAGGCGTTTTAATAAACGTGACAAATTTGATGCGAATGTCAATATTGGGTTAAATCATTTTTTGGGGTTCTGGCTTATATTTTTGGGTTCGGGCCTGTACTTGTCGGCCCGTTTACTGCCCGTTTTCAGTTCTGCTTTTGGTTCTGGCTCATATTTTCGGTTTGGGCCTGCACTCGTTGGCCCGTTTACAGCTCTGATATGCGATGCTCTGCCATGGTAGTCGTGCGATTTGATGCTAATTGGTCGTATAAAATAAACTTATTTTTTGTTTTGTCAAGTACGAAGGAAAAACAAAAAAAAGCAAGCAAAAAAACCGTCTTTTTACATCTCTATTCAGGTCTAATCTCGACATTTTGTGACTTGCTTTTAGATCAACCTAGGTAGTGGTGAGACGCATTTCATAATGACTCGTCAACGAAGAAAGATGGCCGTTACTACAGCGACAGATAAAAATTCCTCTAACCATCAGCAGCTGTCATTTGAACCAGTGATTAAAGAATATGGCGGTGTGATGGGAACTTCCCTCATTTATTTGATCGCACCTCTGCTTTCTTTATGGATGATTTTAGTCTGCTTAAAAGCTGATTGGTCCATCTCAAAGGTGAATACTGCATTACTTTGTTTGCTTACTTGTACAAGAAACCTCATATGACACGTTAGTAACATTATAGACTAGAGGTGTCCAAACTTGTTTTAATGAGTGCCAAGTTAAATTACGCGTAGCTGCCGGCGTGCCAATAGCTCTTTAATAGCGTCACTGAAAACCAAAAAAGTCTTCAGGTCATTTTTTGCGCACATTTTTGTTCTTGTTGTTACGATCCGACTCTTTTTTGTGGACTGTTGGCGAGAGCATGGTGCAGCAGAAATGATACACCACAGATGGGCTGAAGAACCCAAGAAAGAAAAGTGGTCTTTCCACACCAATCAAAATTGTGATTTGTGATACATTTTATTCACCAAGTTACCTTAGCCAGGAGACAGCGAAGGGGCCTTGACGGTTTTCGAGTCAAGCTGCCTCTGCCTACCATACATGGTGGAGGCTTCACACTGTCCCTTATTTTGCTGAACGTCAAGCAGGGAAGTTGGAATGCCATTTTTCTAGTTTTTGGTGTGATCCGACCAGGAATTGAACCTGTTTTTACCGTTTCAGTAGCAGACACTCAAAAAACAAAAGAGCGGGCACCACCGATGGGTGGGAGTACCCATTGGTTGCCTTTTTTCCATCCGCTGAGTGGTCGGCTTCACTACGAAACCCGACTTAGGGGGGCAGACATTAAGGCGCAGGGACATAAGGGCCCAGTTAGACATAATTCTACGACCTGTGCTAACATTTTTGTGCTTCTTAAAATAATGCCGCAAGTTGGTTACCAAGACGCTAAACTTTTTCTTGCGACAAACGTAAATATTATGTCAATGATATTTTATATTTCGCTTGTTTTCCAGTTTGTAATAAGTAAATGCTGTGGGCAATTAAGTAAACGAAAAAACTAGTTTTGCAAGCAAAACCTAGTGTTTGTTGAAAACAGTGAAAGAAGAAAGTCTTTTCCTTTGTTGAAAACATTTAAAAGAAAAAACATAGAAAGAAAGCTGAAGTAGTATGATCAGGAATACGAACTTGAATTGATTTTTTGCGAAAGTTTTTTGATTTTTTCGCTTTCGAATTAAAAAACTGTTGTCAAATTTGCATGCATGGATTTAATCATTAATTAACGCATGCTGCTAATAATAATTAGCAATAAGATGCACTAAGCTTAAATTGTTGTGTAGGTCGCCATCCACCATACTGAAACAAAAACATTAAAAAAGGAATGTTTATTTCTCACGGTATTACTGTATTAATCTGTTAATTAAACAATAATGATTTGTTGTTTGTCGTGCTTTGAAGCAACAGCGTTTCCTTATCTCATGCTCTATGATTACATTCTTTACTCCTCATTTTTTCGAAAGTTTTGTTTCAATATGAAAAACAGATACACTAAGAATGCAAAATGCCACAGCACAGTAGCTTGAAACGTTTTCGCTGTTTAATGAATTTTAGAAAACAACAGTAAGATTTTTTGGCATTACTGTATAGTAAATTTTTTATATTTTTAAATTATACGATATTATTTTACGAGCTAGCCGCTACATTATTTATATCCATTTTACCCCCAAAATAGAAATTGTATCGTTTTACAAATAACTTTCTACGTTTTACGAAAGATTAAAATTAATCCATTTACGTAAAAGATGGAAATTAAAATACTTTTGAATGCACACATTTCTAAACAATGCTTCATAAATAAATTCATTAATCAAGGCATCATCGCCGAAGAACTTGCTTTTTAGTAAAACTCGAACATAACTCGAAAAAAGTCCGATATTTTTGTCAAACTCGAGGTCGGAAAAGCCAAACAACTCGTACAGAATTAATCCGATTCTTATCCTTGATTAATGGATTAGATACCCATTATTCCTTCAATATTTTTATTAAACATTATGTTTTAGCTAAGAAATTACTTTTTTCGTTTACCTTGTTTGTCTAGTGTCTACAGTACAGTATTTCCGTATTATATATGGGAAAAGATGCAAAAAAAGAGTTTTGCAATATTATTATATTGTATTATTGTTTGTTGCAGGAAAAAGTTTAACATTTTGGTAATTAACACTGGCAATAATTTCCGATAATAATTTACTCACGCCTTTATTTTATTGAAACACGAAAATGTTAACATAGCAAACAGGATTATGTCTCTGCGTCCTTTTGTACCTATGTCCTAATGTAGATCGTTTTCACTATCTACCCCGAATAAAGCCAGACGCTTACTGTTATGCTTGGCCGATTAGTCATGGAGCTATTCGGTTCCAAAACTATTACGTTCCTACGACTTTCAGGTGCCCTAGCCAAAGTTTTAGTTTTTTCAAAAATTTTATACAATTTTTTTTCTGAAGGTGAATTTACACTTATCGGTTTTTCGTTCACTTTTATCCGTTTTTTGTACGGTTTTTCTTCTCCACGAAAAAGTTATGCTCTTTTTCGTACGCATTTTTATATGTCGATATCTGCACTAACTAGACTGTCACATATTGGACAAAAGTTTTTTATAAAAAGAAATTTTCTGAAGGATGTACAGTACACTACAGTCTTATTTTGATATATCATCGTTCATACGCGAAATTTTTGAACAAAATTTTTATCAAATTGTAACAGTTTCTACTAGTGCGGATATGGACTGAAAACGTAAAAAACGGGCGAAAAACAGCTTTTGTATAAATTCTACTTAAATGGTGTAGTATGTATCGTGGTCTTTTCATTTTGTTGCTTATTAATCTTTCCATTATGTATTTTGATGGTAAAGAGTCGGAAAATCAAATTGTTTAAACGAAGACTGAACACAAAATCTATGATTAGTTTGGCGTTGACTCTATTTCTTGACCCAACCATTCCAGAAATATTTTACTTCAAACACTACGTAGGGGCCTCTCTAGTCATAATTTTTATCGTAATATCAGCGACGCCATCTTAGTTCTATCCTAGGGCAACGCTGCAATTAGGCTAAGCCACTGGGCCTTTTAATTTATATATAAGTTTATATAACCCTCTGTAGGGTGTACGTTAAGCTACTGCATTGAAAGATCAGGGTTGCCAATAGAAATTGCAATTAGGGAGGACCCTATGTCGTGTTTGAAGTAAAATGTCTTTGAAACGGCTGAGTCGGGAAGGATAAAGTCAAAGCAAATCTAATCTCATACGATTGCCCTAGCTTTGGAAATCCCATTGATTTTGCCTTCAGTTCTCCTTTAATCGTCAGTATTTGTTCATTAAACGATCATTTTTCTAGTTTAGCTTTGACAAACGCTTGGCTTGAAACAATTTAGTTTATTTTTTGTAGCGTATTTAATAGTTGTTACTTTAATTAATTTTCAGATATTCTTTTAGTTAATTTTCAACACTTCTACGCAACTAAAAAAAAAACAAAAAATACAAAAACAGCATGAATCGTTAAAATAAACGATTAGTTTATTTTTTCGTGGCGTATTTTATGGTTGTTCAATTAATTTTCGACACTTCCCATACGCCTCGCAAAAAAAAACACAAAAAAAGCAGCGCGAATCGTTAAAACAAACGAGTACTTTCGTAGCTCTACTTTAGTTTTTTAGAGCTTTATTAATTTGTTTTTGAGATGACAATCACATCGAAAATCGCATCGCATCCTTTTCCCAAAAATATAAAATTATCGGATGAAACACGCAAAAGAATGCAGATCCATTATCGCATCAAAGAATTTCAAGAAAAAATTTGCGATTATTTCGATTGTTTCCATTATTTTTGTTGGTTTCTTTTGTTTCGTCATTAGTTACATTTTGGGCAAACTTTTGAGAAAGTTTAGGCAGTGTTCCGTCACAATTACAATTTGTAATTAAATTAAAGTCTTGCACTGACTGAGCTGTGATTATATCGCATCGAAAAAAATTTAAATTATCGCAAAAAATATCCCATCCGTAATTGTTCTACTTTGCATCGCAGTTTTTTTGCGTAAGAAATACTGCAGAAAGTCATCGATGTGATTGCCATCCTTGATTTGTTCTAAACGATCTCTTGTTATCAGGTAATTAATGGTAATGGCCTTTCAGCGCGAGAAAGCGCTATTGGCAACACGTAGTGCGATTGGGCGATTTTCTAAATATTAATAAAATACTAAGTCAGTCAGTCTGTGTCAAGTTATTCATGTACCAGTACACACTAACAAGAAAAAATTTCAATTGGAATAGTACACAATCGCAGTCAAGATAGAGTACGGTACATAGGGAAGGCCACGAAAGAGCGAAACTCTTACCGGGTCATGGCATGGCCACCGTACTTTGCACAGTTTTGTAATGTCGTGCACACTGCACAGCGTTTTGTTTTAAATTCAAAGAATATTACAGCATTAATGCACTAAACATTCACATTTCCTCAACACAGCAAAGCAAAAGCACTAAAACGTTCTCATTTTCTTACAACAAGCCAACATAGTATGAACCAATTTGGCCTTACGCCATGCACTACTTCACCACAATCACTTCTTGAGTTATTACTGTATTTTTTCTCTTCGAAACCGATATTTTTTTTGCTAACCCACCCCATCCCCCAAATGCAAATAACCTATTAAAAGCGTGTTGTTTTGTCGAATTTCGATGTTCACGCAGTTGCAAACAAGAGGATTGTTCGATGCAAAATATCAAAAATAAGAAAAGCATGCCTCATTTTATTTGCTTAGGTCAGTTTTCTACTTTGGTTGTAAACTATTCCAAATTTGGGCATCACTAAATTGCAATGCTTTTTTTTGCAGTATTTCGTTTTGCCTAGTATTGCCGATGCATATTCAGCCGTGCATAATCGTCCAAGCCTAAAAGTCGTAGATAGATCCGAATTCCGAAAACAATGTTACCTTAATCACTTGTTGATTCAACTTTTTGTTTTGCAGTTTAAAACCTCCATGATCCCGTCGAATCTTGCCTCGTATTCTAATATCAATGTGTTTACTTTATTAATGGCTTTCTTGTTATTTCAAGCAATTCTATATGTTCTGCCTTTGGGTCACGTTATAAAGGGATCACCAACCCTGCCAAATGGAGCTCGTTTGGAATACCGTATTAGCGGTGAGTATTTTTACTTGGTTTGTAATAGCGTTATTTTCTCATATAAATTGAATTACGCTTTTATATAGTTTGTTTCCAGATATACCGGTATTTTTGCTGCCATACATTTACAGAGATCCAAACATTTGCAAAATCAAATAAATTTCATTACTCATCTATCAAAATGATTAAGTTAAAACAAAAGTCCTACGTGATCACGCAAAGTGCCTGTGATACAGAACTATTTTAAGCCTGAATACGCTATGGTAATTACACTTACCTAGTTACTTTGCCAGGGGACAACGAAGGGACTGCGATTGTAGAGTCGAGCTCAAGCTACCATCTGTCCTTCTGTCCCCCCTACACAGTGGAAGCGTTACTGATCGTCAAGCAGGAAAGTGTGAATACCAGTTTTTGTAGTAAACCCAAGTCTACCTTTTCAAAAACAGACAGCTCTGTTTACTCGATACTAGGCAGTGTCATGAGAGTTCGGCAACAGTAATCTGCTTTTGAGCAAGCGTATATAACATCACAATTCACAAAAGAAGCTCTGTTGGATTTAATTCTGCTTTAACTAAAGCATTCAAGCATGCAAGAGTTGGTCTTGAAATACGTATTTGTATTAAAGATGTAAAGACGACAGGCGTAGAACCGGTTGTAAACAATGGCTGCTGCATTTATTCCCGCAACTTTAAGGCAATTACCGCTCCTTGTAAAGCAAATTTCGCTGCCGGGCAAAATGCTATCTAGGCAGCTTGAGACTAATTACACCGCGCGTAAATTCCAACAAGTTTCATTGTACGTACGCCTGATTAGATTGGTTGTGCTGAACCGGTTGCCAGCTCGTTGAATATGAGCTGTTCCGGTATCTTAACCTTACTACTAGTGACGTATTTCCGCAATAACAATACTAGCCTTAGTTGAGCATGGAAAGATACGGCAATGTTTTATCACGACGAATATTTAGAAGTGCGTTTTGTGCACAACCGGTCTTCAACCGTGGAAATATATTGGAAGGGCTATATGACAAGAAAACTGTAAAATCAAGGCGAAACTTTAAAACATTGTTAAGTTTTTTGTGTCATTGAAATATGTTGTAATTTGACAATTGGCTTCAAAAATAAAAAAAATACAAAATTTCAACTGTAAGCGCCAGTTTTTCTTCGTTTTTGAAGAGCTTAAAACATCCTTACCCTTACAATATGCTTTGCATTATAACCTCCTTGTAACGTAAAGAAGGATTTGTTTTAACTTCGTGTACTTACTTATGAGATGTACTTACCGGTATTAAATAAACTAAAATCATGTAATTACATATCATAACAGACTCATAGAATGGTTCATTTATTTTTAGACTTTCGGTCAAATGTTGGTTATTGGCCATGTTCAGTCTTTCTTAGGCCAGGTCCTTTCGCAGCAACGAAAAACTCCAGCATTCAAACAAACAGAATTTGACAAAACGTCTTTGCTATCAAATAAATCAATCTAGGAGTTTAAAATTTGAGCATTTTAGTTTGAATTCGCTTTAACAACCTACAAAATTTCTATGATGTCTAACATATAACGCTTATCAAGTTTTGATGTTTTTTAAATTATGCTCTGAACTTTGAATCGGCAATTTGCGTTTGAGACTTTACGGGCTTGAAACGCAGCGTTCGTTGTTACCTTGGCATAATTTATCCCATCAATGACGTAGTAATTATTGCTTATAAAATCATCAGGACCTAAAGGATGTAGTGCAACATAATGCTGGTATAATTGAACTAAAATCACTATTATATTGCATTACAAACATAATCTTGCATGAATAAGGTTGCGAGCTATTTATTACTTCGTTGCATTTAATTATATCCTGCCACAATAAAATGTACCACCATTAATTAAATCTCACTTGTTTTGTACTGCTTCAGCGCAAAGCCAATTAATGACGCAATTGGTTTTGCAGCTCGTTATGCGCTGGTCATTAGCGCCCTGGCCTACGGTGGGATGTGTTACTACGACGTACCAACCACGTATGTGGAACAAAACCTCTTCCAGTTCGCATGTACCACAACTGTACTCTGTTTTACTGCGAATTTCCTTGTATATGCTTGGGTTAGTATCCGGGTTAATTATTTCATGTAATTCATCAAAGTTTGAATTTGAAAGAAATAAGTTCACTAGTTTAGTCGTTTTGAAATTTAGTGCGCTCATTTTTGTGGTCTTGGATGCTAAATATCCTATTATCCACAACCTTGTAAATTCGTTTAGGCATTTTAACGAATGTTTTTAATTTGTTTTTGTCATTCACTAAAAGTTGAGAGAGGTCAGTGACCGAAAAAAAGCTTCTGCGGTAGCTGATTGATTTTGCAGGAAATACTAAATTTAATGCTATTAAACAGAAGTTAGTTAAACTTTGGTATGTCGAGTAATTTTGTTTTCAAACCACAGCACTGAGTAAAGTTTTGTTCATTTTCAGTCATTCTACGTACCAAAACATGAGTTGAATCCATCTGGCGACACAGGGTCGTGGATATACGATAGTTTTATTGGGAGGATATTTCATCCTCGCTTTGGCAAGCTATTCGACTTGAAATTATTTTTATATCGGCCTTCGATGATTGGATGGGTAAGATAGTATGTATTGTGTTGCTTCTAAAGAAAAGTGTTGACGTTTTTTAGACTTTCTAGCAGTATTTGGGTATTTTATGAGGAAAAAAGTGTTTTGCAACTTAAGAAACTGCATTGCGTAGTGCACACTGTTCACTCAGTTTGTCAACAATCACCGCCTCTGTTTTTACCTACACCACTACCGCACAAATTTTCCTTAGTTTGGCTTAAAAAATTCTGATTTGTTTGTCTCAAGTAACTGGTGTTCGATCCCGGTACAGTTAATAATACGCCTTCAAACCTTTTGCAATGCCTTTTATCTTGATACACTTCTGAAGTTTTGGCATACAGTGTTGTTTCAGATGCTTCTGGTATGGGTTGCTTTCCACGGTGAATATGCGATTTCCGCCGGAAAACTCAGTCCGCAATTTTGGATAATTTCCATTTCCCAGATGGCGTACATCTTTTTTGTATTCTTCTTTGATGAGGTATAAACTTCTGTAGTGATTCAAAAAATCAGTTTTTACAGTCGTCCGAAAATACAAGTTTTAATGGCACCAGCCATGGCACGGAGATTGCAACCTGGTGAAGAGAGTTGTAAAAACTTTCAATGCTTGGAGTAAACTATAACATAAATTCAAATAAGTGATTTCCATCCCCCAATTTTTTTATTCTACTTATTATTTTTCTATTAGCCACCACTCAACTTTCATAGCATTAAGCAGGAATAACGCCATCCATTTGTTGATATATTTATTAATCCTATATTGCAATGAATATTATTGAGCTTCATTTTTAGAAGTGCGTAATAGTAGGGGTTTAAGCATATATTAATAACGAAGTTTAAGTTACAAACCCTAAATAGTGCTCTTCGTTGTGTGGTTAGACATGCTTGGTTTATTCGCATAATCAGAGAACAAACAAAGTTCATCTCAGTAATTTTTAAATATGGAAGTGATTATTTCTCCAGAAAATTTTAAGTCAAGAGATTAACTCGAAAATGAGGAATATTTATCCACGCATTTTTTTAAATTCCTTGTTTAAGGGCGAAGAATTGGGTTAAGGTTTGGTTAGATTTGGGGTTAGTTTTAGAATAAGAATTTGAGTTTGAGTCGGAATTTAAAAAGCAGATAAAATTTTTCTGTGAAATAAAGACTTTCTAAGTATGCAGCGTTTCCATGAGGTAATTAATTTATAATGTGTTCTGCTGTTTATGATTGGTATTAATTTTCTGTTCGTGAAATTGCAGGATATGTGCGTGTTTATGTTCGATATAAAAGACGAAAGTCTTGGTTTTCCTCAGTTCATCGGTGAAATGATAATGGTGCCGTTCCTTTACTCCATTCCCGTTCGTTACGTCGTCGCGCACCCAACCAACTTATCTATCGCTTATCTACTGCTGGTTATCTCTTTATTTTGTAAGTATAAAACAACGTACGGTATTAGAATGAAAATATTGCAAAATTGTTAGTGGTATCTGCATCTTGACTGAGCAGTGAACACATTTTATTAACTTAATCTCCCTAAACTTCAAGATTCTATTGGAATGAGATAGCTAAGGATGACTACTCGCTTTGGTCGAAATTGATTTTATTGGTTTGAAAAATAAACACAAGAGTTTTTGAGGCTGGTATGTTGCCATTTTGAAGCATTAACTTGTACTATCGGCATCGCTTTAGCAAGGTTTTTAGAAAGAAGTTAAAGGGATTGTGACATGGTCAATTACGAACATAAATTTTCGCGAAATGAGCAGCAGCTGTTGTTCTACGACTAAACTGGATATTGTGATGTCACAATGAGAATTATTCATTGTGCTGAGTCAAGTTTTTTTCCTTTTTTTGCATGTCTTTTCGCACCAGCCAAGATTTGATCAATTCTACGATTTGACGCAGTACACTTTTTTTTTTATAAGAACCAGTAAATTTTGTATTGAGGCTGGCTGTTCTTAATTTTTTGCCGATTTTCAGCCTCATTAAAATTTTGAGAGCATCGATGTTAATTCGAGCGACTATGTTTGTAAAACTGATTAATTCTGAATGCTCTGTCAACTTGCATTTTCCTTGCTAATACTAGAAAATCACTAAAATTTTACCGTTTTGAATTAGAACAGAAACTAGTTTCTTTTTTAATTTGGAATTGATTTTTTTCATTTGTTCTTAATTTTTTTGCAGCTAAAGCTGGCATTGTTCTTAAAAAAAGGGAGTAGAAAATCACTATTCAAGTAGATATTGATTAGGCCTACAGTTGACTTACGAGTAAATAACTTATTGCTGGGTTTCAACTATGCCTAAATTGTGACATTGGGTTAATGCAGTTTTCCGTGAATTTGACGATTAATTTGGCTGCTCCAAGCTTCGGACAAAATTTTTGTCCTCACTGCTGTTATTACTACATAGCTTCCACTATCATACATCTGACTAGACTTATCAAAGCTTTATCACTTTTTGTTTCAAGGTGTGATGTATATTGTATAAACTGGCTTCGTCGCTTATTATTAATATTATAATATAGAGTGGCCTATGTTTATTGCTTTATAACGAGAGGGTTTTGTAGCAAAAAAATCACGGTTTTCGTAAATGCTATAAACTGTAATTAAGTGTTTGGGAAAGAGCCAAAGAATCCTGCTGCAACAGCAGCCAAACGCGTAGTAGCGCAGCTAAAACGCTCCAAAAAAGCGCTCGTGCTTTTCACGATTGCCATTGCGTAATTTACCTAAGTTCAAACTGGTTATTTTTGTTATCCCACTCGTACGCAGACAAGCGCTCCAGGAGCAACCCAGACAGTACCCATTTTAGTCGTCACAATGGCAGTAGGATTATAGCTCAAAATAACATCATTAACTCTGAAGAAGACTAAAATTACGAGCAAGGTACCGAATAGTACATGTCAATGTGCAAACTTGATTTGTTTGATGCCTACGCTCTATTAAACGCGAAAAAGCGTGTCACAACCCCTTAATGTCTTTTGCTTGTGAAAATAAACTGAAAGTCATGTCACCTCATCAAATCCTCGTCTTTTACTTGTTTCTTTAAGTTTGCTTGCATTGCACTGATAATGAACGTTTTCCCTAACCTGAAAACAATGCATTTGTCACTTCGTTGAGAATTTTGTTTAACTCAAAGGTTTCAATGTGGAGCTCATGGAAAAAAGTTTAAGGTTCTTGTGCATCTTCTGTTGTTTTCGAATATTAATTGGATTACTATGACTCCGGTGATTGCTGTAAGTTACTATCTTGTAGCACGGCCAGTCATTTTGGATTAATAATTTTGGTATAATTGGCTCATTTAGCTGAATGTGAGGTGGTATTTCTCGAAACAGCAACTATCAAGCGGCAAGTTCAAAAGCCTGACAATCCTGAGAAAGCTGCAAATTTGTTGCTGCGTTAGTTTTGTTTCCACTCGTTCTTACTTTTAGGTGCTGGCATGGTATTCATATTGTGGTCAGGCAAACAAAAAAGCATGTTCCGAAAAAATCCCTCGTCTTTTCCAAGTAAGTCGATTTCATGTTATTCTACCATCTAGTCTAAGTTTTGCAGTCACGTAGATTTACAGTTATCGGTAATGTAAAACTACAGTATAGCAATATCCAATTTCAAGCAAGAATTGAATAATCTCAAATTTATTGCGCCCGCATCTACAAATACGGACGTTCCAATATTACCGACATATTTTGTGCAAAAACGATCTTTTGTTTTGAGTGATTTTGGTCTTAAACGTAAATCTATTTTACTACAAAGTGTTTTCAACTTGAAATTTCAAATTTAACGATGTCCATTCTGAATTGCAATTCTTGATTTTGCAGGCCAAGCAAGTCTTCCATCGTCCCGTATTGATGGTGAGCGCCTCCTAGTGTCCGGTTTGTGGGGATTTTTGCGTCATCCAAATTACTTCGGTGAAGTTCTAATCGCCCTATCGTGGTCACTTGCATGTGGTGAGTAGTATGCTTGATGTAATGGGTAAAATGATCGTTTAGACGTTCGTTTTGACTTTCTTGAACCAACCTAAATTAATCTTTTTTTGTTTCAGGATTTACCCATGCAATCACGTGGTTCTACCCGCTGTTTGTAATTGGACTTCTGTGCGATCGAGCTGCGAGGGTAGAAAAGCGATGTGAGGAGAAGCACGGACACGCTTGGAAGATGTATTGTGAACGAGTCCATTACAAAGTCTTTCCGGGTGTGTTCTAAGGAATTCATCTGGTTGGAGTTTTCAAGAGAGCTTAAAAGAAGAAAATTTTACCCGAACTGTTTTTTTAACTACCTTTGTGCTGATTATTGCCTACTACCGTTTTAAGTGTCTGGTTGAAGAGTTATGTTGTGAGGTCACGTCAAAATTGATGACTTGTGTTTTTCATTTTAGTGCATTTTAATCTGATTACAGATCGCAGCTTTTTAAGAACGTTTTTGTTGAAAGAGCGGTATTGGCAGTGATATTGAGCTGCCATAATGTTACATTCTTTTTTTGTAGGATCCAGAAAATGTGGAGCTGAGACTGCTAATTAATTTTTAAAGAATTTTCACCCTCGTTTCTTCTTAGCAAGTGCTTTTTTCTAAAGTGAAAAAATATCAATTTCAGTCAATTGCTAAAACGGCTGGAACCAAACTGTGCAGTCCTTAATTTGTTATTAATTTTTATATAACCAGTGGGTGTTTCACTTCTTAAACATTTTTTTAAAGTAAAAATGCTTGGGGTCTAATCTAATTAAATTTTTGGCGCTGATTCCAATGGTGTAATTTTTTTTCGAATCCGACTAAAGTTCAGAGGGTGCCCCGGCTCTTTGAAATATTGCTTCTAGGGGGCGACAAAAACTTCATCACATCTCGTTAAATAAAAATAATAGAGGAAAGTCCAACAGCTCAAACGATACCAAATCATCGGTGTCCTATCTACTCCATAAAAATAATTATTTTTGTAAAACATCTTTTGTATAATTTTCTAAATGGAATGTCAATCAGCTACTACAAAGTTGTAAAAGCCTAGCTTAAAATTTTAACCTGGCATCAAAACCAAGTATAAGAACTACCTTCTAGTGGACCAAGTAAAATTAGAGTCACAAACAACAACGCAGCCGCTGGTTTACAGCTGTAGTGTTTCCCAACTGAGAGCAGATGGCCGGTTTAGGAGTTCCACGAGGCCATTGCCGGGGGGCCACGACTTGGCGGTTTGCAGCAACAAAAGTTTACAAATTAAATGATAAGGTTACCTAGTGTTCGCGTAATTTGTGAAAAGTTTTTGAGTGTTGCTGCCGGACGGCACAAGTTTTACGACTTGTTTTGTAAACAAACAAGTTACTTATTGTTGCAAGTTTTCTAAATACTGCAGCATGTCCATTGTTCAAGGTGAATGTTTTTATTTATCAATGCGATTCAAATTTAATAATGTGTTTAAACCGGCTTGTTGCAATCATATGTGTAGGAGAAATGCCCAAACACCCTGTAGAGAGTGCCTTAAGAGCATGAGCAGTTTTTGTGTGCCTTAAGAACATGCAGCCATAGTTCAGAAATTGTGTAGTTCGCTAGGTCGTAAAGCTTATGAGACCTGGCGGCAGCACTCAAAATCTTTAATGAAAAATTTCAAAATACCAGCTAAACTTATTCAATTTGTGAATTTTTGTTGCAAAATTTCAAGGAGTCGGTTCAACTTATTCGGCCTATCCACTCTACAACTAGTTGTGGCCCCTTGGATATGGCCTCGTGGAACCCTAAATCGGCCATTGGCTCCCTGTTTAGAAACACTGCAGCTGTAAACCAGCCGCTGCGTTGTTGTTAGCGTCTCTGGTTTTACTTTGTCAATTGGTAGTTAGTTCTTATACTTGGTTTTGCTGCTAGGTTAAAATAATTTAAGCTAAGCTTACGAATTTGCAGCAGCTGATTGACTAATAAGAAAATCATACAAAATACTTTAAAAAATAATTATTTTTCTGGAGCAGATAAGGTACCTAAATGCATTGAAGGCAAATAGGAAACTGATGATTTCAGTAGTATAGCCAGGGGGGCCATAGCCTCCCCCATTGGTACGTCGACCAAAATGCAGAATAAGGAAAATGCCAAGTTTTTAGCACTTCTGAAACTGTCTTCTGCACTGAAATAGACTTAAAAAATTATTTGGAGCGTATTTTGAAGCATATATTTAAGGGGGCCTATTTTGTCAAAAATAAAGCTCATAAATCAGTAAAAACTGTAAAGGCCAAAAATTGGTAATCAAATTTGATCGCTCATTGAAAAACGTTCTTCGTAGGTTTCATCAACAAAATAAGCGTAGGAATTGGTGTGGGGGGGGGCTATTCCGTGTAAGTTAATTACCTATCACGTCTCTCAGACTTCCTTCTATTTGCCCCCCTAATTATTTCTTTATAAAATAATAGACGAAATAAATTACTTATTGAGAGTTGTATTGAACTACTGGTATAGGATTTTATGATTTACCAGCTTGTAAATACGAGAACTGAAATTCTAGCAGTAGTTACCTCCCACATAACCCGTTTGTAAAACTAGTGTAATCATGTTTTTGCGAATTTCTCGGCCACGTTTTAGTAGCATTAATTTTTATCAAAACAACCCTACGTTATTTTTGCCAAAAAACACAAAATTTTCGAGCGCTGGGGGCTCCGCCGCAGACCCCCCCAAACACCCCCTATTGCAGATTTCTGGCTACTCGCCTGGATGATTGGCGTCGTTTGAGCAGTTGCACTTCTCTGTTTCCCTTTTGGTTAACGAGATATGGTGAAATCTCTCGCCTTCTAGTGGTAATATTCAAAGGTCGGGGCACCCTCTGAACTTAGTCGGATTCGAAAAAAATTGCACGATTGGAATCAGCGACCAAAATCCAATCAGATAAGACCCCAAGCATTTTTACTTTTAAAATGTTAACAAAATGAAACACTCTAAAATCACTCTTAAAAAGTTTCAAAAGTGCTATGCTTTTTGATTAGTGTTACCGTTTCATGCGTAAGTTATGTTTGATAAGAGTCGACTCGAAAGTGCTGAGATTTATAGTTAATATTTTAAAGCTTTAAGCGTGGTCTGCTGAACTCCACAGTTTCATTCAAAATTGCGGCTCAACTTTTTATAGCGTATTAGGGTTAATATTGAGCAATCCAGGAGAGTGCGGAGCGAATGCAAAACCTCTATCATTTCGACCAAGTTGGCTTAAGTGCCTTTTACTGTAACAGCTGCTTGGCTACTGGTATCATTTTTAAGACGCTTGCTCCATTGGAAGTTCCTTGTACAATATATGCATGACATGCACATTGTAGTGTACTGTAACCTGTTCGTTTCATGTCACAAAACTAATTCCATAAAGGTCAAATCGAGAGCAATTTATTTTTCTTAAGTTTCTATTTTATTGGAATAAAAGGCGCACGAAGTGCAAATTTTTGCTAGGTCTTACGCTTAGTGGATAACTGAATGCACCGTAAATTTCATTCCTTTTGCTCTTAACATTATCTTAGTAGTGATACAGTTCCGATATATAAATCGGTTTTATTTCTTTAAAATTCAACGGAATAATAAGAGTTTCTATTCGAAAGTAAAATATCAGTATCTCGAGTCTGCATTTTAAGCTGCTATGTATGAAGGCAGCCACCGTATTAGCCAAACACTGCCTTGTATTTTATGCCGAGATTTGCATACTTTTGCATGGTATTCTGTAACTTGCTGCGTTTTATTAAAACAATTTTTCTACGTGGTTTGTTTGAAACAGTTCAGTTCAGCTTGCTCGCGTATTTTGAGAACAAGTTGGTGTTTCCAAGATACGTTTTGTTAGTTATATCAGGAATGTAGTAACAGATTTAGTATGACAGGCTATTCCTGGTAACTGCATTACCTTTCATTATCACACACATACTGTACTTTCTTTTGAATCCATATTCGGATAGGCGCGGTCATGTTTTAGCATCAGCAACTCTGAGTACGGACCCGAAATCTCTTGTTATGGCCCTGGATCGTTTTAATGCTTTACTGTTTGTACCACCCGCACCGGAAGTATTAGCAGATAAAAAACTATTCTACATTGCCTTGTGCTCCCGCATTCTCTAATTAGTACTTTCACACAATGCTATTTAAAATAAGGTTTACTCTGACGGGGCTATCACATTATTTTTCAAATAAGGATAGAAAACGAATTGACAATGTAGAAGTTTTAAGTTATTTTTGTTTAGTTATTTTCCTTTTTAACCTATCAAAAATTAATGCTGTCCTCGAGCTGAGGACAGGACATTTTCGAGGACTTGTAGGTTTCAAGGTCAAGGACGTTCTCGAGGACTTCACTAATGACCAGGTGTAAAACATTATTAGGAAGAGTTTTACTTTCTACTAAGCATACAAAGTTGCACAGTTTCCGGTTCTCATCACTCGAATCAATTTTTTTTTAAATTACAACTTAACGCGAAATGATAAAATAAATAAATAAAAATTTAAAACTGAAACAGCAATAAAATAAAGCAATGATGCAATTGACAGTCACAATGCATTCCCCCATAACACAACTAATGAAAA
Source organism: Trididemnum nubilum (assembly GCA_963965965.1). Classification (NCBI taxonomy): domain Eukaryota; kingdom Metazoa; phylum Chordata; class Ascidiacea; order Aplousobranchia; family Didemnidae; genus Trididemnum; species Trididemnum nubilum. The sequence goes on from OZ014474.1 coordinate 29,087,290, forward strand.
ACAAGCTGATTGAAAATAACTTGAATGAAATGCGATATGAAGTGATTTGAACAAGACTTGAGGGACAATTTTTAAAATTTTATTTTAAATGTTGTTTTTGATTTAGTGCCAACTCTGCCTTTATGAGAGACACCTCACGATTATTTGGGGTACAATCTGTTCTTGTGTTTTGTGGATGTAATTCGGAAATAATCGCAACCGTAAAACATCTTTTCGTTTTTGTTCATTTAGCTGCGTTAGAAAACCATCCGCGCCAACCACTGTAGTTTGTTATCAATTCTAGCAGCGTTACTTGAAAATTTTAGTCAAGTCATCCGAGCCTGCCATTGGTTTTTCAGCATCAGCAGTCTGAAGCAGAAAAGTAAATTAGAAAGAGAGAAATAAATTCATACTGCTAATAAACCGATACCTTCAGTTGCAACCAGTGATTCCATTCAACCGGATGCTAAATTTCGAGAATCAGTTCCTGCAGATTTGGATAGCACCAGTGGTTGCAAACGCATTTCTCACTTGATTAGCCTCATCTTCTGCTCTTTCTTAACGTGCACTTCAGCGAATTTCTTATTTCTGGTTTGATTGATTGATCTATGTTTATCCTCCACTCACGGGAAAGCGACGGTGGCGCTTTTTTGGACGAATTCTTCTCACCCGCTAAGGAGTTGACCGTATTCAAAGCTTTACAGTTCACGTTTGATTTCTTCCCACGTAAATTTGCTGCTTGCTCAAAGCCACCAAGTAGAGATAATCATCGAATCGCGTCTTATCCAAAGACGTAACGTGACCATTGACCAGGGTGCGGGTTGAACCAACATCATGCGATCAGGGTCATTACAAAAACAACGCCTTTACCCTTCGGCCAGGCTGCCGACAATAGTAATGCAGTACTTTGTAGCATAGAATATCGGTAAGCTGCTTGAAGTGATTGATATTTATTTAAACTGGCAAAGCAAACATAAGGTCTTAACTTCGATAAATAATAGCAGAAAAGATATCAACATAAAACGATGACGAAAAGATATTTCGCGCCGAATCTGATGCAAACCAACAACTTTAAAAGCCTATGTTTCAGCAAGTATTTACAATATTGCACAAGCATGTTAATCACTGTACAGTACGTAACATTCAGAACAAGTGGCGGAAAGATTTGAATTCCAGAGCTGGGTAGCAAATTCCATAGGTGGGCACAAGTCCGGTTAATCGTTAATAACGAAGTTAACTTTTTCATTAACTCGTTAATCCATTAAAAAGTTTTTTATGTTAACGGACTAAATTAACTTCCGTTAACGGACTAAATTCACTTCCGTTAAGGTTTTTATCGTTAATATCTTGCACCAATTATTCATCTTACCGGTAAAAACCAGTCTACTCGGGTAACACTTGTTGCGTATTAGCACGAGTTTCATAGAAGAAAACGAAGAAAGGAGCTCTGTTTTGTGGCAAAAAATAAGCTGCAGCCTCATAGGTCTATTATTTATTGCTGTTCACAATTTCCAAAGATTTTCCGATCGCAGCTTCTTTAGTGCGTTTGAATTTATTTTTATCTTGAAATTATATTAGACTGTAAATTGTAACTTCCAAAACACAAAAAGACCATTACAGTAATAAATATTTTCTTAGAATTAGCTCAACAGCGTCAATACGTGTTCTAGAAGAGAGTGAATAAAACGAAATGTAAACTACACGCATAATGTTAACGAATTAACGGACTTTATTAACTTCCGTTAATTAAAGCTGAAAATAACGGATTAACGTTAACGGAAGTGTGAAGTTTGTTAACGGACTAGTGGTTAACGAAGCTAACGTTTTGCTTTAACTTGCCCACCTATGGCAAATTCACATAATACTTTCAGCAACTTTCTGTCTCCCTATGGACTTAGCAAGCTGAAAGTTGCACACGTTAACCGCAAGTGCAGCAAGTATTCGAACCCACAAGCCACGGAATCCAAGTTTTGGCCCTAAACAATACATGGCGGAAAACTTTAATCCTTCGGAAACTACCTATACCTCCAACGTTTGTAAATCAACATAAAAAACTCTTAAACGTTAAATCATCACAACTTTTTTCACAATCTATCTTAACCAAATGCTCGCACGAAACAAGTCCGCTACTTTTTGACGGACCCAGTTTGACGTTATGCCCTGAAGACGTTTTGACACGAAACTGTCGCGTCAAACCATTCGCGCGAAGCCATGATCAGGGATGTGGGAGCGGCAAATTGTCGATCGCTTCCGCTTCCACCACAGGTGTCTCGGCAGAAATTATAACTTACATGTCAAAGTCTCAAAGGAAAATTAGGTTGTTATCTTAAAAAACATGTTGAACCAAATTGCATAATAATAAATTGGTTTGTCATCGCAAGGATCTAAACATAGGCGTTACCAAAAATTCGGATGGGATTGAGCAGCTCAAATTCCAAACGTTAAAGCACAAGCAAAGGCACAATCATATTTTCTCCGATACTTTTTCTTGCCATTCAGCATGGAGCTGTGGATGCCCGTTACCAAGAGCTCTGGATTATAACTGTTTTCAATCGCTTCTGCAGCAAAGTGCAAATCTATACTTTGTTAAGATAAAATGTTACAGGGCGAAGTCCCTCAGCTATCGCAGAATATCTTTAAAAACAACTCGTTTTAGATGTGGTTTTGGTCCAAATTTCTGCTTCGCAACGTCAGTTTGGAGCACAGCAAAACAACAATGCAAAAATTTTCTAGTTAACGGTACATTAAAGACATGCAATTATCATGTTTTAAAATCATACAATTTCATGCATGATATTCTCCCCTGTTTGCTTATTTTAACGTATATATTGTCACCGTATGAAAAATTAAAATGCTGGCAACTTTGTTTATGCTAGTGAATGCACTGTTTGAAACCTCCAGCTTTTTGAACAATGAGCGATGCGCCGAGGTTTTGGAAAAAATCTGCAAAATTTAGGACTAAAATAGCTAATCACTACGCAACAATTCTATATTAAAAAATAAGTTTGCATGGTACATTTTTAAACTGGTTTCAGGAAAAAGGTGCATTTATATACCATAAACCTTAAAATTTTTTTCTTGCAAATGCTGGTCAATCAAAAACAACTTTTTGCAGTATATTTTACAAAAAAATTTCAACTCAAAGTTCACGACGTTTGACATGAATTGCCTTAGTGGAAAACGTACACTTTCACGGCTTCCAGCTTGCGTTTCCACATCCCTGGACATGATCCCCCAGAATATCACAAAATAACACCACAATACAAGCTGACTTTATTTTGACCACAGTATTCCAAGAAATTAAAACTGCACTGTTTAATAATCTCCAACATCATGAAAAAAACGTCTTTTCCGTAAAACGATTGTATTCAGTTCAAGCCGCACACTGTCGGAACCCTGGCCAAAATGAATTGCATTCATACGACTTGCCAAAAGTAACGACAACATGGGCCTCAAAAACGATCGCTTTACGGTCTTGTAAACTTTGAAATTGTTTCCACACCAAAACCATGAAAATGTTGACAACAAACGAAGTTCTGTTACAAAATTTTTTTTCTACCGCTACGACCTTTTCATTACCCAATAAAAAGGCATTTTTACACCTTTTTATATATCAAGGTGCTCGAATAGTTGAACGACTTTTTGACTACGTCAACAAGTATCACTATTACTATATAATATGTAATCTAGTAAAAGAAACTAACCACATTACTGCAACCTTCTGTTCACAATAAAAATATCTCCAATTAACATTTGAATAAGTGCGAAAGAAGCAGTCCTAAAAAATTCACACAAAAACAAAGCGCAAAAATGAAGCACCCAGCCAAGTTAATGCAACTGCTACTACAACAATTTAGTAGAGGGCTAGAGGATAATAAAAACAATTAAAGGAGGACTGAATACAAAATAAATGGGGATATCTAAAGTTAGGGCAATCGTATTAGATTACATTGACGTTGACTCCATCCTTCTTGACAAAGCCGTTCGGAGATATCCTACGTCAAACACGACGTAGGGGTTTTTCTGATTTTAATTTTTATTGGCAACTCTGACGTTGATAATATTGGTGACACCATCCCATTTCAATCCTAAGCCAACGCCGCAATTAGGCTACTGCATTGAGCGCTATGCGGCACACTAATCAGTTTAATCTTGTCAGCAGAACAATCCTGAGTTGAAAATCCACCAGACTTCTAGCAATCTCAGTAAAAATTAAGCTGTCAAAATTCCCAGACGAATAAGTGAAGCATGGTTACACAGCAAGGATAAATACTTTTCAAACTACCTTATATAAGGCTACCGGTATTGGTAGTCAACTATTAGAAAGAAATGTGAAAAGCTACTTTCCTTTGCAGCTTTAGGCTACAGCATTGTCTAAAAATGTCGAATACAGGTAGGTTACGCACTTATACTGTTAAACAATTAGCTAGCCTGCTTACATGAAGTATAGCCTAGTAGGCAACAATATTTTTAGAATGGACACGGGGGACTATAATTAGGAACCCCATAATGCAAACATACCCGTTAGTAAAAAAATAAAACGTTTTTCAGTGGAATATAGCTTTGCACAATTAAGCACCATAATATTATGAATCCGATTGCCTACTGGCATCTTAACGGCCTACTGCGATAATTGATTGGTCTCAGTGATTTTGATTCAACAACTACCAGTAAATAAGATCACGTTGCTTTTAGGCTTTCATCGCAATTGAAAAGCTTTAGCAAAGTATGTTATCCAATGCTCTAAAATGTTTCACGGACTTTCAAAACAACAAACTCGTCATCTAGCGTTCAAATAAGCCGTCATGAAAATTTCGTCACATCCAAGCAGCTGGGATGAAAACGAAATTGCCGTAGAAGGTTGGCTAAAAGGCTGTCTTGAAGGAACAACCAACTACGTTTAAGACAACCGGAATCTACAAGCAAGGGTGTTGAGCAATCGGGTTTAACAAAGGTAACGTTAGCTTTTTTTCTTTGGACAATTTTAAAGTGCTCGAAAATTTGACAAAACCCCACCGTGAAATATTTGGAATTTAGATAAAATAGGGATGACTGCGATGTTGAAATCAGCTCATATCTTGGCAGAAAAAGGAACTAAGCAAGTTGGTCGTATCTCTTCCGCAGAAAGGGGAGAAATGTCACAATGTGCTGTTGCATTAGTGCGATTGGAAACTCTACCCTAGTCTACATTTTTCCTCGAGTTAATTATAAACAATTTATGGTAAAAGAAGCACCACCGCAAAGTTTGTGATCGACTTCTCGTAGCGGATGGATGCATAGCCATATTTTCCCACAAGCTCTTGCGCATTTTTTCAAATTTACGACTGCGACTCCAGAAAACCCTTCAATTTTTTTCGTGGACAACCACATCAGTCATTGTTTCATTGAAGCAGGTGCATTAGCAAGGAAAAAAGGACTCCACATGATTACTTTTCCACTAAAACGCAGCCTTTATGGAGTTGAGACATAGCGGTTTACGTATGGCCCATTCGAGTGGTTTTATGCTTCTTTAGCGATGCTTGGTTAACATCGCATTCAAGCAGTGCAATTTCAATTTATGAAATTGCAGAAACCTTTAGAAAGGATTTCAAGAGTGCATTTACCGTGAAAACATAACAGCTGGATATAAAGCAACAGGAATTTATCCATTTAACCTCCACGTGTTTTCCGAAGATGAAATTCTTCCTGCTCAGCTGCAGCTCCTGATGTCCATTTAATGAAAACAACGCTGACGAACCTGGTCCAGATCTATCATCTGTGAGTCTGGATGCTTCAACTTCATCATTTCAACCCCAAACCTGAGATGATGAGATCAGTTCACTCGGAAGATATCCGACCATATCCTAAATGTAATGCAGATACCGCGACGAAGGACAAACAAGTAAAATCAGCAGTATTAAGAGATTCAGCAGCATTAAAATCTCTTCTCCTTCTGATTTATCGGATGTTTTTGATTTTGATACAACCAGTTGCGTAACCACAAATCTGCAATGAGAGGGGAGTGTTTCAGGGGTCTGGGGAGGGAGCCCTCGGCTGCTGGAGGCACTTTTTGTTACGTGGTTTAGAAAACAACAGTGCTAAAACATAATCTAACTGGTTGCATTAAATGAGGTATGTGGGAGGTCGCAAAGGGTAATTTCTGTTCTCTTATTTACAAGCTGGTAAATCATAAAATCCTATGGTTCAATAAAACTTATAAGAAGTAATCTATTTCGTGTAAAATTTTATTGAGAAAGATAATGAAAGGGGCTAATGCAACGAGATTCGAGAGAAGTGATTGGCAATAGCTAATACTGAATAGCCCTCCCCCCATAATTCCTGAGCTTATATATTTTTGTTTGATGAAGCCAATGTTCAACATTTTCCTACAAGCGATCAAAGTTTTTACTGGTTTATGAGTTTTATTTTTGACAAATTATCCTCTCTTCAAAGTAAATGCATCAAAAAATGCTTTAGATCATATTTAAGTCCATTCCAGTGCAAAAGACATTCTCAGAAGTGCTAAAAACGCTATAGCACCCCGCCCTCCCTGACTACGCTACTGGATGGAACTGGTGATGAAAAAGTTCTAGATGATGCACCGGTAGAAAAGAATATGAGATCTATGCGCAGGTCAAAGTCTTTCGAAACGAACACATTTCGACATTTTACTGTATTGCTCGCATTACTGATGAAACAGGATGAAGATGACGATTATGAAGTCAAGTTTATGAAAGGTTCATTAAAAATAAAGAATACTCTTTTTCTCCGAAGAGGATGACATAGCCAGCGCCAACCCAACTGACATAATAAAGGTGCCTCCTGTTCCTTCACCAGTGGCGACTACAAAACGCCTCGCTGGATTGTTCAAGTTCGATGTGAACCTCGGTCTCGATGGAATATAATGCATTTTCATTTTGCAGTATTGTATGTGAAAATTCCGTCATTCATTAGGGCCGGCCGGCCTCTGTTATTCACTTTTATTCGTTTGATGTGGCCTCGGTCCGTATACATCGTGCTTTATATTGCAGTGTTCTATGTAAATATGGTTACACAAAGTCGTTTTGGTCTTTCTTGTTTGTTTATAATTTTATTGAATTAAAAAAAGCTATTTGCATAGATTTTACACTAATGATCTTAAGGCCCCACTAGAGTGGTTCAATGGTCCCACCCCTTGGGGACAAATGGATCAAAAACGGGGAAATTTTTGTAAGAAGTGAAGATGAGTTGACGGTTTCGGCTATATCTTAAGCTCAAAAGTTTATTTTCAACAACACTTCATTCACAATCATCACACATGAAGAGTAGGCACACATCGCAAAAAAGTCAACAACAGTTTTAAGATCCCACACCTTCAATAGAGCTTTATAAAGTTTTATTTCATTTAGTGCGCCTCAAGCGGTAAGAAAATAAAGCAATAGAAGCTATTTATTGATACTGCGCCTTATAGTCGGAAAAATAGGTAACCCATTCTGAAAATTTATTTTGCTGGCTAGTTTGTTTAATGTGTCCCCCCGTAATGTAGCATCCCAAAATTTTGTCAATTTTATCTTTCATATTTACCTATTCTGAAAATTTCATCTGACAAACAAAAATAATTCATTCGTCGAGTAAAATAAATGACACATCAAAAATGACACACAAAACAATCTCAACAGGAGACTGAAAAATAACCAATATTTCAGGACTTGTAGTCAAGCAGCCACCCAGAAATTGCAATTGCAACATATTATTAGAAAATATAAATTTATAAGATACTATACATTTAGCGATAGCTTTCCAGGAGACCTTTTTTTAAAATTAGCTTTGAATTTACTGAACGTTTGCTTTCTAACTTTAAATACGTTGTGATTCCAAATTTTAGCACCATGATATTTGAAGGACTTCTGATATCGTAAAGTAGAAAATTTCGGTAAACAACGCTTATTTTCTGATTTTGATTTGGTTTAACGCTCATGTACAGCGGAAATTGGTTTGAAAAATTCTGAGCAGTAAAGAAGGCTTTCTCTATAATGTTGGTGTATTAGTTTAGCGATCTCCAACTCATAAAGTTCAGGTAATTTTAATACACCTGATTTAAATGGAAATTAATAGTTCACTGTTGGTTATTATACAAACGGCTTTGTTTTGAAGGCGCTCAAGCTTGGTATTAAGATAAGTTGGGTTGGTGTTTCCCCATAAAGGTAGACCGAATAAGAGGAGGGGTTGAATGAACGAATAGTATAACAAGAGAAGAGTGGAGGAGGAAAAAAATAGCTTAGTTTACTCAATATTCTAACCGATCTGGCTACTTTGTTTTCAACCAAGGTAATGTGGGGTTTGTAATTCAATTTGTACTCGAATTCTATGCCAAGGCATGTTGAATTGTTGATGTTCCCATACAGTTTATTGGACTATTATTGTAAGTGATACTAAGATCTGTTTTAGGTGCAGAAAGTTTAGAAGGGATTATTGTTGCTTCCGATTTCTCAGGACTAATCAGGAGCTAATTGGTGCAACACCATTTATGGAGTTTTTGCATTTCCCGGTTACATTCATGTTCGAGGGCTCTCAAAGTAGAGTTACGCAAAATTAAACTAGTATCATCTGCAAAAAGGCTTAGATTACAGGAAGTCGCATTTGGGATGTCGTTAATATTGAGAAGAGGCCCTAATATGGAGCCCGGGTATGACGTCAATATTGATAGATTATAAAATTGTACCGTTACAAATTGACTGCGAGAAGCAAGATAACTTTCGAGCGATTTATGCGCAGATCCACGTATTCCATAATGATACCGTTTTTGAAGTAGTATTTTATGAGACTGTATCAAAAGCTTCCCTAACATCCCTAAGTAATAATGCTCAAGTAGCGCATGGACAACACGATGGTTTGTTCTAAATCCGTAATGATGATCATAAATGATTTTTACTAATCGCAAAAGTTCATCAATTGGTTTTTGATAAGTTTTTCAAGAATTTTTGACATACTGGGAAGAAGCAGAATGGGATGATAATTTTGTGTTTTTCCACACTTAAAGACTAGAACAACTTTAGCGGTTTTGAAAAATTTTGGGATGTAAACCCAACTCAAAAGCGTGGCCACAGTCAAGGGGTAGAACAGGTGCTAAAATTTCCCCTCCCATGCGTAAAAACAACAAGATATTATCACAAGCTACCGCTTTTTTAATGTTTGATGAGTTAATGATTTTAAAAATTTCTATAAGTTGGGGAAGTTCAAGCACAATAGATTGAGATACAGAATTATTCAGAAAAGTTTTGAAGTCAACATTGTCGTTCATCTGTTCAGCTTGAGTCTTTAAAAATTGTTAAATTTTGGGAAGGCTCGTTCGAGATGGAACCCCAACGTGGTTGCACCCCCTATTTCAAGCGGGCACCAGTCCTTTTTGATATCTACAATCGATCGAAGTTTGACTTCTCTGCTTCTTGTAGTTTAAAAGTTGATAGCACAGGAAAAACAGATTAAAAAAAGAAAAATAGTACCATGTTCGAGATGAATGAACATAAGCATTAAAAAGGTGGTCAATAGTGTGTTCAAAAACCAAAACAAATTTTTAACGCAATATCAGTACTTGGACCATTTCAAATCATCCAAAAAATGTATTTTTTTAAGCCAAATGTTTCAATTTTTCGAACAATTGCTGGAAAGGTGTAGTGCTCGAGTACAGTCTAACAGTTTCGCCGAGAATAACGTCTTAAACATTTTTAGTTATGGCCGGTTTGATAAAATGTTTTTCTCCACTAGGCATCGCCAATTTCGTTGAAGTTTATAACTTCTATAGTTTCGAGCCATTTTTTAGGGTGATATATTTATTAAAAGGAATCTCTCAAAGCGTTCGACCGCTTCGTATCTTGAAATTTGTACTGGTACATAACTTTGCATATATAAGAAATACTCGTTTCTTGCTAAGTCAACGGATTGCCAGATAGCCACGTGTGAGAGTTGTGGTGACTATAATCATGTAAAGTGTTTGCTTTTGAAAATTTTTCAAAACCGCTTGGTTGATAAAGTGAGCTACAAACCTTGCTTACCAATTGGTAGATCAACTGCAGAAGCAATTCTAAACCTATACAAGAATTCGTTGACCTTTTGTTCGATAATCTTACAAAATTACAGAAGCATAATTCTATAGCCACTCTTTTGTTTTCAACCAGCAATCTTTGTTTTCCAAGCAAACGAAAAGGCCTGAAATGAATCACATACCTATCTTTCCGGCATTAGAGCCGTCAAAATTTTTAAAAATCGAATTCATGAACGTCTTATTCTCAGGTGCGCCTGATATATGGATCGGGTTAAACTCTCTTTCTTCATCATTTAATTTAGAACTTTATTAAAGTTATTTACAGATTTATAAAATTTTCGTTTAGAAGCTGTTTATTGATACTGCGGCCTTATATTCCGGCGCACCTTATAATACGAAAAATATGGTAATAGTGATTACCGAATTTACTGAAAATTAGAGCCGAGTAAAAACAAAGGTCTAAAGCGCGTGCACTAAGTCCCAATAATAAGCACATTTTATATAAGTTTACCAATAATAAGCACAAATAATAAGTTCTGAAATAAAACAAAACCTGATGTAATCAATCAAATCGCCAGGAAATATTTCAAAAAGAATGGGAGTAGAATGTGGACCATTTACGTGTTTTGCAAAGTTACTCATCACACATTGATAATTAGTTGGATAATCTTTCGAGGCACATGCAAGCCGAGCATTAGTCGCCGAAAGTTCATCTAAATTGTGAGCGAAGAACTTACTGGGACAACTCCAAAGGTAACACTGGAAAAATGCAACCGCACAGAGAAACATCTTAAAAACTTATAAACCTTCAGAAAAAAAAGCACAAAACATGCAAAACCAAAACGTGCCATAACAAAATAATGGCATTGTGCAACTCATTACGGACATGATATGCGGGATATGTGCCATAAAATTTACCACAACTGAGGTGATTGAATGCAGCCAATAAGTTGCTAACTTGCTTTGACACTTTGCTGATTGTGTTTTCAAAATCTTACCTCCTTTCTTTCTCCGAATAAAGTATTGTACGGTGTTACACCATTCAGTTATTAAAGGAGAATGGATGATGTGTAATATCATTCAATTCTATTTCAGGAATATTTTTGTGGCCTAATCAATGAACGAACAACAAATTATGTGCCTTATAAACAAATTGACGCGCTGGACACTGGGTCGCTCAAGGTAATTAAACAGTCCAGAACTTAAGCGTTAATGGCAAAGGACCAAGTGAGCTGAAGCCTCTGAACCTGCAACTTAACTTTCGCTGTAGTAAACAGACAGAAGTAGCAGTACATAACACTAAAGTTACCTATAACCCGGTGTGATGCAACTTTGTTTCTAAAATTTGGTAGCAGTTGCATTAGACTTGGATTTAGTTATGTAAATGTATACATTCTCACATCACAAGCAATAAGTATCAGAGGTTCTTATCATGTTTTAGTGACTTGAGAAAATCTTCATCATGAGCTTCAGGAGTGTAGGTTAGTAACACAATCATCACCCAGATATGCAAAATTCCCTAAAAAGATTAAATCTCTCAAGTTTTGGGTTAATAAAACAAAATTATTGACCATAATCTGTTCGTCCATAATAGATTTGCTGGTCCATTGACTGCAGGCTTCTAATGCTGAACTGCAGCTACATAAAATGCAAAAGTTGAAGTGGAATCATAACTAAAGGAAACTATTCACGAATTAAAACTTTTTGCAAGCAGCACGCTACGGTAGTTTAGTTTTAACTGTTAAAAGAAATACTGGTAACAATTTTTACTTTATCAATTTTTTTTTTGAAAATGTGGCTCAATACTGTTGCCAATAAATTACAGTTTCATGCGTGAAAATTTCCAGTTCAAATGAATTTTTTAAGTATTGGTTTTCAGTGGTCCTCTTTTGCTGCGTAGTTTAAATCAATATATTAAACGATGATCACTTACCATATAAATCAATACAAACAGTCTTGCAGGTGGATAGCGCTTCAAAAATATACCAAGACGAATACTACAAAACAAAGTAAATTTAAGTGCAAAGATGGCAGTAAAACTTATCAACCTTGATAGATTTATGGATTTAGGAAAACAATCCAAAACCGTTAAGCGTAACTACAATAAGATAGCAATAGCAATTCCAAAACACATCGAAATAACTTTGTAAAAATAAGCTAAAATTGTGATTATTGCCAAGATTTAGATAACAGTACACCAGTTACCAAATGAAAGTGGTGATACTCGAGAGTACTCGGAGTTCCCACTAACCAGATTTTGTCAGAGAATCAGCAATCTCTCGGATCAGAACAAATAATATTATCGCTAGTATGAAAAACAGAGCTCAAAAGTCCGCAGGTTTGTGGAAATAGTACTTTTGATATGCATTGGATTGGTCTGAAATTTAGGGACATAAGCATATTTTTACAGCTTTGAGCACAATTTATTATTTTGAGAAAATTTGGGAACCTGCAGGTTATCCAAAAACTTAGAGGGAACACTGGTGAGACTACAAACACGTGCCTGCAGAAGTATACCAGCTAATCAGCCGAACATTGTATTACGCATTGCTGTACAAGGTGTTTTACAAAAACTGATTGTAACTACTTATTGCATGACTTGCAAGCGCTGCAACATGCAAGCTAACTATGACTCATGCAAACAATGGACAGATGATTGCCACGTAACTGTATATAAACATACGCTTCAAACCAGCTATAATGCACACTTCATTAACATAATATCAAGGCACCTCACAACAGCATCAAATGCATCAAATCATGCAGGTAACCAATAACACAATTTTAAAATCATGAACCAAACTGAAATATTCTAACTATTAAAATTGAACTTATTTGACTAAACGTCACAAAATATTTCATCAGTCCACTTATCTTCAGTTCAAACTTCTAGGTATAGACTATCTTTAAGAAAAAAAAAAAGCTACCTGAATTGATCAAGAGCGGAAGCAGCTCTTTTAACTTTTCCAACAACACCATGATGATTTCCATGAGAAAAAATAAGACCAGATGATGAGCTTCTGCTCTCTTCTTCTGCCATGTTAATATGCGTGTGTCGACTGCTTTCCTGGCTCAATCGCTTGATCTGGCCCTACAAATTACATAGGCTACCAATACCAGCATCAAAATTAGTAAGTGGATATATGACAATAAAATCGCGAATATTTATCCACGTTTGAAGTCAATTTGAACTAATCATGGTGCATTGCTCTACAATACACCGTGAGACTGCTATATATATTATTTGATGAACAGTGTATATGCAATTTACGCATGGAATAAGTTTACGCCTGAATAATGACTGTCAATTAAAAAACAGGCACACCTCAACAAATTAATCATTTCATTATATTACAACTTCACTGAAACCTTTAAAACTAATTGTAACAGCTTCACTGCCGATGGAATTATGACAGTGATTTATATTTGAAAGTTCTTTACGATTTTTTTATCGCTTGCTTAAAGTTGTTGACAAAAGAAGTGACTTTATACATTGCCCATGAGCAGATTTAGAGTAACACAATGAATAACATGTAATTAATTTTATCTCCCCAATGTAATTGATTAATTTTTTGACAGTCATACCACATAAAACTTCGTTTGGTTTAATACTTCAAATTTAAACAATCCATTCCATAATAAATTGATAAGCTGGGAGTGCATTGGGTCTTGGTGGTGCAGCAAAATTGAGAAAACATAGCTATAACCGTACCTCCATTCTTTCCATTTGCAACGTGAGCGAACTTTTTTCAGCAGATAGTGTTTCTACTAAGGACTGTTTTTGGATAACTGCTTCAGTGAGTTGCCGCAATCGAGACTCTAATTCGCTTTCTTGAGGAGTGCTTTGACTTCGTAACATCAACTAAGAAAATAAGCACGGAACATCATAGACCTCAACGCCATTCTTGTAATTGCGCGAGATATTAATAAAGTTTGCTTCTTGCAAAGAACACGACATTGATTTGGTCGTAACAAAACAGCATCAAACTGTATTTTTAAATAATAGCATCAGGCTAGTTTGAAGCAATGAAATACCTATCAGCAGTAGGAGATATTTCTTCCAAAAAAGTAGGCCAAAAGACCAGTCAGTAGAATTTAAGTGAAAGTATTGCCAAAAACATGTTAAAACTGATATAAAAATGTGATATCAGTATCATTACTGCCAAATCAAATGCAAAACTTGAACTGTTAATGGCGACAAGTGAAGCAGTTATTAGCTAACTATGTACCTGATTTCGAAGTCGTTCAATTTCAAGATCTTTATCATGTAATCTAGACTGTGTGAGAGTGCGAGATCTTGCATTATCTTCGCGATCTCTTCGCATTTCCTCCTGCAAGCGGTGTAGCTCGAATTCAGCTTCTTGCCTCCCGCGAATCTCCTCATCCAAATCCCGGCGAAACCCATTAATTTCTTGCTGCAATATTGATTGATCTTGCTGAAACTGTTGTTCGGCATCCTGCAAAAAAAATTCCAAACAGGATGCTACAGAAGATAAAAAATTACAAGGCGATCAAATATGCTATTGATGATCGAATATTTGATACAGAGTTTTTAACTCAGCTTTAAACTTGCAAATATTATTACTACTGGTATCATTTTGGTGGCACTTGCCTGAAATTCAGATCGGGTGTTTGCAAGTTCAAACTTAACGGCTTGCAAGTCTTCTTTGAAGTTATCTCGTTCTTGTTTCACCTCAGCAAACTCCAACGATGCAATTGTTGATGATGACATCTCTGATTCACTGCCACCTTTCAAGCTGGCAATCAATCTCTCCTTTGACTAAATAATGATACATTGATAAGCAAATCAAAAGTTGCCGAAAAAATGATTAATTGCCTAGTGTAACATTTTAGATGGCAAACGTTTCTTTTGGTTTGTAGTATTTTCGATAAAAAGTGAAAATAAAGTGAAGACTTTAACAGCTTAACGAAAAATGCATTAATGAGACGGTTATTATATGAATAATTTAATTTAGCAAGGTGACAAAACAACGAGTACCTTAACATTCAATCTTATTCAAATTTTAAAGTTTTAATTAAACTATTCAATTCACCTATTTTCTGACTCTACAAGCAATATAAAATTTCAATCATTGCCAACAGTTATAACAATTTGCAAAATTGGCTTATTTTTTAAGATTAATATACCGGTATTCGTGAAAATACGACTCGTTTTAGATCTTTTTTTCGCACTATTTACGGTATCCTCCATTATAAAGAACAATATTTTAACCAACTTGTCATTCAACACAAAATATTATGTTTACGTTAAACACAATGAAACTTTTTGATGAATATAAAGTGTTACTAAATTCGTCATACCATAATGAGCAAAAAAAAGATTTGGACTAGGTAAGTGTTGAAGTTTTAGCGTAAAGATATCCATGGCGTTAGAATTCCCGAGATGAGTTCCCACGTCACGATATCCTACTTAGTAGTTATGCCATATCATATGTACCTGCAAAATTCTAGCAGCTTTTTGTTTATAGTCACTAAGTTCTTGTTTGGTTAGATTGAGATTGTTGTTTAACGTTCTGATTTCCATGTTAAGATCATCAAACTTTTCTGAAAAAAGTTTGCTTTAAAGTGGTTAGAAATCACTTATCGGTCGCCCTTAAATGAAATTGGCCATATCAAAATCAATAATATCTCGCTAGTAAGCCCTAAAGAAGAATGTCGAGTTGCTGAGTGAGATGGCTAGAAATCGTTGGAAAACAGAAGACAATGACCGAAATTTTTAAAAACTTGGCTGCAGAAATCACTACATTGCCTGATTTGCCTCTGCAAGGCCTGCATGTGAGAAACACAGCTTGGTTACAAAAAAATGAGATAACTACGAACATTTCTGGAATTAGCATTTGATATATCAAGTTCAGTAACAAAATAGATACCATATAAAATCATGATTTAGCACAGTCACAATGTAGACAAGGTAACCTATGTAATTTTACGGCTGTCAAATCAAGGTACGTGCAGTTGTGCATGACCAACTTTTAGCTGACTCCAGTTAAGTAGAATAAGTTTCAATGGATAACTTTATAATGCTCGTTACACACAAAGTCGCACACTTGCACAACATAAAACTGCAGAGATAAAGTTTGAAAATACCAGTAAGCAACCTTGCAAAATATAAGTTTGGTTGCTTTGCTGCGCAGAAAAATAAAAAGGCATGCAAAAGCTGCAATACACATAAAGTTTATGTCACAAACAGGCAAGAAAAAACAATGTGAAATCACACCTTTTAAAAAATACTTGTCAAAAACCTACTTTTTTCTTTTTGTTTATCCATTTCAGCTTTTTGCAAAGATTCAACAACTTTTTTAGATTCTGAGTCCATTCGACTTCGTAAATCAAGAACTTCATGTTTGGTGATGCTGAAAGTATTAATGATTGAAGTATTATACATTAAATCAATTTTGTCTTTTCCATGCAGCGTTTGCTAACAGAACAGGTCACTTGCGCTAAAAATTCATCTCTTAATAGCATCTTGCTTAAAAACTTTTCTTTAAAAAATATATTATTTAAGGCAGCAATGTGCAGGCTACTAGAGTATCTCAAATTCCAACAACATATTTTCAAACAAAACATTACCAGGATAAACAGTTGTCCAAAATTAAATGACAAATGTATATTTGTCTAAACATGCTAAAGTTAGCATGATGTTATTGCTACCAGGTAAATTCCAAGCAAAGAGCAATTTATCAAATTCCCTGCAAAAATCGCGAATATTCGTATATATTGGAGAATCAAAACGAAGTTGGAGTATACCACAAAAAGAACAAACCAAAGTAAAATTATCACCCAGTCCGGATAACATATCAAAAACAAATATATTTCACCCAATGGGGCATCGTCAGTGCTGAAAAATAACAACAGTGCGTGACAAACTGTAAAATTTAGGTAAAATCTCAACCATAAAAAGAACTGCTAAGCTAAAAAGTACTCTAACTGGCAAAGTGGCAAGTACAGAATACAAGCAGGTAACAAGCAAACTGATGAGGCCCCAGTGCCCCACTGGGTGAAACACATTTGTTTTTAATATGTCATCTGCACAAGCTGACACAGCTTTTAATTTAGTTACGGTAGTATTTTCTTTTATGCCGCTATCGCCTGCCTCAATCGTATTGTATTTTGACTGATCCTCCTTTTCATAAATTTCTGAACGACAAAAAGAACACACTGATGACAACCGAAATTTGAAAAAGAGAAATCTGCGCTTTCACAACACGTGGTAGACATGAACATTCAATTTATCAGCCTAATTCCAAAATTTTCGATCTTAAAACTAATTTTAGAAAACGGCGTTTTATTTTATCTTGTTTTATAAAGAAAATTTCCAAAACTACTACATGAATGATAAACAAAACGATAAATTTCTAAAACACTTTGAAAATACTGATCGTTTTTCCACTTCACAGTGACATCATTTGTTCCTTTTTTGTTTTTCGCAGTTCTCATCTAAATGCATAGCTAGGTTGCTTCATTTTAGCCCCGACGAAGATAGGCAGTAAAGCTCTTTAGTTAGCCTTATCCAAACGTTGGCACGTTAATTTAGAATTCTTCCTTTTAAGTTTCTAATTCCAACTCCCGTTTTACCAGTTGAGCTTAGTAGTTAATATGTTAAGCCAAGGTTAAATTTCTGTTGCAGAAACTGTCGATTCTGTAATCTGAAAAGCGCCTATTTTAGTGCTCAGATGAGCATACTTTTGTCTCTGCCTGAGAGCTATGAAAATTTTACGAACACATCTCTGGCCTTTGCAAGCAAACTAGTGCGCTGTGACACACAGTTTAGACAACTGCTATAAAGAACTAAGTAGTTAAGCAGATTGTAGAATCGCAGATATTATTCAATATGTTGCAATTAATAAATTACTCATGAGCGTGCTTTTCTTGAGCAAGAAAATTTTCCATTTCATTCAAACGAATTCGCAATTCTTCTATGGTTCGAGCATGCATGCCTGATCCTTCGCTTTGATCTCGCAAAATTCTGTGAAAAAAACAGTGTAACATGCAGTAAACCAGTTACGTAAACACTACCATCTTATCATGAATATCAGAACCAGAAATCCAAAATAAATGCAGGACTTGAAAATTTAATTTAGAAATAAAAGTTAATATTTTTTTAACAATACAGTGTAAATGCTGCTAGAATACTGTTTAGCTTAAAGAATGCTTTGAAAAATATGTTCAAGAATCTTTACTAAGAATCTAATTCAAATAAAATTTATAATGACTTTTAAACAATAACATCAGTGTAGTCAAAACTCTGTAATTTACTGCTTTGACTACTAACCATCAAACCTTTATCATAACCATCACATACTTAACCATCTTTGACTCTTAACTTTGACTGTTAAACCACCAAACTCTTAACCATCACGTACGATTAGGCGTAGCCAATTATACGCCGGGACTATTTATTATACACCAGGACTACCAGGACTAATGTAAGCCAGAGCCAAGTTTTTTATTTTGGTGAAAATTTTCGCTCAAAATTTTTTTTCTCATTTTTGCATTATATTTTTAAACAATTCTATTTCTTTAAGGGGAATTTACACAGTATCCGTTTTTGCTTCTCCACAAAAAGTACAGTATGTTCATGGAAGTTTAACCAAAGAAACAGATTTTTCTTGCAAAAAGTGCATCCCTGCTGTGTTACTGTTAAATGATAAATTGTGTTAAATGATAAATTTGGACGGAGACAACATAGAAGTGGTGGACAGGTTCTCTTACCTCGGCGATGTACTCAGTGCAAAGGGAGGAGCTCAGGAGGCTGCAACATCAAGGATTAGATGGCCATGGAAAAAATTTAAAGAAATTTCGAATGTTATATGCGGATAAAGCATATCATTGAAGGTTAAAGGCATCTTATCCAAAAGCTATGTGAGAAGTGCCTTAACTAATGGCGCTGAATGTTGGGCATTGAAAGTGGAAGATAAAAGAAGGTTGAATACTACCGAAATGCAAATGTTGCGAATGACATTTGGGAAAACTTTGAAAGATAAAATAGACAATGAGAAGATTCGTGAAATGACGGGTGTAGAGAGATTGGAAGAGCTTCCGAGAAAGCAAAGGTTGTAATGGTTGGGGCATGTGGAGAGAATGGATGAAGAAAAGGGTTCAGTAAAGGCACTACACTTTGAAGTTGATAGGACAAAAACAGAAAGACCAAAAAAGGGATGGAAAGAAGTGCTGGAATGTGACATGATTGCCACAGGTTTGCAAAGGTTGGATGCACAAGACCGTGAAAGATGGCGACTAGGCTGCAAAAACCGGCTGACCCCTGCGTGCAGGGAACATCTGCTGGGCTCTAGAAATAGAAGGAAACACATTCTTGGAGCAAAATGATGATGATGAAAAAGTATGCGCTTTTTTGTCTGCCTTTTTAAAAGTCTATATTTGCACTAAGTAGACTGTTACATATTAATAAAAATTTTGTTCAAAAATATTGTGTATGAACGATGAGCGATATTTGAAAATAGGGCTGTAACCCCTCTGCCAAAATTTTTTTTGAAAATTTTTTGTCCAATATGTAATGGTCTGGTTAGTGGGGATATGGACATATAACAATGCAGACGAAAAAGACCATACTTTTTCATCAACGTACAAAACGGATGAAAAGCGGATACTGTGTTAATCCACCTAGTTACATTTTCCTCTGTTTTTGCTTATGCTCAATAATTTTTTTCAGATTATATTTCATACATTTTACTATACAAATTTTTCTTATTGTACCTTTGTACAGCTAATGTCTTTTTTTGAAGTTTTTGAGACTTACATTTTTGAGGTTATATTTTATTTCAACATGTTTATTTTTCAGAAAATTTCATTTTCTAAGCCGGATGTCTGCAACCTACTACCCGCGGTCTGAAATTGTGTGGCACACAACTAGATCTAATTCATCGTCAAATTGCACTTCGACTAACTAATAGTACTCTATCATACTGTTGTTTTGGCATTGCAAAAATTCATCTATAGAAAATGTGAAAATCGATGTCAATAAAAAACTATCAATTAACATCCAATTGATTCAATTGGATGTTAAAAAAAAAATTAACAACTATAAAATACGCCTCGAAAAATACACTAATTGGTTTGTTTCTATGATTCATGCTGTTTTTTTGCGTTGCGTAAGAGAAGTGTCAAAAATTAATTAAATGAAAATGTGAAATCATAGTTAACAAAAACAGTAATTAAATAAATTAACAACAATAAAATAAGCTACGAAAAATAAATTGTCTTTCTTTTGCGTGCGAATTACAAAAAATTCAAATATAAAAACCATGATTAATGACAGACAGTATCAGATAGGCTACTTTTGTCATACAGTACATTATATTTTGCAATAACATATGATGGACTAATTTTATAAAAGATACAATGCTGGTCGATCGACATTTTTTGTAGCACATAAGTTTGAAAAAATACTCTGGTATAAAAGTATTTATTTGGAACTACTTGTCATTAATTACGATTTTTATATTTTAATTTTCTATTTTTCCCAAGCAACTCAAGAAGCAAGTTTGAATTGCAAAAAAAAACAAAAAAAAAAACGATTAGTTTATTTTTCCAAGCATATTTTATAGCTGTTAATTTAATTATATGTCAACTATTATTTTCACATTTTTGTTTAATCCATGAATCGTAATTAAACAACTACTTTATCTTTTGTAGCGTATTTTATAGTCATTAATTTAATTTTTTATCGACTAAAATTTTCACATTTTCTGGACATGAATATTCGATACTTCTTGTACACAGCTCCCCCCCCCCCAAAAAAAAACAAAAAAACGGATGAATTGCAGAAACAAACATTTAGTTTACTTTTATGGCGTACTTATAGCTCTTAAGTTGTGCTACTACAACAGAAGTTTTTTAGAACTTGATTAATTTGTTCTAAACGATCCACTGTTATCAGCGTGATTAGCTGTAACGCGTAAAAATTTTTGCAAAAATTTACAATCCCCCATCTCCATGTCATTGTGCGAGAGGACAACAAACCTTCTTTCAAAGAAATGTAGCAACAGTAGCAAGTAGTTGACAACACTGTGTCCAACTTGGCGGCACAAGACTCGAACCTCAGACTGCCCATTCCAAAGACAAATGTCACATGCATTACTGCATGACCAACCGGCCATGCTTTGATGCTAATCTTCATAAAAAAGTTTACCTATGAAAGAACAATATAGGGAGAAATAAAAATAATTTCTGGGATTCATTTATGTGTTTTAAAGTAACGGTAGGTGATCAAGCAAAATATTTAACCATTAACAAACCGTTCATTATCTGACTTCAACTGAGCAGTGGTATTCTGTTCTTCTGCCAGTAATGATTCAATTTCATGAAATTTCATCTGTAAAGCGGAAAATTGTGTGTGTTTAGCTTTTAACTCCTCTTGCAAATCTTCACAGCGATTAAAAAGATCCTGATTGCTTTGCTGTAATTCTAAAATCAAGCAAAATTATTACGAATTACCAAAATGATGCTCACACATGCATTTCTTCCAAAGATCTTTCAGTTAAAACACAAATTGAGGTGTGTCATACATGAGCTGGACACTGACAAAAACGACAATACTATGAAGCCTAAAGTAGATGCACTTGCATTTCTTGCAAAATATACATGATTTGTGACTTTTTTTCCAGCCAAATATTGTAGTAGCCTTGGAACTACCGCTTTTCAATGCGCATGTTAGTACCTGTACCAGCAACACTGAATAGTTTCTCTCTAGTTCAAGTCATCATTTTTGCGCAACTTATAGAATTAATGCAGTCAAGAATGAAAATCAGAGATACTTATTTGCTTTAGAAGCTTTCGAATTGGGAGTGTGTTGGACAAGGAGCAAAACTTATTTCACCCTTTCAAAAAACTTAAAAGTACCGTAATAATATGTCACGTGGGTACCAGTACCTAACGGTAATCCAGAAAATGTGCAACAATATGCAGAAATGCTAGCTATCTAAATTTTGCTGGACGTGAATTGTATTTCCCACTGAAAATATTAATGGCAGTTATGCGAATGCTTTTAAGGAATCAAATTATCAATCATCAGGCCTAAAGTTAATATGCCTACATTGCCCTAGCTAGTGTTTCAGCGTTTGCAGACTAGACAAGCGATATCTAGGGACTTTGCAGCGTTATCCAACTTTCACTGAACTTTATTAAGCTTTAAAATAGTGATCCGATTGCTTTAAACAAATTTGGAACAAATGTGGTCGTTGATAGTCCGATCAATAATTTAAATGCACCTCTTTCAAATTTTGTTTCACTAACTTCAATCGCTTTGTGGTTATTTGAGTTCAAAATTTAAATCTCTTTGAGTTATCAAAAATAATCAAGTAACGTCAATCAAAAAACTCGCATAACAGTTTACAATACGTCAAATCTCAGCACTTTTTGCGAGTTCTTAAACAGTTTTTCACTCCATTTGAAATAACAAAGCGGTCTTTAAAATTGCAGCAACTCAAAAGCAAATTTTGTTACATCAACAAAACTTACAGCCATGTATGATTCTGACAACGCTCTTTTGCATCGCAATTCAACATATTATAGTATTGTAATACCGGTTGCTTCGAAATTAAAGCCCCCCTCCTCAACAGCATAAAGTAAAATAAAAAAGTGTTAAGATTATGCAAATTCAAAACGGGCATTTATTTGAGTTTTTTACTAAATTGTTCATGCTTTTGCCACATATCCTTCATTCTCGAGTATTATAATTAGACAACTAAGAAAAAAGGCGGAGAATCAAAATTTATTTTCCCTAGCTAATGCTTCACTTACAAGTTGTCACAAGTCGATGAGAATAACTTGGTAAACCATTACAGTTTTTTATACGCTCTTTAACTAACGTGATTTTTGGAGATGAATACCCAGCATGCTTTTGTGAAGATTTAGCTTAGAAGGTGAGAGGTGCTGAGAATGCACTGGCATTTCTGGCTTTTATTGTTTATCAATCATCTAATTTTCTCTCAATCATTAACAACGTAGGTTTATCTAACTCAGCTATTCGGCATGAAAGTGGAAGAATTTGAAATCAAAAATAGCTAAGTAGAAACTTACGTTAACAAACTTCTAAGTAGTCTAATGAAGAAAACGTCAAAAATTTTCATGTAAGCGGTAGAGGTAAGGGCCCTAATTCCGAAACACGCTGTATAATTATTAAATCCATTATTTAGCACTAAAACTTCTTTACTTAAATTCTTCAAAAACCTTGAGCCATAAGAAAAAGTACGCTTTCTCAACGTCAAAGGTGACAGTTTCGTGAAAAAAAACAACAAAAAAACAACAACAACTCAGCCACATAGCTCAAATTTATCAAAGCCATTAAGCTCAACTATAGAGTATGACATCGTAAGCAATATCTAGGAACCTCCAATTTGAATGTTTCGATATTAGATTGAGTAAGAAATTTTTTTTCCTGTCTTCAATCACAAATTTTTTTGTTTATGATTATGTCTTTGATGTTATTTTGTGTATTTAGTTTATGATTCTGTTTGGTTTTGAAGTTTACTTTACTTTTTAATATCTACACATTCCCAAAATTTGATCCATCTAGGTCTAACGGTTCAAAAACTTAGTGCCCAGTTTGAGGGAGCCCCAATTTGGTACTCCTACATTTTGTCAAATATTATCTCTTCTTTACATTGGCCTATGCTGACAATTTTATGTGCCTTGCGTCAGTGGTTAAAAAGTTTGAATTTTTGCGGTGGGGGGAAACCCCATATTCTGGTACTCCCAAACTTTGGTCAAATTTTATCTTTCTTTTATATTTGCTTACCTCAAACACTTCATGCTTCCAGCGTAAAAAGTTTAAAAAATTTGAATTTTGGAAGGCCCCGTTTGGGGTGCTTCCCATTTTTGAACCCCGTGTTTTGTTACGTTTAGTTTATTTCTAATATCGACCCATTTCAAAAATTCGATACATCAGCCTTTAACGGTTTAAAAGTTCAAACTTTTGGCAGCCATGTTTCGGGAAACCCCCATTTTGGTGATCCAAATTTTGTCAAATTTTATCTTTTCTTCATGTTTACCTAAACTGAAAAAATCCGTGTGCCTAACATGAGTGGTTAAAAAGTTCCAATTTCGACAGCTCTGTTTGAGGGAGAAAACCCAATTTTGGGACCCCAAATTTTTATCAAATCTTATCTTTCCCTTACATTTACTTTACTTCAACAATTTATGTGTCTAGCTTTAAAAGTCAAAAAGTTTGAATTTTGGAGGGCTCGTTTGGGGGGAACCCCTCCATTGCGGAACCCCAATTTTTGTTAGGTTTAGTTTATTTTTATAACTACCCACTCCAAAAATTTGATCCATCTAGTTATAGTGGTTTAAAACTTCAAAATTTTCTAGGACCCAATTGAGAGGGATCCCCCCAACCTGGCACCCCCATTTTCAGTCCCACACTAGCCTTGCCAGATACCTTCAATCGCTCAAACTTTGAATGCAGTGCGTTCAGCGGTTTAAAAGCAGATAGCCCGAAAAGAAAAAGAAAAAAAAAGAAAAAAATAGTATTCAGGTTGGGGTAAACGAACATAACCAAAAAAGGCAGTTGATAGTGTGTTCAAAAATAACAGATCACTTTCCACCAAAATCGGTATTTACCAAAGTATATCGGTTCAAAACCGTCCACTTTCTGCTATTTTCGGCCTGTAAAATTTTGGTCACGTGACTGGGCGCTCCCAAACTTGGTTTGCATAAACCATTTACAAGCACCCACATTGTGTACAAAGTTCAGCTTAACACATCAAAAGGTTTTTGAGTTATAGGCAAATTAATACATTTTCAAGCCAAAAATTGTCATTATTTAATTTTTTTTGTGTCAATTCAAGATCACGTGACCTGGAAACCTAAAATTGGTACATATGCCGCTTTCAATAATTCTCACGTTGAATCCGAATTTCAACTTTCTAGGTTTTACTGTTTGCTAGTCATGAGCAAATCTATTCTCATCAGCCAAAATTCACGAACAAAAACAAAGGTACTATGCGCTTATGCGAAGTCCCAATAATAGTAGACTTTGAAATCCAAAATGATTTAAACCTAATACCTCATATTGCTTACACTTTTAGATGGGTGGAAGATAGCTAAACTTGAAATCTATAAATCCTTTTGCTGTTATAGGTAACCACAGCTTGGCAAGTAAATATGGCATACGAGGTCTGTTCAAAAAGTTCGTAGACTGTTTGAACTGCGCAGCTCTCATTTGTTCCAGGTGCATTTGCTTGGTGTCGCTAGGTTCACAGAGATCAGCTGATTATGACGCCATTTTCTGATTGCAGATAACTTTATTTTAGTGCTGGTTATGTTCAGTTAAGTTAAGGGTAGTTCTTTTGTTTGTCGGATTTTAAGTTTTACAAATTTTTTTCAAAATGAATAACTTGAAAGAGCAAAGATTTGGTGTGAAATTTTGTGTCAAGCTGGGAAAATCTACTACGGAAACGTTTGCCATGCTTAACACGGCTTACGGAGATGTTGCCATGAAGCGAGCGACATGTTTCAGGTGGCATAAACGTTTTAAGAATGGTCGGCTGTCTGTTGAAGATGATGAGCGTTCTGGACGTCCTTCCACATCAACTGATGACCCACACATTGATGAAATCAACACTCTGGTGCGAGCGAATCGACGTCTGACTGTAAGAGAGCTTGCTGAAAAATGTGGGATCTCGGTAGGCTCTTGTAATCACATTTTGATGCAAGAATTAAAGATGCATCGTGTTGCTGCAAAATTTGTGCCACGTCTGATGACAAGTGATCATCAACAAGAGATCATCGTGTTCAAGTCTGTCAGGATTTGCTTGATCACTCAGAAAATGATAAAGACTTCTTGTCAAAGATCATAACAGGTGATGAGTCATGGGTTCATGGTTATGACGTGGAAACAAAGGTCCAATCTTCACAGTGGACAAGCAAAACATCCCCCAGACCCAAAAAAGCTCGCCAAGTTCGATCCAAAATCAAGGTGCTGCTCACAGTTTTTTTTGATGCTAGTGGAGTTGTCCACCACAAGTACCTTCCTGAAGGCTCCACAGTGAACCAGACCTACTACATTAAAGTTTTGAAACGTCTGAGGGATGCCATCCGACGGAAAAGGCCAGAATTGTGGAGGAGTGGTGACTGGTTTTTCCATCATGACAACGCTCCAGCCCATTCAGCCCTCAGAACTCATGAGTTTTTGGCCAAACATTCCATCACTGTTCTTCCCCAACCCCTTACTCACCTGACCTTGCTCCATGTGATTTCTTTTTGTTCCCCATGCTCAAAAGACCTTTGAAAAGAAGAAAATTTGAGACCATTCCAGAGATTAAGGCAAATGCGACGAAGGAGCTCAAGGGCATTAAAAAAGAAGCGTACCTAGACTGCTTCCGCAAGTGGAAACACTGCTGGGATAAGTGTGTGCGTTGGGAAGGAGAGTACTTTGAAGGAGACCCAGACCTGTAACTGCTCCAGAAAGAACATTTTGTGTTATGACTTCAGTCTACGAACTTTTTGAACAGACCTCGTATTAGTAACAGGCCTTGAGTTTTAGCTGTGAACGTTAAGGCACCGGAGCTTTTATGCACCTAACTTTTATGCGCAGGTACTTTTATGCGCCAGAAGTGAACTTTTTTTTCTTTCAATTTTCTTCTTTAAAAAATCTTTGTTTTAAAGAATTTTTTATTTCAAATACCAGTTAAAAAAAAACTTTTTTTAATTTTGTTTTAAAAAAACTTTTTTTTTTTTTGAAATAAAAAGCTTTTTCCAAAACAAACGTTTTTCAAACTGAAAAGGTTTACTTTTGTTAAAATGTTAATACCTTTGAAGCTATGTAACCATTAGCCGATTTTTATCAGTGAATCAGCGTTTTTGCTGGGAGCATGCTGACTCACTTTTGAGTTTTCCATTGTTTGCTAAAGGAAAATCGCTGAATTTTTGGGCCCAGACCGACTCACCAAAACCTAAGAGGGGCACTGCTTTGAAGCTTTTTATCTGACACTTGTCAAGAAGAATCATCAGAAAGTCAGAATAGAGAGCACAGGAAAAGGAGCGGCTATAGAAAAAAGCCTAGCAGTGACTGGCTGGAAAACGATCAATGACAGAGCATCGTTTGTGTACAATCCTTAAGCTGTACAGTGTACATGAATTCTTTTGGTCTGCAGAGGGCGGGGTTAGAAGTTTTGATTAAAGTGACTTCAAAAGAAGATAGATGGAAGGAGAGCAGAAAAAGTTTTACAAAAACTTGATTTCTTATTGTATTTTTTTCAATAATAAAAAATGCTTTCCACTACACGTTTGTGATGTTTTTCACCTAATCCAGATGCATACAATCTCCCACTACATGTTCGCAAAGTTTTCTTACCAAATCCAGATGCACGCTATCTCCAGCCCGCGGTCCTCAAATTTTCTTTGCATGGGCACAAGTTGCTTGAGTAATATTTGCACATACAGCAAGCCACATGACATTTCATCGTTATTTTGAGTCTACCTCTACCAAACAATACAGTACAAAGTTTTTCAGGAGCTAAGGATTCATCTCTCGGCAGATTCCTATTTATGATCATTACACCTTGTTGTAACTAAGAACAATGTTTAAATGGATATTTTAAAGTTTAATCTTTACACCTTGTTGTAAATACACTTATAGTAAAAACAATGTTAAATACTCGCAGTTAACTTTTTCAGAATTGCTTCAAAATTTTTTGAAGTTGAAGAAGATTGTACGCTACTTCAAATTATTGTTTTACTTTTGAATCATTTTTGAAGTGTGAGTTGAATTAGAAGTGGCTGCAGACTCGACAACTATTTTCAACAGTTTTTTAGGTAAAATTTTTCATACAAGAGCTATATAGTTTAAATTTGTCATGCTTACTGCTTTCCCTGCAATTAAAATTTGTTATCATTTTGCTTGTGACAATTGTTCAGCACCCCAGAATCAATTTGTAAGCTGTTAAAGACAACCTTATCCAACACATGCAAGTGAAATGATTGACTAAGTTATACAGTATTTTGGTTCGGCTTTCCACTAATAAATTCTGGATACATGGGCGAGATCAGCCTAAAAACAAAGTTTGTGTTTGACTGTAACTAATTTTATTTAAGCTTCAAAATTGACTGCTTTTGCTAGTTTTTCAAGCAGGACGAATTAGTTTAAATTTTGTACAGGGATACAGTACGATGATGACGAGGGTGAATTTGTTCACACCCAAGCAGCAACTTTTCTATGTTATACAGTGTATATGTATATTTTTCTCTCGAATGTAAGGTAAAGACCGAAAACAATCAAAAAAAGTTTTAGTTGTTCTAATTCGTTCCCATGCGCCACAAGCAACTTGTGTTCAAGCGCCACAAAATTTGAGACCGCGAGATGGAGATTACATGCATCTGGATTAGGTAAAAAACATCGCAAACGTGTAGTGGAAAGCATTTTTTATTATTGAAAAAAAAAATACAATAAGAAATCAAGTTTTTGTAAAACTTTTTCTGCTCTCCTTCCATCTAATCTGCTTTTGAAGTCACTTTAATCAAAACTTCTAACCCCGCTCTCTGCAGAGAGAAAGAATTCGTGTACAGCTTAACAATTGTACACAAATGACGCACTCTCATTGATCGTTTTCCTGCCAATCACTGCTTTTTTCTATAGCTGCTCCTTTTCCTGTGCTCTCTATTCTGATGATTCTTCTTGACAAGTGTGAGATGAAAAGCTTTGAAGATATTAACATTTTAATCAAACTAAAACTTTTTTGTTTGAAAAACGTTTGTTTTGGAAAAACTTTTTGTTAAAAAAATGTTTTTGAAAAAATTAAAAAACTGCTTTTTTGAAAAAAAAACAAAAAAAAACTGTTATTTGAAACAAAAAAATTTTTTTTCACCTATAGCGCATAAAAGTTCCAGCACCTACACGTCCAGCGCATAAACGTCATACACCGGTTTAGTAAAAATAGTTTAACTTAAAATAGGCTATACACTGCAATATCATATACACCTTCTTTTATTTTTCGATTTCTTTCAGCAGTGTGAGTTAACTCTTGATGTAATGATGTCAATTCACTTTTTAGCAAGCGATTTTCAACTGTGACATCTGATCCAACCACATGAGTGGACGATGATGGAGAATCACGATCAGAATCCTTGGATGCCAAACTTGCAACCATTTCAAAATCACTCTCAGATGCAGTTGAATCAGCGGGAAGAATATGACTATCTGTAAAATACATTTAACTAAAAGAATTAAAACTGAAAGCAGCTTCACCACAATTGAGATGAAACAGTGGTATTAATACACACTACTTGTTTTTACTTTCGAACTGTTTAACATACCTAAACTTGATTGCTATATTTTTGCATCAGAATTTTAAAACTGTTCACATTGTTTCAAGGGGACCTCTGGCCTAGCAAGGCTGTATATCATAAAATACCCCATGAAATTCTAAGGCTTTTACAAAAAACGAACTCCCTACGTTTTATTGTTTTGATGAAATCCGCGAAAAAATGCGTGAACTGGAAATCGATTCTGATTGGCTAACGCTCTCATGACATAAGTCTGTACCTTGCCTTTTGCTCATAGTCACTAATCTCAGGTCTGAAGATTGCAAGCAAGTTGAATATTTTAGGAAAAAATGCAATACAAGTGCTTCTGCTTAGAGTTTTTAGTCTCAAGTACCAATTTTGTGCCCAAACAATGTAATAGACGTGTTCCTAAGAGGGAAGTTTCAGCAGTACATTTGTCTAGCCTAGTAATATCCAGCTACATTGCATAGGTTATGAGTACGATATTATATCGCCAAAATGAAACAACAAGTAGTTTTACAGAAGCGGTTACCAGAATGTCTGAACAGCAACATGATAAAAAAGAAGGGTTACTAAGACCCTATTCAGTACACCTACTACTAGTCTGGGTATCTTGTGCAGGTTGAACTGGTACCGATAGGTTATAGCAGTTGAGTTATGTGATTAAGTACAGCATACTGCCAGTATTCTCAACTGTGTATGCAGTATTACACTACATTTATACGAAACTAAATTTGCTTAAACTTTTGGTAGTGTCTAGTTTGATTGTGCGTCTGTAGAGTCTAGAGTGCAGATGTATTTTTTTTCCTGAAGGTTTCCAAGAAGCAGATTAGCAATGCCCGAGAGTTTTGTTAAAGTTTCCAGCAAAGAAAAGACTGTCTAGAGCACCAATTTGGTTTCCAATATGAAAAACTGCAGCATCAGTCGTTACGATCTATTGCTTTTTTTTTCATTAATTCGACTTCAATACAGCACTTTGACATATACATGGTGCCGCGTTTGTGGTGTAGTGGTTAGGGCGCTCATCTGCTAAGTCTCATGATTGGGTTTGATTCACGCTACGTTTTAGCACATTCAAAATAGCCCAGCTAGTTTGCCTCCAGTGCCAAACATCCCTAACCCTAACACATCTAGATGTGAACCGTAAAGTACTGGTAAAATGGTACTGGTAGTACCACTACCAGTACAAGGGTACTTCACTTGTGCGACCACCATCAGTATATTTTCTTATCATAATACAGTAGGCCTACTATTTTACAGCTAAGCTACTTTAAGTTTAAGGTTAGGAAAACTTTGCTATTGCTACAGTACTTCAGTGTCTAAAACCCAAGAAGCAGTTCATTCTTTGAGCTGTAAATCCTTTACATATTGAGACTAAAACAGCTGTAGTAGAGAACAGGATTTATATATTTGCTTAGTCAGCATCACAGAAAAAATACACTAACGGAAAAAATTTCACCATTACCAAAGCGCACAAGAACAAAAAATACAATTACACATTAGTGACTGGCAATACCAGTACAGTACCTGACAATAGCATAACTGCTAGAACCTACTAGTACTGGTTCAACCTGCACCTACACTGTACAACATACCCAAACTAGTAGTAGGCCTGTTGAATAGGGTCTTAGTCATTTTCTTTTTTTTCACGTGGCTGTTTAGACATTCTGCTAACAGCTACTGCAACCACGTGTTGTTTCATTATAGCCATATGATATCATACTTATAACCTGTGCAATGTAGCTGGATATTACTAGGCTAGACAAATGTACTGCCGAAACTTTCCTGTTAAGAACACGTCTATTACATTGTTTGGGCATAAAATTGGGAGCTAAGACTAAAAACTCTTTAAGCAGAAGCGCTTGTATTGCATTCTTCCTAAAATATTCAGCCTGCTTGCAATCTTCAGACCTGAGATTAGTGACTATGAGCAAAAGGCAAGGTACAGACTTATGTCATGAGAGTGTTTGCCAATCAAGATTGACTTCCGGTTCACGCAGATTTTTGTGGATTTCATCAAAACTATAAAACATAGGGAGTTCATTTTTTTTGCAAAAGCCTTAGAATTTCATGGGGTATTTCATGATATACAGCCTTGCTAGGCCGGAGGTCCCCTTTAATTTAAAGCGGTTTTTACACATATACTTATATGAAGGAAAAAGGATAATATTTGCCAAAATCTTTCAAAAAATTTGACCAAAATTACAAACAAGTTTAAACGTTTTTACTGTTCATTGAAAATGGCACCAGAAGAGGACCGAAATGCTTAAAATAAAGTTATAGCAATCACAATGGCTGTAATTTTGATGATTAAAATATTAGCTTCCTCCCAACTATACCATTTGCCAAAGTTTAAATGTTAGCTTCAAAATGATTACCAAACTTTCTTTTGTATAAGCAATTGATAGTATGCCAAAAAAGTGTAGGGGGCAATTAGACTTCTCCCAAAGATCATATCATTACAGTAACCTACCACTTAGGTTCGCAACTTGAATCTATGCAGCTTTTGTGAACTTAACCAGTAGGTGCGAACTTAACAATTTATGTTCAAATCGAGAGTCGCTAATTGAATTGTTTTGTAAGCACCATGTGTGTCAGGGAATTACCACACAGTTTGATGATGTGTTCTGTCCTGGGGTAAAAAAAAGAACAGGAAATTCAGTTGACCAGTTCTTTCACTGTTGGACAATGTTCCAGGCCATTTTCCTGCTTTTAAAAGAGGTAACATTAAAGTGGTGTTCTCTCATCAAACTTTACCAGCCTTGTGATATGAAAATTATTGCAACACTGAAGAAATATTTATATCTTAGTGATGTTTTGGATTTTTACGAACCTGGTAACACGTTGAAGGCTCAAAAAAAAGAGCAAACAAATAGGCTACCTCAGGGTGCAGCGGGTGTCGCTTACGGCAACCCTGTCCACTTGCTAGATGCAGCTCAATACATTAAGCTTGCCTGGGATTCGATTTCGGATGCAACAATTAAGAATGCGTTCAACTTTACAAGTCTCAGTTAGTAACGTTGCGAGGTGGAGTGGATGAGAATTTGATATTGTTTCTGATTTATTGCGTAGCTTTAAAGCATTGATTGATTGATGCATCTTTATCCTCCTATCACGAGAAAGCGACGGTGCACTATGCTTTGCACGAATCCACACCCGCTTAGGAGTAGACCATTTTCCAAGCTTTCTGACAAAATTACGGGGGATTTTGATGAGATTTTTGCAAACAGAAAAGCAGAATAGTAGGAAAAGGTGGTAAGGTTAGGGCTGACCCTAATCTAACTCGAATCCTTACCTGCTTTTTAACACGATTTCTGCCATTTCCCACTTTTCCGCCTACGGAAAAGGCGGAAATTGCGCTAGAAGGTGGTCAGGGTTAGGGTTAGGTTAGGGTTTGCCCTAACCTTAACTGCCTTTTCCTACTTTTTCCACCTTTTCTGCCTTTTAGCCATTTCCTAATTTAGCTGCTGGTTTGAAGCCTTCAAGCAGAGATAATCATCGTAAAGTGTCTTATCCAAGAGCGCAACAGCTTGAAAGCATTTAATAGATGAATGTGCTATAGAAGAGTTTATGCACATTGATGACGAAAACAATAAAAAGTTATTTTGGATGATCTAAATGAGGTACTGGAAACAATGCAAATAACACCAGAAACCATAGAAGATGAGAGTAATCATACAATTGCCGCAGCTTGCACACCATTTCCGGAACCAACAAAGACAATGTCAATTTCTTGTGGGTTTGAAAACATGTACAAAAAAGTCTTTGAAGTACAAGATCATTGTTAAGTCCAGAGGTGCAAGTTCACGTAAGAGATGAATATAGCGAGCTGAAAAATTCTTTCGAACACTTTCAGTGAAAATTGCGACAAGTGATTGGGGAAGCAAAATGCTAAAGAGGTTCTATTACGGATCAACTAACGCTTCATGACATGTTTGAAAAGTGAACATTAAATTACTTGGATTAAATTTTTGAAAAACTTGAATCTAAAATTTGTGGAAATTTTGTGCGAACTTAACAGGAATGCAAACTTAAACTGGTGTGAACTTAAGCGGTAGGTTACTGTACTGCTTTTCCTTTATCTTTCTACAACAGATCTGTGCTTTCTTCCAAATCAATGAATTTTAATCCTTCAGCAGCACACAGTAATAATAAAATGATAGAAATTTTAGATAAGCTGTAGCCAACTTGCCACCATCCTTACACCTATCTATTTTTCATAAGCAGTTCAGACGTCTTTTCGGAGCACTGATTTTCAAGATTTTCATCAAATAATTTTAATTAAAATAAGTTAAAAATACAAATTGAAAAAAAAAGCAAAAAACTTGCATGCTGTTGCTTAACCGCAAAACTCTATTGGTATTCATTATCTAGTGGCAAGATTCTGAAATTATCCCCCTTAACGCTAATTTCTTATTAGATGATAAGTATCTGGTATGGACGAATGACACCTAGCCTGTCAACCAAACTTGTGTAAATAGCAGGGATGGCAACCACATCGCATCACAGGCTTTTTTCCAAATTTGTTGCATCAAACTATGCAAAAAAATCTACATTCATTATTGTATCAGTGATCACAAAGTTTGAAAATAATCAGAGATTTTTGCGATTATTCTGATGTTTTTGTCATTAATTTGTGGTGGTTTCTTCTGTTTAATCATAGGTTACATTTTGAACAAAAGTTTGAGAATGTTTTGGCATTTGTCACTTCACAATCACAATATTATGTGTCATTAAAATAACGTCTTGCGCTGGCTGAGCTTCAGTTGACATTATTTTAGGCCACAAACTTTAATTTCAAAATTAACAAAAAATCGATAATCACAAACTAGCTGCGATCTTATGCCATTGAAAAAATTCTAAATTACCAGTATCGCAAAAAATTGCATCTATTGTTCTCATCTGTATCACATCACAAAATGGTATTGCAGTTTTCTTGCGTAACAAATATCTCACACTGTCATTGATGCAATTGCTATTCCTGGTATAGCAAATACCACTATGCTGCGCTTCACTTATGCATGCAGACTTTTGCAGTCATGGAGACTTCAAAGGCATTTAATGGTTTATGCATGGGACGAATTGTTTAAATATTGCTCTGGTGCAAAAAACTCACATCTAAAAGTTCCAGCAGATAAACGACCATGCCTAATAGTCACACACAGTCTGGTCATTTACAGCCATTTTAGAAACACTTGTGTGGGAGCAGGGCAATTTTGTCAAAAATATTAGATAAAATCAATACTATATGAAATTTCTGATAAGTTTAACCTAAAATACTAATCAAACTTAAAGGCATAATGATTAATTACCAACCTGCTTTTGTTAAATAGTAATTTAGTTCGCCAAAAACTGAAGGAAACTATAACTTATTTTATTTTTTCAGAGATCACTCCATACAGAACAGCTATGCATAATTTTTCGACTATAATACTGTGGTAATTTAACAATTGAAATTTTTAAATCATAAGTTGCCTAATCCATATAACAGACAAGTTTACCTTCTTTATGTAGCTAATTCAAATATGTTTTTGGAGTGCTATAAATATGCAAAATCTTAAGTATCCCTTATGGTCAAAAATACAGTACTTGTACTTTTTAATTACTTAGATGCCCTTTATAAAAATAAAGTTTCAATCATTTTTTAACTTTCAAACATGCAATGACTAGCATGCAACAAATTTGTGAAATGCTATTCAATTTTTGGTCTTTTTGATTGAAATTGCTGATTTGTTTCAAAACAAAAAAATGTAGGACTGGTAGGTATATAAATGACAAAATTAAGTAAACTGAATCACTAAGCTGAATAGTCAAACTTACCTGGCTCGAAGTTGCTTTCATGATGATCTGAAGCAAGGGAGCCATTGTCAGAAATTTTTCGACCACTTTTTTTCGATACCAACGAATCATAACTTGAATTTCTTGAAACGTCCAACTCAGCACGGTCTTTGACTTTCATTTGACCTGGTGTATTTCCAACTTGTTTTGACATTTTCTGATCATCTTTCATTAACTTACTAGGTTTAGCAGAAACATTTGCAGCACTGTGTGATTTAGATATTTTTTTGCTGCTATTTAAGAAGTCAAATAGTGCATCATCTGCTTCCTTTTTAGTTTTCGAACGTTCAATTTCTCGATGTTGCACAGAAATTTGCTTGTTAAACGATGGTGTAGTTAGATTTGATTGAGAATCAGATGAAACTAAACTAGTTTCTTCTTTCAAAGCAATTTTATCAAGATTTTCGACTTTTTTTGTATCAGTTTCAAGCCTGTTTGGGCTAGAAGCTTTAGAAATAGCAACAGCAGCAGATTGATCAATATTGTTCAACAATGACTCAGCCTTACCTGCTAAGTCTGTAATGTTGTTTAGCCAAGACATATTGCTACAAAACAATTAAGTTAATGCAATTTTATCGCCTAAAATGAAAACATGATACCACACTTAAAGAGATCAATTTTATTGAAGAAATAAAAATACTTGACGTAATAAAGAGATCCCCCTAACATTGTTTCACTCTACTCCTTATCTGAAAAATAGATTTAATTTGTTTGACTCCATACCGCTAGCAACCCTGCATTTTGAAATTTTGCGACATCAGAGAGGATGACTTTGCAAAATTTCTTGCAGAATATCAAACAGTATGTTGCTTATTCTGCAAGAAATTTTGTGAGGGAAACTTCAAGCAGAATAACGGATAAGCAACACGATGTTTGATTATGGAACATTGCAATCCTTATTCAGCCAAGAAAATTTGCAAAGTTATGCTTTCCTGATGTCACAAATTTAAAAATGCAGAGTTGCCAATGGTACGAAGTCAAACAGATTAAATCTTTTATCTCGAATAAGGGGAATGTTGGAACCTCTTTATTACCTTAAGCTGTACAGTAGTTTTCATTTGCTCCATAAAAGCAAAGTGTTTGCTTTAAAAACAAAACACTCATGTGATTTAAGAAGTTCTATCAATTCAACACCTAATTTTTTTCAATGCTGTCACACGGCAGAGTATCAATGTTCCAACTGTGCGAATTTTTACCAGCAAATTTGACAACATTACTATAGTAGTCTACCACGATAGTGACTATTGACTACATTACAGAACAGTGCATAATTTGCGGGTCCACAACAACTGATCGTGAACAACGCAGATTGGCTGAGAAGGGCGATCCTAAATATATTTTTACTATCCCCAGAGCCATCTTGCCCAAACCCTCACTTTGTGACAAAATCACTGTAACAAAATTGTCGCTTCACGGTCAGTTTGTTCGCGGTCAGTTGCCTTGGCTCGTAATTTGCAGTATAGGTCTGTAGATTGAGCATTACGCATTAAAGGAACAGACAAGGGATGACAAAATAATTTGCCACTGTTCACCCACAATTACTTTTGCTTATCTGAAGTATGCTTGGTTTACATGCCAACACAGCTCAGCATGCAAGAGTGAACTTTTTGTTTGTTTTACTGCAGCTCATGCTTGCTGAACTGCATCAAGCTGTGCTATAAATGGCATAGTAATATGAAAAAACAAAAACATTCCTATCCCCTACTTGGCTGCTTTGGCATATAAACCACCCTTAGAGGTCAGACCTACAAGTGCAAGTGAAGTACATCTTGATAACTGAAAAGATTAATTTTTCAGCCTGCTTAGCCTTTCATCCACACTATGCTCCTCTTTTCTGCCAAACGTTTCTTGATTTTTCTTATAACCAGTATCTAATGTCTTGGTTCTTGGACTATCAGCCACTGTGTCTTCAAATTATTGAAATGCTATAAAGTCACTGCTTGTATAAAAAGCATTAGGTGGCTAAGCGCCCACTTTCCCACTTCTGCTTTCAGGCTTTTCGTTTGTGTGCTATATTATTGCAAACTTTATCTAATTAAGAGCCTATTCTACAAAATCAAAAAATGGCCTAAACCCTAATTAAAAAGCCTATTCAAATAAAATCAAAAATTAGTTACAAAGTACAAACATGCAACACTAGATGGAAGCTTGCTGAGAAGCAATCTCAGTGAACGACCGACGCACGTTGAACAATGAGATCCTCAAAAAAAAACTTTCGCTTTCCTGTTAAGAAATTAATTAGAAATATCTTCTGGAAATAAAGGGTTTGGAATTTCAAACATTGTCAATATATATAGTTAATTGACAACATAGCGACTGATCACAATAAAAAAACATCCTATCCAAGCCAAACTCATTGGAACTACGTCAAAATATTTGTCTTTTAAACAACTGCTGATATCAAAAAAACTAACGTCCTAGCTTGAACCTTTCAAAAAATGATTTTTGTGAGGTCCTTTTGGGATGTCTTTGGAAGGGGTTATCGCAAAACAATGCAAAGGTATCTGTCTGGTAAATATCCACAGTTATCAAAAAAAAACTGGCACTCTAGGTAGCCGTTCAAAAAATTGATTTTTTGTTGGGGGGGGGGCATTTGGGGGGTACCCTGGGGTGTGATACCCCCAAACTATGTCAAAATTTTTGTCAGGTAAATATCTACTGATATCAAACAACACTGGCACCCTAGGCAAAGCCGTTCAAAAAATTGATTTTTGGGGGATCCATTTTGGGATGTCCCCGAGGGTGTGGTACCCCCAAACTATCTCAAAATACTTTTCTGGTCAATATCCACTGATATTAAAAAAACTGGCACCCTAGTTTAAGCCGTTCAAAAAATTGATTTTTGGGGGGGTCCCCAGGAGGGGTACCCCCAAACTATGTCAAAATATTTACTGTTATCAAAAAAAACTGAGGCGCTTGCTGGAGCCGTTAAGAAACTTGAATTGTTTGGGGCCCCATTTTGGGGGGTCCCCAACGAGTCGCCCCAAAAAATTTTAGGAGACAAAATTGCATTTGCAGCTCAACAACTTAACACATAAGTTAGATTTCTATGTTTTGTGCTTTAGAAGAAGAGTGTACAAGATTTAAGAAAAAAAAGACAAAAAAAGGAAAAACCTATCGCGGCCAAAAGTGGATTGACAGGGATGAAAGGGTATCTGAAGATATATAACCAGGGTTGCCATACCGTCCTTATTTCTAAGATTTGTCCTTTTTTTGGAGGTGTGTGCGTTAGAAAAATTCATTGTACTTATTTCTAAGGAATGTACTTATTTTGGACTTATGTCCTTATTTTGTCTTATTTTTTGCGTAAATGTCTAAATTTATTGCAACAATACCGGTAACGATTATAGTCATGCTAAATGTTGAGCGGCGCGCATGCCTTTGAGCAGCAAGCACAGTTTCACACACAAGTCTTCCAAGATTGTTGTGTTACTGTTACCAGTGGCGATACCAGTGGGATACATCCCCCCACCAGCCTAAATATAACGTGCATATATGAATAATATTAAACTTGTTTGAAAAAAGCAATCAGTGAATACTCGATAGGCCGTGTAACTGTGACATAATCCCTAAAGCCATGGGGGAGGGGGCAGGAAAATGTTATTTTTACCGCAAACTTTTTACAAAATAGAAATTAGTCTTTTACAGATTCGAATGGTTTGAAAGTGCCAAATTAGCAAAATTCACAACTTGCACTTTTCAGCGATAAAGGCTTAAGAACACAACAGGAGTTCAATTATAACGCGTTTTCGTTCATACCTCACAAAATACAGTAGTGCGGTTTCGCACAAAAAATGTATCAATTTGACAGAACATCAAATAAAATGTCTTTTGGAATGTAATTTTGTTACATTGGTAGTTACGGTATGTAGAATAAACACTTAAACAGAATAGACTTTTGGCAATAGGAATATCAAAGTCCGATGCAGATAGTTTTTACTGATTTTGTGTAGATGCAAATAATTATGTTGGCTAAAGTTTAATAAATGCAATTTTTGAGGCAGGAAAGACGAAAGAGCATTTTATCAATTTGAATTACATTGATTAAATCAAAAAAATTATTATATATAAAGTTTTTTGGATGGGACGTATAAAAAATATGCCCAACAAGTTTGCGCGAGATCAAAAACATTAATCATAAACATCCGAAC
This sequence comes from Trididemnum nubilum, assembly GCA_963965965.1. Classification (NCBI taxonomy): domain Eukaryota; kingdom Metazoa; phylum Chordata; class Ascidiacea; order Aplousobranchia; family Didemnidae; genus Trididemnum; species Trididemnum nubilum. The sequence goes on from OZ014474.1 coordinate 29,126,521, forward strand.
TTTTGAGATTATACTCAATTTGTGCTTAGAAATTTTATTTTAGAAATTAGAAAATATGTGCTTAGAAATCATCTCCCCCGCGCCAAAATTTCTGGATCCGCCACTGACTGTAACGTAAGACTTGTGTTCAAAGCGAACGGCTTACCTAGCTGCTACCTGTAGCAAAACATTTAGAACGCACGCAGAGTTATCTTATTAAGAGAATGATAGTTCTGTAATTTGTCAGTTATGAGAGAAACAGTTAGCTAAAATTAAAAAAATAACTTTAAAATTTTATAACAGGCTGTCATTTGTCTGATGCCATATTTTTAGATTTTAGTCTTGAAATATTTCGATTGCCACCTACTTGTAGAACAAGAAAATGAGCAAGCGCAAAAACAGTTTTCGTGATGAGTTCGAGAAAGAATTTAAGAACATAAAACGAAGTTTGAAAGGCGTTCACTTCGCGCACTGCAACGTGTGTGACTGTGAAATTAATTTGGAGGCGATAGGAAAGACAGCAATTTCTGCTCATAATGATACCCAAAAGCATAAAAAGTGCGCTCGAATGATAAATTCGAATCAATCCATGGAAAATTTTTGCACAAAGCCATCTCAGCCAACAACCACCGATTATAAGGCAGCTGCTGCTGAGGGTACCTGGGCGTACCACACTGTCAAACATCAACAATCATTTAATTCAAATGATTGCACGTCCCAATTGTTCAAAGCAATTTTTCCTGATTCAGTCGTTGCTAAGAAGTTTACTTCTGCCAGAACAAAGATAGCTAGCATTATTACCGGCGTTCTTGCTCCCTTTGCTCAACAAAAGGTGCTGTCTGATCTTGGTACCCAACCTTTTTCGATCTCGGTTGATGCGTCCAATCACAACGAAGTGAAATTATTTCCGCTGGTTATCAGGTTCTTCAGTGCCAAAGCTGGAATTAATGTACGTCTTCTAGATTTACGATCGATGCCAGGTGAGACCTCGGAACAGATCATGAACTTTATCGTTTCAACTGTGGAAGAGAATGACCTGGACTTGCAGCAACTGACATCATTTTGTGCTGATAATGCACCAGTAAACTTTGGAGGCTCAAACCAGGGAGGAAAAAACAACGTGTTTTATCATCTTTCAGAGCGAAAAACTTGTCTGATTCCAGTTGGTTGCCCTGCCCATATTTTGCACAACGCCGCAGAAAAGGGAGCGGAACGTCTCACAGTTGACATAGAAACAATTGTGTTGAAGATTGGCAGCCACTTCAAAAGTCAAACCGGCAGGACGCATAGTCTCAAACAATTTTGTGAACAATTGAATACAAACTATTCAACTCTACCAACCCATACGCCTACTCGATGGCTCACTTTGGATGCTGTGCTTGAGCGGATGATCGAACTCTGGAAACCACTCCAAGCGCATTTTCTTTTGCTAAAACGACCACCTCGTATTTTAGAAAATTTTTTCAAAAGTGAAACGTCCCTGGTCATCGTGACATTTCTCCACAGTACCCTCCAGCTTTTTAAGAAACCAATATTACTTCTGCAGAAGACAAATGCGCTTTTTCCTGAGCTGGCTGAGATAATTGACTCGTTTAGATGCAAAATTTTGCAGCGTCAATCTTCTGAATTTTTCGGTGCATCCACAGCTAATCTGTTAAAGAGAGTCGATGAAGAGAGCGCTAAACTTCTGAAATCAAGCTTTCAAGAATTTTACACGATCACGTTGGAATACATCAGTAAGTGGTATCGATTAGAGAAGCATCCGAAGTACATTAAATGGACCATGCTAAGAGTTAAGACGATTGAGTACGAGGAAGTTAGAGAGTTGGCAAAGCAAGTTGCACCATCAATGGCAAACAAAGATGAGTTATTTGATGAGGTTTCGGCTCTCAATGATCTCCTCAAGAAGATTCCGGACGATGAGTTCTGCAAAAACGAAGCCGAAACCAAGTGGATGAAAATTTTCAATGGAAATGACTCCTTTCCACTCCTGTACAAGTTGGTCAGCATCGTTTTTTCTCTTCCCGTTAGTAACGCATTCGTCGAACGGGTGTTTTCTCTTGTATCAGCTCAATGGACCGATGAAAGAAACAGACTTTATGAAAAAACGGTCAAATCTCTGTTGCAAGTTAAAGTAAATTTGGATTACAATTGCTGTCAAATGTACTCAGTGATATCAAAAAACGAGCGATTGATGAAACAAATTGTTTCGGGGGCAAAGTACGCCACTAAATAAGTAAGGTGTTACGAGCATTTTAAATAAAAAACTATGTGCAGAATTTTTCATTTATTTGTCCTTATTTTTAAGTCTCAGTCGATGGCAACCCTGTATATAACTGTGTGAAATATTTTTTGCCGAACTAAAGCCGTTTTTGATGGAGATGGCTTTTTACGCCGAAGTTTCAGGGCAGTTTTCGAGTACTAAAACCAAAGTCACGTGACCAATTGCCTCAAAATTTGATACAAACATGCAGCTCATTAATTTCAAACTGCTGTCAAAATTTCATGTAGCTAAACCAAACTGTTCTCAAGTTATAAGCAAAAGTCTGAAACCTCACATTTATTAGTTGGAAAATGGCCAAGTAAAAACAAAGGAACACGCGATGCAAGCTTTGGTTGTTCAAATAAGACACTACACTCAAATTAGTAACCCTAAATTTTTAAAACTGAGGCATCTGTAGTACAGTCATATTACCAGTGCTAGGCACCGAAACTTTTTTTTTTAAGTCTGTAGTCCGCAACTCCAATATGATATTAACATATTCGTCATTTTGGCATATTTTTACTGTACTCATAAATCACATATCGCTGTTACCCTGGGGTACATATAACTGCTCTACAATCATTGATTGCAGAGACACAGGGTCATTTTTACCAACTTTGCAGCAACAGATTAAATGCTGCTTTGCATCAGCAAAAACTTCGACTAACACATCACACGCTTTTTAGAGAAACTTGAGCACACATTTAAGAATCTGAACTGCCAGTGAGAACCATGATAACCATGGTTCGAAACCAATTAAGGAGCTGAGGATTCTGACCACGACAGCCATTGGACTTCCGTCTTTTGCAAAATTCTGCCTGTGCTCAACATTATGGTGACAGTAGATTCTCCATTCTTGCTTAAAGCCGTTCTTTTTTCCATCTATCAGCTCTTGAAGCCACTTTCATCAAAACTTCCAACCCCACCCTCTGTTGAAAAAAAGAATTTGTGTACTGCTTGAAGAATGTGTACTCATGACGCTCTCTCATTGGTCTTTTTCCCACCAATCACAGCTCCGCTTTTTCCTCTAAATACCCGCTTCTTTTCCTATACCCTCCATTCTGATGATTTCTTCTTGACAAGTGTCAGATGAAAAGCTTTCGAGTCATGAACATTGTTTTGATTTGTCTAACAGTTTTTCGTTAATTGCTGAATTCTTAGAATGAAGATCTGCATCGCCTTGCCAACCAGAACCGTTTTGTATTTTCAGCACGGCAGCAAAGCGGTGTTTTATAACCAAATTCAATAAGGTGTCGGACAGCTACGCCAAACTCTCTCCTTGAACTAGCTGAACACTTGATTTAATGATTTTTTAATGAAGTTTATTATTATAGTGAATGAACAGAAATACAGAAAACTAAGTAATCTCTAAATTCGATGTTAAGACCAATTCAGGGTCTTTCTTCCACCTTATTTGACTGTTCTCTTAGTCAATACTGAAACCCATAGAAAAGGGGATCGCAAAATGCAATTTACCCAAGTTAAACAGCTTAATCACTTTTCACATGAAATGGCACTGTTCACTTCAATCCTTGCAAGCTAATACTGAGCTCTCGGGCTCCAAGCACAGTTAAATAGTTCCAAGGGCAGTGATAGCATGTGGTAGATCGCCTTTGCCTAGCATCCAAAAGGACGGAAATTAAACAACAGTTGGTTGCTGGCAATATAAAATCGTCTCGACAAACAAATAGGCCTAATGCAAAAGTCCTTCTAACACCATGTAGTGATTCTTAAAAGACAGCCTTAATAAATGCATTAATTAACAGCTTATGTTTTACAAAGGATAATAATTACCAAGTATGACAAACAACTCTTCTATAAAGTCTCAAGATTGCAAAAACAATAATTAATCAGACACAAATGCACAAAGATTGAAATTGGGTCTTCAGTCACGAGTAGAAATGCAGAGCAGATTATTTTTTTACGATTTTAACAAACATTTTAATCAAAAAAAAAAAACTGCTCAGTTGATTCACCAGAAAGCATGCAGATCAGCAAGGTGTTTCGAACACTGGTACATGACACTGTCAAAATGTTAACCAAACCGGTGGCCAACAAGCAGCCAACCAACCTCCACGCAGAACCACCACATGATAAAAAATAGTTGGAAAGCAGGCATTCCACTAATTTTGGTGAATCAAAATCAGTCACGTGACAGTCACTAATCTAACTAACAGTGCACACTGCCCAATGGGTGATTAATCAACAGGAGCATTGAATTATTGGAAACTCCGAAGAAGGTGCTGATTCCTTCAAGCATGAAGTATAGTCATTGCAATGATAAGAGTGCGGATTGTTCAACCAGGGATATCCCTGGTTCAACAGCTAACGTCTAACGCTGTCTGGTAACAGGGATGATAAATATGCGATACAACAACAAAAATAATCTTTTTTTTAGGCACCTTTGAATCAATCACACCTAAGATCATTAATCTTCCAAGTTAGATTAAAAAGAGTTAAATATTCAAGCCAGGCTAATTACAAGAACAAAACATTTTACCTTAAATCAAGGTTGCCCAACTTTGCAGCCGGCAACCAGCTTAGAAAGTTTAGTTCCACTGCACCAGATTTTTGCGCTAACCCAAAACCATAAGTGGGCAAGGTACTTTAAAAAAGTATTGCGGTACTGGGACTCTGCTAAGATTAGTAGTACCGTGGTACCAGTAATTTCAAACTAAAAGTACCGCGGTACTTTTGAAAAAAATTGAAAGAAAAAAAGCGGACTAATCGACCTCTTTTACAAGATTACAAATCATCACTTCAAGCGATTTGGTTTGTTTTTGCGACTAATGCGAATTGCGTAGACACACAGCTCTTTTTAAAGAAATTTTGTGTGGACATACAGTTTAATTTCTTGCCACTGAATTTGCTGCTTGTTCGAAGCCACTAAGTACAGATAATTGCCGTAGAGCACCTTATCCAAGAACGCAACAACGTGACCATAGTGCGGGATCATGCGATCAGAGTTGTTGCAGCAAAAAACTTTTGCACTTTCAGCCACACTTTCAAGGGACTCTTAAGGAGGTTCTTTGTCTCTTCTAATATAAAAAAAAAAATTAGCGTTTTAGCTTACGCCATTAAAATATTTATTTTTTGTAAGGTTCGGTTTTGGGTTCAAAAAGCGATGTAATTTGAAGGTTCCGGGGGTTGCACCTCCACACTATTTGTTTCTTAAGTATCTACTGATATCAAAACAGCTAGCTCTTTAGCTTAGGCCGTTCAAACAATTGATTCTGTGGGGTTGAAGTTGGGGAGTGCATGGAGAGTGGCATCCTAAAGCTATGCCAAAATATTCATAACTTTAATATCTTCTGATATCAAAATGTTTAACTAACTTAAGTAGCTCGAAGAACTGATTTTGGGGAACCACCAAAGTATGTCAAAATTTTTGCTTCTTGAGTATCTATTGATAAATGAAAAAGTTTTCTAGCTTGAGCGATTCAGAAAAATTGATTTCGGGGGGGGGGGGGGGGGGTTAATTTGTGGGCTTTCCGAGGAGGTGGGACCAAAAAATTTCAAGAGGCAAAACTGTCTTTCTAACTCAACAATTTTGAGCAAAAATTAGATTTTGGTGTTTTGCCCTTTAAAATGCTCAGAAGATCGTACAATGTTCAGAAAGAAAAAACCTCATCGCAGCCAAAGCCAAATTGGGTTGGTGCAGATTAAGGGATTGTTTGAGATAAGTTTTCTGCATAGGTGGGCACATGTTAATCGTTAATAATGAAGCTAACTTTTTCATTAACTCGTTAATTCGTTAAAAAGTTTTTTCATGTTAACGGACTAAGTTAACTTCCGTTAAGTTCTGTTGACTTCCGTTAAGGTTTTTATCGTTAATATCTTGCACCACTCAATCATCGTACCGGTACAAATTACTCAATAATTACCCAGCTCAACAATGTCAATCCGTGTTGTAGAAGCGAGTGAATAAAAAGAAATGCAAATTACACGCAAAATATTAATGAATTTCATTAACTTCTGTTAATTGAAGCTGAAAATAATGGATTAACGTTAAAGGAGGTGTGAAGTTTGTTAACGGACTAATGGATAACGAAGTTAACATTTAGCATTAAGTTGCCCACCTATGGTTTTCTGTATAAGTATAACCGGGTGAAATACTTTTAGCTATACGATAAGCCTATCATACACCATTTTTAAATGAGTGAGAACGTATTCTACCCCAAACGTTTCAGACACATGAAAGCCAAAAGCAAATATGAAAGAAAGCCAGCAGTAATGTGCAGTAAATACTTCTTCACGCCTAATGTGATGAGTATTCACCTTGTAAGTCATTTCTTACAATATCCTTAGCAGTTTTACGTTTTGTTTTGCTGGTGCATGGATACTGGTAATGCACCATTGTGCTATTGCAAGAAAATGTTAATTTTTCAAATGGGCCAGCAAGAAAATGTTAATTTTTTTTTGATAAAGAAATTGCAAGAAAATGTTAAAAAGAACAAGAAAATTGCAAGAAATTCCTTTGCAAGAAAATGTTAGTTTTCCAAATGGGCCAGCAAACTGCTAAACAGTAAGTTGAAAGAAAAAAATCCATGCTAAATATTAAAATAAAACTAAAGTAACAGTACCACCGAAAAATAGCAAAGTACCATGGTACTGATACCACAAAAGTAACAATGGTGCCGATACGAAGAAAGTACCGCGGTACTGCCTACCTATACCTAAAAAAACACATAAATTTTGCGCCACACCAAACAAAATACCAGAAGCGCATCAGTTTAGACAGATAAAATTTGCTTTAAGAATTAAGAATTTAGGTGACCTCCTAGCTCTGCAACTTAATTTCTAATAAAAATAAAAAAGGTCTTAACTCTTTGGGTACCGCAAATTAGAGATGGTGCAGTGCGCAAAATTTTAGTTGGCAAACTGCACCACACCGCTTAATGCTATCCGCATCCCGCACTGCACAGCAAAAAGTTGGTGAAGTTGTTTATAACACCGCAAATACTACCACAAGTCAAAATATAACAGTTAACGGTATTGCTTAACCACTAATACTGTATCTTACTGCATGCAAAATAACAAACCAAACAGGTTGGCATCCCATGGTCCACCTAATGTTAGTCAAACAATAGCTTTCGATAATGACTGGGTCACAATAGCTTTAACTAAACAAGCCCACTAACCCAACCCTTCATGATAGGTCTCAGTTCAATTTTAAATACTAAAACATTATTCCAATCATGAATCAAACAATGGACATTATGTTTAGAATACTGAATATATCAGCACTTCAGCTTTAGAAATTCCAACTGCCAAAGTTTGCAGCCTGCAATCATGCAAACAATAACACTAAAAGCACAATCACATATGACATCATTACAAGGCTTGCAAGAGTAAGTCATGGTCATGCTTGATAAGTACAATGTATACAAATATGTCCTTTAATTCTAATTTTATACCACATAACTGACAAGCAGGGTTCCCACTAAGCCGATTTTTTTCAGCAAATCGGCGATTTGTTGGAGCAAGGGCAAATAATTTTTAGCAATATAGTAAACATAGCTTTAGAAAAATCGACAAATTTGTGGAAATATGACATTTGGTATACTTTAATACTAGATTGGTACAAAATTTAGGGCACATAAATGTCTTTTTAGAGCTTTGGGCACAATTGTTTGAAGAAAATTTGGGCACTTGCCCTTAGCCATAAAGTTAGAGGGAACACAGCTGACAAGTATAAACACTTTAAGTTTCATATCAATGTAGCTCTAAAATTCTATAACTTGTCTAACATAAACAACGTTAGCTCAAAGTTTCTTAAGCTTAAGGAGAATAATTGCTATGCAAAAGTCAGAAGTACTGTAGTTTTAATCATTACATCTCATCTTTTTTATTACTGGTGTCACATATATGGGAATACTAATAATTATACAAGAAAAAGGTGGTTTAAACACTTAGGGCTTTTGAGCCATCAGTCAATAAACATTGGCATGTTGAAGATCTATATTTTATTGTTCTGCTGGTGTCAAGGCTACATTCTGTATTTTATCGATAACAATAAAATACAGATCTACATCATACCTGGTGACAAAAAATATGTATTGGCATGTTGAATTTGAAGCAATACTATAACAATTATTACCATACTAGCTAAGGTATCTATGTCTATTGATTTGGAATGGAGAGAAAAAGATACCGATACTGGTAAACTGACATTAAAATATGGCTCCTCTTAAAACAGTAAAACTCAGTGGCTACAATGCTACTTTACACTATACAGTACAGCAATACGTTGGCACGTAGGGTTGGGTAACTGATGATAGTGATACTAACTACAATCATATAAGCACAGTAACAGATAGGCAGTGGCTACTGTTACATTACATAACACTTCACTCGTAGGATAGTATTATTTAATTTGTAACATTTCAGTGGTGAGATATTTTTACGTGAATTTTGCCACTTGGCTCTTGTGATGTTTACTGAAGCAACAAGACTGGAAGTGCAAGAGTGTGTTGCATCGTAAAAGGTAGAAGCCGCAAGGGTATATAATTATTAAATTAATAGCCTACTTTAGGACCCGTCATAACAAACCAATCCTGTTTTTAGGCCGTTATCAAAAATCAACTCAAATCTAGTTTATTTAATTAAAAATTTAATTGGAATTTACCATAATTAAAATCAACAAAAATCTAGTTTTTAACAAAAAATTAGATGCGAATTCATGCCTATGTGGTAATAAATGCATACAGGTACATGCTAAAACACATGCATCCTAAAAAAACTTTTAAAGACTATCAAAATCTTTCTTTATGCACTTGGATTTTGCCATAGCTGTCAGAGAGGCAAACCCTAGCTCTAATGCAAGATTCTGAAGGAAAGAAAAAAAAGAACGGACCGCAAATTTGTCTCATCCCAATACATGCCACCGCATTCAGCACGATTTGGACCCGAATGTGGGAATCGGCAGAAGCACGCCCCTACCACTAAAGGCATGCGAAGTTTGAAGATAAATCTGAAATGACCAATCATCCTAAACCTGCCAATGAACCAAATGCAACCCAAATTCTTAATAAATTCATCTTAAAAAACCTCCGTTCTAAAAAAGTACAGTGTCCAAAAAAAGTATTTGGTTTGTTATGCGTTCTACAGTCCTGATAAGTCCTAGCTGAAAGTATTCTTGCACTTGCAGTCTTTTCACTAAATTGGTACTGGTAAGTGGCAGTCTTTTTGGTAAGTGGCGAAATTCACTTAAAAATATCTCATCGCTGAAATGTGACAAATTATGTAATATTATCCTATAAGTGAAGTGTTACGTAACGTAACAGCAGCCATTGCCTAACTGATAAGGGCAGGCGCGTAGCCAGGATTTTGCAAAAAGGGGGGGGGCTTTATTGAACGCTGGAAACATTAGTAAATGAACTTAACCCAAATTTTCATCAGTCTTGAATCAGATTGAGGCGGTTTTTCTGTCAAAATCAGGTCATCTCCAAAAAAAAAAAAAGTCTTCACTGCAATTCAGTCAGTTTTCCTGACCAACTTTGGGTGAAATCCAGGAAAAAAACTCTACGGTACATTTCTGGTCCAAATAACAGCAAGTCCTTCACAACTTCTGCTCCCCAATCCCATTGGGGAGGGGGGGGCTGTTACAAATGATAAAGTTTTTATAACAAGATCTTGCGATATGTGTTAGTTTGCCAAACCGTTTCTCTTTAAAGCGTAATTCTTCAATTTGAAGATCTGCTAAGACTTGCCAATCAGAGCCTTTTTTGTGTTTTCTGCACGGCGACGATGCGTTGTATTATAGACAAATTCAATAACGTGTAGGAGAGCTATGCCAAACTTCTCCCAATCCCTTTCTCCTTCTGACAGCTGAGCACTTGATTCACTGATTTTTTATGGAATTTATTATTACATTGAATAAAGAAAAATACAAAAAAAACAAAGTACCGGTAGTCTCAAATATGATGTAAAGGTCAATTTAGGACCTTTTTTCAAATCTACAAGACCGTTCCCTCACAGTCAATAGTCAAATCCATAAACAAAGATGAAGAGGAAGGGAAGGGATCACAAAACGCAATTTACCCAAGTTAAGCAGCATTTAACACGTTTCACCAAAAAACTGACACTGTTCACTTGACTCAATTTTTGTCACTACTGAGCTCCCAGGCTCCAAGCATGTTTAAATAGTTCCAAGTAGTAAAAGCACGTGGAATTGCCTTTGTCTAGCATCAAAGACCGGAAATTAACAAACAAACAAAAGTTGTCAGTTGCCATTCTACAGTCGTCTCCAAAAACAAATAATACATGAAAAAAAACCTTCTACAATGCGGCCTTTGTAGTTGCGCTAATTACCGGTAACAGCTTATTTTTAACAAAGGACAATAATTACTCAATAATTTAACTTAAACACTGATTAGACAATGACAAATAATCTTTTTGATTTAAGACTGAGTCACAAGTTTGCGAAATCCAATAATTAATCTGACACATATACACAAACAAACATTTAAAATTGGGTCTTCAGTCACAGCTAGTTGAAAAGCAGGGCAGATAATTTTCAATGATATTAACAGGAGCTGTTTTCATTTTTGGAACAAAAATCAGCCTCAAAAGCACTAAAAACGTGGTATTTTACATAGGCTACTTTTCAGGCCAATAGGGGGGCTGTAGCCCCCTCCTGCCGGTTACCAGTGATCTCGTCACATGGTGATTTCGTCACAGTGATTTCGCCACAAAGTGAGGGTTAGGGCAAGACAGCTCTGGGGATAGTAGAATAGTTTAATGACTGCTTTTCTTAGTCAATTCCTAAATTTCAATACAATGGTAGTATAATACGGTTAGCAGATAGGCCTATTCTGTCTTTTCTTGTGCTCAAAATGCCGTCTGTTACGTAATCATTTGTGACGAAATCACTGTGACGAAATCACTTTGTGACGAAATCACTGGCAACCCTCCCGCCACCCCCTGACTACGCTACTGGATAAGAGAGATTTTTAAACCATGAATCTGAATTTCCTAACTCACTGCTCACACTACAGTACTCTGGTACTGTAGACCTAAGCAGTCAATAAATGTGACTCTCACGTCTCACCAGGCCTACCAGTAGGCCTAATGCTTCAATCATAAGCTTTAATTTTTATTGCATCCTTCAGTCACGTGCTTCAGTTCTTAGGAATAGCCACTTGCCTACTGATCTGTGATACAGTACGCCTATATGCAACAAATTCAACACCTCAAAAAGCTAAAGTAGACCTACCGTAGCCTGTAGCAGTGCAGCAGACTACCAGTCAGCAGTAGGCTACCGGTATAGCATTAGGCTAACCAGTACAGAGCATCAAATACAGTAGGCTATGATACTAGTAGACTACCAGGCTACATTACTACCGCTATTTGGTTTAACTCAACTTACAAGCAGTACCGGTACCAAGTACCGGCACCTGCTTACAGTTTGACTATTATCACCTTATCTGTTAGTGTCTGGTGTTATGCAATAGCCTAGGGTATTACCACTGGTACTGGTACACAATTAATGACTACTCACCATGTAGCCTACTCATCTAGCCCAGCTTACACGTTACAGGTACAAGCTACATTACCGGAACCGTTAGATATACACAGTAGGCCTACGACTTGAAGGATACACCTAGGCTACAGGTAAACCATGCTGCATGGTACCTAAAAGACCTAGACTGGCTACATTGGAAACTGAATTAAACAGCTGAGGTAAAGAGTAGCTGATTCCGAACTGAATGCTAAGAAGCGGTCTTTCACCTCACGCTGCAGCTGCGCTGTGCGCTGTGCGCTGCACCTATTTATGGCTGCACCGCAAAACTACTGGAATTTATCACGCTGCGCTGCGCGGTTGGTCTAACCGCGTACGCGGCCGTGGCTACCATCTTTACCGCAAATTACGATGGGATTCTCACCGTGTCCGCTTTTGCGCCGCGCCAAAGCCAATTTGCGTTTTTGCGCGTATTTGGTGCAAAGTAAGGGTAATCGCTTTGATCAAGGCTATGTAGCTATGTTGTGCGGCGTTCCATGCAAATTGCAAACTTTCCAACTAGAGTCCTCGCAAAGTCCCCAGAAGAGCCTGGATATATAGGTACTTTTTTTAGTAAGTCTACCGCCTGCTATATTAAATATCATAAAAGAGGTGTGTTCCTAAGTACGTGTACAGATCTGAGATAAAAGCTGAGATACCGGTGCAGCTTAAAAATCAGTTATAGAGAGCATTATATTAATACTTTGTTAACTGCCTTAGTTAACAGGTTAAAGGTATTTACAGTAAATAGCCCCATGTTATTTTGCCATTGGAGGCAAAATAGTCCTAAATGCTATCTTGCTTCCAGAACCATAATAATAGCCCTAAACCCAACCATAACCCTAACCCTTACCATTACTTTAACCCTAAACCCATACGTGGGCAAGTTAATGCAAAACGTTAGCTTCGTTAACCACTAGTCCGTCAACAAACTTCACACCTCCGTTAACGTCAATCCGTTATTTTCAGCTTTAATTAACGGAAGTTAATTAAGTCCGCTAATCCGTTAACATTTTGCGTGTAATTTACATATCGTTTTATTCACTCGCTTCTAGAACACGTATTGACGCTGTTGAGCTGATTGTAAGGAAATATCTATTGCTATGGTGGTCTTTTTGTGTTTTGGAAGTTATATTTTACAGTCTAATCTAATTTCAAGATAAAAACAAGTTCAAATGCACAACGAGGCTGCGATCGGAAAATCTTTGGAAATTGTAAAAAGCGATAATTAATAGACCTATGAAGCTGCAGGTTATTATTTGCCTTAAAAAAGAGCTCCTTTCTTTGCTTTCTTCTATAAAACTCGTGCTTATATGCAACAAGTGTTACCAGTGCAAACTGGTTTGTACCGATCCGATGAATGAATGGTGCAAAATATTAACGATAAAAACCTTAACGGAAGTTAAAAGAACTTAACGGAAGTTACTTTAGTCCGTTAACAGCACTTAACGGAAGTTAATTTAGTCCGTTAACATGAAAAAACTTTTTAACGGATTAACGAGTTAATGAAAAAGTTAGCTTCGTTATTAACGGATTAACGATTAACGGACTTGTGCCCACTTATGCCTAAACTTAGCCCCAACCCTAACCGAAAAAGGCAAAATAGCCACTTCCATTTCAAAACATACACTGTACAGGAACAGCTTCAACTCTTTACACTGTATCGGTACTGGTACCCAATGTTCGCAGACTGCCAGTCTGGAAAATATGTACTGTATGCTTTTCCGAAGATCTCCGGCGTGGAAAAATTGCCACTCTGGCGTAGCGGCGGGAGTTGAAGAGCTGCTATGACAATCGGCGTAACATTGGCGCTAGATTGACAGCTTTAGCGTAAGCCTTTGTTTTAGACAGGAAATTTAAGTAACAAGCACGAAACTCGCAACATGTTATTTTTCATTTGCTTTGATCTTTTGTCTTGACCGCCGACTTCGCCAAGCTCAAACTGTGCACGCATCATGCTTGATTGATCGCAATATTTTGGTCAATATCTCTTGACCTGTTTATGCTGAAGAAAAAGTCAATAGGCCTACATAAAATATCAATATGCTGCATTTTTTGTCTAGTTTTCAAAAATCTAAAAATAGTTTTTGAGTACACAACATTTTGTTGACTTTTTCGTGATTTATTCACTTGCCCCTTACCCCTTATTCTTCCTCCCATTTTTCAGGTCTGAACCTCGTATATTTTTGGAACGACCGACGCTCGCGTCGCGTGTTCCTTTGTTTTTACTCGGCCATTTTCTAACTAATGAGTGCGAGATTTCAGACTTTTGCTTATAACTCGAGAACCGTTTGGTCTAACTACATGAAATTTTGACAGCAGTTTGAGATTAATGAGTTTTATGTTTGTACCAAATTTCGAGGCAATCGGTCTCGTGACTTCGGGTTTATGACCCGAAAACCGCCCCGAAAGTTTGGCGTAAAAAGCGGTCTAAGTCAAAAACGGCTTAAGTACGGCAAAAAATATTTCTCATGGTTATATGTCTTAAGATATCCTTTCATCCCTACCAACCCACTTTCGGCCGCGATGAGGTTTTTTTCTTATTTTTTTCCTTTTTTTTTCCTTTTTTTTTCCTTTTTTTTTTCCTTTTTTTTCCTTTTTTTTCCTTTTTTTTTCCTTTTTTTTTCCTTTTTTTTCTTCCTAAATCTTGTACGCTCGAGTTCTCCTAAACCACAAAACATAGAAATCTAATTTTTGTGTGAAGTTGTTGAGGTACATACGCAATTGTGTCTCCTGAAATTTTTTTGGGGCAACTCCCCCGGGAACCCCCCCAAAATGGGGCCCCAAAAAATCAATTTTTTGAACGGCTCAAGCTAGGGTGCCAGTTTTTTTTGATATCAGTACATATTTGAGAGACAAATATTTTGACATAATTTGGGGGTACCACCCCCCCGGGGACCCCCCCAAATGGACCCCCCCAAAAACAAATTTTTTTAACCATATAACCTAGGGTGCCATTTTTCTTTGATATCAGTAGATATTTAAGAGAGAAATATTTAGACATGGTTTGGGGGTACCACCCCCTCGGGAACCCCCCCAAAATGGGGCCCCAAAAAATCAAATTTTTGAATGGCTCAAGCTAGGGTGCCAGTTTTTTTTGATATCAGTAGATATTTGAGAGACAAATATTTTGACATAATTTGGGGGTACCACCCCCCCCGGGGACCCCCCCAAATGGACCCCCCAAAAACAAATTTTTTTAACGATTTAACCTAGGGTGCCATTTTTCTTTGATATCAGTAGATATTTAAGAGAGAAATATTTAGACATGATTTGGGGGTACCACCCCCCCGGGAACCCCCCAAAATGGGGCCCCAAAAAATCAATTTTTTTAACGGCTCAAGCTAGGGTGCCAGTTTTTTTTGATATCAGTAGATATTTGAGAGACAAATATTTTGACATAATTTGGGGGTACCACCCCCCCGGGGACCCCCCCAAATGGACCCCCCAAAAACAAATTTTTTTAACGATTTAACCTAGGGTGCCATTTTTCTTTGATATCAGTAGATATTTAAGAGAGAAATATTTAGACATAATTTGGGGGTACCACCCCCCCGGGAACCCCCCAAAAAATCAATTTTTTGAACGTCTCAACCTAGGGTGCCAGTTTTTTTGTTATCAGTAGATATTTGAGAGACAAATATTTTGACATAATTTGGGGGTACCACCCCTTCGGGGACCCCCCCAAATGGACCCCCCCAAAAATAAATTTTTTAACGATTTAACCTAGGGTGCCATTTTTCTTTGATATCAGTAGATATTTAAGAGACAAATATTTTGACATAATTTGGGGCTACCACCCCCCCGGGGACCCCCCCAAATGGACCCCCCCAAAAGCAAGTTTTTTAACCATTTAACCTAGGGTGCCAGTTTTTTTTGATATCAGTAGATATTTAAGAGAAAAATATTTTGACATGATTTGGGGGTACCACCCCCCCGGGGACCCCCCCAAAATGGGGCCCCAAAAAATCAAATTTTTGAACGGCTCAAGCTAGGGTGCCAGTTTTTTCTGTTATCAGTATATATTTAAGAGACAAATATTTTACCATAATTTGGGGATACCACCTCTTCGGGAACCCCCCAAAAATAAATTTTTTTAACGATTTAACCTAGGGCGCCAGTTTTTTTTTTGATATCAGTAGATATTTAAGAGATAAATATTTTGATATGTTTGGGGTACCACCCCCTCGGGAACCCCCCAAAATGGGGCCCCAAAAATCAATTGTTTGAACGGCTCAACTTAGAGTGCCAGCTAGTGTTTTATGATATCAGTAGATATTTAATAGACAAATATTTTGACATAGTTTGGGGGTGCCACCCCCCCGAGGACCCCCCAAATGGACCCCCCAAAAATCAATTTTTTGAACGGCTCAACTTAGAGTGCCAGTGTTTTATGATATTAGCAGATATTCAACAGACAAATATTTTGACATAGTTTGGGGGTGCCACCCCCCTGGGGACCCCCCAAATGGACCCCCAAAAATGAATTGTTTGAAAAGCTCAACTTGGGTGCCAGTCTGTTTTGATATCAGCAGATATTCAACAGACAAATATTTTGACATAGTTTGGGGGTGCCACCCCCCCCCAGGGACCCCCCAAATGGACCCCCAAAAATCAATTTTTGAACGGCTCAAGCTAGGGTGACAGTGTTTTATGATTTCAGGAGATATTTAACTGACAAATCTTTTGACTCAACTTTTCTGGAGGTTCCATAATCAGATATTTTTGAATAATTGCTGATTTTACGGTAGACAAAAAGTACTTTTGAGCGTCACAGCATTAGCTGTGCGTCGGTCGTTCACTGGGTTTGCTGGCAAACTCCCATCTAGTTTTTGTTTGTTTTTGATGCAATGTGACAAAAGTCAACATCACTTTTTTTTCAAAAAAATGTAAATGTCGGGCAGGCCCGGCGCCAGAGTAGTGTGACTGTGGGGGAGGGGCATAAACAATTTTTTGGGGGGCACAAAAACTTTTTTCCTCAAATTCGAGAGTGAAGACCATAAAAAAAGGTCTTCATCTCAAAATATGCGCGAAATTTCACAAACTCTGGGATGAAAACTGAAAAAAAAAGGTCTTTATCAAGAAATGTGCGAATTTTGGGGTGAAAACAAAAAAAAAAGGATTTTCTTCGCAAAATCAGCAAAAAAACGGTCTTGCCCATGAATACTGGGTGGATGACCGGTATTTTGGGGTGTCAGGCGTAGAACTGCTGCGCACTCAAGTGGCACCGAGCCTGTCACTTTCTTTGGGACGCAATCCTCGCTGAGGGGTACATTTTTTGTTTAGGGAGGCACAAGCAGTGATTTGAATGGCACGACCCAGAAATGCCTTTCCGGGGCGCCAGGCCAGATGTTGGGGCAAAGCATCTAGAATATGCTGGTTGATAACTTTTTCTTACCATAGTACCGAACTAACAAATTGCAAAAATCAATTCAATTTCAAGGTCCGAAGATGTGGAACTCCATAGAGACTTTCATAAAACAGGGTAAATTACCAAAAATCTTTAAAAAACACTAAAATGTTTTTCGTTGAAAGCATAGTGGATCTGCGCACTTTAAAATTAATCAACACTTCCATTCATTTCACGCTTAATTTATAACCTGTTGCTAGATGGGAAAAAGATGTATGCTGCAGAATGTGGTTGCTGGTTACCCGAATTAAAAATGAGTACTTGCTTATGGTTGAAAGGGGTCAGAACATAGTATTGTGATGAAGTTTTTCTTGTCTATAAAATTCCGTTTTATGTATTTTTTTGTTAACAGCAATGTCATTCAAACCTGGCTTACTTATTATTGTAAATAATGTTTTCTAGCGTTAGTTTTGCTCGTGTGCTTCTGATATGTAAAACACTCTCCAGGTGACAACAAACGCGAAATTCCAAGTATCACTTCGTTGCCTCCTTACTACGATTTTGTCGTAGGAGACTTCTTTTAAGATTACACTATACCGGTGCTATGCCGGTACTGTTAGAGTTGATACATGTTTTATTACTTATCGATATAATTGATGGCAAATAATTTAAAAAAAATGAATAAATAAATGTTATACAAGCCCACATGCTATAAGCACTTTATAGACCTTTTTACAACGTATATTGCCATTTGATTCACAGGTAAAAATGAATTCAAATATCTCAAAATTTTCAAATGGAAACACTGTATTTTTATAACATAGCTATTCGCTAGTCGCTGTCAATAGCAATAGCGATTGTCGTTGTAAATAACAATAGCGATTGTCAATCGATAGTCGAATAGCTGTTATTTTTCAAAGTACAACGAATAATTCGATGGTCGCTAGTTTTTTTTACTTTTTTTTTCAGCGACTCTGTACCCTAATTATGATGCATTTATTGCATACTGTTGTTGTTTGAAACATTACGTATGGTGCTGGTTAGCTAATACTTCTGTTCTTCGGTTGCCACAATGATGGACGCCGAAGCCGTCTTCAAATTGGGGGGTGTAAATTCCAGGGCGGAATCAAAATTTTAACTCAGTGTTATGGATCGAGTCAAAAGTGGAGGGGTTCGGGAAAGCCGCTGAAAATTTTAGCCAATTCCAATGAAAAAATGACATACCGGTATAAGCGATAATCTATAAGGCCCGTAAATACGAATCGGGCCCTAATCAAGAAACGAGAAGCGTTTACCACCCGAGCGCAGGTAATAAAGGTTTGAAAGTCTTTTGTCCAACTTGAGGATCACCCTGACGCAGGCTCGTAGCCAGGATTTCGCAAAGGGGGGCGTTTTTGGTAGCTTGAAGTAACAGTAAACGAATTTGACCCAAATTTTTATCAGTCTTGAATCAAATTGAGGCGAGTTTCTTGTCAAAATCAGATGATCTCCAAAAAAAAGGTCTTCCCCAACCTCAATATTCAGAGCGTTTTTCTGTCCCAAATCAGGTGGTCTCCAAAAAAAAAACGTCTTCATGTACATTGAGACCCACTTCTTCTCGTCCATATCATCTCAGGATCTTCTTCTACTCTCACCCCAATTTCGTTTGGGGGGGGGGGTCTATTTTTGTTTTTAGAGCAAAAATCAGCCTCAAAACTGCTAAAAACAGGGTATTTTGCATACTTTTCAAGTTAATGGGGGGCCCCCGAGCCCCCCCACTAGCTACACTACTGCCCTGACGCAGAGAGTTGTAAATCGCGCCGAGTGGGTTCGGGTCTACGCTTGAGACGAATTTTGGGCCGAACCAAGTTCAGGCTTAGTGTCGGTGATCCTTCGGTTAACTAGCCACATTCGGTTAACTCGCCACGTTCGGTTAACTCGCCACATTAGACACAAAATCGATTAACTCACCACATTGAGATACAAAATGGAAAATAATTTTCAAAGCAAACGCTAAGCCAAGAGCGGTATAGCATCAATAACAACATTACGTAGAGACTTCATTGCTCGATTGCTTGTATCCCAGGATTAATACAATCCAAGTCAACAATTTCACTACTTCAAAAGTGTTTTGATATCAACGCTAATGCCAGAATATAGGCCACTGCAGCTTATTAGACGCTTCTAATAGTCAAAGTAAATGGAAGATTATTTGTATCACATCGTTGGCACTTTGGCAACACTGCACTAAGAAGGGAAATTTTTCTACTTTGTACTGTAGTATCTCGAAAACGAGAGGAAATTGACAGCTGATACTTGGCGAAGGTAATTTCAATTTTTTCTTGATTTTTTTATTCGCAAGTCAAAAACCAGACATTTCTACCCCCACAAAAACGCTTGTTTTGGAAAAACCATCGAGTAGACGTGGAGACATATCTTTTGATGATAACTACTAACTAAGAAAATAATTTCTAATACCTCTAGTAGCCTATAGCAGACGTTGGAAGTTGAAACTGTGAAAACGTATGAAACAATGATATCGTAATTCAGACATGAAGGCCACAACGTATTAAGGCTCATCAGTTTAGCTTGTTTTACACCTGCATACTTAAACATCATTATACTGATCTTGATATGTTGTTCGGTCACGCTATTATTTTGTGTTATTAATGGAATGTCACGACTACAACAAAGCTGTCGGGGGTTGGGCACAAAATTTGCAAAGTTTGCAACAAGCACGTGCATTTAATATGTGGAACTCCAGAACAGGGGCGTCGCCTACTCGCCAGCTACGCGAGATCGGGGGGGGGGGGGGGAGGCAAAATTAAAATCAGAGGGCAAAGATTTTCGCCGAAATGCGAAGGTTTATTCTGGCCGAAATCACAAATTTTCCGACCAAAAGCAGGTGATCTCCAAAAAAAAAAAAAGGTCTTCGCCGAAATCCGTTTTTTTTTTCTGGCCGAAATCGCAAATTTTAAAGTTTTTTCCGCCCAAAACCCCAACTTCTTCCTCCCAAAAAAATACAGAGGGGGGCAAGAAAAAAATCGGGGGGGCAAAAACGAAAATCGGGGGGGCATAGCCCCCCTGCCCCCCCGCTGGCGACGCGCCTGCTCCAGAAGGAGAAGGAGGAATTATGGACAAGTCGTCACGTGCTTAACATGAGCGAAAAGTTAAGGTGAGTTACTTTGTTTAGCAGTAAAAATCAAGATTCAAGAAATCAATGGTTTAGTTGTTCTGCTTGCATGAATACGGCATTCTTTTCTTTCGGAATCGGAACAAATTGTAACGAAAAGTTTGGCACAAAGGAAGCTTATCGGCTGGCGCTGCACGAATAACAAAAAGCTGCATATTTGCACGAAGCAACTTTTGCAGTTTTTGAGGATAAAATTTCAAAGCAGAATGGAGGTCTCAAAGCCGGCCTCGGTCTCTACACCAAATGTTTAAGGTCTCTGCCTCAATCTCGGTTTTGGCAAGTGTCATCTCGATCTCGAACCTAAATGTCATACAAAGCTATCGAAGAAAGCAAAACAATCTTTGTCCCCATACTCATGTTACCGCGGTATGTTGATGCATAACAAGCAAATAATGCAAACGCAATAATTACTCTACAGACCACACTCTGCAGCAGTAGCATAGCCAGGGAGTGGAAAGGGGGGCAATAGCCTTCCCATTGACCTGCCAACCAAAAGGCAGATAAAGAAAAATGCAACGTTTTTAGCACTTCTGAGATTGTCTTTTGCTCTCTAATACACTCAAAAAATGATTTTGAGTATATTTTGAAACGTTTAGTCAGAGAGGGGGCTAATTTGCCCAAAATACAGTTCAAATTACACATCAGAAAAAAAATTTGAAGGCTGACCAAAAATTGGTATTCAAATTTGATCGCTCATTGAAAAACACTTAACATATGTTTCATCAAAAATACATGAGCTCAGAAATAGGAGAGGGGGGGGACTTTTCAGAATCAGTTAATTAATTACCAATCACTTTTTTCAAACTTCCATTAGCCCCCCTAATTATATCGTTTTCCACAAAATATATAGGGCTAGAAGAATTAGATTACTCCTTGAGAGTAAACTACCGATATTGATGGATTGCACGTGACGTCATCGCGCAGCTAGCCAAACCGCTGGACGTCAAAATCGCGATCGGCGCTATGTAAATGCATGCAAAAACACTCTTAGCAAAGATATTGAGCATATTTTCAGGCTCCAAATGAGTTGATTCTTTATAACATTAAAGTTAAATGCTGGATAATTGTAATTGTAATTACATTTTATTCACCAAGTTGCCTTGGCCAGGAGACAGCGAAGGGACCTTTCGGTCTTCGAGTCAAACTGCCACCTGCCCATCTGTCTACCACACACGGCGGAGGCTTCACGCTGTCCCTTTAATTGCTGAACGTCAAGCAGGGAAGCTGTGAATACCAATTTTTATAGTCTTTGGTTTGACCCGACTGGGAATCGAACCCGAGTCTACCGCTTCAGTAGCAGACGCTCTATCCACTCGACCACTGATCGGTTAGTAAGAATTTAGTAAGATAATCGGTTAGTTAGTAAGATAAAAACCAGTAAAAACTGAAAAAGATTTAAATTAGTTAGAATTCGGTTTTTGTTTGCTTATTTTTTGTGTCGTAAATCCG
Source organism: Trididemnum nubilum (assembly GCA_963965965.1). NCBI lineage: Eukaryota > Metazoa > Chordata > Ascidiacea > Aplousobranchia > Didemnidae > Trididemnum > Trididemnum nubilum. The sequence goes on from OZ014474.1 coordinate 29,148,236, forward strand.
GCTTATTGTTAAGTTACCTATTAGAATCATGGAATATTGATGGTGGTAGCTAGTTTCTGTTATCAAATTCGAGGCTTACTATTGACGGCGCTATAATGGAACAGTTGTGTCTGCTGTATTTGCAAAAAAAATTAGCGCAATTTTAAACTTTTGTGATTTCATTTGTCTATTCTGCTGGATCTTGGTGAATTTTTGCATTTCGTGTTTTCATTAGCGGCTTACCGCTATGGTTATTGATTGCTATAAGAGTTAAAACCCATAAGCAGTTGTTTTCATTGAATTATTTCGTAGTGATGTCTGTCATTTAAATTTTAAACTAATGATTTAACTGGCCTCAGTGTTACTTTGATCGAGCCTTAAGGTGCGTTTAGACAGGACGCGAAGCAACGCAAAGCGACGCGAAGCAACCAAAATTTGACGTCATCGACAGCTCGCGAAAGGTTGCAACCGGTCGCAAACTTCGCGAGCAGTTGCGCAACATCGCTTGCTTGCAGGCTGTAGTAAGATAACCTACTAAATCACTGATCGGATTTTTACGATCGTAGTTTGCTAGAAAATAATGTAAATAGTATATTTGTATGGTTTAGCGCCTATTTATCAGTCCAAAGAGTACCGGTAGGTTGTTGGCAAAGTTAGATTCGTAATAGCCCTAGGCTAGACAAGTTAGTTTGGATCTAGACAGCTAAGGCTGTAAATCCTAGAGTGATTTTTCATAGCTATGCTGGATCTCAGAGCTTCATTATAATGAATACAGCAAAGCAGTAGGCCTAGCCCCTTGACATCTAGCTTTTAAAACAAAACTTTTTATTCTGTGCAGCATAGCAGAAGCTATTGTATTAGTCCAGTGGTTCTTTTGGCTGAGCAGCTTTTGCTTTTTTGTCTTAAAGTAAACTTAAACTAACATGGTGTTGTTGTTTTTTTCAGAATATAAAGTAACCCACCAACAGGCTAGTTTTGAATGTGTTGATAGTGTTTTTACCCATTGTTTGTTAGCTTGCTGTTTTAAAAGTAACCACAATTGAACAATTCCTTGAATACTGCAAAACTCGCTAAAGTTTTTTCACTCTACTTGACCAAGCCAACTTGGTGAATAAAACTGTATTTAGAATTGGTTTCAAGCTACACTACTACATACAAGAGCCAGATAGATACAAAAAATCGAAAAAATTCTATGAACTTTTGGATTGGCCTAATTAGTAGTCACTTCTTTGAATAGCTACAAACATGGTATTTTTTCTTCTGAATGTCCTCTTAAAAGTCTTCTTGTTTCTGAAGGTTTGTGACCGTGATCAAGTTGAACTGGAAGCAATGGTTTTGGACTACCCCAAGTTTTACAATCATGAATATTGTAGTCTGGTAGTGATTTTTCACTCCAGTCCTATGTGATGAAAATAGAAGTGTCAAGTGTGTTAAATATTCATTTACTGTGTCTTTGTGTAATATCTGAATTCAGTTGTTTGTGAATTTTAAAACATTTTTACTGCCTTTTAAAATTTTAACCGCTTTACATGGTGAATAAAGTGACAAAGTAAACAATTTTAAGTTTGAAGTTCAATCATTGGAACGACCGACGCTCGCGTCGCGTGTTCCTTTGTTTTTACTCGGCCATTTTCTAACTAATGAGTGCGAGATTTCAGACTTTTGCTTATAACTCGAGAACCGTTTGGTCTAACTACATGAAATTTTGACAGCAGTTTGAGATTAATGAGTTTTATGTTTGTACCAAATTTCGAGGCAATCGGTCACGTGACTTCGGGTTTATAACCCGAAAACCGCCCCGAAAGTTTGGCGTAAAAAGCGGTCTAAGTCAAAAACGGCTTGAGTACGGCAAAAAATATTTCTCATGGTTATATGTCTTAAGATATCCTTTCATCCCTACCAACCCACTTTCGGCCGCGATGAGGTTTTTTTCTTATTTTTTTCCTTTTTTTTTCCTTTTTTTTTCCTTTTTTTTTTCCTTTTTTTTCCTTTTTTTTCTTCCTAAATCTTGTACGCTCGAGTTCTCCTAAACCACAAAACATAGAAATCTAATTTTTGTGTGAAGTTGTTGAGGTACATACGCAATTGTGTCTCCTGAAATTTTTTTGGGGCAACTCCCCCGGGAACCCCCCCAAAAAATCAATTTTTTGAACGTCTCAACCTAGGGTGCCAGTTTTTTTTGATATCAGTAGATATTTGAGAGACAAATATTTTGACATAATTTGGGGGTACCACCCCCCCGGGGACCCCCCAAATGGACCCCCCCAAAAACAAATTTTTTTAACCATATAACCTAGGGTGCCATTTTTCTTTGATATCAGTAGATATTTAAGAGAGAAATATTTAGACATGGTTTGGGGGTACCACCCCCCCGGGGACCCCCCCAAAATGGGGCCCCAAAAAATCAAATTTTTGAACGGCTCAAGCTAGGGTGCCATTTTTCTTTGATATCAGTACATATTTGAGAGACAAATATTTTGACATAATTTGGGGGTACCACCCCCCCGGGGACCCCCCCAAATGGACCCCCCAAAACAAATTTTTTAACCATTTAACCTAGGGTGCCATTTTTCTTTGATATCAGTAGATATTTAAGAGAGAAATATTTAGACATGGTTTGGGGGTACCACCCCCCCGGGAACCCCCCCAAAAACTCAAATTTTTGAACGTCTCAACCTAGGGTGCCAGTTTTTTTTGTTGTCAGTAGATATTTGAGAGACAAATATTTTGACATGATTTGGGGGTACCACCCCTTCGGGGACCCCCCTAATGGACCCCCCAAAAATAAATTTTTTAACGATTTAACCTAGGGTGCCATTTTTCTTTGATATCAGTAGATATTTAAGAGACAAATATTTTGACATAATTTGGGGGTACCACCCCCCCGGGGACCCCCCAAATGGACCCCCCAAAAGCAAGTTTTTTAACCATTTAACCTAGGGTGCCAGTTTTTTTTGATATCAGTAGATACTTAAGAGAAAAATATTTTGACATGATTTGGGGGTACCACCCCCCCGGGGACCCCCCCAAAATGGGGCCCCAAAAAATCAAATTTTTGAACGGCTCAAGCTAGGGTGCCAGTTTTTTCTGTTATCAGTAGATATTTAAGAGACAAATATTTTAACATAATTTGGGTGTACCACCCCTTCGGGGACCCCCCAAAAATAAATTTTTTTAACGATTTAACCTAGGGTGCCAGTTTTTTTTTGATATCAGTAGATATTTAAGAGATAAATATTTTGACATGTTTGGGGTACCACCCCCCCGGGGACCCCCCAAATGGACCCCCAAAAATGAATTTTTTAATGGGTTAACCTAGGGTGCCAGTTTTTTTTTGATATCAGTAGACACTTAAGAGATAAAAATTTTGACATGGTTTGGAGGTACCACTCCCCCGGGGACCCCCCCAAAATGGACCCCCCAAAATAATTTTTTTTATTGGTTTAACTTGGGGTGCCAGTTTTTTTTTGAAATCAATAGATATTTAGGAGACAAATATTTTGACATAGTTTGGGGGTGCCACCCCCCCAAATGGACCCCCAAAAATCAATTTTTTGAATAGATCAACTTGGGTGCCAGTCTGTTTTGATATCAGCAGATATTTAACAAACAAATATTTTGTCTTATTTTGGGGGTCCCACCCCCCCAGGAACTCTCCAAATGGACCCCCCAAAAATCAATTTTTGAATGGCTCAAGCTAGGGTGCCAGTGTATTATGATATCAGGGGATATTCAACTGACAAATATTTTGACTCTACTTTTCTGGAGGTTCCATAATCAGATATTTTTGAATAATTGCTGATTTTACAGTAGACAAAAAGTACTTTTGAGCGTCACAGCATTAGCTATGCGTCGGTCGTTCACTGGGTTTGCTGGCAAATTCCCATCTAGTTACAATTACAGTTAGTGTATTTAGATGAACTAGAAAGCCAATATATATCTAACAGGTAGAAAGTGAGTTCCATTTTTTTGCTGAGGTTACTATTATTGGTAGAGAAGTACCAGCCAAGCAAGTTCATTAATATTGTTCCATTCTCATTAGTCACCACTAAACAAAAAACTTGATACAGCATTTATAATAAAAATAATTGGACTGGGGAAAGAAGCGTCAGTTACCAGAGGTGGAGTCCTCGAGGACGTCCTTGGCCTCGAGGACGTCCTCGAGGACACATTTTCAAGTCCTTGGCCTTGGCCTTGGCCTCGAAGGTCAAGTCCTTGGCCTTGGCCTTGGCCTCGAAGCCTCAAGTCCTCGAAAATTGCCCTGTCCTCGGCTCGAGGACAGCACTATTTTTTGAACAGTTGAAATTTCGTTTGAAAACGCCAGAAACGTTGCAGAAAATTTGCGAGCACCTTTTTTTGTTTTCCTCACTTGGAGCAAAGGCGTAGCCAAGAGGAGGGGGGCTGGGGGTCCACCCCCCTTCCCAATTAAAATTCACCAATGACAAAACTGTGACAAAAAAGCCTATAGTTTCTTCAGTATCAGTTTCTTTTTAGCATTTTTCGCTTACAACAGTATAACTAAAAACAACAGTTATAACTAAAAACAATTTCGCTTACAACAGTATAACTAAAAACAATATTGAAGGCTCTGCGTCCCCCTCAATTCAATTTTTGCTAGTCAATTTAAACGTATAACCCGAAGAAAACGGAGAGTTTTTGTCTTAAAAGTTTCTTTCTCAGGTCCACGTCTAGCCTTTTTGTGAACGTAAAGCATTAATCAGGGCCGGATTTACCATAATGTGAAGCAGTACCAGCAGTAACGTAGCCATGGGAGAGGCGGGGAATATAGCTCCCCCAATGGCCTGTCAACCAAAATGCAGAATAAGAAAAATACCACGTTTTTACCTCTTTTGAGACTGTTTTTTTGCGCTGGAATTGACTAAAAAGTGATTTAAAGGATCATTTGAAACGTATATTCAGGGGGGGGCTAACTGCCAAAAATTAAAGTCACAAATCAATGAAAACTTTGAAAAAATGCCCGAAAATAAACAATCAAATTTGATCGCTAATGTAAAAACTCCTTACACAGGTTTTATTAACAAATATATCATAAAGTCAGGAATTAGGGTAGGGGGGCTATTCAGTGTTAGTTAATTACCAGTCACCATTCTCAAATATCTCTCCATTAGCCCTTCCCCCAATTATTTTTCGTTATAAAACATAGACGAAATAGATTACTCCGCGTGAGTTTTATTGAATAATAGGATTTTATGTTTAACCAGCACGTAAACAAGAGAACTGCAATGTTATCATTAGCCACTTCCCATATAGCCCATTAATGCAACCAGTTGAATCATGTTGGGCTGCCAATTTCTATGCCACGTTTAAAAAGCATTATTTTCTATTAAAATAGCTCTAAAATTAAGTTCATTTTGCAAAAAAATGCAAAATTTTCCAGCGCTGGAGGCTCCGCCCCCATACCCCCAGCCTCCGGCAGCTGGGGACTTCGCCCCCTAACACCCATTGGCCTCCGGCGACTGGGGGCCTGCCCCCAGACCCCCAAAACATCCCCCCATTGCGAATTTCTGGCTACGCGCCTAAGTAGCTACCAGCTATGGGCTCCGAGCTAAAATCGTAAGACTTTTTTTTTGGTCTTCACGTATATTTGGCAGAAAGATGTTGCGAAAATCTCCAAAGTGCCAGGGGCCTAGCGCGAAATAAATCCGGCCCGGCAATAACATGGTTAGTTGCCGTATGCATCTATTTTACCATTTTCCAATAACAATTCGCCTCCAACCTCGCCGGTTTTTATGCACAAAATACTTTTTTAAAAAATTAGCCATGGAAAATGCTGATAGAACGAATCATTAAACTTCAATTGAGGGGGCCTGGGCCCCCTAGCCGAACATGTACTCCTATAACTGGTTATTGTCATGACAAAACAAAAATCTCAAAGGAAAATCTTCGAGTGGATTATTAATTACTGCTAAAATGTTGGAAGAGACAATGCACCTTGCTTTCCCCTACCTGGACCAGATCACTTACAATTAAATTTAACTCCAAAATCCAAGATGTTAAACGTGTTTTGGACTTGAGTTGCAAGTAAAAGGAGTATTAAATGATTTGGTTTTTTCAATTGGCTTTCAATAATGTCAAAAATCTAGTGCTTTTAAATGGCTCTGAACACTTGCAAAATGTGATTCAATGGCATTAAAATAGCTGTTTTTTCCAAAAACTTACAAAAAATCCCCCCCTCAAAGCCTCTGGCGGCTGGGGGCCCCGCCTCCAGACCTCCCGTTTGTGATATCTTTGAGTTACACTAGCTTACTCAACACGTTTCCAAAGTTAAATATTTGCGTTTTTGAACTATTAGTTTAAGCCCTCTCCCTTTGCAAAATCCTGGTTACGTGCCAACAGCCAACGATTTCAGATCTTCCATCCTACAATGTATTTGTCCCTCAAAAACTTCTTCTTTAGAAAAATTTTGATGACGTCATTTCATGTGATTTGTGGTTTAGACCTCCCTCAATCAAAAATTCTGGGTACGCCAATGAATTGGAGATCGCCTAAAAAAAATTTTTTGAAGACGTTTTTTTTTTTTTGAAGAATGCTTGCGACTGTGTCCTTGGTCCTTGGCCTTGGCCTCGAGCATTCCTGTCCTTGGCCTCGAGAGGTTCTGTCCTCGGAAAGGCTGTCCTTGGCCTTGGCCTTGGCCTCGGATTTTTTTTGTGTCCTTGGCCTTGGCCTTGGCCTCGAGCCTTGTGTCCTCGACTCCACCTCTGTCAGTTACATGAAAATGTGAGAACTAACAACACTTTTATTCAGATGCTTGAGTAAAAATTTTCACATAAAAAAATCTAAATGTTTTTTTTTACCAGGGACATAATCAAAGAGGGGGCTTGACCTTACAGCTATAAGTTTGTCTGTATCTTACAAACGGTGGTTTGGAGCGAAGCCCTTTGAGGTAAACGCGACCGTCGCAACATAGCCTACTGGTACCGCAAGAAATTGCAAACTAATAAAATGCTCTCAAAAGCATTTAACTTCGCACTAAACATCGACAAGCGCTCCGCTAGCAAGTAAAACACCAAACTTAGTTTTAGAAGCTGACTTTTCCTCAAAGCAACTGCTGGTATTACTGTGCTAAATTCTTGTCCTTCGATGATAGTGTCAAATCATGCAAAAACTGCAATGTTTTTTTGCTTTCTCCAGCAAATCAACACAGCAATCCATTGCACAATAAGCAAAAAATCCACTACATAACTGATGACAAATCCAGCTTTCAGTTTCACTCAGCATAGCGTTAACATTGGAAGTCTTCATAAACAGCACTAAATAACAAATACAAACAACTGTTTAAGCTTACTACAGGTATCATAACATGCTTGCCTGAAAAAGAAAAATCACATCAAAAAAACAACATAGTTTATGCTTTAAATGTACCTGTAGACTAGCCTATTGGTCTGCACTCTTACAAGATACCGGTTGATCTACCATTACCACAATGAGACGTGGATGGTGAAAGCGTTTAAGGATTTGTTAACTGAGTAAACACCTAAAGAGAACTTTTGACATCTGCTTCCAGCTTTTTGCGTTTCTGCATTAAAACCCAGAACTGTCATCGTCAAAACAGATTATGGCAAGTTTTCAGTGGAAGGATCTAAACAAATCATTGATAGCTAGTAAATAGGCTAAATACTACTACGTTTTTGAAGAAATGACTAGTCTTTTCATTTCCAAATTCGATGTACTGTACTTCGTTTTTCACTTATACTTTACAAACTTTTTTCTCAAGATTGTTTTGTTACCTGAGCTACTAGTCTAGACTCTTCTTCACGGTTATTGCGTGATAACATAATATAAACTCAATCTTCGTTTTATCGGTTATTCCAGCGCGCTATGACGAAACAGAACCCATGACTACCATAATAGCGCTTCAATAATAAAGTACACAAAGCTTTCTGCTCATTGCATACATTTTAAAAGTAAGTTATTAAAATTAGCCTATGAAGCGACCAGTCGCGAAGATTAGCAACCACTCGCGAAGGTTGGCAACCTTCGCGAGTGACGTAATCGACCACTCGCGAAGGTTGGCAAAGGTCGCCAACCTTCGCTTCGCGTCCAGTCTAAATGCACCTTTAATTTGCATTTATTTCGACTTGAGTTAGTTATGTTAAATATTATTCATAAATAGTGCTTAAACTAAACATTAATCAGCCATGTGTTACTGCCGTGACGTAGAATTTTAAGTATTTTTGGATATGGCTGAATTTATCACGTGAACCAAAGCTAAAAACAGGTCAAAGTTGGCAATTGCAGGTAATAGATGATGAGAATAGAATTCACAAAAGGCGTAACTTTCTCTACCCGTTGAGTTTGGTAAGCAGCTTAAATCGCTTCTGAAAACTTTCAATTAAGGCCAAGGTATCTACTAAAGTATTGCTTTACAATCAAAATGTTTAAATATGCCCACTTAAAGGCGGTGAATCATCAAGCCAATTCCAGTGGTTTACAATAGCTAAAATTGAACTACAATTTTTGATATTTTTTGTTTTAATTTTGGGATTGCGGTTGCAAAGATATTCAACAAATACAAAAAGATGTCCCCTCGAAAAAAGTTTTTGGAAACTCTGAGTTTTGTTCTTTCCGCCAAAACCGCAGTAGGCCTAATGGTTTAGAGAACTGTGGTAGGCCTAATAGTTTAGAGATAGTTTATTTCTAAACAGTTTATTTCTAAATAGTTTAGGCCTAATTAGGCCTAACTATCTCTAAACTATTAGGCCTAATAGTTTAGAGATAGTTAGGCCTAATAGTTTAATAAGATTACAGTAGGCCTAGTAGTTTAAAGAACTGTGGTTTTGGTGGGAAGATCAAAACTCAGAGTTTCCAAAAACTTTTTTCGGGGGGACATCTTTTTGTATTTATAGAATATATTTGCAAACGCAGCCCATAAATCAAAACAAAAAATATCAAAAATTATAGTTCAATTTTAGCTTTTGTAAACCACCGGAATTGGCTGGATGATTCACCGCCTTTAAGGAATTTGTACATTGATTTACGGTAGCGTCCAATGCTTTGTAATGGCATTTTGACGTCCAATCGTTTTGGCGGGAAAAACCTATGACGTAGCTGCAATCCATCAACAGGATTTTGTGGTTTACCAGCTTGTAAATAAAAGAACTGAAATTCTAGCTATAGCTATCTCCCAAATAACCAAGGATGGCAGTACGGTACGGTACGTTCAGAATTTGCGTACTACGTACCTCGCACCTTGAACCGTACCGTACTAACGTCCCGTACCCGTACCATTACAAAAAAAGCGTACCGTACCAGCGTACCGTACTTCTTAGCAAAAATTGAGGCGTACCGTACCGTACCTACGTACCGTACCGAACTGCCATCCTTGCAGTGGCGAATCCAGAAAATTTGTTGGGGGGATGATAAAATTTGTAAGCACAAATTATATATAATCACAAATTTAAATGGTGATGATTTCTGTTCTTGACCTCACGCAAACTTTGTTCGGCATGTTTTTGATCAGGCGCATAGCCAAAAATTTGCAATTGAGGACTGTTAAAGAGATTTGGGGGTGTGGGGACGAAGCCCCCATCTGTCACAGGCTGGGGGGGTCTAGGGGCAAAGCCCCCAGCCGCCGGAGGCACAGCGCTCGAAAATTTTGTATTTTTTGAGGAAAAATATCTTAATTTAGTCCCATTTTAATAGAAATTAATGCTATTAAAACGTGGCATAGAAATTAGCAGTGCAAAAACATAATTATACTAGTTGCATATATGGGCCATGTGGGAGATAGCTATTGCTAGAATTTCAGTTCTCTTATTTACAAGCTGATAAATCGTAAAATACAATACCAGTAGTTCAATAAAACTCTGAAGGAGTAATCTGTTTCGTCTATATTTTATAGAGAAAGATATAATTTGGGGGGCTAAAGGAAAGAAGTTTGAGAGAAGTGATTGGTAATTAACTACAGTAATACCAAAAAGTCACCCTCCCACATTCCTGAACTTATATATTTTTTGATAATTCCCATGTTAAGCATTTTTCAATAAGCGATCAAAATTCAATACCAATTTTTGGCTATTTTTCAAATTTTTTTCTGATTTATAAGTTTTGTTTTTGACAAATTAGCCCCCTAAATAAACATTTCAAGTTATGCTTTAAATCATTTTTTGAGTTTATTCCAGTGTAAAATACAGTGTCAGAAGTGCTAAAAACGTGGTATTTCCTTATTCTGCATTTTGGTCTGCAGGCCAATGAGGGTGAGTCTATAGCTCCTCGCCCCTCCCCCTGGCTACGCTACTGTTTTTGATCCATCCCATCCAAAAAACGTTATATATAATAATTTTTTAATTTAATCAATGCAATTCAAGTTAATAAAATAAAATACTTTTCGTCTTTCCTGCTTCAAAAATCGCATTTATTAAAGTTTCGCCAAGTTTATTAAACAATTATCTGCATCTCCACAGAATGCGCAAAAACTATCTGCATCAGACTTTAACATTCCTATTGCCAAAGGTCTATTCTGTTCTAGTGTTCATTCAACATATCGTAACTATACCATTGTAACAAAACTACATTCCGGAAGACATTTTATTTGATGTTCTGTCAAATCGACATATTTTTTATGCGAAACCGCAGTACGGAATAATCTCTTTCGCTCTGATTTTGCTCAGCAACGATAGAAGATAATAAGTTAATAGTGTTGGTATGAATAATTAAAGTACGGTATTTGATAGAACACAAATATATCGTGAAAACGTAACAGTGAAAACAAGTCGCAAAATTATCGCGCTTTAAACTTGAAAGGCATAATATTCTTCTTTATCTAGGTTTATTATTCATAACTCTTAACTATTCTCTCCAATGTTCGTAACTTATCAATCAGTATTTCGTTTGCAGACTTTAAATTCTCAACCTCAAAATTTAGATTGTCAACGGAAGTGAATAAATTTCTACAACACATTTTAGTTTCAATTAATTTTTACTGATGTCCAGATGTTCTGTATCACTTAACTTAAAACTGTCTTTCGTTCAACCAAAATTATTCAACAGTTAACTAACTTGTATTACAGTTCCTTTATAAGTAAGACTGCTGCTAGCTGACTCTGTAGAACTGAGAAAATTCTAACACGGCATTCGAACAATTGTTATTAATGAATTTTCTGCTCATTTTAGGATGACGCGCGTTACGGTTCAATTGCTTTCATCAATTTGTCACAGAGGCGAAGCCGAAAACACGAAGGAAAATTTCATATCCTCCTCCAGTTTTAGTCGACGCTTGCACGATGAAATGGGAAATGGCTTGTACTATTGTACGCCATGAGCTAAAGTATCGCGGTTATTTCCGTTCAAATTTTTCTTCAACATATCACATGCCACGATAGCCCTAGCATCTATGGACAATAGTTATGACATCACAATTGGTCATACTTATGACTGTTGCGAGTGTGACTTGTGACATTATAATGCAATTTTAACGACAAATTACCAGGCTATAATATTCATTACTTGAGAATAGCCTAGACTATATGCACGTCGGGCACGGTCTCACGAATCTTCATTGACGGCCGCACTTTGCACATAAAACATTTAGTAGGCAAATTCTGAAATTCAAACAGCGTACCAACGTACCGTACCCGTACCATCACACAAAAGGCGTACCGTACCAACGTAGCGTACCCGTACCATTACAAAAAAAGCGTACCGTACCAGCGTACCGTACTTCTTGGCAAAAATTGAGGCGTACCGTACCGTACCAACGTACCGTACCGTACCGTACTGCCATCCTTGCAAATAACCCATTTATGCAACAAGTAGGCTATAATCATGTTTTTGCACGGCTAATTTCTATGCCTTGTTTTAAATTTAATAGCATTAATTTTGATCAAAATAGACCTAAAATTAAGTTATTTTTCCCCCAAAATACAAAATTTTTGAGCACTGGGGGCTTTGCTCCCAGACCCCTGTAACAGCCCCCCATTGCAGATTTTTGTCTACGCGTAGTCATGGGCTACGTGTCTGCTCTGCAGTCTTTACAGTTCACCAGAAACAAACAGTCACTTGCCAAGAACCGAAGAGATCATCCGAGTCAACTATTAATAAAGTATTTGCCTTATTTCAAATGCAAAACAAAAAAGTTCAAAACAATACTAAAAGGCGGTAAACGGAAGGCACCAAAGCTGAGCGCAAAACTTTGACCACTTCTGGACGCCTGCACAGACGGCAGCTGGTTGCGAAATGTGCTGGATTCCATTTCCACTTTGCGACGCTGTGTAGTTTTTAAAGTTGGCGTAAACTTTGCTTGAGCGTACGCGGCCGCGCGCTGCTGTTGGTGCACCGCGCCGCGCAGCCTGGCAACTAAAATCTGCTTGACGTAACAGCGTCAGCGCAGCGCCGCGTACAATAATTTTTTACATTTTTTTTGAAATTATTGCTGGTGTTGTCTTTTTATAAACAACTATGGTTAGTGATGATGTAACTGTAATAAGAATTGAAGACAATACACGTTACTAAAACAGTAAAAGGTGCCTTTTGTTCAAGTTTATTTTTTCAGAACTAGAAGCATCCTAAAATAGGCTACTTTGGCTACAACAAACTTAGTTTTAATCGGCTGAACAAATTTCTTGACACCAACAAAAAGATTTTGTTTTTGGTAGGCTATACTAGGAAAGGTTTAGGACGTTCGGTGCAAAGTGATGCAAAGGCAGACAAGTGTAGATGAAACAGGTTTGTGGAAAACAATCAGCGGAGCATAGGCACAAAACAAAGCCTTGCCATATACCCACCCTGTATGCAATAGGGCTATGATATTGGTACAAGATCAAGGCTAGATAACAGAACTTCAACTACACATGCGCTTGTATTTCAGAGTGACAGAGTTAGTTCAGTGTAGCCTTTTCGTCAACAGGTCATGGCATCAAGCATGAGGCTTTCGGTGCTACGTCTGCAGCCTATCTCAGATCTGGTCGGCCTATGTAGTAGAGTAGGAAGACTAGGCTACACAAAGTTCCAATGACAGAATAGCCTACATAGTAGCAGAATTTATTCCACAATCAAACACACATGCAAACGGCAAAGGTGTACAGGTGTAGTACAATGGGTTATTAAAGCAGTAAGATTAGGCTTGCTCTAAATACATCGATGACTAATACAAAATAATTTGCTTTGTAGAAATGGGCTAGTCAGTGAGCGTGTGAGAGATGTTCTTGCAAGGGTTAGAGGGTTCACGGATATGCTGATAAGTTGGCTAGTTTGCTCAATATTGAATACCCATATGTAGGCTGACGTTGGGAGGCAGCAAAGTTTGTTTTTTATCAAGTTAGACAGTTACATACAAGTGCAGTAGCTTGTGACAGCATGCAGAGCACGTGATATATTCAATATTTGAACTACTGGTTCAGGATTAGTACAGTAGTTGCATGGAATCATCTGGTAGACTAATAGATTGTTTTTGATTGCCAAAACATGGTGCAGAAAAACTGATAGAAAACACACACCAGGCAGATAAAACCTGTAGGCCTATAAGTAGAACAACTGACCTCGCGTCGCATGTTTCTTAGTTTTTACTCGGCCAATTTCAAAGCTAATGAGTGCGAAGTTTCAGACTTTTACTTATAACTCGAGAATGGTTTGGTCTAGCTACATGAAATTTGGACAGCAGTTTGAGATTCATAAGTTATATGTTTGTGCCAAATTTCAAGGCAATGAGTCAGGTGACTTTGGTTTTAGGACCCGAAAACCACCTCAAAAGTTTGGGGTAGAAAGCAGTCTTATATATTCAAAAACGGCTTAAGTACGGCAAAAATATTTCCATTGGTTATATGTCGTAAGATACCCTTTCATCCCCACCTACACTTTAGACTTTTGGCTTTGTTGAGTTTTTTTTTCTTTTTTTTTTGCTTTCTGAATCTTGTGTGCTCTTCTTCTCCTAAACCACAAAACATCAAAATCTAATTTTTGTGTAAGTTAGTTGAGCTGCAACTGCAATTTTGTCTCCTAAAGTTTTTTAGGGCCTCTCCCCCAGAATCCCCCGAAATGGGGCCCCAAACACTTAATTTCTTTTAAAAACTTAAGCTAGGGCAATGGTTTTATGTCTGTAGATATTTATGCGACAAATATTTTGACATAGTTTGGGGGTACCACCCGCCCAGGGGCCCCCAAATGGACTCCCCAAAAATCAATTTTTTAACAGCTCAAGTTAGGGAATTAGTTTTTTTTGTATCAGCAGATGTTTAAAAGACAATTATTTTGACATGGTTTGAGAGGGCCACCCCTCTGAAAACCCTCCAAAATGATACCTCTAAAATCAATTTTTTTGTATGTTGTCAGCTAAAGAGCTAATTTTTGTCTGATGTTAGAGAAAATTTAAAGGATGTATAACTTGCGGTGCGGCGTGGTGCAGCGTGAACTTAGTTGTGTTTGGATGTGGTGCGGTGCAGCATGCGGACAAGGTTTGCGAACACAGTGCAGCATGCGGATGCATTTTTTGTTATCCACTCCATCTCTAACTGCTACCGAAAAAGTAGCGCCGCTGTGCCCATCACTGAATACAAGCCCAAACTTGAATCAGAATTTGACCTGCACTGAATTACTCTTACTATCAAATCCTTAATAAGCATCCTTATACTGTACTGCCAATGCAGTTGTTCAAAGACATTATATCATGAAGTTGCCAAAATAAGACACAGGTAAATGATTGATATGCATAGGTGGGCACAAATCCCTAATCCGCTAATTAGCGAAGCTAACATTTTCATTAGCGGATTAGCGGTTCTGCTAATGTTCAAAAATGTTAACAAACTGGTTATCAAAGCTAATTTTTTAGCCAAGCTAATCTGCTGGAAAAAAGTAGTTGCAACCGTGGTTTTAATAAAGCATACTATAGTCTAAAATTTATCACATTTAGTCGTTTTTGCTTGGCATTGCCCATTTGCCGCAAACATCGTGCTTTGATATGGTAATGCTTTTCTCGTGTTGGTAACCACTCTAGCTGTCTAGTCTTTGACATCATAATGCTGGCCTTGTGCAATCATGAGCCAATACGAGGTCAAAATGTCAGAACCAGCATTTGGAAAAAGTGCAATTAAGATTGTTCATGTCAATTGTCATATTTTATATTGAACTTCAGTTAGTTTGTGTTGGCCAGCGGGCTGCCGCCCCCCAAGGATTATCAATTCAGTAGAAAGCTCTTTCATTTATCGTTCAGAGTGAGCATCCAGAAAGAGGTAGCAGGAAGATAAAATATTGTATCTGGAAGCCAAGGTGCAGTTAAAGCCAGCTATCAGCTATAGACGCTGCCTGATTGCCTAGGTTTTTGAGGCTGAGCAGTAGGCTATACCTGTTGTGGTTACATTTTACCAGCCTAACTGAAGGGCCCAAAACCGTGACAATACTTTGCTGTTATTGTTAAATAAACTTTTGGAACTTGGAAATTTCGGAGGTGCAATATGGTTAAATTTGGCTGATCGACTGAAAAACGCGATATTAAAATGAATGGTACAAGTTACGAAATTGATTTTTTGTTTTTTCCGTCTCATGTTGTATTTTTATGGTTAACTAGTGAATTAGCGTTAGCAAAGCTAATCTTTTCAATTAGCGGAATAGCTGTTAGTGGAGCTAATTTTTGCGTTAGCTGTGCCCACCTATGATGATATGCAATTTGATTTGGTGCATACAAGTGAGCAGTGAGCACTTAAACAATACTTTATTAATGGAACAAACCCTAGAACACTGAAGGGTTATATATTCCATTATATGTCAAAAAAATTTTGAGCATTTTTATCCTCAACCTCTGTAGAACTGAAAAGAGTCACGGTTGTGAGGTAGCACTTACCTCACATATCTGCTTTCCCATTAGGCTAGTGTTTCATCAGCATCTGAATTCACACATAGCTTATCCTGGCATCCCACCAGCTATGTGTGAATTCATTCATGGCAACGTGTGAATTCAGATGCTAATGAAACACTAGCCTAATGGGAAAGCAGATATGTGAGGTAAGTGCTACCTCACAACCGTGAAAAAAAACTTTATGATTCAAGTCTGCTATGTAACTTCTGAAAAGAGTCAGTTAACCATTCATAGAGTGTGGCGTACTGATCAACCTGCAAGAAATTTTTTGAATTGGACCAGTGGTTGCTGAGGTATTGAAAATCACCACTAGATGGCAGATGCGAGTATGAACAATTTTTAATTTAGACTTTACGAGTTGTATTAAAGATATCAACTTGGTTTTGTGTTCAAAGATATGTTTTTTGGAGTAGGGAATCAGAATTTCAGGTTATTTTTGTGAAAATCTCTCTAGAAAATCTGTTATTTAAAGTTTTTTAAAATTTTGCGGACTAAGTTCAGGCTCGAAAATGGGAATGAATGATTGCACAAAAAATGCCTTAAAGTCTTAACAATAAACATTTTTCATTGCTTTTACATTTTTTCATAACAATTGTAGTCTTCGTCACCTACTGTGTGTTGTATTTTTTGAAACAAGCTTTGAAGAATTCCTAGTTTGTTTTTTCAGATTTTAAGTTAATTGCTTGCTCTTTATAAATTTATATATTGATTGTTTCAAAATATTTACAGTTGTTTCATAATTATACAACAAAAATTTGGCTATCAGAATCAAGAAATTTACTTTTGAACAATGATCAGAGATCATTCTCTCCAGTGCTTCATTAAGAGTTGAGTTGCCATGAATGATTTTTATTTGATTATGTATCACCAAATGATATCAGTTAGTGATGGTTTGTGCTAATTTAAATTATATAAAGTGCTAACTAAAATTAATCAAAGTTATTTTGATCATTCTCACCAATTTTGCTTGCATTATTTTAGGGCTTGCATGCTAAATATTTTAATTTTTTTAATCATTTTTAAAGCAAAATGTTAAACATTTTGGCCATTCACTAAAAACTTAATCAATAATTGTCAAATAACTGAAAAAATTAATGAACCTATACTGTTGATAGTATTGATTTAATTAATAAGGTCAATTAAAGTTTGCATCTCAATGTTGTGGGGATTAACTTTTTAAATTGTGCGCATTAAAAAAAATGTAGGCCACAATAAAGAGATCATTAAAAAATACCATATTATCAAATGTTTGAATTGCTTACTCACTTAGATTAATACTCAATGTGTTAGGTAATTTTGAATGTGCTTAGTTGTGCTATTTTCTCCCAGGACTTTGATATTCTTTTGTGCATGTGATTTCAAATGTCATCGAACTTCATCAAATCAAATCTTTCATTATACTTGTTGTATTATGCTGAAGCAGGTAACAAGTTTGCGGGGCCCATCTAGAAGCGTCATTGTGCCCGAGCAACACAGCTGATCGAAGAAATGTTGCAGCGGCAGCAAGCCATTGGCAACACTATGTCTGATTTGACTGGGCCAAGATTTGAACCTCAGACCTCCCACTCCAGAGGTGGAAGTGTTACCACTCGACCAACTGGTCGGTCATTTAACTTCACACCAAGTGAAATTGCAGTTGTAGGATAAATAAATTTGCAATGCCAAGTTTTTATTCTTTCAATTGAAATACAGTAGCGATGATTTGGAGATGAACCCATTATTATAATATTGTATCATTTGTATTAACATACGGTATTGCTCTTGATATTTTTGAGCTAAAGTAGTTAAAAAAGTATATGTGAAGCTTTTGCAATGATTAAAATTGTATTTTATAACTAAAGTGCTCTGAATACCATTGCAACAATGACACCAATCTTGTGTTTTAGTAGTATATCTTAATTATTATATTAGTCATCAAGACGAACATAACGCTATATACAATTTGTGGCCAAAATGTCTAGTAATAATGTTCATTATATGTTACTTGCAGCTGTATTGTTATTTGCTCAGCTTCATTGTGTGGTTGAACTAAAAGATTCAAAATTTGTATCTACGTATCCATACTTTCATTACTCTTAAATAAAGAAATTTTTATGTGCTGTTTCTGTTGTATAATCTTGGTAGCTGAATGGCCAGGTTGTGATATAGCAGCAAAACAAATTGTTTTGTTCACACATTGCTAATCAATTGTCATCCTGAATTCTTTATCAAAAATAAAGAACAACTTTTATACTGCCCAAAATATTTTGTTTCAAAATTTTATTCAATCTTTCACTACCAATTCTTGACCCCAATTTACCCCCCAAAGAGCTAAAAAAACTATCGAAACACAATTTTAAAGCAAAATTAGCCTTGATTTAACCCCAAATTTAGATTTCCCATCTCCAAAAACATATATTTTGACACAAAAACCTACTTTCATAAGTATGGCCTCAAAATTGATTTTTGCATACTTGCAACTGCCATCTAGTGGTGTTTTTTGATATCTCATTAATGGACAGTCGGATTTCAAAAAATAATTTATATAGCTTGTGCTATTCTTATAATAGATGATCTATAAGCATTTTATATAAATTTTCCAACCTAGGGTATTTTGCATTTGTTAAAATATAATGGAACAATGACCCTGTATGCAGGACAACAACAAATATGAACAGTTGAACAGCTTAGATGTTTTAAGTTTGCTTGAAATGCTCTGAACAGACATTAACTCGTTCCACAAGGAGATTTGAAAATTGCCTTCCTTGCTATGATTAAGAAAGGTATCAGGCCATACCGGTAGATAGCTTCCACAGTGCAAATATAGCCCTTATGTGATTTATTGTTTCAGAGCTGGCCTGTGAAGGTTTGCATTCACACACAACATAAAAATATGTATAAAAAAACATTGTATTTTGTGCTATGTTATACCGGTACTCTCTTGTCAATGTGTCATAATTTTTTAACCTCATGGTAGTGGTGTATGGTTTATGGTTTCTGTTAACTTACCATAGTCAGTAGTTTTTATTACTGTTCTTTAACAACCATATTCTAGCATACTTCTTTTTGTTTTTCATTTTTGTATTTGCATTGTTTTAATCAAAGTCAGAGAAAAAAAAAGTTTATTTGCATTAGTAGTTTGGTGTAAATACCACTAACAACTTTTTTGTTCGAAGACTTAGAGATGGATATTTGTTTTCAAAAGGTCTCCAGAATTGAAACAATTTTTCTTTTGTATAATTATTTTGACTACAAAGTAGAATCACATGATACTTCTGTCAGATTTTTTTGAAATTAAGGCTGCTAGTTTGACATCTTTGATGAATCGACCATTATGTCAAAGATTTTCTTGTCAAGGATTCTCACAAAATAATGATCGAAATTGTTATCCAATACTGCTATGATTTTAGGAAACAAATTGTTCTGTGGACTGGTATAAAAGCTTATACTGACCGGTGGTTGGGAACCACTGGTATAAATAACTAATAATAAGTCTTTAGGCATTTTATCAAAATAAAAACATTTGAAATTTTCCGACAATACAGTGAATGCTGCCCTCAAAAACAATCACTCAAAAATTGGCTCGCAATGAGTAACAGGTTGTAAAGGCCTGACTTACATGTTTTCCTACTTCAAAGCATGTCTACATTTTCTGATAAAATACAATAAACTGTTTGATATTATTTGCTGACATTTTATATTAAACAATTTGGATATAAGTTAGTACAACTATACCACAGTATGAAAATCATGCAATAGATTCACTCCAAGCAAAAACCATTCTGATGCATGTATGGTATGCATTTTTTGAGAGTCGAGTAAAACTTTGGATTGAAGTTAATGTCAGAATAGTGATATCGTGCTGTGTGAGCAGATTTGAGTAATGCCAATCGAAAACAATTAATTTGAAATTTTATGAGTATTGTCTCTGACTTGTGGCGTTTGTTGCTTCCCGTTTTTGTATGCCCCTAAATCTTGAAGGGCAATGTCATTTTTTATCGCAGTCAAACTCGTGATATAACTTGATAGATGATACTTGACGGAGGTTACACTTTACTTGCCATATTGAAATAAAATTGATGCCAACAAATGTGTTTAAGCTCTGGCCTTGATGCGTCACAAAATAGTAAGGATGAAAATGCTCTAAAATTAGAACTTTTTGTTCTTTTACCATTGGGATAAGGTTAGGGCCATGCGAAATTTACATTTTCCACATAATGTTCAGCAATTTTTAGCATACCGTACTAGGCAGTGTTGAAAAAAACGTTTGGGTGGAGGTTAACATTTCTGAAAAAAAAACAAAACAAAAATCACTCTATTTATAAAAAATTTCTGCAAAAAATTTAGCATCTTCAGCAGTCCCTATGTTTGCACCCTAGTCAACTGTCACCTACTTGTTTGTAACTAAGTTTTGCCCTTCCAGTGTTCCACACATTTCTGCCCTCAGTTGTTTAAAGGGAGTACAGCAAACTAAAGCATACAACTAACTCCGGTAGTTTACAACAGCTAAAATCAAAATCTAGTTTTTGAAGTTTTTTTGTTTTTATTTTGGGGCTCCGGTTGCTAAAATATTCAACAAATTCAAAAAAAGAGATATCCACTGTAAAAAGTTCTTGGAAACCCTGAATATGTTTTCTAAGCCTGAACTTCCAGGAAAAGAAGAGAGACTAAATATTAGTTAACTTTCCATTAACATCACATGACCTGTCCAATTTTGGTATAACATTGGAGAACAAACTCAGGGTTTTCAAAAACTTTTAAGAGGATATCTTTTGGTATTTCTTGAATATTTTGATAACTGAAGCCCTAAAATCAGAACAAAAAATTTCAAAAATTTTATTTCAATTTAACTATAACCTACCAGAATTGGCTGGATGCTGCACCCTCTTTAACTAGGTATAAACCATCTTTGCAAAATGTTTAGAGAGATATACAGTTCTGCAGATATTTCATTGTCTACTTATCTCCATATCTGCATTCCTTTTCAGTTTTCCCAATCCCCCATTTGGCTGTCGAAGCTCCCAATCCCCATCTTGTCAGGACTTATTTAATTGTCAGGTAAGAACACATAAAAGTTCCAGGGAAATAACCAAGTGGGGAAAATGACTCTCGTGATCAGTATTGTAGCAGTAGCATGTACAATTTTCTGAAAGAAGTAATTCGGCTGCAGCTAACATACTTTTTTTAACTTAGAGTTTATTTTCACTGATTCAACAATCAACAGTTTAATTTGAAGTGCTGCTAGTTTAAATATAAATTTTAAAATATCATAATTCAACCAATATTGAAGTAATTAATGAAATTTAAAAAATACACATAATATGGAGTCTTTAAAGCAAAGAGTAAAAGAACTAGAAGAAGAAGTTGCCTTGTTGAAAAGTCAAGAAAAGGCCAATGTACCGGGTCGCATAAGAGTTGATAAGATGAGTGCTGAAGTAGTTGATTCAAATCCATACAGTCGTCTGATGGCCCTAAAGCGAATGGGAGTTGTGGATAACTATGAAAATATTCGAAATTATTCTGTTGCGGTGGTGGGTGTTGGTGGTGTTGGCAGTGTCACAGCTGAGATGTTAACAAGATGTGGAATAGGAAAGCTTTTGCTTTTTGATTATGATAAAGTGGAACTAGCAAACATGAATCGACTGTTTTTTCAACCCCATCAAGCTGGTTTGAGTAAAGTTAAGGCTGCTGAAGCAACTTTGCAAGTGATTAATCCTGATGTGGCATTTGAAGTTCATAATTACAACATCACCACAATGCAAAACTTTCAGCATTTCATGAACCGATTAAAAAATGGAGGAAGGGTTGAAGGCCAACGGGTTGATTTGGTTTTAAGCTGTGTGGATAATTTTGAAGCAAGAATGGCTATCAATACAGCTTGTAACGAGCTGCGACAAAACTGGTTTGAATCTGGTGTAAGTGAAAATGCAATATCTGGCCATATACAATTTATCAAGCCTGGCGAAACTGCGTGTTTTGCCTGTGCACCACCTTTAGTTGTTGCTACCAATACTGACGAAAGAACATTAAAAAGAGAAGGTGTCTGTGCTGCCAGTCTTCCAACAACCATGGGTGTAGTTGCAGGTTTTCTTGTACAAAATACCTTAAAACATTTGCTAAACTTTGGAACTGTCTCGTATTATCTCGGCTACAATGCGCTGCTTGATTATTTTCCAACCATGCAGATGAAACCAAATACTGATTGCAGTGATGGTTTTTGCAAAAAATGTCAAGAATTATATGCCAAGGAAGAAAGTGAAAAAGAAAAACCAATTGAAACAAAGAAAGAGGAAGAAGAAATTCCTGTTACAGAAAATGAATGGGGAATAGAACTGGAAGGAGAGTCTGTTGATACTGGTGCTGATAATGAAAAGTCGTTTAATTTGACCGAAGGTGTGCAAGTGGCTTATTCATTACCTAGCAATGCTGAAACTAGTGATGCAAACCAGACTGCTGATCTTGCGTTAAGTGGCAATCTTTCGTTAGATGATCTCATGGCACAAATGAAATCATTATAATTAGACTATCGCAATTAATGCAATCGAATACCTAAAAATTCAACGATTCCAAGTTCAATTATAAAAAAAAAATTGAAAAGAAAGCAAACCATTCCGTACCTTTATTCGCTAATAAAAGAAAAGTTTTTTACCTAATTTAGATGTACCACACCTCATTGGTCCTCACAGGAAAAGGGTCTGTCACTTTTGAGAATTCTCTTGTGTGCGTTTAGTCTCACGTATTTGTTCTGTGGTTATAATCTTTTAGTTGAAAAACCAACTCTAAAGTGGCATATGATTACGACCCGCAAAAGTCAATAAAGTCAAGTTTTTTTAGGGCCCTATTGTATCATTAAACATATACCAACAATCAACATTGGTTTCGGATGCTCTGGAGTCATTTCAAATAGATTTTTATAGTCAAAATTGCCTGTGTGTAAAGATTCTTTTTCAAAAGCAAAAGTGTTTTTTTTCTAAATATTTGAACAATAATCAAAACTTTTGTTCAGTTTTATACATGTTTGGATAAAGTTTTGCCATTCAAACTTTTGCAAATACGGTAGTTGCAATATGTCACAATCACAGGCGTCGATTTTTTGTTGAAGAAGACAAATTTTTGGGAGGGTGGTGAGAATTTTTCGTACGAGATGTCTTTTGAAGGCGTTTTCGAGTTTTTGCGGGAGTGACAAATGCGGTCTTTGTGTCCTTTTGATGAGCCAGATCGTCTCACGTTTAGTCATAATCTTGCGTACCAATACGGTTTGTCCTTCCCATATTTTAATGGTAACGACGTTTAGCATAACTGCACATTTATTCTGGTACTGCGCTAAAGCAAACGTCGCAAATTTGTCCAGTGTGTGTTCATTGCTAAATTGATCAAGTCTGGATGCGATCATGCGATAATGCCGTTAACTTTTCATTAACTGGGTATTTCTATTGTAATATATAAGGCCCGGTCTACACTGCGCGTAAAATCGGGAACGTACTAGCGTATATTAAGTTTAATATTTTAACCAACTGGCAACTTGTACGCTGGTAAGGTTGTACACCAGCGGACCGAATTTCAAACTGAAATATGATCTTACGCCAGTCAAGACTGGGACTAAGCGCGACACCATAAGCTTTTCCTAGGGAACCACTGTTACAACTGTAAATCGCATAACATGAAAACCCCAACCAAAATTTTAAATGCTTTCGCCAA
Source organism: Trididemnum nubilum (assembly GCA_963965965.1). Taxonomy (NCBI): domain Eukaryota; kingdom Metazoa; phylum Chordata; class Ascidiacea; order Aplousobranchia; family Didemnidae; genus Trididemnum; species Trididemnum nubilum. The sequence continues at coordinate 29,171,697 of OZ014474.1, forward strand.
ATCGTTATGCGCACAAAAACACATCGTATTTGAAAATTGAGATGTAGACCACGCAAAATCAACCTCACCAAGTATCTTCTTGAAAACGCAGATTTGTAGAGCATTGAGTGGGTGATTCATAAAATTGAAATTGGAACATTTTTGGTTTATTTTTAACACGTAGTTGCCGCTTCAAGCCCGATCTGCACTTGGCGTACAAATTGTCAGCGTACGAGCGTATCTTTTGTTTAAGCTTTCAACCATCTAGCACGTTAGCAAGATGGCTCGCTGGGCTTACCAAATTTCAGTTTAAAAATGGGACAAAATAGCATTCTCACGAATCACGATTTACGCCCAGCGTAGACCGTGTCTTAGCGATCTTTTTGAGGTTGTGGAAATCGAAGCCAGACAACATAAAAAATGCTAATAAATTCTAAAGTTTCTGGTTGCACACACGAAATAATAATACACTATTTAAGCTTGGTTTGCACGTACTTGCGTAAAATACTAATTTGTTACGCCACGAAATAAACAACTAAGACCAGCCTCCCTGACTGGCAATCTACTTTTGATTAATCGGAAAAGCTGGTTTAATAGCGTATAGATTCGTTATTCTATTGGCATTTATATTATTTTAGTTTTATATTATTCTTTGCCATTTCGGAGCGGCGAACGCTGTCTTAAGTTTCAGCATTTAATTTTTTTTCATTACCGGTATATTGTAAATTGTCTTTGCGATCCGCTGACCGCAAAATGCTTTTCGTACATTTTTAGGAAGCGTTTAAATCGTCAAAAAGGATAAATTTTTGCGCTACAATTAGTATTAATGTTTGTTTAATTAGTATTTTAAAGCATTGAATGAAAATTTCAAGACTACTGTGGTTTAAGCGTGTCATTTAAGGTTGGCAACGCAAATTTTTCTTAGCACACCACCGACTAGCCACGTTGTTTTGTGGCGTTTTGGCTGTGCTTTGTGAAGTAAATTGTTTCTGACAAAACACTTTATTTTCATTTTTCAATACGCTAACATAGCAATGAAGCCATTTAACAAAACCGAGAGGGCGAGAGAGCGAGAGAAATTTCGCTCCACGGAGCCCGGAAATCGATGCGAGTGGTCGCAATACAATTGCTTGGGTTAACTTCTTAATAAAAACTATTTTATAATCATACGAAACTTTTTTTTTAAATTAAGAAGAAATTAAGAATGCCAGGCTAGGCATGAATAAAATAATAGCATTATGTCCAAATTTAAAAATGAAAACGTCAGTTTTTTATCGTACGGTACCGTTATATCGCAACCAAAAAAACAAATTTTTGAAATCATAGGACTACTATTTTGTCAATTTAACGAAATTGTGTCAATATATTTTTCAATAAAATTGAAGAACAAATGAGGCCGAAAATTTAAGAACAGCCAATTTCAATCCAAAATTTACTGGTTATAAAAAGTGTAATTGACGCCAAAGATGTGCTGTTTCCTAGGTTTTTGTACTGTAACTAATTGGTTGCTTTAATACCAAGACTGACTGATTGAGATTTCTCTCTTAAATCCTGTGAATAAAAGGCAAAGAAGGTTACCTTCTTCAAACTTACGTAAATTGCGAATTACAAAACATTTTTTAAAATCAAAATTCGGAGCTCAATAAGGCCAAGACGGTGTAAGTCTAAAAACTAAAGTCAAACTTTAGCTAAAATGAAGTCAAAATTAAGTTTTTTAGGTCAAAATAAAGATGGCTCTGCATATGATATTTAGTTAATTTGTAAATTACCAGTTATTTGGCAAGCACTGGACTACTTTTTTTATGAACAGTGATTGATACACAAAATTTGATTGAATTAATGACGTTCCAGTTCTCGTAGTGCTACGTTTTGGTCGAACCAAGTCAACTGATCGTCAACCGTAAGGTTAGAGTTAGTTGGCGGTCAGTTGGTTCGCGGCAGGATTGTTTTGGTCATCTGTCGTGAACCCTATTTTGGTAAGCTTGACGTCTTAAGATCATGCTTACTATTTTCAAAGTAGCTCTTTTTTTACATCGCATTTAATTTGTCAACTTTACAAGAGTGAATTTCAAGAAAAAAAATTCTTTTTTTATGTTTTTGGAAATGGAACTGTTTTAGTAGGTATTCAATTGCATTTTGGAATTTATACGTGCAGGAAATTAAGTGCAATGTTTTTGGTTTTACAGGTTAGTAGGGTTTATTGTTGCCAGGTTTTTAAATGTAGTTGTTTTATTTATCATTGACGTAAAGTAATTTTAATTGAGTTCATGTCTATGCTGTGCAGTGGGCATTTGTCGACGTCACGATGTAAGATTGTGAATGTTTACGACATGCTTGTTTACTTTGTTTTCTGTTTAAATTTCAGTGCTGGATAAGATATTACGAAGACGCTATTAAGCGTAAAGTACATTTTGTCTTCTCTAGTTCTCGAGGTCTAGGATATGTTCCGGATTCTTTTGACTGAGAACTTCTTGGCTCGCGGTTGTTATTATGAAATATTTTGCGGCTAACCGTTTAGCCAGTACTTCAACTTTACGCAAATTACAAGTGTCTGTTTTTGTTTTTTACTCAAAGTGTTTTTTTCAAATGCTCTAAGTTTTGTTAAAATTTCAGTACAAAACTATAAAAATGCAATTTTACTTGACTTAAAATCATGAGCGTACGGGCATGGTTTTAGTTTATTTTAAACCGAAATCCGGTACGTTCATCGTACTGTGTTACCAGCGTCAAGCTGCCAATTGTCAAAAACGAAATAGGTAGTAGTAGTAGCATAGTTTATTTTTGTGTACAAAGAACGCCAAACGATGTAATCCTTTCTGGTGAGAGGTCGTGAAGACCGTAATTTCCACGTACCCAAGTATCTGGTGCGGTCGCCAAGTCTGCAACCTCTCACCAATTAGGAAACAGGAAAATTGCACATTACAAAAAAAACAACTTGCGGTTATTTTAGGTAATATAATTTTGGTTATTAAAAAGATTTAAATTTGGATATCTACATTATCTTTAACTAAGTATATGCTTGTACGCTCACAATTTTACGAACACTGTAAACCGAACCTAAATTGTGTTAAAATTTTGAACCTTTTTGAGTTGTAATTGATTTCTAATATAATTTTTTAAATAATTTAATTGTGGTGTTTTGACGTTTGTTAATTTTTAAGTTAACAAATGACTTTTTTTTTTGGTAAGAAATTATTAAGTGGAAATTATTTATTTTTCAATCGGTTGTTTTCGATTTGTTGTGCTACGAAAAATTTTCAATTTGTTGTGCTGCAGTAATTGGGAGTTTGCAAATGTCAGTGTGTTTGTTAGGTTGGTGTTAAATTTTTTCGCTGCGTAGATGGTACGTAAAATTGTTTATCTTATGGAATTAAGCTCCGCAAATCTGACTGTGCCGTTACGTGAACTGACATTTTACGCAATACGTCAGCGATTACATTGTCCACTTTAAATGACTAATGACCGGATTGTTTTTAATTTCTTTTGTTTTTTATTTGCGCATAAAACACTGAAAAAGAAAATTTTATAGAATACGTTACTGGTACTGAAAGTAATATATTAGTAGTTTTTGAATGGATTGAAACTCTGTTATAGTGGGCTGTTTTTACCCTAATCAATCATGCCTATTAGCTTTGCGAAAATGAAAGTCTTCTATGCTTGTCTTGACAATACTGTAGTATTTTGCTCTAAACTGTAGCCTGTTTTTGTAACGTTTCGTAGCGTATTGGTAGCTGGTTTTACATTTTCATCTATTAGTTTTAGTCGAATGTTCGAAAATGAAAATGGTGGCCAAGAGGGTAAAGACGATGTTTTTAAGATGACCCTGATCGCATGATGTCGATTCATCTCGCACCCCGGTCACATTGTTTCGTCCTGGGATAAAATGCTTTATGATGATTAGATCTGCTTTGATGGCTTAGCACAAGCAGCAAATTCATTACACAAGATTTTGAAGATGTCCACAGAAACATTGGATCACTGGAAACTCTTAAACAGTTGCGGATTCCTCCAACTCGAGTACTCGCAACGAAAAGTGTGGAAATCATTCAAAAGTTGGCGCCCTCGCTGTTCGTTGACAAAAGGATATAATGCGCTACTACAACAACATAAGAGTGTTTGAATTTTTCGCCTTTTTGATTTTTAAAAGCAAAATTTAGTCTTTTGATTCAGTAGCAGAGGCTTTTCCTAATAAGCCTGCAGATTGGTTAAATGACCAGAATCGAATCACATCTTCGTGGCGTTTGTTGATCAAATTGCTAATTTTTTGAGCATTTGTTTAATTCATTTTTAATAGCATGACGGTTGCAGGCTGATAAAGATAGCAAATCAGCAACTAACCCTGGTTGAATTTTATCTACAGCGTTTTTTTTGTTTTGTGTAAAAGAGGAGGATTTCATGAGATATTACAGCAAACCTGCATAATACTGCGTTGAAAAAAAGGTTTCTCCTGTTTAGTCTAATCTGATTCAGTTGATGTCAAGTTTACGTTTGCTAGTATTCTATCGTCAATGCATAGTTTCCTATAATGTAATCGAATCGCTTTAGATTTGCAATTTATATTTTATTGCAGGTTAAATTTATAATTTGTATTAGGTTTATGTTGCCGTTTTTATCTCGGAAGTGTGCGGTTGCTTTTTAGCAATAAACAGAGTAGTTGTGAAGTGCCCATTGCAGTTATTAATAACTTTGAATTTTTTCATACTACTTGGACTACCGGTAGTACTCTTTGATGTTATCTCCACGAAATCAAAAATTGGTAAAGGGCGCTAAACCCTCAAATTTATGGTGATCTACCCACTTTAGGGGATCAAGCACACGGCTACTCTCAAAGGTAATAAAACGAGTAAAAAGAGTTGTAAAAATCTACCTCCACAACAACATGCAATCCAACACAACCAGCTGACCATGTTTAGGTAGTTTCAAAATGTCCTTCCCTCGTGTATATCTCATAAACCAAAAGTCATGGGGACATCAAATTTGGCCTGCAGGTTGGTGTTCACCAAAATTTTCAAAAAATTTGGTTTTGAGTTGATGACGTCTCAAGCGGTTCAAATTTTGTTCATAGGTTTATTTGCGATGATTGAAAATTGCGAAATCAGTCGTCTGCTTTTCGCTGATGATTTGGTTCTGCTTTCTTCAACAGAATCTGGCTTGCAGCGCGCAAGAAATAGCTTTGCAGATGCATGTGACACATCCGGAATGAAAATAAGCACGGCCAAAACTGAGTTGCAAGTGAATGGAGCGACACTGAAGGATGTAGAGAAGTTCAAGTATCTTGAGGGTGCAATCACGAGTGACGGAAGACAGTACGAAGAAATGGATATACGCAGTACTTAAATTGTAGAGGGGACGCGTCCCCCTATCGAGAGTTAGCGTCCCCCGTCGAAATTTAGCGTCCCCCATCAAGATTTGAGCGCTGGATGATGAGTCGAAAAGAGTCAGCCAGCACAAATAACTCCTTTAAATTCCGGCCAAGTATAGTCCCAAATTGTGGTGAATACCTTTTTTTTGTTGGTATTCACCTGATTTCGGGGAAAAAACACTTCAATTTTCGGCGTAGACCTTTTTTCGATCTTCATTCAATTTCGGCGACGGAATTACATAATTTCCACTAAACTACTTTCGCATGCCAGATGCGTTTGGTCAAGGCTGCATAAGCGTCCCCCCATACAAAATTTTACAATTTAAATACTGGATATACGAATTGGCTGATCTAGTGCAATAATCCGAGCAGTGATGCCAGCGATGGCTCTTCAAAAAAACATCAATTTTTGAAAAAAAACATCAGACCACAAATCCGGACTTTTTTCGCTTTCACTCTTAGCGCTTCTGCTTCCACCACCTGATGACGTAATTTTTGCTTAAAATTTTTCGGCAAAAATTTTTTCCGCTTAAGTCAAAATAGAACAGCTTTTTGTCATCATCTTAAGAGCATTATATAGCATCAAATTATATAATGGTATTTAGTGGTTTTTCATCGCAAGAATCTGTGCATGGTCGTAGTCAGGAATTCGAATCTAGAGCGGCCCTGAAGCAAAAAATCCAATTAATAGCACGATGGTCTAGAGTGGCCGTGAAGTAAAAAGTCCAACTAATCGCAGAGTGAGAGAGAAATGGTTTGAATTTCAATCGATAAGTGATAACAACAAACTGAAAATACCGAATACTTTATAAAAGTACTGCGGTTTCGGTACTTTGGTACTATTTTTGAAAAAGTACCGTTGGTACCGGTATTAAAAAGTACTGCGGTAGTTTTGTACACGGTACTGTCAAACTCTGCCGATAACGGTACTAAAAAAGTACCGCGATATTGCCCATAACCGCCCAAGGTTGCTCTACTGAACCCAAGCCTAGTTCAGTTAGTTTACTTTAGTTCCAGTTCCAAAGTCCACTCCACTACACGATTCCGAGTCGGAACGGACCATGTCCAACTCGTTTTTTTTTTGTTTGACTAAAAACTGAATAAGGTAAAATCGCTCATGTGTAAACCTATGAAGCAAACTTTTTGGCCAGTGATGCCAGCGTTGATGTTTTTACATCAGATGTGATGTTTTTTCTTACAATCTGATGTACAGTGCTGTTCATAATTCAGGAGCCACCTTGCAAAAACACTTGTTTTTTGGGTTCCAGGTTTAATTTATACTATTTGCTATAATTATATATCTACATGTTATATATTTTTGTGAAGGGTTTGTTGCTGGTAATGTTTCGGCATAATTTTTTTTTTTTTTTGAAAATAATTTTAAAGCCAAACTGCCCCCCATTACGTGACGTCATGCCTAAAAACTCATTTCCTTACTAACAGCAAATATGCATTACAGTATTGGTGTCAAAAGCAATTAAAGGAATAAGGATAGTTTATCGGGTATTGTAACAAGTTTAGGTCATGTCATATTTACTTCATGATTTCATCGCGCGTCACTCATTATGACGTCATAATTTATGATATTTTCTTGGTTTTATTTAAAGCCTAAAAGCAGCATGACATTTTTTTGCTAAAATGTCAAGTTGATATCGTACCTGTAATAAAATTAGGAAAGATTACAAAATTGTCAAAATTATTAACACTCTTTTTACAGAATAGTGGCTCTGAAAAAAGCCGTTTGATTTGGCAAGGACTGATTTAGTATTTTTTTGGCCATCCATGGTTTTCGATCACCATTTTGCATCGTTGAGGAAGTGATTCAACAAGTTTGTTGAGTTCTTCGGGTGAAATCACTCGAAACCAAGCAGCAATGAATTGTTCGATAAGCTCTCTTTTCGTCTTTGGTTTATTCTTCCCAATTATGCAACTAACTCGGTACCACAAATTTTCAATCGGGTTTAAATCAGGAGATTGGGCTGGCCAATCCATTCGTTCAATTTTATGGGTCCTGTACCACTGTTGGACTTTTTTAGCACGGTGGCATGGAGCATTATCGTCTTGAAAAATCCAATCATCGTCGGAAAACAAAGAACGTGCACTGGGTAACATTTTATTTTCCAGCACATCAATATACTTTGTCCCGTTCATCATCCCAGACACCACTTTGAGCCTACCAATACCATTTGCAGCCATGCAACCCCATACCATAATTGACTGGGGATGCTTGATGGTCGGTGAAATACAATAAGGCCGGTACTCTTCCTCTGGTTTTCTTCTCACAAAATTATTTCCAGCATGGTTGTTTACAGTAAAAGTCGACTCATCACTGAAAAGAACTTTCCTCCACTTCTCTATTGGCCACTTAACATGAGAGCGTGCCCAATCTAATCGGCGTTTTCTTTGTTTTTCCGTCAAGAGTGTTTTTTTTCGAGCTTTACATCCTCGAAGACCATTCTCCAGCAACCTTCTCCTTACTGTTGGAGCAGACAATTCAACGCCACTACTTTCCTTTAACTCTCTGGCCAACTCTTTTGAATTCAATCTCCTGTTTCCTAAAGAAATCCTGACCAAAGTTCTATCAGACCTCTTTGTTGATTTCCGCTTCCTTCCAGATCGAGGCTGACATTTCGCATCTCCTGTCTCGATCCACCTCTTTAACACTCCTTTACGAGATGTACCAGTCTTTTTTGCAATAAATCTCTGCGATTTTCCTTCATTGTAAAGATAAATAATCACTCCTCTCTGTTCTGCACTAATCGGTTTGAAGCCCATGATGACAGAAACTGAATAAAAAGGTTGAACATCCAGAAAGTCCTGAAATTGCTCCCATTATGACGTCATAGGGAGCAAATCGTGGTGTGATCATGATGTGACCTAAGATGTGACCTCAGGTCATCAGAATACACAATAATTACATACATAATTTTTCGATTTCATTTTGCTAATTCGATCATTGCAACCATGTTACCAATATAAAAATGGCCCATCAAAGTGACGTCATGCTTAAGGGGTGCATTTTGGCCCCAAATAATTATTTCAAAAAAAAATTTTTTTTCAGTAAAATTCTCGTAGCAAACCCTTTACAAAAATATATAACTTGCCCATATACAATTAAAGCACATATCATAAATTCGACTTGGAACTTACAAAATGGGCAATTTTGCAGGGTGGCTCCTGAATTATGAACAGCACTGTATGATGTTTTTTATGAAAATCTGGTGTGATGTGCTTTCAGGAGCAAATCTGATGTTTTTGCTAAAAATTTACCGTGAGCTACGAAAAAAGATTATAAAAAGCTACATCTACCCTATTCCATTTTGCAAACAGGTTTGGAAATGAGGAACTGCAATCTCGAAAAAAGTCTTCAATCAATTCTTCCAAGAATATACTTTTTATTAGTAGACTGGAAACGGACAGTTTTGTCTTGTTTTCTTCACGGCTCATTTTGTTCTAAAATATGCCGATTCGTCCAATCAGCATGACTTTTTGCTTCACGGTTTACTCGAGCTATGAATACGTCCAATCATAGACTCTTTATTAGCGCACTAGAAACAGACGTGCGGAGAAAAAAAAAGAGAGGAGGATTGAAAAGAAAAACGCTGCTCTCGTTGCGAAGTTTTTTTTTTTGCAGTCACGCGTATTCGACTGATTTGATTGGACATATACTTTTCGAGCGAGTGAACCGAGAAGAAAAAAATCACGTTAATTGGACTAATCGGCCATATTTTAGAAAAATAAACCGTGAAGAAAAAAAAAAAAAAAGTCAGTTTCGAGCTTACTAATAAAGAGTCTAATGTCTAAACAAATTAGTCGAATACGCGTGACCGCAAAAATCTTGGCAACAAGAGCAAACTTTTTTTCTTCAATACTCTTCTGTTTCTCCGCGCGTCTATTTCTTGTCTATTGCTTAAAGACATAGGTGGGCAAGTTAATGCAAAACGTTAGCTTCGTTAATCACTAGTCCGTTAACAAACTTCACACCTCCGTTAACGTTAATCCGTTATTTTCAGCTGTAATTAACGGAAGTTAATAAAGTCCGTTAATCCATTAACATTTTGCATGTAATTTACATTTCGTTTTATTCACTCGCTTCTAGAACACGTATTGACGCTGTTGAGCTGATTGTAAGGAAATATTTATTGCAATGGTGGTCTTTTTGTGTTTTGAAAGATACATTTTACAGTCTAATCTAATTTCAAGATAAAAACAAGTTCAAATGCACTACAAAGCTGCAAGATATTAATGATAAAAACCTTAACGGAAGTTAACAGAACTTAACGGAAGTTACTTTAGTCCGTTAACAGCACTTAACGGAAGTTAATTTAGTCCGTTAACATGAAAAAACTTTTTAACGGATTAACGAGTTAATGAAAAAGTTAGCTTCGTTATTAACGGATTAACGATTAACGGACTTGTGCCCACCTATGCTTAAAGAGTTTATGTTCCGAGAAAAACGATTGTAAAAGAGGTGATCTTCAAAAAAAAAAAAAAAAAAAGGAAAATAAAAAACGTCTCATACCCCGGCTTTGTGGTTTTGATGTAATCTAATGTTTTTTCCCTACAGTCTAGATAATTTGATGAGTTTTAAAGAGCCTTCACTGGCATCTCTGTTTTTGGCATTCTCATCGCAAGTTGTTTTGCAGTCTCACTCTAAGCCATTTTTTTGAATTTATTTCGAATAATTAAGGTGACAAATTACAAGTGGACAACTAACACTATTCAAACATTTACTTAGGCAAAAAGTCACTAGATTGCCCCTGAAAACAACTACCGGTATATCAGTAGATCATAGTAAAACTCACTAGACCCAAAAAAAATCACTATGGCGTGGCACCGGTGGTTATAAATCTTGGGTAATGATCGGATTAGGGTTTCCAATTTCCCGGTTTTGATAATGCTTTACCCAGTACTTAAACTGTAAAATTTTGCATGGGGGGACTACTTTTGCAGCCTTGACCAAACGCATTCGGAATGCAAATGAATTTTAGTGGAAATTATGACTCAAGTTGTACTTATTTTCCCAACATCGAGTAAAGACCAAAAAACAAAAAAAAACATCTTCACCGAGAATTGAAGGATATTTATCCCCTCAACCGGGTGAAGACCAAAAAAAAAAAGTCTTTACCACAATTTGGCATTATACTCGGAAGGAACTGGTGGATTTATTCGAGCTAACAGGCACTTTTTCGTCGGATCATCCAGCGCTGAAATCTCGGTGGGGGGACGCTAACTCTCGATGGGGGGACGCTGACTCTCGATAAGGGGACGCATCCTCCCTACAATTTAAGTACTGGTTTTACCTCATCCCGGTGTCGCAGTCACTGCTCCAATCGATGATGCTACAATCAAGTAATCACAAATAAAAGATATATGGAATCGATAGCGTAATAACTCAACCAGATGCAGCCAGAAATTCGCAATGAGAGGGCTATTTTCGGGGTCTGGGGGCGAATATTTTGCATTTTTTGCAAAACTGTCTTAACTTTAGGGTTATTTTAATGAAAAACAATGCTTTTAAAACTTGGCATAGAAATTAGCAATGCAAAATGATTCAACTGGCTGCATTAGCGGGCTATAAGGAGGTGGCCAATGATAACATTGTAGTTTTCTTGCTCACATGCTGGTAAATCATAAAATCCTATTATTCAATAAAACTCACACGGAGTAATCTACTTCGTCTATATTTTATAGAGAAAAATAATTGGGGAGAAGGGGAATGGGCTAATGGAAAGATATTTGAGAGAAGCGATAGGTAATTAGCTAATACTGACAAGTCCCACCCCTTTATTTCTGAGTTTATGGTATATTTGTTGATAAAACCTACGTTTGGCGTTTTTACACTAGCGATCAAATTTGCTTGCCTATTTTTGGGCATTTTTCAGGGTTTTTATTGATTTGTGGCTTCTATTTTTGACAAATCAGCCCACTCTCCTGAATGTATGTTTCAAAAGATACATTAAATTACTTTTTAATCTATTCCAGCGCAAAAAACTGTTTCAGAAAAGCTAAAAACGTGGTATTTTTCTTATTCTATATTTTGGTTGCAAGCCGATGGATAGGGGCTATTGCCCCCCCGCCCCCCTGAAGTCAGCAAGCCGTAACAGCTCATAGGTTATTCAACCGAGCCGGTTAACCGCAATCGGAGTACGCTTTTTTTGATGCGCCACACCAGGAAAAAAACCGGGATTATCCCGTAGGCATTGCTATACAACAATACAAAAAGCAACAAACGTACAAACAACAAATGCATCAAGTTTGCTTTAATTTTGCTACTGCGTAAAAAAATCAGTGCGTTTACAATTTTGTCACCAAGTCGTGACTTTAGTTCTATAGCAAAAATCGAAGAAAATGCTCATTCTGCTTCAACTGGCATCGGTGGAATACTTGATAAAGCTCTGAATAGCAGTTCCAATTTGCTTGGTCTTTTTATAATAATTTCGTTTTTGGTTGTAATGCGGTTTTAGTTGGCTGACTCGGCTTCTATCATCAAAAGTCGTGGACTGGAGTGGAGTGTGTAGAGTTATTTATTTATTTATTCAACGTGTGCTTGAAGTCTTTTGAGAAGATTTTCATTATTTTAATTGTTGTTAGGATCGTTGCCTAACTCAATTAATTCGCTCTCATTTTGACTTTCTCCTTCATTACAAATGACACAAATCTTCAGCTAACTGCGCTTAATTGGGCAATGTGTATAATAAACTGGCTCAAACTAGTTACCCAGCAATCAACGCCTAACAAGTTCATCAATTGCTTTAAAGAGAAAAAGTATTGTGTCACCTCAATGCAAAAGACCACGACCAATTTTAATGCTATACAAAAATAATTGCAACTTATTTTTGATTCTAGTTCCCTAAGGATACTAGCCGGCAAAACCGGAAATTTTTAATTGAAAAACCGGGAAAAGGGAAACCAAAAAAGTCCCTTAATCCCGGGAATTTCTGAAACCGGGATCCCGGTTCGCAAACCTTAAACCGAAAGTGTGCGGTCACAAATGCAAGCTTCCGAAGTTAGGTTTTTGCGAAGAAGCGAAGGAGTTGCCCTATTTAATATGGTGCGTAGCTCTGAGATTCGAAAATCTTTTAACATCGAGCCGTAACTTCTCCGAATTAAAAATCTCAGCTTAGATGGCTTGGCCATGTCAGCAGAATGCTTCAGGAAAGACTTCCCAAGCAAGCTTTACTTGCCAAAGCAAATGGGAGAAGACCAGTTGGATGACCCAGAACTAGATGGACCAATTATGTCCAATTGTGACGACTAGATGAACTAGAAGACCAGTTGGATGACCAAGAACTAGATGGATCAATGTTCTTTGCTTTAATGTTCTTATGCTTTGATATCATTTTAGTTTATACTGTAGTTTTTTTTGTGACCAAAGTTTTAACACTCTCCGCTTTTCTACAAATTTGTTTTTATTGTTGTGACGTAATAATTAACTTTCGGATTTCGAAAACTATAAAAATCTTACCATTCATATTGATGCTACGTAGCTTCAGTCGTAGTTCTTTATCGTTGCTCGTATTCTGATGATGTTGGTCGTCATGACCAACGAAACGTCAATAAAAACAAAGCTTTTAAGATCAAGCTTGCTGTGACAATGACTTCAGCGGAAGAACGCAAGAATTAGAGCTATTTTTTTTGGACCAATTACATTAAGGATCTTGGATAGAATCGCTTAAGACTTCATTCAAGCGAGATGATGGATGTGATGAAAGCTCGTGAAGTGTGACGGCTTAACGTCGAGCTGCTACCCCCGCATGAACCATGCAATGGGCGTCTCAACCAATACCTAAGCAGAACCCTATATAAGTTATTGGTGTTGTTTGAGTATCTTTTGTCAGGCTGGATCACTACGCGGTCAATAGCGGCTTGCTCGCAATGGGAAAATATTCTTAGCTGTTCATGTTTTAACAGTTTATCATAAATCTTTCAAATATCTCTAAAAAGGTACGAAATTTGATCCAAATGGCGTTCAAATATCTTTTTTTTTCTATGAAAAATCAAAAAACTGCCCAGCGGCTGGGAACTTTGCCCCAGACCTCTTGCTAAGATACGCGTGAGTTGCACCACGTTCCTCAGCACGCTGCCTAATTGAGGCATAATTTTTCACGCAAAACTGTTTGACCTTTGGGCTCAAGCCTCCCCCCCTTTAACAAAGTCCTGGTTACGCGCCTACAACGCCGAACCTTTTAAAGCATTTTGTTGAAATAAAGTTGTGATTTAATTTTTGCACCATCAAAAAATGGAGCCCCACCAAATTGAGCCCCAGAGCCATCTACCTCATAATTCCGGCACAGGTTAACGCACCTAGAAAAAATCTGCTTGGAAACTTTTCAAATATTACTAAATACTGGTTCGTTCGGTCGTTCGAGCTTCTCGAGTCAGTACAAATCATCCTCGTGGTGGTAAAAAAATCGACTCTCGGCCCGAGGGATATATAAGCAAATCTTTCAACAGTCCAAGCTAACATAATACCGATAATGACAATTCAAAGAAAACGTGGCGCATGCAGTAGAATGATGGCAAAGATTTAACCGACATAAGATTGGACTTTCGGCCCCCATAATACAGCAGCAGTGCTGTATTCATCATTTGGGTTGTTAAAGATAGGCCGATGTTTAGTAACGGGATCAGCTAAGTAATAAAGTTTCAAAAAACTTGTACTGTGAATAAGTTTTTTGGTTTTGTACAGTATAAACTGGCTAAATACTAGATATAGTATGGCTAATAATACTGTCGCCACGCAGCACTCGATTTTTCAAACATCAAATTCACCCGCTGGATGAGCTAAAGATCAACGTTGGAGTTAAACTTTACTACCAAAACGATGGTTCTTGAAGTCAAATCTTCCAATACAGCGCTGCATTCCGCCTAAGCATATGTAGAGTCGTCCGCTACAATCAATCAGTCAACTAACCACAAGTGATAAATATCTGCAATCGATGGCTTTATAAATCAACCAATCATTCTCCTAACTGGATGCGCAGTCAAGCCGGTAAACTGCAATCGGGACGCGTCGCTTGGACACCGGATGACGCTGCACATATAACAAATAGGCATAGCCCAGCTCCAGGTCATTGTGCTTGTGGGCAGTACATTTTCAGTTTAAAGCACATAGCCAGTACATTGTATTCATCTCATTATCAAAACTGATCTATGAGTAGGAAAAAACATACACAAAAACAAAAAAAATTGAAATTACGTCATAAAAGGTCATAATAATCAGTGGTGGGCATATTACTGCACAAAAATAATGATTCTTCTTCACCAAAAACTACTATAAAAAAGTAATGAAATTACTGTAGTAGTTACTTCGCAGAAAAAGTAATTAGTTTGACGTAAAAAATTGCAAATTACTTTGAATGAAAAATTCAGCCAAACTGACTATAGCTTACATCAACATTTCTAATGGTGCTAAACAAAAAAAAAAAAAAAAAATGTAGGATCTCGTTCGTGTTCCAAGCTTGGTTGTAAGTAACTCTTCTTTTTCTTCCCTTGAACAGAGATGTAATGCTGGATTGGAAAATCTTAAAAACTGGTGCAATGCTAACAAATTTCAAATAAATCCAAATAAGTCCATATCAATATAAATGAAGTCAAATAAGTTCATAGCAATATCCCTCTTAAACTAAATATAAATGAAGCAAAATTCAAGATTTTATACAATATATGTACGTTAGCTTGTTGTGATTCATCTAAACATCTAGGTGTAATAATTGATAACAAGCTTAATTTCCAATCTCACATCCATGCAATAGAAAACAAAGTGGCCAGAGCGGTAGGAATTTTAAGTAAAGTACGATATCTGTTTCCTTCTTCTACGTTACTTTTGCTCTATTTTGCTCTCATTCATCCTCATCTGCTCTTTGGTCTAGTGCTCTGGGAGACCACATATTCAACCTATCTTGCTAAATTACAACGCCTCAAAATAAGGCCATTCGCATTATTTCTAACTGTAATTACCGAAGCTCGATAACTCCTCACTTTTATAAACTAGGTATTTTAAAAAATGCTGATCAGTGCACATTTTAAGTTGGAAAAACGGTGTACCAACATTCCAAACAAGCTCTTCCTCCCGGTATCTCCAATTTTTTTTCCTATTTCTTCTATTCACAGTCGTCGTACCCGATCCACAACCAAGAAAAACCTATGTATTCTTCAATTTTCCTTTTCACGATGCCAAAAGTCTATCAAACACTAAGGCGCCAAAATTTGGAATTCTGTTCCCATTAACATAAGAGATCAAAATTTTAATAAATTCAAAATTAACTTTAAAAACTCCCTTCTCGAGAAATACCGAGGATAATAAGCACTAACATTTATTTTTAAACATTTTTTACTTTATTTCAGAATGAACGATGCTTGCACGCACATTTTTTGCCAGTGTTGCTCTTGCAGTAAGTTACTGTTAGAAGATGCTTCAGCGTCCATTCTTCTGGGTGGCTGCTTGACGCGAAGACCTTTACCGGTCCCTTCGCAGCCTCCTGTGGAACATGGATAATCTGAATATATTTGAGTTAATGTATTACGCCGCATTTTGTCTTGATCCACTAAATATTTAATCATTTCTGTTCTATTCTATAGCTTTCTTTATGCTATAGTTTTTATTATGTTGTTTCTTCGATACGGTTCAGTGCTCACGAATATTAAACCTCCCAAACCCCTGAACACAGCCCCTCCCCCCTCTGCAGATTTCTGGTTACGCGCCTGATACTGAAAATGTGCTGCTCATAATTCTAAGTTTTAGAATCTTACAATGAGAAGTTACGATGAGAAATTTTCAAGGAAAGTAAATGTAAAAAAAAGATGAAATTTGAAACAATTTAGGGGAACCAAAAAAAGGGATTCCTTTTAAACGGGGATGCCTAAACTCAAACTTTTTAACCAAACATGCTAAACGCATGAAATTTTTAGGAATAGCAAGTATGAAGAAACGACTAAACATGACAAAATTTGGAGGTAATAAAATAGGGGAGTCCCCTTTAAATGGGGGTCATCAAATTCCAAACTATTTTACCACTTACGCTAGACACATGAAATTTTCAGGATAGGAAAATATGATGAAAAAATAAAATTTGACAAAATTTTAGTGTACTAAAATAAAGGAATCCTCCTCAAACGAAGATGCCATAATTCCAACTTTAACCACTTACGGTGGACTGATGAAATTTTCAGAACAGGTAAATATGAAGGAAAGATAAAATTTGGGAGTCCCCCCAAAAGAGGACGCCAAAATTTAAACTTTTTCATTAGGTAAGCTGGACACATGACAATTTCAGGATACGCAAGCAAATAAGAAAAGATCAGATTTAACAAAACTTGGAGCACCAAAATGGGATTCTTTGAAATTCAAACTTTCAACCATTCAAGCTAAACACATAAAACTTTCAGAATAGGTGAATATGAAAGAAAGATAACATCAGAATAGATAAATAAAGTATGACTAATTTCAAGTGTTACAACTGTGGAGTCCTCTACAAACGGGTCCTTCAAAATTTTTTCACCACTCAAGCTACACAAATAAAATTTTCAAGATAGGTAAAAATATAATATGAAAAAAATTGAGGATCTCATTCTATAGGGGTCCTCTGATTATGCTGACACCTCCCCCCATTTACTGCAAAAGCTAAGCAAATTAAATCTATTGGACAGGTTAGCATGATTCAAAGATTAAAGATATCAAATTTTGGTTAGCCACATTAGGGAGACCATGCCAAATGGCCCCATTAAAATTAAAAATTTTTTTCCGAAGTACTCCAGCTAGACATATCAAATTTTGAGAGTATCGGTAAGCTTTTATAAAAAAAAGATAAAACATGCCAAACTTGGTAGTGCCATGTTGGACAATCAGCCCTAAATGGGATCCCATCTGCCATTACGGAGTTTACTGGACGCAGATTACGCCAGTTAC
This sequence comes from Trididemnum nubilum, assembly GCA_963965965.1. Lineage (NCBI taxonomy): Eukaryota > Metazoa > Chordata > Ascidiacea > Aplousobranchia > Didemnidae > Trididemnum > Trididemnum nubilum. Next base: position 29,188,949 of record OZ014474.1, read on the forward strand.
AGTTCATCCCGGAGTTCACTTCTGATATAAGGCACATCAAGGGAGAAAAAAACGTGGTGGCCAATTATTTGAGCGGATCACACACAGTCAACGCAATATTTCAAGGATTACAATCGATTGATCTTGAGCATATTGCACAGGAACAGCAGACCGACCCAGACATTAGGAACTTGAAAGAAGACGACAATACTTCCCTCAAACTGGTGGAGCAGAATCTTTCAGATAGTGGCTTGACGTTGTTGATCGATATCTCTAAGAAAGCACCTCGGGTAGTGGTTCCCTCTGCATTGCACAAGCACGTCTTTGACGCTGTTCGCTTAGTATCACACCCGGGCATTAGAGCTTCCAGAAAACTGATCGGACAACGCTTCGTTTGGAAGGGAATGAACAAAGATATCGCCAACTTCGCTAAGGCGTGCATCTCATGCCAGCAAGCTAAAATACACCGGCACAACACACCACCTCTCCAATCCTTCCTTCATCCAGACTTCCAATTTTCCTCCATACACTGTGATCTCGTGGGGCCCTTGCGCGAAAGTTGGACATGCTTATCTACTTACAGTCATAGACCGGTTCACCAGACACTTGGAGTGCATACCACTACGTGAGATAACCGGAAAGGCATGCGCTGACGCTTTTCTGTTAAACGTGGTCGCTAGATTTGTTTGCCCACAGCCTATGACTTGAGATAGGGGCAAACAATTCACATCCCATCTTTGGGAGGAGTTGTGCGCCTTCCTCGGATGCAAACAAGTCCACACGACGGCGTTCCACCCAGAAAGCAACGGATTCTTGGAACGCCAACATCGCACCTTGAAAACCGCCCTCAAAGCTCAAAACAACCCTCGTGACTGGTACTCTAACTTGGGGTTGGTTCTGCTTGGACTGCGAAGCACTCCCAAAGCTGATATAGACATATCTTCAGCCCAACTCAGGCTTGGCTTTACACTTCGCCTACCGGGGCAGTTATTTGAGGAACCTGTTGCGTAGATACACTCTGACTACTTCACGCAACTCAGTACATTCATGAGCACGCTTTGAGCCCCACCAACACATCATCACGACACACCTTCCTCCTACGTCGAAAAAGCCCTACAGACATGCACACACGTTTTCATGAAACATGACGGAGCGAAATCGACTTAGGTAAACCTTACTGTGTGCCTTTTAAGGTCCTCCACAACCATGACAAAGACTTCACACTCGATCTAGGAACTAGGGTGGACAACGTATCCATTCACAAGCTGAAAGCTGCACATCTTCTTGAGCACGACATAAACGACACGTCATCATCAACTGCCACGCCAAGTCCACATGCGCATTATCCTAAACCGAGCACACCACCGGCTCTTGACAAGCCAGAGAAGTCATATGACGAACAGCCAACGTCCATACTAAGCACACGAACTGGACGAGCTATACGCCGGCCCAAAAAATATGTCCAGTTTAACTTACTCACGCATTAACACAGGCGCGTAGCCAGGATTTGAAAAAAAGGGGGGGGGAGGCTTTTTTGAAAGAGTGAGACAACTGACAGCAACCCTGACCCGAATTTTCATTGCTTTCGAATCAGATTCAAATGGTTTGTCTGAAATTGAGGCGGAATTTTTGCCCAGAAACAGGTGATCTCAAAAAAAAAAAGAAAAAAAAGGTCCTCACCGAAATTAAGACGGCCGAAATCGGAATTTCAAACGGTTTTTCCGCCCAAAAGCAGGTGATCTCCAAAAAAAAAGGTCTTCACCGAAATTGAGACGGTTTTTCCGCCCAAAATCAGGTGATCTCAAAAAAAAGAAAAAAAAGGTCTTCACCGAAATTAAGACGGCCGAAATCGGAAATTCAAATGGTGTTTCCGCCCAAACACAGGTGATCTCCAAAAAAAAAAAGGTCTTGACCGAAATTGAGTCGGATTTTTCGGCCGATTTCAAACGCTTCTTCCGCCCAAATCACGGCAATTCCTTCACGACTTCGTCACCAAATCCCTTCGGGGGGCTATTTTCATTTTTTGAGCAAAAATTGGGCTCAAAAGCACTAAAAACGTGCGATTTTGAATACTTTTCAGGCCAATGGGGGGGGGGGAGATCGAGCCCCCCCGCCCCCCTGGATACGCTACTGCATCAACACTTTACAAGAACACGCACATACAGTTCATCTTTTGCTGCTGCTGTTAATGTTTTGACACCATGACAGCAACCTTTTACATTTCATTTCAAAGTCTTGGCATGAGAGTTTCGGGGTTTTTGATCTTGTTAAGGGAGTTTTCTTGGCCCTTTCCTGCACAAGGTTTTGCCTGGCCAGCACGGCCACCTGCTAGAAAACAGGCTCCACAAATACATTTATTTCTTCGGGTTTCTCTCGCCATGATGCCGAGAGCTGCAGATCTCGGACATAATGTCTAGAACAATATCTTGCAGTAGCAATGGAGTTCAATACACATTCACACACACACACACACACACACGGAACTCTTTTAACAGCTCACACAGTCGTGTTCTTGGAGGACGCCAAATTTTGATGGAGGAGACAGCACATTGTCAAAATCTCAGGGGGTACCCAGCTGACTGTTTCTTTTGTTGTTGTTTTTTAGACGTTTTTTTCCCGTGTGCTGCGTGCCGCCAGCGCAAGCTTGTGCTATAATTTCATCGCAGTTCTGCATACAACTGTATGCAGCCCCATGACCGCCTAGAGCAATTTTACAAATATTTCGTTTTCTTTAATATGCTGCAATGCGTCATAATCATTGATCATCCCATCCAGGACTGATTTTCAACTGCCACATGATGGCCGGGACTGAGCGCCAACAATGGACAAATCACTCGAGAACAAGAAACGAAGAACTGTCTCGTGCTCATCCGACTGCCTAGCCTGCACGCCGTCCGGATGTAAAACTACTCACGTCATCGCATACCTCAGATCAGAGTACGACGATGCGAATGTTGACGAACACAAAAATAAAACTCTTGTCAGTGAGCATGTTTTGTTCAGGCCTACATTGTGATATTTTTTCAGTGCTCGAAAACTAGTTGAAAATAAGCGAACGACACAAGCGCGTAGTTTCAACTTCATGTCTTTCTCATCTTCCTCCTTTTTCTTTCATTTTTTTCCCAGTCAGAGACCGCAAAATACCATCTTTCGCTTCATTATGCGTCCTCTTGGGGTGGGGTAGTGTGGTGCCCCTCACCCTTCTGTTGTTTTTTTTTCAACACTCTTTTCTCTCCGTCCCCGCTATCTCACTCCGCTCTCGAGACCGTCATTTTTTCCTTTTTTTCTGGTGGTATATATAAGCGAGTTCTCTCGCACTTGTTCCTTTTTCGTTTTCGCTTGCTGTCTAAAGCATTGGAAGATGTTATTCGTACACATGTGTATTTGATTGTTTGTGGTGGATCGAAATGACTGATTTTCCACAATACGCTCCTTTACCTTTATCTAACTTACTGCATTTCTGCTTGGTCTTCTACATTTTCTATTTCCCTAAATCCTATGCAAACACTTCAAAATCGATCAATAAAATTAATGGAAGGTTTAAGCCATTGGCAGAGCAGTACTACAGCATTTAAGAAACTAAATATCCTCAAAATAAACAACATAGTAAACTTTGAATTAAATATATTCCTCCATCGACTCTTCGATAATGAACTTCCTTTGAATTTCTAAAATTATTTTGTTAGTTTAAATCAAATCCAAAAAATAGACACCAGGCGATAAGTGTGTGGTTGCAACTATTGCATTCCACTTTTTAAAACATCCCGAATGCAACGTTGAATCAAATATAAAGGCGTTATTGTTAGAAACAATATTCCTTCCAATATAAGGAGAAACACTTTTCGGCAATTCAAAGCTAAATATACAAACACCGGCTAATCGCAAATTACTGATGAACGACTCCAAATGATTTAGGTTGAATATGTTGATATAAAACAAAACAAGTTGCTAGTGACATCTAAATGCTATTAGCTTTCATTTAAATTTAACAGGCAAATTGCCCACCAATATAAAGTGGCTGCTTGACTGCAAAATCTTACGGTCTCTTCGCAGTCTTACTGCTCTTCCCTTACTAATTTCGTACATTAATCAATGATGTGTTTTGTGTTATTTAAGTGCTTGTGAGTTGGACGCAATTAATGATGAGTTGAGTTGACAGCAAATTAACGCTTCAGTCAAACGAATACGCTTTGCTACTCGACTACGACGCCGTCCTTGGTTCAGCAAAAACTGAGACTGCATCCCATGCTCAAATCCATCTGTTGTCATCTTGTATTTAAAGTAGAGTAGTTGAACACTTTAGATACGCTCCTCCTGATTATAAAATGGAACATTCCTAAAATGTAGCCTTTTATTTTACCCTGCATTTATTTATTATTACCCTGCATTTATTTTATTACCCTGTATTTATTATTGTCTTTATGCCCGTAAAAATTTCAATGACCTTGAGTTTGGACTATAAATATTATGAAAGCAATTTGATAGGTGCAGTATGTGCTCTAGATTATAATCGTTTCGATCTCCTCGTATAACTTGTCGCCGGAATGCGTAGATGGTTTATTTGCGCCATTAAATAATAAATTCGCCTAGGACAAATAGAAAAAGCACAAACGAGGTGATTTAGTAAACCAGTGTGCTTTTTGTGTTTGCAATCTTTTATTCCTGTCAAAATAGAGTGTGCTGCATTGTTTGCGAACTTGCCATCAATGCCTCTTAATTTACATTATCTATGCAAAGAACTGCAGTCAACATAAGTCGAGTGGTAAAGCGTTGTTGAGTAAAGCTATAAGCGAATTAACCCAATATCCATTTTTGTTCGTTTTTTTTCACGTTTTTGCTGCTCCATGAAAAAGTATATTCTTTTTCATCTGCATTTTTTTGAGTCCATATCCGCACTAAATAGACTATTGCACACTGATAAAAATTTGGTTCAAAAATTTTGCGTGTGAGAGACAAGAGCTGTATTTCAAAATAGAGCTGTATCGCTTTGAAAAAATTTTTTTCGAAAACTTTTGTCCAGCATGTGACAGTCTGGCTAGTGTCGATATGAACATATAAAAATGCAAACGAAAAAGAACGTACTTTTTCTTGGAGAAAAAAAACGTGCCAAAACGGATAAAAGCGGCCCAAAAACGGATATTTTGTAAATCCATCTTGAGTAGTCTTTCCAGAGGCTAGATGGAAAATACTTACAGTTCCAAGTTCAGTGATCAACAACTATGCAGCTCTAGGAAGAAAAAGCTGAGGGCGTATATTCCAAGACCGAACTTGAACTCAAGTCCACGTTTAAGCAAAATATTAGGTGCCAATAAAAACTAAACAGTTATTTTATCCAGGCTAAAATTAATAAAAGGGCTTACAAATCAAAATTTTCACAGTAGGCCAAAACGTTGGAAAAAGTCTATAAATGCATTCATACCAAGTTTATTTGAATTTTCTAGCTCTTTCCATTTTCAAGATACTGCAGTTCAAAGCCAACAACAATTTTCCTCTTACTTTGGTTTTGCCATTTTGTTTTTACTGTAACAGAAGATTAACTTTTGGAAAGCCGAGTAACATTTACCTGAAAAGCAGCTAATTTACAATTTATTTTGACCCTTTGCATTGTCTTGACAAAAACTCTGCTGCAAAATGTTCGTCCATATTGTGAATTAAGGAACATGCAGTAACTCTTTCAAATTCTTGATTCTAATGGGCAACTTCGGCATAGTTTCTAACGGGAAAATGTCTTTCAAAAAGAAAGCCTCAGTTGTTATATCTCGGGAACGGAAGGCGTAAAAAGCTCATGCTTTGTGTACCGTCGGGTGGAGCTATTCTGAACACTTCTTTTTACAAAATCTTTAGCACAAAAGTCTATTTATGTTTTTATTTTTCGATTTTATGTTCAAAATATGAGCTGATGTTCATTTAAACTAGCGTCTAAATTTTGATTAACTGCGCCAAAATTTTGATGAGTATTTTCCCGAATTTCTTGGTGTTCATAATAGCCCGTAGATGGGGCTATTGATAACGTAGTGATTGGGGTTATTCTAAACAAATAAACAGTGTTGCGTTCCAAAAATACGTATGATTTGTCTAATCTAGCTTGAAATTGTCTTTTCTTGAATGCATTTTTGACAGTAAACTTCATGATCTTAAAGTGCTATTTTTCCAAAACTCAATGCTAGCTCTCCGTTTAGTTTCCATTAAAACAAACTTTTAATAATTTCTTCTAAGATACTTAGCCATTTCTTCAGTGTTGCATCAAGTTGTTTTAGAGTAACCAGCAAATTCAGTTCAAAAATTAGCCAAAAAGTTAACAGGTTGAGTGGCACATCAACAATGAAAGAAACACAGAAGACAACAATAAAAAGACACATTAAATTAATGCTCAAGTCGGACTTTGGTTCAAGTTCGCTTTTGTAATACGGAATAAATTAACTGAAAAATTTTTTGAACGTATCAAAGTGTATGAGGTGACTAGAAAATTGTTTGCTCTTTTAAGTCTGCTAAAATGAGTTTTGGTACGAGGCTTGCATCAAAATCGAACACGAGCTCAGTTGTTATAACAGCTCCGTTCTTACATCAGTTCAGTTTTACTGAAAGTAGTAGACCTCGGTATGATTCTCTATCATTAGAAGTGTGACGTGAAATTAATGTTTGCAGTTTTCTTACTTGATGTTTAGAAATAAAATCTAACCACGTGGTGATAAATAGGTGGCAGCTCGACTCGACGACCGAAAATTTCATTCGTAGCCGGTATCATTAAGTTATATGAAGGCTTCATTTCACCATAAATTTCTCTCCACTTGATCCATTTTATTAATTCTGACTTAAAACTAACCAAAATTCAAATCTTTACTCAAGAACTAACCTAAACCCTAATCTTGATCCTAAAAAAAAGCCATGAGAAATGCGAGAATGAACAATAATTATTGAATATTTCTCATTTTCGTTTTGCTCTATTTCTTGTAAAAAGATACTATTTTTCAAGAAAAAAGCTTTCACAAAAATTATCAATAAAGCTAGTATTTGGTCGGTTTCCTCCTAATAACGCTGTACGATGACAGAAGAATGAATATGCAACAACTTTATCATAGGTACTAAAGTTTGATTTACATGAGACAGGAAACACTTGCTCATTTTAAACGTCAATGAGTTTTTTGCAGACACAGTATAGTAATTTGTATTATTGCAACACGAGACAAGATGAACTTCTTGGCAAAACTTGTGATGTTACATTGTGGTAAGTTTTCTTTTAATTAAACTTATTTCATTTAAATAACGTTATAAAACTTTTTTGCAACGTTACTACCTTGATTCAGATATTTTATGATCCAGCATCGAAAAAAAACCTATTTTCAAAATTTGAACCAACTATGACGTAACTGAAAAATAACGTCATTTTTTGAAAATATGGTACTTACATCACTATGATGACGTCATTAACCCTATGTTACTCAACCTTTTTCGGGGTATTGACTTCTCAACGACAGATCTTTTGAAGCCCACCATGGTTTTTCAATAATAACGTGAAAACTACACAAGCTAGAAATTTTAAAATTTCACTGCTTGATGGAGCATTTTTTCATCTTTCAATATCGCAAAAACAACTTTGGAATTTATTCCCAAAATTCAGAAGTTATATTGCAGATTTGAAACATAAACTTTTTTCACAGCTGTGAAGTAGCACTTCCTTCACATATCTGCTTTCCCATTAGGCTAGTGTTTCATCAGCATCTGATTTCACACATAGCCTATCCTGCAGCTCACACAAATCTTCAAACCACACACGAGGGCAATTTCTGCGCTTACCATCGTACCCTCTTCTCAGATTTCTCTGAGAAGAGGGTACGTGTGTGATTTGAAGGGTACGTGAGAAGAGATCTTGTGCGGTTTGAAGGTTCGGATGGGCTGCCAGGATAGGCCACGTGTGAATTCAGATCCTGATGAAACACTAGCCTAATGGGAAAGCAGATATGTGAGGGACGTGCTATCTCACAGTTGTGAAAATAGTTTATTCCCAAAAGTTAATGAAATATACGTTGTATTTAAGGTGGTCAAGTTTCTGATCTTAACTAATAAGCGTTAAAAAGGGTTATAATGGTTGTGCAAATTACAGTTAAGCGTGAAATGTGATTGTGGTTGCTTCGCCGTGAAAAGTGGTAACGGTAGTAATTAACATAGTGACTTACACAATACGCCTATTTGGGGTCGACAAAATTATTCAGGCACCAAAAAATTTCGGACAATTTTAATTATTTGCATTGATATAATATTGCAATATTTTTATATGACATATGATAAGCTTTTTATCAATACATTGTATGGATTGATATATATGGCAAAATTGTATTCAATTCTTCATGATTGTGGACAAAACTTCTTTTCATTCTGAGTTTTATTTTGAATGCTTAGTCACAACATTGCCACTAAAAAAGGAGGCGCAGTTTGTTGCCTCTGGCGTAGTAGCTTTTCGCTCGCAACGTAGTCATGCTCAGGCGCGTAGCCAGGATTTGGAAAAGGGGGGGCTATTTTGAAAGAGTGAGAAGTGTGCAAACGACCTTGACTCGAATTTTCATTGATCTTGAATCAATTTCAGACGGTTTGTCCGAAACTTGAGGCGAAATGTCTCGGAAAGCTCGGAGATTCAAAGGTTTTTTCCGCCCAAAATTAGGTGATCTCCAAAAAAAAAAAAAAAAAGGTCTATTTCAAAATTCAAAGAGATTTTTTGGCCGAAATCCGAAATTCAAAGCTTTTTTCCGCCCAAAATCAGGTGATCTCCAAAAAAAAAAAAGGTCTTCGCCAAAATTCAGAGTGATTTTTTGGCCAAAATCCGAAATTCAAAGCTTTTTTCCGCCCAAAATTAGGTGATCTCCAAAAAAAAGGTCTACGCCAAAATTCAAAGAGATTTTTTGGCCGAAATCCGAAATTCAAAGCTTTTTTCCGCCCAAAATCAGGTGATTTCCAAAAAAAAAAAAGGTCTTCGCCAAAATTCAGAGTGATTTTTTGGCCGAAATCCGAAATTCAAAGCTTTTTTCCGCCCAAAATCAGGTGATCTCCAAAAACAAAAAAAAAGGTCTTCGCCAAAATTCAGAGTGATTTTTTGGCCGAAATCCGAAATTCAAAGCATTTTTCCGCCCAAAATTAGGTGATCTTCAAAAAAAAAAAAAAAAAAAGGTCTTCACCAAAATTGAGGCTGCTATTTCGTGCAATTTCGCAAATTCAGACGTTTGAGGGGGGCTGTTTTCGAATGGGGGGGCTATTTTCCATTTTTCACAGAAAATCGGCCTCAAAAGCACAAAAAGCATGCGATTTTGCATACTTCACAAGCCAATGGGGGGCTCGAGCCCCCCCCCCCCCCGTGGCTACGCTACTGGTCATGCTAATTATTGTAATCATCTAATCTCGAATACCAATTTATCACCCTTATCCTAATAATCTCTACCAGAAATATTTAGCGTGAAATTAAAATTTTACATCGAAAACCAGAAACTGGCAAAATTTCAAAAAAATTGTTAAAAACCCCCATTGTACTCTTGAACTCCTTAAAAACAATATCATCGTAATTGGGGAAGACATACGAAAAAGTCAGGAATATTCAAGTTTTTATTGCAAACCAGATCTAAGTAAATTCAGAAGCCCTACCTGGAGTAATAAAGGATTAACTCAAGTCCAGTTTTCTAAAAAGTCTTAATGAAAACCAACCCGCCTGCTAAAGTTGGTGTTCTTGTTACATCCGGGTTTAAGAGTTAGTTTTAGACGGAGCATTTTTTGTCCTTCTTTCCTTCCCATGTAAAATGCGTTGTCAAATAGCCCATGTTATAGTACGATGAAAGATTATTACCGTCAGTAGCGTAGCCAGGGGTTGGGCCGGAGGGGGGCTATAGCCCACTCCATTGACATGTCGACCGAAATGCCGATTAAGAAAAATACAACGTTTTTAGCTCTTTTGAGATTGTTCTATGCACCGGAATGGATTAAAGTAGTGAACTTAAAACATCTTTTGAAACATATATTCAGGGGAGGGAGGTAATTTGTTAAAAATAGAATTCACAAATACATAAAACTTTGAAAAATGGCCAACAATAATCAATGAAATTTGATCGCTAGTGTAGAAATGCTAAACATAGATGACATCAACAAATATACTATAAACTTTATTAGAAATAGGGAAGCCATTCAGTATTAGTTAATTACCAATCATTCCTCTCAAATCTTTTTTCATCAGCCCCTCCCAATTATTTTTCTCTATAAGCTGTGGACGAAATAGAGTACTCCATGTGAGTTTTGTTAAACAATACGATTTCATAGTTTACCAGCATCTAAATACGAGAATTAAAATTTTACCATTAGCCACCTTCCAAATAGCCCATTTATGCAACCAGTTTAATCATGTTTGCACTGCCAATTTCAATGCCACGTTTTAAAAGCATTATTTTTTTATCAAAATAGCGCTAAATTTGTTATTTTTGGAAAAAAATGCAAACATTTTCGAGTGCCTCCGGCGGCTGGGGTCTTTGCCCCCAGACCCCAAATCAGCCTCTCCATTACGAATTTCTGGCTACACGCCTGATTACAGTAGTATATCTTTCCAATCTTTGTAATCGCAGTCACTTTACATGGTGCTGTATTCGCCAAAGCGCTCAAAAGAGTTTACAAAATCCATAATTGTGTCTTAGCTAAACAACTTTTTTCAAGCTGCAGCGATGGCTTGCAGTCAGCAAAACTGAGTCCGATTTGACCGGTCCAGAGATAAACCCTCAAGAAACCAACAAAATAAACGTCAAAATTAAACATGATCGAGAGATTATGTAGCTTCTGATACCTTCAATAAATGATTCAAAACTTAAATTCAATAATCTGCTGCGATTTCATAATTTACAGTATATTGGGGTTGAAAAAAAGTAATTTTTTGTTTGCTTTCAAATATAATTTGTAATTCCGCATTATTGGGACTTCGCTCCAGCGCTAGGCCTTTGTTTTTGGTCGGCCATTTTGATAGATGAGGATTGATTTGCCCATAACTAACAAACAATTGAATCTAGAAAGCTGAAGTTTGAACTTAACAAAATGATTAATGATGGCGTCATATGTGCCAATTTTGTGGATCTTAGGTCACGTGATCGTGACTTTAGATAAACAAAACAGAAAAGAACGATAATTTTTTGGTCGAAAATTTATTAATTCGCTTATAACTCAAAAACCACTAAACGCGCAAAGTTGAAATTCGAACACGCAATATGGGTGCTTATGAAGGCTTCTCGCGCATCGGGTTTGGAGGTGCCCGGTTACATAACCGGAATTTTACAGGCTGAAAATCGGAAAAAGTGGACAAATTTGAACCAATATATCTCCATAAATACCGATATTGATGAAAAATGGTTTGTGATTTTTAAACACACTTTCAATCATCTCTCTTTTGGTTATGCTCATTTAGCCCAACTTGAATACTATTTTTCTTTGTTTTTATCTTTTTTCTTACTTCATTATCATTTTTTCTTTCTTTTCCCAAGCTATTTACTTTTGAACTACTTAACGCTCAGGAATCAAACTTGAAGCGATTGTAGATATCAGGAAAGATTAGGCCGTGCCTAAAATTGGAAGTGCCACTTAGGGTGATCCCCCTCAAATGGGTTCTGCAAAATTCAAACTTTTTAACCATTTAAGCTAGACGCATGAAATGCAAAAGAAAGATAAAATTTGACAAAATTTGGTGGTACTAAAATGGGGGTTCCCTAAACGGGCCTCCAAAATTCAAAGCTTTCTACCACCCACGCTAGACACATGAAATTTTCAAGAAGCACCTTGACTGGATAACTTTAGGGCTTTTTGGTGTTTCCTGGCTCAGTGGTAATATGGAAGAGTTGCGATTTATTTTGTCTATTCCTGAGGCATTTTATTTACCATTGAACAAATAAATTCATGTATATTCATGTGTGTATGTATTAAACAAATTTGTTTGAAGAAAAGAAACGGTTTGACAAAAGGAAGGCTTTATATCACCAGAAATTTTTATCTACTTTTTTTTAATTCGGACTCAAATCTTACCCAAACTCAAATGCTTACTCGAAAACTATCCCCAAATCGAACCCCAACCCAAACCCTAACTTAAACCCTAAACTTAAACCCTAAAAAAGAAAATAAAAAAGCGCGGATGAATATTTTGCGTTTTTGTTTTATTCTCATGAAAATTTTTGGTGAAATAGTCACTACGTTGACAAAATGAGGGGGTCTCCTTCAAACGTAGCCACCAAAATTCAAACTTCTTAATTGCTTAAGACTCATAAAATTTTCAGGATCAACAAATATACCGGAAACATAAAATTTGATAAAATTTGGGGAAACCAAAATGGGGGGAGGTCCTCTCCGAACAGCGCCGACAAAATGAAAAAAATTTATCGATTTAAGCTGGACACATGAAACTTTCAGAATAAGCAAATATAACAGAACGTTATAATAAGACAAAATTTGGGGGTGCCAAAATGGGGGTCCCCCAATTGGGTCCTCCAAAATTTAAACTTTTCAACCATTAAAGCTAGACACATGAAACTTTCAGAATTGGAGAATATAAAAAAAAGATTAAATATGTCTAATTTTAGGTGCCACAATTGGGGGAGTCCTCCTCAAACGGTCCCTTCCAAATTTTTAACAATTCAAGCTCGACAAATAAAAATTCTAAGATTGGTAAAAGTATAACATGAAAAATTTGGGATGCCATATTTTAGGGATCCGCTAATTGTGTTGACACCTCCCCCTATTAACTAAAAGCTAAGCAAATTAAATCTATTGGAAAAGTTAATATGAATCAAAGATTAAGGTAACAAAATTCGGTTGGCCACGTTGAGGAGACCATGCCAAACGGGCCCATTAAAGTTTCAAAAATCTTTAACTACCAGTACTCCAGCAAAAATTTTAAGAGTACTGATACGCTAATATAAGAAAAAGATAAAACATGCCAAACTTGAAGATGCCATGTTGGATACTTAGCCCTCTAATGGACCTTCAAAGCTATAAGATGAATTCTTTCATTAAATTGGTATCACAGAAAAGTAAAAAAGTCAAGCTTATGGGATTATTCCAACATTCAAGACGTTGAAGTATTTGAATTGAATGGCTTTGATAGACTTAAGCTGGATGGCCGAGTTACTAAACTGTCATTTGTGACGTTGAAAAAACCGACTTACTCTTCAAAGTTTTTGATAAATTTTATTAAGAAAGCTTCGGTGCTGAATAATGGATGTAATACAATATACTGTATAGTATCCAATATGTTGGCCATTGGGTCACACTGCTAAATAGCGTTCTCAGAATAAGAATGGCTGCAAAATGCGTGCTTATTTCTGGCAATGGGTAGTGTTAAGCAGTGGTGGGCAGTAACTAGTTACAATTGTAACTAGTTACTGTAAGTAGTTACTTTTTTAGTAACTGTAACTGTAACTTCGTTACTTTTTTTCAGATGTAACGATATTTGTAACTAGTTACCAGTTTAGAGCCCTAAAAAAGTTACAGTTACAGTTACTTTTTGTACTACATGCTTTGAAGCAAATCACAGATTTTTTATGAATTCCATAAAAATAATTGTGTTACAATGGCAACACAGGACGCACAGTCGCATGTCTGATCAACCATGACCTTTTATCCATATTTTCTTCACTGTGTTCATTGGACTGTACATGTGGTTGCTGGTTAAAGTTTAAATTAAAGCCGTCAGGCCTGTTTTTAGTCCAAATTTTTAATCACTAAAGTAACTGTAGCTTGTAACTGTAAATGTAACTAGTTACTTTTTCAAATTTGTAACTGTACCTGTAACTTAGTTACTTTTTTTGCCAAGTAACTGTAACTTGTGACTAGTTTTTTTTAGAAAGTAACTTGCCCACTACTGGTGTTAAGTTTGGCTGATGTAAAAATATTTTGCTCAAAAGTCGCTGGGATTTTAAGATCGCTTTGTGTTATTTCATATTAAAGTGAAAAACTGTTAGGAACTCCTAAGAAGTGCTGAGTTTTAGCGTTGTTTAATGAGCTTTTTAATTGACGTTACTTGATTATTTTGATAACTTTTTGAGACCTTTAAACTTTGAGAGCGAATAACCTCAAAGCTGTTAAAATAAACTAAAAAGAGTGAAATGTGCAGAAGAAGTAGATCAAATCAAATCAAATCTTTCATTTTACTCGCTGTAATACGCCAAAACGTGTAACGAGTTGGTGGGGCCCATCTCCGCGTCCTTACGCCGGGGCAACACAGCTCCTTCGAAAGAAATGTCGCAGCGGTATCGAGCCGTTGGCAATACTGTGTTCAATTTGACCGGCCCGAGGTTTGAACCTCAGACCTCCCGCTCCAAAGATGAACGCATTACCGCTCGACCAATTGGCCGGTAAAAAAAAGTAAATAATTTTGGGTAGATAGTTGTTTGACTTTAAACATTATACCTAGAGTTCTGGAAAGCACAGAGTGGATTAAATTAATGTGAGGTTTAAATGTAAAGTCATCTTAAACGTAGACTCTGCAATATCACATACAAATTTACAAGAATTTGATTTTTTGTTTGTAAATTTTGCTTGTGTTCGTATCTTTTTCCATGTTAGTTGCTAAGGCAGGCGTTGTTTTGATTTATTTCCTAAATTTTGAGAAAAATCGGAAGATATGTTCATATATGTGCTGATATAAAATTCTAAAAAAATACCGCCGTGGGCTAGCTGAGGGTGTGAATTTGAAACTTGGGATAGTGTGTCAAATTTCTTGTCAAAATAAATAATTTGCACAATCCAAAAATCATATTGGCATTTTCAGATCAAAAAGTTATGTTCCAATTATAGTGAAATGTTTTTGTTGGTTTAATCGGAGCAAAAGGTTACTGTCGAAATGTTTGTTTTAACGAAGGTTTTGTTTGTAACCGCAATTTTAACAAATGCATTGCGTTCATACGTGAAAATTGCAACAACCTCTTTAGAAGTTAAAACGAGAATTAAGCGGAGTTGTAAAATATTGATTGATTTTGTAGATACCTTTCCTAGATATTTTAACTTTGAAATCCGTTAACCTCAAACCTGATCAAGTTTACGGAACATTAAGAAATTTGAAAGCGATGCATTTCAGATCTGACCATCAACAACTATAAACACGCACAACGCAATTGGGACGCTATTTTAAAGTTCAGTGAAAGTTCTTTAGTTCAATAAAGTTAGATACTTTCGCCAAGTCCCCGGATATCGCTTACGATGTCACATTGTAGTTTATATACTTTTCTTCATTCCGAATGAAAAAAATAATTACCTGGAATATTAACAGTTACAAATTTTGTTCCACAACAAAAGCTGTGATATTATTGACATGCTTTTATTTAGTGTTCCTGGCTTACTGTCTGGAACAGAATGACTTGGACTACATCGGTGAGAACCTCAAAGTCAGGTTCGCGGTAATAGACAACTTCATTGTAAATGAACAAGATTTGCCGAGATTTGAAGCAAGAATTTCGCTAACTAATGATGGAGATTCTCCTATCAATGAGGTAGATAAAAGTTTGACTAATACAGAAGAATCACATTTAATTTTTTTTAACAATCTTAAAAAAAAAAGTCATCGGTTAAGGTCAGTGAAGTACAGCATTCTGAAAGGGTTGGAGAACAACAAAAAGAAGAGCATTGCTGATTTACACTGGTGATTTATCCAAACAATTGGGTAAAAGCAAAAAACCAAAAAGATCCATGATGCATTGCCTCCTAAATACACTACTGGGTAACAGGCTTACAGATTGACGTTCCTGAGTCGAGCCTTCTTTAATTTCAGTCAGTATTTTTTGCCAAACCACGACTCACTTTCAATCGTTTCGCGAAAAATCAGAGGTCGTTTTATGCAAAATTTTCTAACCAACTCATTTTCGTTTTTTGGTGTCTCAAGAGTGTAAGAGTTTGCAACTCCTGCTGGCAGTACAATAATCGCCAAATGATTCCAATAATTTTCGGATGTAACCCAAGGCGCTGGACATGTTTCACATTGCCTTTATGTTGAGGCCGGTTTCCATGGCGAGTAGATTTGATCGTCACGTTTTTTTGTTTTGATATATTTTGCTGACAGCCCAATTGCACAGACTTCACTTAACGAATTGTACCTTTCCCTTGTTATGTATCCTCGAGAAAAATACTTAACGCTTGTTTGTTTTGGTGGCTTGGTAGTCTACCCTTTTGGTGATCCGGCCTGACGAAACATTCGCAAAAAAAACTACAACAAGGGTATTTTGCGTTGGTGTGATTAAAGAAACGAAGAGTGCCTTAAAGTCTAGTCAAAAAACGCGTTTACTGGCCCCGAAAAGATATATCTTTTTTGCCTATAAAGCGATGCTCAGTATAGCCTGAAGTTTCCGGCTAGGGTTGTCTCCACCCCACTTTTCTTGCCCATTTACATCATAATGACGTCATTTATGCAAACGTTGGCTAAATTGTGTAGCTTTGTTGACTTTTACTTCATTCAATCTCACTTCTCTTGTGGTCGAGCCTGAATTGCCAAACTTGGATCACTCTACAAGTAGGACATAGGCAACTTTCAGATACATTTATGACATCATACAATTATGACGTTGCAATGCAGGAACAAAAATGTTATCAAAACTGTAAAAAACTACCACTTTGAGTATCAAAAGTTACTGCATGAATTTAATTTACTTTGATTAGCATTTTCATGCAATAAATTACACTGAAACTATGACACCCAGTTTGCAATATTTGTCGTATTTCAGTGGGTTGCTCGTCATCCAAGACTAAGTTTATTTCAATAATAATATTTGCTTCGATAATTCACTTGTTTTTTTAAAATTAGAAAAAATTTTAAGGTACTGTATTATGAAGGTAAAAAACTTATGACGTCGTATGTTGGTAAATAATCACAAAAACGGCCCTAAGTTTGTGCTGGTGCAATAGATAAGATGTATCAAGTTTTTCACGGACCGCACACATGACAGCAAACAAAGTGATGAACGTCATCATTCATGACGTCATATTTTCGAAAATATTTCGTTTTGCAATTATTGCCGTAATTGATAAAGGAAAATTTTTAAACAAATTTATAAGCAATGAACAATACAATTTATTTAATTTTACACAATTTTGATGTTGCAAATAATGATGTCGCAAACTTGGCAATGAGTGGAAGTTTTGAATCAATTATGCAAAGACCTGGAATTATTTACTTGCTTAATGTATCAAGACAATAAAACTCAATCACTATATGTTTGGTGAAGCAAAATGATGAAAAAAAATGGTTGGAGACAATCTAACTCTTTCATCAAATTCTAAAATTGATATGGCTGGACTTCCACCGTGCTTTCGTAAGTTGCTTCCTCACATAAACAGAGTTAATCATCGCCTTGCCTTTTACAAACGAGTTGATAAACCATTCATAGAAGCACCAACTTCTTATGGCGACAAGCAATGTTGGCTAAAAAACCAAAATAACCTTTAACCGATTGAGAAAATAGCATCGTTTCTTGCAAGCGTTTTGGTAGACATCGTAAATAGCAGAAGTGAAGTCGAGGACATAACGTTCGAGGCCAAGGCCGAGCACCGACTTTTCGAAGACAAACTCTCACCAGGCCAAAGACAGGAATCGTCAAGGCCAAGGACGATCAAGGACACAACTTTTCTAAATTATGGTAGACAAATTTTCCATATTTTTTAAGTGCAAGAGTGTTTAAGATATTGCATTTCTTTAAGTTTTTGATGATAATTCGAAAATCGAAAAAATAATAATGAATGCATGAAAATTGGTCTTGAGAAACAGTTTCACTAAGAATAAAAGAGCCAAAGCGCCGTAAACATTATATAAAATAAAATGTTTATAATATTTTTTTAAATAAAAATATTTCATAAAATACAGTAAAATGTTTACGACAGCTTTGGCTCTTTCATTCTTCGTGAAGATAATGAATACCATTTTAAAGTTTTACATGCTAGCAGTTGATGTTGATTATGTACCTTAGCGGTATCGTGGCAATTAACCAAGGCCATAACCCGTGAATGGAAATATACCTAATATAAACGCACAAATGGTCGATTTAATGCCTTAATTTTATCAGTTAGAGACCCGGCGCAAACGTCCACTGATTATGGATCTCCACTTTTTTAGTAGTTTCCTAAATGCAAACCATGTTGTTTTGATAATGATTTCGTTTCATGGAATTTTTTAAACATCATTATCTAAAAAGCAGCATTGCAAATGTAGGAAATTTATGTTTTGAAAATTAATTGAGCTACCGTACGGGGTATATTTGTAAGAGAATGATTTTGACAATAAAAAATAAAAAAATAAAAAAGGGGTTCTGGGACAAGGGCAAAGTTCCCGTGCCCATGTTGAATAATATTTGTAATTTTTTTTTTGAGAAAATAGCAATTTTTGTGGCTTTAAAGAAGATTACCCCCTTAAATTTTTAAAGTAATTTTAGAAAGAAAATAGGTAAATGCTAAGTACAAAAAACTTTAATTTTCTTGCAATTTCCCAACTCTAATTTTAAGCCAATCTTTTCTTTACTTTTGATTATATTTGATGTCTTTCTCATATCTAATTTTTATCAATTAGCGATCGCGAACATTTAGGCCGCCAAAAGACACTTTGTAAAATTTAACACAATGTATTTAATTTCAAAAAATATCCTGAGGAACCCAGCCGAGTTGTGTTAAGAAGGAAGGCATTGGAGACATTTGCCCCGGGCCCCCCTTCAAAGGGTCCACAATCGTCGAAAAGGTAAAATAATAAACCTTTAATTTTTTCTATAAACGCCCAAATTTTTCTCGGGAGCTTCACCTCTTTATCTTATATATGAAATGCTGTAAAAAATTCGTTTAGTGCACCTTGCATCTCTCCAGGCATTTGAACAATTATTATGCTGTAGTTATATTTAACTTCATACTTAATTGCTTAATAATTCTTGCTGCAAAATTTTTTGTGATCCAATAGTTTGTGATTTGGGATTCGTAGCGGCGATTTCCAACTCACAAATTGTTCAGTGGATGTGGTTTTGCCCCACTTGCCTCTGGTTAGAGTTGTGCTATTCTATCTCAACAAATTCTTTACGATCGCGTATTTTTATAACAAGTTGTCGTTCTCAAGATTATACTCTAGCATATTCACTACAGTGCAATGTCAATATATGACATCCCTGGTAATACTGTATTACACAATATACAGGCACAATATTTTAGTGATCCGTAAATGCGAAGTCATCGGAGTTTCTTCTTTCCTCTCTTGCTGGGATTTTCATCCGAAACATGGCCTCAGATAATATTGTATTACATTTCAATTTCACTCTCATAAATTCAGCGAAAGTATAGGCAGAAATGAAAACAACAATTTTCTACGAGGTTTTTTGCCTCCTCATTCTCCGATTAAAGCTTTAACACAATGCCACTCAAAATAAGTTTCAGCATGACTTGGCTTAACTGACTTTCACATTGTATTATTTTTCAAATAAGGAAAGGAAACGAATCGATAGACCAGAAGTTTATGTTGTCTTTTGTTTGGTTGTTCTCCTTTTTAACCAATCAAGAAATAAAGCTGCCCTCGAGCCGAGGACAGAACATTTTTGAGAACTAGTAGGCTTCCAGGCCAAGGCGAACGATTTCAAAATGTGTCCTTGAGGACTTCCTATAGGCCAAAGACGTCCTCAAGCACTCCACCTCTGGTAGATAGTGTAGAACAAAAACGCGAGCAGGAAGTGTTCATTGAATAAGATGACTTCGATGATTGTACTGAGGACAACGAGGATGCCGGTTTTTCAACGGACTGTTGGTCAAGCTACTTGTCGTTGTGATAAAAAAAAAAAAATTATTCAGGTTAGGCTATTTATAACTTTAAAACTCATAAAATGTTTTATTTAAATGCGACATCATCATTTGCAACTTCAAAATTCTGTAAAATTTAATAAATTGCATTGTGATAATAATAATAAAACACAAAAAAATCGTTAAAAATAATGATCCCATAAACAGGCTGTTTTTCTGTTCATACATTGCTCTTTCTCCTGAAGTCGAGCTTCTCACTGTGTAACCGACCAAACACGCACCACAACGCATATGGAAAAGGTTAAAATCAAATATTTCATGAATAATTTAGCTCTTTGTTTGGTTCGCAACAAAAACAGTTATTAAATTGTATTGTTTAAAAATTTTCCTTTATCAGTTACGGCAATAATTGCAAAACGAAATATTTTCGAAAATATGACGTCATGAATGATGACGTTCATCACTTTGTTTGCTGTCATGTGTGCGGTCCGTGAAAAACTTGATACATCTTATCTATTGCACCAGCACAAACTTAGGGCCGTTTTTGTGATTATTTACCAACATACGACGTCATAAGTTTTTTACCTTCATAATACAGTACCTTAAAATTTTTTCTAATTTTAAAAAAACAAGTGAATTATCGAAGCAAATATTATTATTGAAATAAACTTAGTCTTGGATGACGAGCAACCCGCTGAAATACGACAAATATTGCAAACTGGGTGTCATAGTTTCAGTGTAATTTATTGCATGAAAATGCTAATCAAAGTAAATTAAATTCATGCAGTAACTTTTGATACTCAAAGTGGTAGTTTTTTACAGTTTTGATAACATTTTTGTTCCTGCATTGCAACGTCATAATTGTATGATGTCATAAATGTATCTGAAAGTTGCCTATGTCCTACTTGTAGAGTGATCCAAGTTTGGCAATTCAGGCCCGACCACAAGAGAAGTGAAATTGAATGAAGTAAAAGTCAACAAAGCTACACAATTTAGTCAACGTTTGCATAAATGACGTCATTATGATGTAAATGGGCAAGAAAAGTGGGGTGAAGACAACCCTAGCCGGAAACTTCAGGCTATACTGAGCATCGCTTTATAGGCAAAAAAGATATATCTTTTCGGGGCCAGTAAACGCGTTTTTTGACTAGACTGTTATGGTTGATTATAAGCAGGGATGAGTAAAACAAATTACTGCTAATTAAACAAACAAGCAATAACCTCACTCGTCATATTAGCGGGCCTTAAGCAATCTTTTATTTTGACTTTCCGTTAATTTAGAACTCATGGGAGTTGTACTTTTACTATCTGTTCATGGTTGAACCCGAGCATTTGCCGGAGCAGGATTATGAGTTCCCTGGCACAGGTTTGGTCGTATCACATGAAAATGGAAATTTGTATAAAATGGTGCCGACTGATGATTTTGCAGGTGAGAATTACAAGATGAAACAATATTAGGTGAAAAGTTGTATTGTTTTGCAAGCGAGACCATAATTTAGCCAGTACTTATTAGCAATTATTATCTTTATCGGAAGCAAGCTGGCCGAAAGAGTAAAGGCGTTGTTTTTACGACGACTCTGATCGCTAAATCTGGATGCAACAACCCTGGTCACATTGTTGGGTCCTTGGATAGGACGCTTTACGATGATTATTTCTGCTTTGTAGCTTCGAACAAGCAGCAAATTTACGTGGGAAGAAGTCAAACGTCAATCAGAAAGCTTGGAATACTGTCAGCTTCTATAAGCGGGTGCGGATTTGTGCAAAATAACAGTGCTACCGTCGCTTCCTCGTGAGTGGAGGATAAATAAATTTGGATTAATCAATTACTAAATAACTGCCATTTCAAGCAAAAATTACAATGAATAACGTTTAGAATTGCTTTAATTAAAATGTTCATTCTTCAAATCAGTCTTTCGTCTGACACTTGTAAGAAGGATCGTCAGAATGGAGAGCGAAGGAAAATGATAAATCACGTTGCTTTTCTGATTTATAAAATTAATAAATCACGTTGCTTTTCTGATTTATCAATTCTGATGCCACTGCGACAGTCGCATAGGCTTTACCTCCCCAAGGCTGCAGGGCAGAAGTAAATAACACGTTCCCAAACCTATCCGCTCTTGCTCTTCTTTTCAGAAACGCATACTTCCTGCCCGTCAGTGCAAATCTTCCACCCAGCCTGCTAATACCCACTCTCTTGCTTTCGATTCAGCCCATAGACCTCATCTTTTACAAAATCGTGCCTGTGCTCAACAGTATGATGACACTAGATTTCCTATTCTTGCCCAAGACTGCTCTCCTTTCCACCTAATTGCTCTTGAAGCCACTTTCATCAAAACTTCTCCCTTCTTCTACTTCCAACTTTCATCAACCTTTGTTGACAAAAAGAAATCGTGTTTAGCTTAAAGATTGTACGCTAATGACGCTCTTTTATTGATTTTTTCCCAGCCCATCACGGCTCGGATTTTATGTATAAATAGCCGCTCGTTTTCCTGCGCTCTCCATTCTGACCCTTCTTTTTGATAAGTGTCAGATGAAAGATTACTTCGAAGACATGAATATTTTAATTATATCAATTTGCAAGTTCTATACCACCAATCAACTTTTCATATACTACTTGAATTGTGCAATATCCATGGAGGACATAATGCTAATTAAATCCTTAGCAACGAAAGACAAATACACCATCCTTCTTAAAACGATTCTGCTTAACAAGGGTCAGACGAAAAGCTGCTTCGAAGAATGAACATTTTAATTAAAGCAATTCTTAAGTTTTGTCCCCCCAATCAACGTTTCGAAAAACGTTTGCGTTTATATACAAGAACAATTTTAAAAACAAGAGGCTCATTTTGCTGAAAAATTAAGAATAAATTGAGAACGATTAGTTGTCAACGTCGCCTAAAATGCATTTTGTACCAAACTTGAAGTTTCTACGTTTTGCCGTTTTCAAGATATTGCGGTTCAAACTAAGCAGTTTTCCTCTGACATTGGTGTTGCCATTTTTTCAGTATCGTGACAGAAGATTAACTTTTGAAAAGTTGACTTAAATTTATTCAAAAGCTGGCTTACACTTTACATTGGTCTTTTCGCAGCCTCTCACCAGTAAGACATTGCCTATATTTTACACACTAAGTGCATTTAAATTTGTTGAGTGTGTCTACTGTCTTGCTCTACAAAAATAAAACACCAATAACAAAAGAAGCCAATTTTACAGTTCTGATTTCTGAACCTAAACTTTATTTTGACAATAGAACTCTGCCTTAAAACATTTATTGCAAATCAGAAATATGTAACTTTTTGAAATTTTGTTTCTAATTGGCAACCCTGATAAATTTATAAGGGGAAAAGCCTTTCTAAGAGGAAATCTAAACAGTTATATTTCGGGAACGGAAGGTTGTAAAGAAAGCTCAAATTTAGTGAAGTTAGTTTTCAGATCAAATCAAATCAAACGGCCAGTTGGTCGAGCGCTAACGCGTTCGTCTTTGGAACGGGAGGTCCGTGGTTCAAATCTCGGGTCGGTCAAATTGAACACAGTATTGCCAACGGCTCGCCACCGCTGCGACATTTCTTCGAAAGAAGCTGTGTTGCCCCGGCGTAATGACGCGGAGATGGGCCCCGCCAACTTGTTTCACGCTTCGGCGTAATGCAGCGAGTATAGTGAAAGATTTGATTTAATAGTTTTCAGATCTGTCAAAATTAAAAAAAAACGACCAAAATTTTTCCAACCCTAATGCCCTTTTAAGTATACGGACTAAATTAAAAGAAACAAAAACACAATCAAGCAACTTCTTTTATATGCAGTATCATTTATAGCCTAACAAAATAACTTTGTTTTAATAATTAAAGCAGCTGGTGTGAATACTGAATAGGCTATTGTTTTGCTGTTGCTGAGGCTGCTATAAAAATCCACAAAATTTTTATTTGAGTCACTTTAGTTTCCGATAAAATAAAAAAATTATTATTGAACGATTGAATTCGTGAAATTTTAAGAACAGCTGGCCTCGACCTAAAATGTATTGGTTTTTATGAAAAAGAAAGTGCAAACCAAAAGTAACCGATATGATTGATTTTGGTAGGGGGCGTATATTTCCTACAGAGGAGCTTGAGAAGGGCATTACGCCAGTGTCACCGCCAGAGCAAACGAAGTTAGGAAGCACTAACCGAAAGTGGGGGGCATTAAAATAAACTAAACTTTTGCGCATAAAAACTGATCTTCAGATGTTGTACGGCTTCCAATATGCGCAATTTCAAAAATTTTGCTAAACAAACAAATGCAACTCAAGCATGTCACAGAGTAGTCACTAACTATGTAGTGAGTGCGGACGCGGGCCTGGGGGCGAAGCCCCCAAACGCTGGGCAATGTTGTGATTTTGCAGCAAAAAAGTAGCAATCTTAACGCCATTATAATCACATTTCTCACTTTTTGAAGTCATATGAAGAACTAAATCGCTAAAATTTAGAAGTCATTTCAAGAAATTTAATTGCTTAGCCCCTTCAGCCCCCTCTTACTTTAGATCAAATCTAAAATACGCATAAACGCTCGTTTTTGAGGATAAATTTTCTAAGTGACTTGGCTTCGGGAGCTTCCGCCCCTTCACCGTGTTGCGCCACTGACAGCAACTACAAAATCTTGAGAGTGCTTTAAAAATCAAAAACATCTGGTCTTTGAAAAATAGTGTTTTCACGTATTGTTCATGTTATAATCACTAACGAAGTACCGGTAACTATTCTGCGGGCTTACATCTTTCTTCCGCGACACATCCGTAGAGACATGCAAATAAAACGGATTATTGCGTCAGATTTATGTACAGCATTTGTTTGCCAGCAATTTCGCAAAGAATCGAGAAAACGTCAAAAAAGAAAGATACTGAACGTAGCCTACTTATTATTCCTTTAACCATCATTATCTGTTGTCTTGCCGTTAAGTGATGTTCTGATGATTAAAAAAACAGTATTTTAAGTACACCAAAATGGGGGGCACAAGCATAGGTGTAGCCAGGGGAGCCCCCAATTGAAATGCTACCAATGATAAAAATATCACAAAAAGACTATTGTTCCTTCTGTTTCAGTTTCTTTTAGCATCTTCGCGTACAACAGTACACGCATACAACAGTAATTAACAACAATATAGATCCAGGGAGCCCGGGCCCCCTCAATTTAATTTTAGCCAACCAATTTAAACGGACCCCCTACAACAATATCTAAATGGCCCCAAATTTAAATGGGCTCCCAACAATAATATTGATCCAGGAGGCCCGAACCCCTCAATTTAATGTTTGCCAACCAATTTAAACGTATAACCCAAGTGAAATTAAGGATTTTTATTCTAAAAGTTGCTAACTCAGGCCCTCATCTAACGTTTTTATGAACGTAATCCGATAACCAGGGACGGATTTAACAAATGGCACAATGCCATGGGCCCCGCGCTCAGATAAAACTTTTTTTGATCTTCACCTGTATTTGGCATGAAAATACTGCGAAAATTTCAAAGTGCCAGACGTCCAACTCAATGTAAATCCGGCACGAGCAATAACATGGTTAGTTGGCGTAACCATCTATTGTACATTTTGCAGTAACAATTCACCTCCACTTGGCCAGTTTTGTTTTTATGCAACAAAATACTTTTGAAAAAAATTAACTACAGTAAGGGGAATGCTTATTGAACAAATTTTTGAATTGAAAGGACCTGGCCCCCTGGCCGTATATGTACTCCTATAACTGGTTGTTTTCATGACAAAACAATAATCTCGAATGAAAACTTTCGAGTGGTTGTTATTTCCTGCTAAAATATTGCAGGAGGCAACGTACATTACTTCTCTCAACCTGGACCAAGTCACTTACAAAATTTAACCGCAAAATGCAGTTTTTAAACGTGTTTTGGACTTAAATTGCAAGCAAAAGAAGGGCTGAACAACTTAATTTTTTCAATTGGCTTTCAAATGTTAAAAATCTAGTACTTTCAAATGGGGCTCTGAATACGTGTGAAATGTGATCCGAACGCGTGGAATGGAAGTATTCGGAGTATGGACGGAATGCCTCAAAATGGGAAAAGAGATGGGCGGAGCAATCTTTTTTTTCTTGAAAACCTTGTGCTACAATTAGGGTTGGGGCAGCGATGCCTGCCTGAGGGATAGCAATTACGTGGCAGCAACTTTTTTGCTTACGAAAGCAACGTACCGTTACGCTTGATTGCGGCTGCGTGCGTGACTTCCGCATGACTAGCTTCTCGTGAAACTTTAGTATGGAATGGAAGATTTTTAGTATGAAATGGAAATAGAAGAAAATTGCTGTTATAGAATATGGAAAAATTGTCTTCCATTCTATTTCAAATCATGTCAGGACGTGTATTTTGAAAAGATAGCACGTTTCAAACACGATACCTCGTTTCCGACCATTTAATTGATTGATCGAAATTACGTCACTTGCTGCGCGCTAATTTAAACTATCTACTGTCGATGCAGGAGCAGGTTTGAATACAAAGGCTTTAAGGTTTATTGTAGACAACAAGTGAGATATTTTTGTTGGTAGTAATATAGCAGAAAGAATCATAATAAAGTAGCAAAGTTGGCTAGTGCTACCAGTAAAAAAAGAAGTTTGCTTTCAGCTTTATTAAAACATAGCCTAAAACAAACAATATAAGCATGCTAATTGGTCAATAGCAAAAAAAATCATTGCAAAACAGATATATTAGCTACAAAAATTTGCTTGTAGCCGAAAACAGGCATCACAACCAGGGGTGCCGAAACAAGGGGAGGATGAGGGATATACCCCCCAATAATTTGAATGGGTGTACAGTACATCTGAGCGAAAATTGGGGAAAAAAGTGTTCTATTTCTGATGAAGACCTTCTTTTTTGATTTTTACCTAAATTTGGATAAAAAAAATGCTTTATTTTTAATGATGACCTTTTTTTTTTTTTTTTTGGTGTTCACCTCAATTTGGGGAAAAAAAGTGTTCCATTTGCATTTTTTTTGGTCTGCACTAAATTTCCAAATCTGAACAAAATCGTGGTCGAGGTTCATCCCCCCCAATGTTGAAAATTGGGTAAAATTGGGATAAAATTGCAAATTATCCCCCCCCAATGCTCAACAAAGATCGGCACCACTGATCACAACACTAAACAACCATAAAAGTAGCTATTCGAGGTAGGCAACCACGACCAGTAATAGGCCTACCGTAGCCTATAACATTTCTGCCACATATTTTTAGTTATCACTATCCGTATATATTTTTCGGTAAATGCCATTTGCGAAATCTAGTAAGGAATTGGTGTGGAAGCATGGAAGATTGTCTTCCATTCCATTCTTGAAATCTTTCATTCCATTCCGTCATCTTCCATACTCCATACCGAAATTTCCGTTGCATTCAATTCCATCTTCCTTTCCATACCATGCCCTCGTCAGTGTTAAAGTAGTGCTATTTGGTGGAACTGACGTAGATGACCGTATGGTCTTTTGCTGCTTCCTGCTGTGTACTTTTAACGTTTGACAAAAAGTACACTTGACTTGACTAAAATCGAAGCCTTGCTTTAAATAGTAAGCAGATTAGTCATCATGGGTTGCGTGCACCAACGTAAATCAACTTTGACCCGAGGATTAACAAAACTTTAAAAAAAGTTTGAGCAAATTTTTGGCAAATTGCGATTATTATAAAGTGAAATTTGAGAATAGCTTCTCTGAACTTGCGGTTTCGGTTTATTTTGATGTGGTAAATTCAACGGTTTGGAAAACTGATAATCCGCGGATCAAAGTTAATTGAAGTTGGTGCATATTACACGAAATTACCTTTCTTTGAGTTTTAAATTTAATTGCAAACAGCACTGTGTCGATGAAAGAGTGAAGAGTATGTCACGTGGCACTGGTCAAGGCAATCTATAAAATCGATTTAGTATTTTCAAGTCCTGTGTTTTACTTTGTATTATTTTTTTCACATTTTGTTTATCTTTTCTTTTTTCTTTGTAGGTATTGATGTGGGAGAAACTTTGACTTTCGATTTGATTATTGAATTTTGGACTGTTTCAAAAAGCGATGTGATGCCGAACTGGTACGTAACAGCCGAGGGATTTCAGCCGCGACTTATAAGGTCAACACAGGATGGAAATGATTTTGTTGCTGATTTCGAAACGGCGAAGCAATATAAAAGATACGACTTTGATCAGTACAACCCTTTTACTGCCCACGACCGATATAAAAGGTACAATGTGCCAGTAGAATATGTTGGATAATTATCACTGATCGTTTTGTGGAGAAGCACGATCGGCGAAATTTCATCATTAAACGCCAATTTTTTCAATTGCGTAACTCATGTTATGTAGCACCTTCACCAAGTATTTGGTGGAAAAACATACAGTATTGTGTCGACGAGTACTTATTGTAGCAGTCGCACCAATTAACATTATCGTAATAAGTTACAATAATGTTGTTAAATTAGAAGGCTTTTTCTTGCATGTGATATTGTATTAATAGGGATCATTTTTGTACAATCGGCAAAATAATTTATAAGAATTCGCTCAGAAATGACATTTCTTCAAGCCAATTATAGGCAATCGATGCTTGGTAAAGTGGTGATTTCTGATTTGGAACGCTATCTTAATTGTTTATTTGACATGAGTGTTGATAGTCAGATGTGAAATACACTGGTTTTGAATTTCGTAATGATCCATTAACTTGATCAGGTTGGAGGTTAACGGCTTTCAAAATTTAAATGTCTAGAAAAGGTATATATAAACTGTCAATCAAAATTTTACTACTCTGCTTAGTTCTCGTTTAACTTTTAAGGAGTTCGTTGAATTTTCACTTAGCAGCGCAGCGCTATCGTTAAAATTGCGGTTACAAACAAAACCATCGTTAAAACAAATATTTCGGCAGTAACCTTTTGCTCCGATTAAAACAATAAAAACGACAGGAACAAAAATTTTTGATCTAAAAATGCCAATATGATTTTCGGATTTTGTAACTTGTATTATCCTGACCAGAAATTTGACACACTATCCTAAATACCAAATCTACATCTTCAACTAGCCCACTGCAGTATTTTTTTACGAAGAATTTCATATAAGCACATGTATGAACACTTCTACTGATTTTTCTCAAAATTTAAGAACTAAATCAAAACAATGCCTGCCTTTGGCATTCAGCATGGAAAAGATACATACCCAAGCAAAATTCAGAAACAAAAAATCAAATTCTTATAAATTTATAAGTGATATTGCAGAGTCTAAGTTTACGACGACTTCACATTCCAAACTAAAATTAATATACGCAACTCTATCCTTTCCAGAACCCTATAGGTGTAATGTTCAAAGTCAAACAACTATTTACCGAAAAGTATCTACTTCTTTTGGACATAACACTCTTTTTAATTCATTTTAACAGCTTTGAGGTTATTCGCTCTCAAAGTTTAAGGGTCTCAAAAAGTTGTCAAAATAATCAAGTAACGTAATCAAAAAGCTCATATAACAACGCTAAAACTCAGCACTTCTTAAGAGTTCCTAACAGTTTTTCACTTTAATATAAAATAACACAAAGCGATCTTAAAATCCCAGCGACTTTGAGTAAAATATTATTACATCAGCCAAACTTAACACCACCTACGGACAGAAACAGTGGTGTCGCTAGGGGTGCGGCCCGCCCCAGGTGTCATCATTTTGGGGTGACACTCAATTATGATGTGAAACCATAACTCTAGCGATTTGTGGTGAATACCTTACTTTTTTCTCTTTGTTTGGTCGTCTCCAACCTCATTTGCACTTTTTTTTGGTCTTCACATGCTTTTGGACCGAAAACCCACTTATTTTGCAGCGAAGACCTTTTTTTGGCCTTCACCTATTTTTGGTACAAAAAGGGGCCACCACGAAATCCCGCTCCGGGTGGCACCATTTTTAGCAACGCCTCTGGTCAGAAATATGCACACATTTTAAGGCTATTCCTATTCTGTGAACACTATTTAGCAGTGCGATCCAACAATAGAGCGATCTTTAAAATTCCAGCGACTTTATTACAGTACATCAGCCAAACTTAACACTAACCACGGCTAGAAATGTGTATGCATTTTACAGCTATTCCTATTCTGAGAACGCAATTGAGCAGTGCGACCTAACGGCCAAAATATTGGATATCATATATTGTATTATATCTATTTTCAGCACCAAAGCTTTCTTAATAGAACTGTTCAAAAACTTTGAAGAGCAACTAGAAGATTTTTTCAACGTCATACGCGACAGTTTCGTAAAAAACTCGCCCATTCAGCCTAAATCATAGCCATTAAGCTCAAGTACTTCAACGTGTTAAATGTTTGAGTAATTCCATAAGTTTGACTCTTCTACTTTTTTGTGATGCCAAAATTCATTGTGAGAATTCATCGTATAGTTTGAAGTATCAGTAAAGGGCTAATTGTTCAACATGACATTGCCAAGTTTGGCATTGTCACGAATAATAATTTTGAATGCCTGATATATGATTATTTGCTGTACTTTAACGTGTACGTGACTGATTTACTACTTTTGCAGCTTTTTTTGATTTAGAATATTCGAGATATTCGAGATAATTCCTTTCTATTACATTCTACTATTTTCTGCAGTTATCGATGTTTGGGTTGTTTACGACTCTTAATTGCTATATTTAGACTTGAAGTTTGTGACGTCATAATTATGTCAAAATTTGTTTATCGTAAGCTCGTGTATTTTTTCGATTGTGACGTACCAAGAATTTTTCTGATATATTTGATAGCTTTTGTCGTAGTATAAATAGGCCGGTCGTTTTTCATTCTATTTATTCTAATATTCTAAGAGTGGGTGATTTTAGGTATTAGTTTCGAAACAGTTAAGCCGAGTTTGCGTATCTGAGGTTGGCTCGTATAGCCGTTTAGTAAGCGGTGTGAGTGGAGCGATTTTGCTCAGTGAGTTGGTTTGTGTTTCAATCTTAAATAGAAGTTTTAATTTAAGATTGGTGTGCTGCTTTCTGAGATTCAAGAAGCTAAAGGAACTATCAACTGCCATTTTCGATTCGTCAATTAACATCTCAGTCGTTCTCTAGTTTCAGCCGACGTGGGCAATTCTAGAGATTAAAGGTTGTACTCTAGCCAAGTATCAGCGATCGCGACAGGCATGTTTTATCTTTTTCTTATATCAGCTTACCGGTAGTCTTGAAATTTGCAATGTCTAGCTGGAGTACTTCCTTATAAAGATTTTAAAATTTTAATTGGCCTGTTTGGCATGGTCTCCTCAATGTGGCCAACCAACTTTTGTTATTATATTCTTTGATTCATATTAATCTACTCAATAAATTTAATTTGTTTAGCTTTTGTAGTTAATGGGGAAGATGTCAACATGATTGTAGAACCCCTATAGTATGAGATTCTCAAATTTTTTCATATTATACTTTTACCTATCTTAAAAATTTTATTTGTGCAGCTTGAGTGGTGAAAAATTTTTTGAAGGACTCCCCGATTGTGGCACCTGAAATTAGTCATATTTTATTTACCTATTTTGATTTTATCTTTCTTTTATATTCACCTATTCTGAAAGTTTCATGTGTCTAGCTTGAATGGTTGAAAAGTTTGAATTTTGAAGGACCTAATTGAGGGATCTACCATTTTGGTGCCTCAAATTTTGTCAAATTTTATCTTTACTTCATGTTTGCCTATCCTGAAAATTTGATGTGTCTGGCTTACACAATTAAAAAGTATGAATTTTGGCGTCCTCGTTTGAGAAGGAACTCCCATTGTGCTACCCCCAAATTTTCTAAAACTTCATCTTTCCTACATATTTACCTATTCTGAAGATTTCATCATCCCAGTGCAGTAGCGTAGCCAGGGGGGGGGGGGGGGCTGTAGCCCCCCCATTGTCATGTCGACCAAAATGCAGAATGAGAAAAACACTACGTTTTTAGCACTTTTGAGACTGTTTTATGCACTGGAGTGGACTAAATAGTGATTTAAAACATCTTTTGAAACATATGTTCAAGGGGGGGGGGGTCTAATTCGTCAAAAATAAAACCAACAAATAAATGAAAACTTTGAAAAATGGTAAAAAAATAAGCAATCAAGTTTGATCGCAAGTGTAAAAATGCAAAACATAGGTGTCATCAACAAATATACTATAAACTAAGGAGTGGGGGGCTATTCGGTATTAGTTAACTACCAATCATTTCTCTCAAATCTCTTTTCATTAGCCACCCCCAATTATTTTTCTCTATAAACTGTATACGAAATAGATTACTCCGTGTGAGTTTTATTGAACTATTCGATTTTAGAATTTACCAGCATTTAAACAAGTGAACTCACATTTTACCATTAGCCATTCCCCAAATTGCCATTTATGCCACCAGTTTAATCTTGCTTGCACTGCCAATTCCTAAGCCACGTTTTAAAAGCATTATTTTTTAATCAAAATAGCCCTAAAATAAAGTTATTTTTGCAAAAAAATGAAAAATTTTCGAGCGCTGGGGGCTCCGCTCCCAGACCCCCAACAGCCCCCCCAACTGCGAATTTCTGGCTATGCGCCTGGCTCAGTGTAAGTGGTTAAAGTTTAAATTTTGGAGTCCTTGTTTCAGGGAGATCCCTTTATTTTGGTACCCCAAAATTTTGTCAAATTTTATCTTTCTTTTACATTTAGTTACCTTAAAAATTTCATGTGTCTAGCTTAAAAAGTTTGAATTTTGGAGGGACCTTTTAGGGGGGGCCTCATCGTGGCATTCCCAATTTTTGTTAGTTTTAGTTTATTTTTGATATTTACCCGTTCCAAAAATTTGATCAATATAGCTGTGATAGTTTAAAAGCTCAAGATTTTGGAGGACTCGATTGAGGGGGATACCCTCAACCTGGCCCCCTCGATTTCAGTCGCACGAAAGCCCTCCCTGATATCTTGAATCTCTCAAACTTTGAATACATTGCGTTTAGCGGTTTAAAAGTAAATAGCATAGAAAGAAAAAGAAAAAAAGATACAAAACAGTAAAAAAAAAGAAAAGAAGACGAAAATTAATTTTCTAATTTGGGTAAACGAACGTAACGAAAAAAAGGTCGTTGATAGTGTGCTCAAAAACCACAAACCACGTTTCATCAGTATCGGTAATTACCGAGTTATATTGGTCCAAATTTGTCTACATTTGCCGATTTTAGACCTGTAAAATTTCGGTCACGTGACCAGTCGCCCCCAAACTCGATTTACGTAAAGCATTTATAAGCACTC
Organism: Trididemnum nubilum; assembly: GCA_963965965.1. Lineage (NCBI taxonomy): Eukaryota > Metazoa > Chordata > Ascidiacea > Aplousobranchia > Didemnidae > Trididemnum > Trididemnum nubilum. The sequence continues at coordinate 29,221,860 of OZ014474.1, forward strand.
TTATAGTGTCTAAATTTCAGCTTTACACGTCAAGTAGTTTTTGAGTTATAAGCGGATTAATAACTTTTCAAGCCAAAAATCGCCGTTTTTTCATGCTTTTTTTGTGTCTCAATTTACGATCACATAACCTAGAATCCCCAAAATTGGCACACATGACGCTTTAATTAATTTTTATGTTAAGTTCGGATCTCAACTTTCTAGAATTTAACACTTGCTAGTTATGAGCAAATCAATCTTCATCAGCCAAAATTCGTTAACAAAAACAAAAGGACGACGCGATCGCGCGAAGTCCCAAAATAGTCTAGTCAAAACACGCGTTTACGGGCTGCGAAAAGTTTTTTTTTGCCTATATAGCGATGCTCGGTACAGCCTGAAATTTCCAGCGAGGGTTGTCCCAACTTCACTTTTTCTGCCCATTTACATCATAATGACGTCATTTTCGCAAACGGTGGCTAAATTGTGTAGCTTTGTTGACTTTTACTTTGTTCAATCTCACTTCTCTTATGGTTGGACCTGAATTTTCAAACTTGGCTCACTCAACAACTGGGACATGGGCAACCTTCAGATACATTTATGATGACGTCACAATGCAGGAACACAAACGTCACCAAAATTGTGAAAAACTACCATTTTGAGTGGTTGTCAACTCCTATAACTTTTGTTATATTTGATGTAGAGCCTTGATATTGCTGTTGAGGAGAGTACATTCAAATTAAAAGATACTGTATGAATTTGATTTACTTTGATCAACATTTTCATGCAATAAATTACACTGAAACTATGACACCCATTTTGCAATATTTAATGTATTTCAGCGTTTTGCTTGTCATCCAAGACCGAGTTAATTTCAAAAATAATATTTGCTTCCATAACTCACGTTTTTTTCAAAATTGGAAAAGTTTTGAAGCATTATGAAGGTGAAAAATCTATGACGTCATGTTGATGACATCATATGTTAGTAAGTAATCACAAAAACGACCCTAAGTTTGAGCTGGTATTATGGATAAGATGATACCAAGGTTTTTCACAAATCGCACAAATGCGAGCAAAAAAGTGCTGACGTCATATTTTGGAAAAAGTTTTTTGCAAGTATTGCTGTAATTGATAGCGGAAAATTTTTTACACAAATTTAAACAACGTACTATACAATTTATTTAATTTTATACAATTTTGATTTAGCAAGTGATGATGTCGTATTTAAATAAAACATTTTATAAGCTTTGTGAGTCATAAATAGCCTAAACTCAGTAATGTAGTTTTTTACCACAAAGACAAGTAGCTTAACGATTAGTCCGTTGAGAAATCAGCAGCCTCCTTCTCCTCAACACAAACCTCGCAATCATCTACGTAATTCAATAAACACTTCCTGCTCGGATTCATGTTCTACGCTATCTACCATGTCTACCAAAGCGCTTAAAACAAAGGGTCCTACTTGCCCAATCGGTTCCAAAAAGTTTTTTTGGTTTTTGAGAAAACCTTGCTTGTCGTAATAAGGAGTTGGTACTTCTATGAGCGGTCCATCAACTCGTTCATAAAAAGCAAGGCGATGATTAGCTGTGTATGTGAGAAAGCTAATTACTAAGGCACGTTGGAACAGAGTTGTAAGTCGGGCCGGGCTTTTCGGGTCGGGTTCGGGCCTAAAGTTGACAAAATTTCAGGCTTTATTTGGGCATGAGACGTGCTTTTTCTTAAGTGCACAAAAATATAATCAAAATAACTTGGCAATAACCAGGCCGTGCTTGGCAATAACGCTTTCGTTTTTCAGACCTAACTTAACTTTTGTTTTTTTTTCGGGCATAATTTCGGCTTCAAATTAGTTTTCGGGTTCAGGCTTATATTTTTGGATTCAGGCTTAGTTTGAGCCTGAACTTGTCGGCCCGTTTACAACTCTGCAGTGGAGGTCCAGCCAAATCAGTTTTAGAATTTGATGTAAGAGTTAGATCGTCTCCAACCACTTTTTTGTCACTCTGCTTTGCAAAAGTTTATTAATTGAGTTTTATTGTCTTCATATATTAAGTAAATGATTCCAGGTCTAAGCTTAATTGGTTCGAAACTTTCTACTCATTACCAAGTTCTCTGCAAAACAACATTTGTATGTTAAGGAATTAGTCGACTCATTCTCATTTTAACCTTCATTCTACTGGTGTTGCCATATCGAAAAAAGGTTTAGCAAACTTGAAAAAATAACTTTTTGACCACGTTTCTTGGATTTCAAAAACTTTTAAGTATTCTACCTTTATTGAAGTTGATTGAATGTGTATTTATAGTGTAAAATAATTGATCCTATCATTTCAAGTTTTGTCTCCAGCACAAAAAGAAATTTGAAGAAGATTTCAAAAATGGCTTGACCATTTAAAATAATTTAGTATGTCTAATTCTTTTTCAAAAATCTTTCTTCGTTGTTTGTTTCATTGAAAGAGCATAACGCAATATTATGACATGGGGCCCGAAGCACACGTCACAGGATAAGATGGAATGGGAGGTAATAAATTAGAGCGCGTCCACATGGCAACACTAATAAGATATATGTACTTTGTTATTTTTGTTAGTTATAAATTGTTGTCATAAAATGTTGTTTTTTACTTTGGTAAATACAAATATTAAGTTATTTAACTTGTGTTATGGCATGTTTGATGAAGAATCAGCGAGGTTTACATTATCCAGGGATCACTAAAAATTTCCTTCTTTGAGCTGGAAGTCTGAGGTTCGAATCCAAGACCGGCTAAATCTAACCTATAGTTACAAACAAGCCAGCTTTTCTTCAAATTTGCAAAAGAAGCTGCTGGTTTGTCTTGGCGCAGGAGGTCTCTTAAACTTGGTTTGCGGTTCTGCGTAATAAGTTGAATTTGGTATATTTAGTTGAGTACCACTCAACCATATCAGGATTCGAACCCCGAATTATATACATTTAAACTGCTTAGTGAAAGTAAATTGAAAGCTGGCAAACATACAATGGTTTCAAATAAACTGCGGTAAAAGTTAAATGCATAAAAAATTTCAGATAAAAAATCGAACAATTTTACATTTGTATCCCAGCTGTTTCCATTAGCACTCAACTTATTACACCGAGCCGCAGACCAAGTTTAAAAGATCTATACGCCAAAGCAAATCAGTACTTACTTTTGCAAATTTAAAGAAAAGCTGGCCTGTATGTAACTATAGGTTAGATTTAGCCGGCCCAGGATTTGAACTTCAGACCTCCTGCTCAAAGAAGGAATTTTGTTATGATCCCTGAATAATGCAAACCCCGCTGATGCTTCATCAAACATGTCATAACACAAGTTAAATAACTTAATATTTGTATTTACCATAGTAAAAAATAACATTTTATGACAACAGTCTATAACTAACAAAAATAATATATCTTACTAGTGTTGCCATGTGGATGCGCTCTAATTTATTGCCTACCACTCCATTTTATCCTATGACTTGTTTTTCGAGCCCATTGTCATCAAATCGCTTTTATACGCTTACAATAAAACAAACAACGAAGAATGGTTTTGAAAACGAACTAGATTTACATAAATTAATCTAAATGATCAAGCCATTTTTTGAAATTTTCTGCAAATTTCTTTTTGGACTGGAGGCAAAACTTGAAATGATAGGACAATTTTTTTATACCGTAAATAGATATCCAACTGCAATTAAATGTAGAATTCTTAAAAGCTGTTGAAGTCCAAGAAAGATGGTCAAAAAATTATTTTTCAAGTTTGCTAAACCCTGTTGCGATATGGCAACACTAGTACAATAAGGGTTAAAATGAGTCGACTTATTCCTTTACCTGCAAATATTATTATTTTGCAGAGAAATTGACGATGAGTAGAAAGTTTCGAACCAATTATGTATAGACCTGGAATCATTTGCTTAATGTATGAAGATAATAAAGCTTAATCACTAAATTTTTTGGGAAGCAAAATGAAAAAAAAAATTATTGGAAACGATCTAACTCTTACATCAAATTCTAAAACTGTTTTGGCTAGACTTCTACTGTGCTTTAGTAATGTGCTTCCTCACATATACAGAGTTAATCATCGCCTTGCCTTTTTTTAATGAGCTGATAAACCGTTTATAGAAGCACCAACTCCTCATTATGACAAGCAAGGTTTGCTCATACCAAAATAACCTTTTGGAACCGATTTGCCAAGTAGGACCCATTCTTTCAAGCACTTTGGTAGACATCGTAGATAGCAGAGGTGAAGTTGAGCACCTAACGTTCGAGGCCATGACCAACGACTTAAAAAAATTTGGGGCCAAAGACCGACTTTTCAAGGACAGGCTCTCTCAAGGCCAAGAACAGGAATGGTCGAGGCCAAGGCCAAGGACCAAAGACACAATTTTTCTAAATTATGGTTGGTAAATTTTCCATATCTTTTAAATGCAAGAGTGTTTAAGATATTGCATTTCGTAAACTTTTTGATGATAATTCGAAAATAGTAAAAATAATAACGAATCCATAAAAATTGGTCTTGAGAAACTGTTTCACCAAGAATAAAAGAGCCGAAGCTGTCGTAACCATTTTATTTTACAAAATAATATGTTTATAATATTTTATGAAATGAAAATATATTTATAATATATTATAAAATTAAAATATGTTATAATATAAAGTGTTTACAAAAGTTTTGGCTCTTTCATTCCGAGTGAAAATAATGAATGCCAGTTTAAAGTTTACGCGTTCGCAGCTGATGTTGATTACGTACCGCAGATTAAGTATCGCAGCAACTAAACGAGGCCATAACCCGTGAATGGAATATAGGTAATATAAACGTAGAAATGGTTAAAATTAATACCTTAATCTCATCAGTTAGGGCAGTGGCGTAGCTAGGAGGGTGGAGGCGGCCCGCACCGGGTGACATTTTGGGGTGACACCATGTTATGATGTGAAACCATAACTCCACTGATTTGTGGTGAAGACCTACTTCGAAAGCTTTTCTTTTCTTTTGGTCTTTACCTATTTCTGGAGCGAAAAAGGGTGACAGCACGAACTCCCGCCCCGGGTGCCGCCATCCTTAGCAACGCCACTAAGCTAGGGCGCCGGTGCAAACGTCTACTGATTATGAATCCTCACGTTTTTAGTAGTTTTCCTACGCAAATCATATTGTTTGGTTAAACAATTACTTTTAACGGAATTTTTTAAACATTATTATCTGAAAAGAACTATTGCAAATGCAGTTAATTTATGTTTTAACATGAATTGAGGTACCGTACTGGAAATATTCCTATTCTTAAGGTTTTGGCATTAAAAAAAGGGGGCTCTGAGAGAGGGCAAAGTCCCCGTGCCCATGTTGAATAACATTAGCGATCTTTTTAAGGTGAAAATAGCAATTTTTGTGACTTTAAAGAAGATTACAGACTTGGATTTTCAAAGCAATTTTGGAAAGAAAAACTTTTTCCACAATTTCCCAACTTTAATTTTAAGCCAATCTTTTCTTTACATTTCATTGCATGTGATGTCTTCTCATATCTAATGTTTATCAATAAATGATCGCGAACATTTGGCCGTCAAAAGACACTTTTTAAAATTTAACCTGAGATATTAAATTTCAAAAAATATCCTGAGGATCCAGCAGGGTCTTATTAAGAAGGAAGGCATTGGAGACGCTTGGCCTCCCTTCAAAGGGTCCACAATCGTCGAAACGGAAAAATAATAAACCATTAATTTTTTCTAAAAATGCCCAAATTTTTCGCGGAAGCTTTGCCTCTTCATCTCACAATGACATGGTGTAAAAAAATTTATTAAAGTGCAGCGTGCATCTCTCCAGGCATTCAAACAATTAATATACTGTTGTTATTTTTAATTTCACACCTAATTTCTTAATAATTCTTTCTGCAACTTTTTTTGTGATCCACTATTTTTTATTCGGGATTCCTAGCGGCGATTTCCAACATAAAAATTGTTCAGTGGATGTGGTTTTGCCCCGACCGCTTGCCAGTGATTAGAGTTGTTTTTATCTCAAAAGAAATTCTACACGCTCAGAACAAGTTGTCGTTCTCAAGATTATAAGACATGTTTACTGTAGTATAACGTCAATTTGCCACCCCTGGTAAAACTGTATTACCGTATCATTTCATTATCACAGACCTACTTTCTTCTAAATTCACGCGCAGAGTAAGCTCGATCATGTTTTAGCATTGGCACCTCAAAATTACCCATGGATTCTTGTTATGGCTCTGGATGACTATAGTGCTTTGCAATTTGTACCGACTGCACCGAAAGTATTAGCAGAAATACGTTAGAAAGACAACTTTTTTACAAGGCTTTTTGCTTCCTCATTTTTCGATTAGAGCTTTCATACAATGCCATTTAAATTACGTTGCACTATGACTTGGCATAGCTGGCTATCACATTGTATTATTTTTCAAATAAGGAAAGGAAACGAATTGACAGACCGAAAATTTATGTTGGCTTTTGGTTGGTTATTTTCCTTTTTAACCAATCAAAAAATAATGCTATCCTCTAGCCGAGGAAAGAACATATTCGAATACTTGCAGGCTTCGAGGCTAAGATCAAGAAAGGGCGTCCTTGAGGCCAAGGACTTTCTGGAGGACTCCATCTGGGACGTCCTAAATGCGACATCATTACATGCAGCATTAAAATTCTACAAAATTAAATAAATTATATAGTACATTGTTTAAATTTGTGTAAAAAATTTTCCGCTGTCAATTACAGCAATACTTGCAAAAAACTTTTTCGAAAATATGACGTCATAAATGATGACGTCAGCACTTTTTTGCTCGCATTTGTGCGATTTGTGAAAAACCTTGGTATCATCTTATCCATAATACCAGCTCAAACTTAGGGTCGTTTTTGTGATTACTTACTAACATATGATGTCATCAACATGACGTCATAGATTTTTCACCTTCATAATGCTTCAAAACTTTTCCAATTTTGAAAAAAACGTGAGTTATGGAAGCAAATATTATTTTTGAAATTAACTCGGTCTTGGATGACAAGCAAAACGCTGAAATACGTTAAATATTGCAAAATGGGTGTCATAGTTTCAGTGTAATTTATTGCATGAAAATGTTGATCAAAGTAAATCAAATTCATACAGTATCTTTTAATTTGAATGTACTCTCCTCAACAGCAATATCAAGGCTCTACATCAAATATAACAAAAGTTATAGGAGTTGACAACCACTCAAAATGGTAGTTTTTCACAATTTTGGTGACGTTTGTGTTCCTGCATTGTGACGTCATCATAAATGTATCTGAAGGTTGCCCATGTCCCAGTTGTTGAGTGAGCCAAGTTTGAAAATTCAGGTCCAACCATAAGAGAAGTGAGATTGAACAAAGTAAAAGTCAACAAAGCTACACAATTTAGCCAACGTTTGCGAAAATGACGTCATTATGACGTAAATGGGCAGAAAAAGTGGAGTTGGGACAACCCTAGCCGAAAACTTCAGGCTGTACCGAGTATCGCTTTATAGGTAAAAAAAAACTTTTCGCAGCCCGTAAACGCGTGTTTTGACTAGACTACAATACAGAGAATAAAATGACATAAGCGAGCAGCGCACAGAGAATCATATGTGAAAGATGCAGGCAAGTGATTCACACAAGTGAACCACTTAGAGCTCAATATAATTGTCAGGCAAGTTTTATGAACACAAAGTCTAAAATTTGGCCTAAAAATCAAAGGAATATGTTTTGATTAATCTCACAAACTTTTAACAAAATCAGTTTACTTACAAATATGTAATTTCACTTCATTAGGTACCACTCTTACTTAATACACCAAGCAGCCCTTCCAGCTTTTCATCAATACTGCACTGTACAGTATATTGATTGCATATTTGAATCAAATCTTTATTATAATGGTGTATTACGCCGAAATTTGAAGTGCCTACTTTTGCGCCTGCGGGCAACACAGCTGCTTTGGTAGAAATATGCAGCGGTGGCGAGCTGTCCAATTTAACCGGCCGGAGATTTGAAGCCCAAACCTCCCGCTCTAGAAACAAACACATTACCGTCCGACTAATTGGCCGGTCGTATGTTATTCTTTTGCTTTTTTTATCGCAAATTCGCTTTATTTTTGTTGCTAGTGTTACCTTGTAATAAATTCGCTCAAATTAAATAGAAATCTGTTATTTGAATTTTTTGGACTGAAACGAACATTCAATCATTGCAAATACACAAATTGTCAATTAACGAAAAACCAAACCAGAACATTCGCCGACCGTGGCCAAAGAATTTAAAAATCCAGTAATTGATATTGCATGCTATTGTTTGGTTAAATATTGAAGAAGAATTAAGTTTGTGCTTCAATTTTGAGTTCGTGCTCGCTTAGAAATTACTTTTTGTTTGTTTGATACAAGTTTCAGCTTCACGAAATTCGGTCAGCCGCAGTGGCTGAGCTTGGGCGAGTTTTAATTTGAGGTCGAAAAAATTTTCGCTCTGGCGTCCATCTGAATTTAGTGACGAAAATATTGAAATTTTGCACGTGTAATGTATAGTTCCAACGCTTTGAACTTATGTTCATGCTCAACCGTGACAAAGGCACAAAAACATTTGCGCATAGACTCCATTTGAGTAAAGTTGAAAGTGTTACAATTCGAGATTTGGTTTTCTTTTAAAAAAACTAGATTTTAATTAAATCGTTTCTGGTGAAGTAAGAAAGGGCTTTCCAATTTGTCATAAACCTAAATTTTGTTTTAAGTTATCTATCATTTTTAGTCTCTGAGTTGTAGTCTCTGAGCAGTAAAAATATAGCTAACTAACTGCATTGAAGTTATTTGCTGATAATTATTGTTACAAAGCGCTGAAAATAGCTTATCGATATGCACTTGAACACCCTGCAAATCTTCACCGTACGCCAAAGACTAAATGGAAAGTCTATAGTCCGATAGACCTTTTTGTAAGGGGGTAGAGCGGAAATGATAACCCGGAAAATTTGTGCAATTGTATACGTAAAGATTAAAAAAGCCTTCGCCTTCTGGAGTAACTCATTCCTTACAAGTTGAAAGTTAATGCCCTTTGAGTGCAGACGCGCAATCAGAGGGTGGATAAAGGGGGTGAAGTTAGCCCAGTTATTTAGAAAATTTATGCGAAGTTACTTAGAAAATTTATGAAGCCCTCAGTCAAGTCACTTAAAAAATTAATTTAATCCCAGCAGGCAAAGTTCTAACAGTGTTTTTTGGCTTGACCAGTATGTAAAAGAGGGTTGGCTAACGGGCTGAGAAATTTAATTCTGTCAAAGGGATTCTAAATTTTACCAATTAATCCTTTAAAATGGCTCCAGAAACGCGAAATGTTATCGAAATGGCTATTTTCAAAAAATTCACAAAAATCTCCAACAGCTGAGGGCTTAGCTTCGTCTCAGACCCTAATCTGCATTACGCATGCAAAATTTTGGTTCTGAGGGCAGGATCTCTCCCGAGGCAAAACCCTGGTTACGCACCTGTTCGAGTGCTGATAAACGTGTTGAATCTCAGACGTCTCTCAGTAAAAGTGAGCTGTCGTCCCCTCATCATTGGTCTCAGCTTAGCAGCGATTTTGCTAAAAATGATCACGGATCCCTTCGTTCGTCATCAAACGTGCATTGCAGCATTGACGTACAATTTATTTACTTAATTACAACCCACCATTTACTCCACAGCAGACTGCTGCACTGAAACTCTGGCTGAACTAAGCAAGCATTATAGCTCCACATGAATCATGACAATTAATATTATGACAATTTCTTTACAGATACAACTACAAGAGTGAAGTTGTGGAGAAACTGATCATTCCAACTCCGCTTCAGATTGATGTCACTCCCGACTCAGATTTAATTGTAATCAACAACGATTGGATGGTTGAATGCAGTGAAGATTTCAAGAAAGAATGTGATTATTTAGAAGGTTGGCTACTTGCTAACATCAGATCTTTTTTGTTTAAGCCAAAAAACAAACTTATAGAATTTTTTAAAGCTCACCATTGTGGTCGAGATATGTGATGAATCGACGAGGCTAATTTTTGCGTCTCACTCACCAGAGTGGTTCTGATCTTTACAGGTTTGCTTTTGAAAAAAAGGATGTTGCAGCGGTGCTAAGCAATGGGCCTTGGGCATCACCGAATCTATTTGATCACTCTATAACGTATTAGTATCGAACATCCATTCCTAAGGCAGTAATCTCTTTACACTAATCTCTCAGCCAAATGACCGGTTAACTTAGATAATGAATGACATGCTTCAATCATAACTTTACTCGAGAGGATATGTCTTGGTAACAATACAGTTCCATCAAAACAACATCTCTTGAATTAATTCCAAGCATTGTAAAAAATTGTTCTGGTCCAGACAGCAACTAACAGCATAAACGTTTAGCAAAGTTTCGAGTCAGCCTTCACTTAAAAGATATTTTTGCAGCATTTTAAAGTATTAAAATTATTGTTTTATCAACTTTACCAATAGATTTTTGGTTTGGCAACCTTTACTGGGTATAGCAAGATAACAGCCAGTGAGTTTCAAGATTACATGACTATGCAGTATACAAAAAGAGTTATTGTAATAATTTCAACAGAACAGCTTTCGCTGGATTCAAATGGTAACAAGAAAATAACAATTCAGCCAGGTTTGGTACCGAATATACCACCAGGATATCCCACAGAAGAAAGCTACATGATTGAAATAAAAAGGTGATTAAAGCAATGCAATGCAATAAAACAATATAATATTGCAACAGAAACGGAATTGTTAACTTGTAGTAGTAACCAGCAGCTTCTACTAAAAATTACATAATTTTGAATTTCGATTTTTACTTTTAAGAACTCCAATGTTACGGTACGACAAAAAAAGGATGAGTACCAAGCTTGTCCTTCAAAAGCACCAGCTGGGTCAGCATTGCTTTGGACAAGACTATGAGGACAAAGGCAATTTTATTGTTCTAAAATGGTGAAGTGTAATTGGTGCGGTAAGACAAGTGACGGGAACTCTCAGTGATTAACTTGTCCATAATACCTAGAAATTTGCATTGTGGTACGTTTCGAACCGTTGCTAAGGAAAGAGGAGCGCAAGAAGCAGAAGTGCCGACACCCGGGCGGGATGGGGAGTATATTCCCCCAATAATTTGACTGTATCCCCCCCAATAACTTGACTAAGGTCTGCAACTGAGCGCTGGATGATCTTTGGACTGTTTTTGGGTCTTCACTTAACTTTGGGGACAAAAACTCTTAAATTTTTTGGTGAAAACTTTTTTTTTGGTCTTCACTTGATTTCGAGGACAAAAATTCTTCTATTTTTTTGTTTTCACTTGATTACTCTTCAATTTTCGGTGAAGGCCTTTTTTTGATCTCACTTGATTTGCTTACGTGAAAAAATAGTGGTCGAGCTTCATCCCCCTCAATGTTGAAAATAGGGAAAATTTGGGGTAAAATTGCAAATTATACCCCCCAATGCTCAACATAAATTGGCACCACTGGCAAGAAGGGCATTCCTTCCTATTGGCTGCTTGCGCCCCTGTTTCAGGGAAGTCCATGTTTCATATATAGCCTACTAAAAGACAAAGAAAGTTTAATTTTACCCAAAATCACGTTCAAGCTCAACACTTTAATAGAGTGTTTTTTTTATAAAAATTAGATATCGCTAAATGTAGCGCAATATTATGGGCATTTGCCAGTTGAACACATTTTTTTTGTTTTCATAGAAATAATACCGATTCCTTATAATACCAACTACTGTTTATATTTTGCTGATTTTGACTGCTAACACACAAAATGTGTTTGGTAGATAGCTTACCAAAGGCTTAACCAGAAGGAAAAAAAGTCATTTGAATGTTTCAACCAATGTAAAACGTAGGATTACAATCAAAACTTGAAACTTGAAAGTTGCGTTCTCAAAATGAAATTTTGAAGTTATGATTGGTACATAAGTCATTAAACTACAAAGTCTGCAGTCTGTACATGCTGCTTCACATTACGAAAGAAAGAAATAAAAAATTTATTTATGTATCACTAATAAGTTTTAGAAAGGAATGTAGCTTACTTTTCTTAAAATTTATAAAATGTATAATTTTTAAAAGCAATTTTATGGTTTTAAACAAACGCAAGTAAATTCATTTTTGATCAACATTTTTAGCGAATCAATCATGATCACAGCTCCCACGGCAGCAGGAGCATTCTACGGAGTACAGAGTTTATTGTCGTTGAACGCTGGAAATGAAGGTCGCATTCAGCCAATGATCGTCAAAGTATGTGATCTGGCTTCAGTGTTTCAATACCAACAGTTTAGAATCTATGCGATAAAGCGCGAAATAACCTGGTCTGTCTGCAAAAAGGCAGTGTTAGAATTGAAAAAGTTTTTTGGTACAAAAAGATATACAGTAAAGCATAGGTGGGCACAAGTCCGGTAATCGGTAATCCGTTAATAACGAAGCTAACTTTTCCATTAACTCGTTAATCCGTTAAAAAGTTTTTTCATGTTAACGGACTAAACCAACTTCCGTTAAGTGCTGTTAAAGGACTAAAGTAACTTCGTTAAGTTCTGTTAACTTACGTTAAGGTTTTATCGTTAATATCTTGCACCATTCATTCATCGGACCGATACAAACCAGTTTGCACTGGTAGCACTTGTTGCGTATTAGCACAAGTTTTATAGAAGAAAGGAGCTCTTTTTTGAGGCAAATAGTAATCTGCAGCCTCATAGGTCTATCAATTATCGCTGTTCACACTTTCCAAAGATTTGCCGATCGCAGCTTCGTTGTGCATTTGAACTTGTTTTTATCTTGAAATTAGATTAGACTGTAAAATGTAACTTCCAAAACACAAAAAGACCACCATAACAATAAATATTTCCTTAGAATCAGCTCAACAGCGTCAATACGTGTTCTATGGAAGCGAGTGAATAAAAAGGAATGTAAATTACACGCAAAATGTTAACAGATTAACGGACTTTATTAACTTCCGTTAATTAAAGCTGAAAATAACGGATTAACGTTAACGGAGGTGTGAAGTTTGTTAACGGACTAGTGGTTAACGAAGCTAACATTTTGCATTAACGTGCCCACCTATGCAGTAAAGTACTAAATGAATCCGCGATTCTGCATTAACCCTATTTTACGCGGGCGCAGGGACAAAAATGCCCCAGATTCGGTTTTTTCGTCATAAACCCATTCAGAAATAAAATGTTTACTTCAAATGAACAACTTTAAGTCAAATTTTTCACAAAGAACTTCTAAAAAATTAAAGTTGCTTAGGCAAGGAGAAGTTTCTTAATTTTAAGGTTTGCCGAAGTCACTTTCCAAAAAATTGAGCATTTCTACCCCATATCTAACGTAAATTACGCCATAAGATATTTTATGACGTAACTACCTTAACTTAAACATTTTAGGATTAAGCACCAAAAAACAAGCTTATGTACAAATTTTGAACCGCCTGTGACGTCACTGAAAAAATGGCGTTATTTTTTCAAAAATATAGCTTTGGCGTTACTATAATGACGTCATCAACTCAAAACCAGTTTTTCTAAAAAAGACGTTGGTGAACACCAACCCGCATGCCAAATTTGATGTTACCATGATTTTTGGTTTAGAAGTTGGATTCGGTGGCATTTTCGCCTCCAGTGTAAAATGAGTTGATCAAATAGCCCGTATGAAATGGGGTTTACGAACAAGCAAAGGTAGATAAATAACTTCAACTCTTTTGTCTATTTTTATTTTTTCGATAAAAAATGACAGTTCTTGGAGGCTGTATTCGCCCTCCCCCTCATTGTTTTTGATATTGCGCTTTCATCACTGCTTTATTTTGCTAATGCTTGAATCGAACGCTTCGAATACAATAAATCTTGAGATAATTTTTTAAATGAGCTAAGACACAACATTTAAACGCTCTTCTGTTGCAGATTCAAGTTTATTATCAGTATTGCTAACTGCAAACAGCAATTCAAGTGACTGCAAACATTTTTTGTCATCAAGTGAAAATTTTTCAAATTTTATACTTTATTAGGATGCACCCCGATTCGCTTATCGAGGAATGCACTTGGATGTAGCACGAAACTTCGTTGAAAAAGATGAAGTTGAAAAACTTTTAAATGTAAGTGCTAGAGATCGGCTATACTGTATAGTAAATAATGTCAATGTTCTTGATGCAGAATGGATATGAAATTTGTTTTCAGGAAATTTTACACGATGATTGAAAGTTACGAAAAAAGTAATAAAATTCTAAAATTTTAGCCATTATTATTATTGTTATTGTTTGGGAGGTTTCGAAATCAGGATCGAACGTATTTCCACTGTGCCAAAGCGCCAAATAGGATAAATTTCAAATGCTTTGTAGGATAGTTCTTATAATACAAAATGCATAGGCTGAATAAATGTAATTTAAAAATAATATACTCTAAAAATTAGAAAAAATAGAGTAGGTCAATTTTCATACTGATGCTCATGATAAAAAGGTTTGAAACATGACAAAAAATGTAAGACAAAAATGAAAATACTGATAGAAGGCTTAAAATTGCTATCAGTGGAAAAACAGCAGACCAGATCATTATGACCGGTTTGTAATCTTTGTGGACATTAAATTAAAACTAATATTAAGCAAAAAATTAATAATTATTACATATATTGGAGTTGGCTCCTCGCTTTTGATGTACTTTCGCAGATATAATCTGCTTTAAAGAAATTGCCCATTTTCACAGTTACATTTGCTAGCACTGGCAGTTTTCTGATTCACCGTGACCAGACCAGTAAGAACGTCGTCAAATAATAATTTAAACCTGTAACCAGTGATGCATCACATCGTCAGTGTAATTGACTATAGATTGCTCGTGTTGCCCAATAAAATCCCGTGAAATCGACAATTTGTACATAAAGTATTCCTGGAAAAGTTACGTAAAAAACAGCTCTAGATAAAACATTCACCACACACTAATTTCGGCGGCTGCGAGATCAAAAGGGTAAAAACGTGGTTTTTACGGCGACACTGTTAATTGATTTCGCCTATTTCGTTCTTTTTTAAGCAACATGCTGCTGCGACAACATGTCGCAAAACAAAGCTGCAGAATCAAAAGATACAAAAGGTTTTTTTAAGTTCACCATCTACTTTATGTAAGGTTATGGCAATGTACAAGTTGAACCACTTCCATTTCCACTTAACCGACGACGAAGGATGGAGATTGGAGATGGATTCTTTTCCTGAACTAACCGAAGTTGGCAGCAAACGGTAAGAAGAGTTCGAAAAATTTTTTTGCAGTACGAGCGTTTTTTGAAGCTTACACTGAGTTTCAAAGCTCATCTCTCGAAAGTGCAATGACGATTCAATCAAATCACGCTCTAAGCTTGAGTTTTTTTTTCTTGTTGGTATTGACTAACACCGGAATTTAAATGAAAGGATTTAAAGTGGTTTTTCTTCAAAAAAATTCTTGGACTGTCGAAGAGGTGGATGAACTTTTCACAATATTCATTGGCTATTTGAAATTAACTAAACGTTTTTGAGGGCAATGTAGTCAGTGATCGTGCAAATAGTTAACAAACAAAGCAAAGTTATATGAATACTGTAGTTAACATCAATAAAAGTTACATGTAAAATGCGTATAAAAGATTTGTCAACTCATAAAATGTTAATAGCTCATAAAAAATAGCGTGCGTGTCGTAAACCATCTCGTAACTTGCCTTTACATGTTTACGTACAACTTATTTGCTGTACCTGTAATGTTTTTTTGCAAAATGTGATACCCACCCAAAAAAAATTAAGGAGAGGTTTCAAATATAAAGCTGGTTACGAATTTTCAGTCGTTTTTAGTACTTCGATGCTGGAACATATGAAGCTTGCCACCGCTGGAAAGCCTTAAAAATAGCAGAATAGCGTTGATGCAATTTTACAAAAAGAGCTTTTCCATCACGTTTTACTGTAATTCAGTGGACCAATTGCGTTGGCTAGAAAACATTAAAGAGACATTTTGGTTTTATGGTCAAACTGTAAGAGGTGGAGTCCTCGAGAACGTCCTTGGCCTCGAGGACATTTTGAATTTAATGAATTCCTCGAGGACATTTTGAATTCTGCAAACTCTGCAAACTATCACTCACCCACTATGTTTATCATACACAGCGGTAGCTTTAGAGTAGTCATGCACCAGAGAAGCTGTGAATAACCATTTTACGGTACTGTTCTGTACTGGGATTGGTTCAACCAAAAGTTAAAATCGAGTTTATCGTTTCGGTATTGGGGCGACCACGCTTATTGTAGGCTACGTATTGTAGTGGTTCCACGGGCAGTCTGGCGGGCGTAAAATGAAGACTAAGTTTTCTGTTTGATGACGGATTACTGGAGCCTTTTTGTTTACTTTCAGGGCCCATGATCCCGAAGAAACTACAAGCATTATTCCCCAGTTCGGCTCTGGTCCAACCAATGATACAAGTGGGACTGGATATTACACGAAAGCTGAATACCAAGAAATTTTGCGTCTAGCGAATGACCTCCACATCACTGTGATTCCGGAATTGGACTTTCCAGGGCACACTCATGCGGCAATCAAAGCAAACCTTGTTCGGTAAATATCATAACTTATTTGTGCAAAATAATATCCCCAAAAATGTATTTGGATAGGTGCAACTCGTTTGATGTAAATGAGGGCAACACCATGTTACACGTGATTGCAGTTTATTTGTTTTATAACAATCGTCAATTTATCATTTTATTATCAACAGCTTAACATATAGCATTTAGGTTTATTAAAAAAGATCAATGGCTCATTCAAGAAAACCTATTAGATTTAGAATGTCACAAACTTCTAGACTGATGGAAAGCTTCCCGTAATACAATGTCTTCATCACATCGCTGTTTTGTGAGAAGAAGATGTAAAAGAAAAATCGATCCAACACTGATCTGTTCAACACAAAATTATGCAATCGTGTTGATTGATGAAAAATTGAAACACCATTTCCACATAGATCTTGATTACTTCCGACCAAATGGTGTTGAATTTTTCATGAACACAAAGTTTGAAGAATAAAGCCGCTAACTTACTATAGAGCAAATCAGTATCAATACACGGTATAGATTACTCTACAAAGAATCTTTTCAAAAATTTACTTTTGCATTTATATAAAATAATGCATTGCAGTAAAGGTTTTTTGGCCAATGTTCTGAATTCAAAATAACAATCGGCTTCTTTATCCATGTTGGATTAATAAATTAGTACTAGCTTAAGCCCGGTCTACCCTGGGCCTAAAATCGTGGCCGTACAAGCGTATTCTTAATATGTTTTAACCACCTACTAACAGCTTCTACGCTGGTAAGACAGTATGCCCACCGTACCGAATTTCTGTTTGAAATAAACCAAAAATACGCTTGCGCGCTCACGATGTTGCGCCCAGTGTAGATCGAGCATAAAAATTTGAAGAGAAAGCTAGCGGCATTAAAAAAGCTGAAAAATGAAGTTTGAACTTGCTTTACAAGGTTGAACAAAAAATGTTAGCTTGATATTTGCTGCAGATTATCTTTGTAAGCGCTGAGCAAGGCTGTCAATTTATCTTTTTAAACGCAATCTCTAAGTTTGAGCTGAAATAAATAGTTATACTGCAGTATACTTATAGTGAAAAAACGTTTTAAAATTGCTTGAGTCGGGGCGCCCGTGCACGATCTACGGCAGTGGTTCTCACCCTTGAGAGAGCCCCTTTCAAAGACTCCCAACGGCAACTCTTGTGTCCCCTCTCGAAAAAAATAGGTCGCCAATATACTTTGCACCACGATCTGTACCAATTAAACGGTGAAGAGCACAAAAGGCTTCACGAATTTTATCAGCCAAATTCGGGCTTATTTAGGGTCGAAGTCAAAAAAGTACTTTAATGGTTTTTAATCGTATTCCGAGCAGCTAGTGTCCCAATAGGCAATTACGCCTCACCAAGTGTTCTATTTCCTTGAGGCTCCCCAGCAACCGCTCAGTGGCCTTCCATTTAGAAACCTTGCTTTTAGGATAGCTGCCAGTAGAAACAAATAGTTAATAACCTTTGGCATCCTTTAACCAGTGTTACTTAGACAAAAACTTTTTGCCTTTACGTAAACGCGAGGTACTTAAATGATCAGAAAAATAATGTTGAATTCATATTTTTAAAGACAAATCAATCCTATTGATACTTGAAATTATTTGTGAAACACATTGCACAGACTACAGTGTTGCACTGCGTTAAAGTATGTTAAATTTTACTTTTAAACTTCTTTTTCGTTTTCCTTTTTTCAGTTAATATTGCTTAATTAATAAAATACATGACTATTAACCGTGTGTCGAAAATAAATTTTACAGATACCACAAGCTTTTGGATTCGGAAGGAAGCGAAGCAGCGGAGTCCATTCTTATCAGCGACCTTGATGACAAATCGAAGTTTCTGTCCGTGCAGTATTTCACTGACAACGCAGTCAATCCGTGCATCGAGGGAACTTACAAGTAAGCAGACTGGAAAATTTTGGCAAGTAATGTTTTTGTATCGAAGCAAACGCCATACCGCGTTAGATAATTTTTTTTTATGAAAAGTCGCACTACGCAAAAAGAGATATTTCCAAACAAGTGTTGAAGGTTTTTATTATGTATCTACAACTGCATGTGAGTAAAGAAATAAATTATATAGTAACTTTCCAAAATCTGAGCATTTTTTGGCCAAAATTTAACTTGATTGACGTCGTAAGATGTTTTTGTGACGTAACTAACTTGACTTAGGCATTTTATGATTCTGTATCAAAAAATCAACCTATGTGCAAAATTTGAACCGCCTGTGACGTCGTCGAAAAAATGACGTCATTTTTCGAAAACATTGCCGTAACGTCACAACGATGACGTCATCTACTCAAAACCGATTAAAAAAAAAGTTTGGTGAAAATCAATCTGCATGTCAAATTTTGTATTCTCGTGACTTTCGGTTTGAGTTACATAGGGGCATTTTTAACCCCCCCCCCCGTGTAAAGTGATTAAATACCCCGCGTAAAATAGGGTTAAGCTGAAAAATAACTTGACGTTATAAATTCTGACTTCTGTTTAAAATTCTGGCTGCACTTATAATAGGCTGCAGTAGCTGCAGTACCTACAGTAGCTACGGTACTTCTTGATTGCCATAATGAATTAAGACCGTAGTTATATTGAGTGAAATGCCTAACAGTCGTTCATAAAAAGATTGATTGATTGTGTTTACAATGGCTGTTAGCTGATTGGCTGAGCTGCTCGGCTTCTTCCTATAAATGCAAGTATGATGCAGCTAAATGTCATACGAAATCATTGTAAAGATGCACGATACCGCGCAGAACTCGGCAGAATTGTGGCTATTTTCGCACCATTCGAAGATAGGGATCTTTATCACCAAACAGGCGATTTTGTTGCAAACCTGCCATCGCTGAAAAATGCCTCAATATTTTGTTTTGCTGATGGTACGTATTTTATTTCAAATCATATTTCAGTTCCTGAAGTACTTAGCAAGTAATGTAAAGTGTTTTGGAATATGTGCTGCTTAGAAGGTAAGAGAAAGTTTAACCATTTATATTATAATTTCTATATACAGTATCTATACTTTTGCCTCATAAACTGGCAGTAGAATATTACTGTAGCTGTCGTTATAATGATCCAGTCCGCTATGTGCCAAGAAAAACTTTAATCGGAAACTTGTCAATATACAGTGCAGTATCATGTTCTTATTTCTTTTCAGCTTTATTCGACAGCTTGTTTCCGACCTTGTACAACTTCATAAAGACATTCAAGAACTGACAACTTTTCACCTTGGAGGAGACGAGGTGGCAGAGGCATGGACTAACTCGTCGAAATGCGAAGAAATTTTCAAAGAAGGGACATTTCCCAAAGGGTGGGTGCTTTGCTGTTATAGGCTAAACTATGCAGCAAAATAATTGCAAAAAGAATTTTAATTTTTTTTTAAGTTTTAAAAAGCATAATATTTTTTTGCTATTCGTTGGTATGCTTCTCCACTAAACATAAATTAAAAAACTTATCATAACTGTAGACTGTAGGTTGATTAGCAGTTGGGTTAGCCAAGCTTCCCTGCTTATCGCTTCAGCTTTTGCTTTTCCTTTATGGTCTACTCCACGAACTACTGGGTAGAGATTTTCTTTCCTGTTTCCAGGCCAAAACAACTTAACATCCGGGCCAAAACAAAACAATAAAGCTGTAATTGCAACATTTTATCCTAACTACGCAACCAATGATAGTAATTAT
Organism: Trididemnum nubilum; assembly: GCA_963965965.1. Taxonomy (NCBI): domain Eukaryota; kingdom Metazoa; phylum Chordata; class Ascidiacea; order Aplousobranchia; family Didemnidae; genus Trididemnum; species Trididemnum nubilum. Next base: position 29,241,986 of record OZ014474.1, read on the forward strand.
TTAATTGTGATGTTTTAACGTTTGCCGGCCAGAGTTTTAATGTTTAATTGTTTTGCATGCCTCTGGCCTAAAGTCTACCAGCGCGTAAGCCTTGAGAAGAGCCATCAGAACTGCGACTACTTAAAAACAAGCAATTTTACGTAGTCGCCGTTCTGGTGGCTTTTTCCAAGGCCTACGCGCTGGTAGCTTTTAGGCTAGAAGCACGCAAAAAGATTAAACATTAAAACTCTGCCGAACAAGCTTGACGTCCTTCGTGGTCGACTCTGGGGAAGTCATAACGACTTAAAACTCTGGCCTGCAAACGTCAAAACATCACAATCAAATTATTCTCAACATCATAGTTCTAGGTTTAAGTAGACAAATTTAAGCTCGCGAGGAGACGTACTCTCTAGCGCAAGTGGCAGATCAGTGGACCGGCAATCCAAAGGCTGCTGGTTCAAACCCTGTGGGAGGACAAGTTTTTCGCATTGCTTGTTTTTAAGTAGTCGCCGTTCTGGTGACTCTTCCATAGGCTTCCGCGCTGGTAGCCTTTAAGCCAGAAGCACGCAAAACGACGAAACAATGAAAAGTAATTGCATAATTAAATAATAAAACATGGAATAATTCTATGAAAGTTGATTTTGCTTAGACCTGAAGATTTGCTTAAGTACTTCATGCAGAAAGCGAGTACAGCAGTCATCAATGCGACGGACACGGACCTAACAATAGGAGTTTGGGAAGACGGAGCATTGGACCGCATCGAGTAAGTACCAGTTTACCGTTTTTATATCTGAACTGCCGGACGGATGGAGTAAGATATAAGTTAATATTTTTTGAATGCAAATGTTTAAAAAATTTTTGTCAAAAAGATTCTGCAAAAAAAGACCACAAAATCTGTTGCATATCATATAATCCCAAATGGCAATAGTATCTTGGGTCTGAAAAAGACAAAACAAAACAAACAAAAAAAAAACGATAACACTAGAAATGCATAATTTTTTTAAAAGGTTACAAAAGCCATGATTTTCAAATTTTGAGCGTGTCTTGAGTCTCTTGACTGCTGGAAACTTTGATAAAACTGCCGAAAATGTCAACGTTCTAATCGAAAAATCAAGCGAAAAATCAGTTATAAATGAAAAATCAAGTTCTTCGAATTAATTTACTTGAACTAAAAATATACATTCAAGCCGAGCACGAGCCTCTTGCAATAACCAACTAACAATTCCATTTTTCAAAACCCAAAAAAACATTTTTCAAAACCCAAAATGTATTAAATAAGCCGAATTTAAAATTTAGAACTCAATTCCAATTTTGTTAAAAAAATATTCGTTTCAAAAATTTAAAAACGATTATGAAAAGTTTTCAATGACAAATTTAAGCTCCTGAAAATCGTTTTTGTGCTAATTATGCAAACTTAGCTCGTTGCTCACATAAGTTAATTACTGCTCTTTTTTGTCTTTGTTTTCGTGGTTGATTTTTATAGTCATTTTCTTTTTATTTTCATTTTTTTTTACCTCATTGCGCTTTTTATGTAGACTTTGGTGTGACTAACAAGGTTGATGCTCGACCAGATGACTTCCCAGTCCCTTCGCATCTACCTTGTCGCTACCCTTAAATGTGCTATTTATTTTACGAGATTATTTTTTGAAAAATTGAGTAGCGCAATAAATTATATTATGTTAATAATAAAATAAATTTAAAAATTAGCAAGCAAAAGCTAAAGCTCCGAGACATTTCATATTTTCGAATAAATGATCAAGTAATTGTGTCGACCGCAGTCTTGACCAGTTGATCACAAACGTTCTTTTTCAAAAATAATCACCTCACAAATTTCATCCTGCTGAGGCAGTTTTTGCATTTCTTTTTGATTCAGTCCTATAGTTTTCGTTTTTGGAAGATTTGTTTTTTCTTTACAAAGCTCTTGCAGTAAAAACTAGATGTAAAAAGTAAAAATGAATTTGAAAAGTTTGAAAACAAAGCTCTTTTAGAAAAAGTAAAAATGAATTTGAAAACCTCAGACTGAATGATCCCATAAATGCTTCCTAATTATAACCGGATAATTGGATATTTCATTTATTGTCTAATCCAAACATAGCGTAGTCTATTTTTAAGTGTAGCTCTAAGTGGTATGGCTGGTCTTTTTTCATGTTATCATTCCACTTGTTGGGAAAGTGTTTTTAAAGAGCAATTGTAATTTTAGCTGTGGATTGCGGTTTGCAGTAATTTTAGACGTGACGTTTTGGATTGTTAGTCCGTAATTCCACATAAAAAATCTACCCATTGAAATCTCAAACTTGGACATATTTTGGCTATATTTCTTGAATGCATGCGTCATTCAGAAAAAAAACACAAACAAAAACGATCAACTTAACTTCAAAGACTTTTAGAATGCTTTATTTAGGTTTCAAAAATAAAAAGAAAATCTCAACTGTATCGCCTCCTAGAAGCTATTGCGACTGCTGTTGTGTTTATATATGTGAAACGACTTAATATTTTTGTAGTACCAACGTCCAAAAAAGCAGTTTTACAGAATTTCGTTAACTTGGTTTGTTCATTTTTGTTGTTGCCATTGATACACAGATGTGATATCTCTGTTGGCTTAGGTACTCGGTACAATTTGAATTAGACAGCTGAAAGTATTTTTCCAATTTTTTTTATAAAAGGCTGAATGCACTATCTATTAACTTTCTTCCGAATTTGCTAAAGTCATGATCAGCGCAAGTATTTGAAAACTGCTGCGCTCAATACAGAAGTTCTATACCACTAATCTACTTTTCCAATGCAAAAAATGCTGATTGCTGAACATTATTGCGAATATAAAGTTATAAATTCGCTTAGAAGCTAACTGAAAGAACTGTTGATTTTAGCGGACAAGATGTGCCATATGAAAAAGATACGTTTGCAGGGAGCGAGGTGATTGCTTATACATGGCAAAACATTTGGGAATGGGGAAATGCTGCAAGGGCCTACAAATTAGCAAATGCGGGATACAAGGTGAGACAGAGCTTTCAGAAGATTTGCATAAAACATTGGTTCGAACAATTACTCTTGATTTTAATCATTGTTTGTATAATTAAAAACATCAATGCATAGATTAAAGTGTACTTTTTAGATTCTCATACAGTAGGAACAACCGAAGCTCGCGTTGTGTGCTCCTTTGTTTTTACTCAGCCATTTTTAAACTTACGAGCGCGAAGTTTCAAATTTTTGCTCATAACTCGAGAACGGTTCGGTAATGCTACATGAAATTTGGACAGCAGTTTGAGATTAATGCGTTGTATGTTCGTGTCAAATTTCGAGGCAATCAGTCGCGTGACTTCGGTTTCAGAACCCGGAAAATGTCCCGAAAGTTTATCTTAAAAAGCGGTCTCATTAAAAAACGGCTTGTTGACGGCAAAAAATAATTCACACGGTTATATGTTTGAGATACCCTTTCATCCCTATCAATCCATTCGTGGTCGCGATAATTTTTTTTTTCTTTATAAACCTTGTAGCTCTTCTTCTCCTAAACCACAAAACATAGAAATTTAACATTTGTGTCACGTTATTGAGCTGCAAACGCTATTTTGTGTCCCGAAATTTTTTTCGGCCGCTACCCCAGAAAACTTTCCAAAGTGGAGCCTCTAAAAATCAAATTTTTGAAAGCTAAAACTGGAGAGAATTTTTTTTATATTAGTAGGTATTTGAGAGACAAATATTTTGACAGAGTTGGAAGGTACCATCCCCCCGGAAACTCTCTAAAATGGACCCCGAAAATCAATTTTTTAACAGCTAAAGCTAGGGTGCTAGTTTTTTGTGATATTCGTAGATATTTGAGAGACAAATATTTTGACATTGTTTGGGGGTACCCCCTGGGAACTCCCCCAAGTAGACGCGCCAAAAATCAATTTCTTGAGTGGTTAAGCTAAAGCGCTAGTTTTTTTGATATTAGTAGATAATCAAGTAACAAATATTTAGAAATGATTTGGGGGTATCACCCCATCGGGAACCACCACATGGACCTTCCAAAAATCAATTCTAATTATTTAACAATTGTCAGTCGCTCAATGGGTTTGCTTCTCAGTAAGCTCCCATCTAGTTAAAAGAAGCAAGATCTTGTCGCTTTGATTGAAAATCGGTTCACTACAGAAGGTTCACGAAAACGTCGAATTTGGCATGACCAAGAATTGTAGAGTTAGATCTCAGTTCTTGTTGAAAGGTGGAATCATGCTGTGTTCGGAGTATCATTAAGTACTCCCGCCCTTGCAATCTATGGTTAATACCCTTGCAATCCACAAAATTTTTATTAGGTAATAGAGTAATACTGTATCGATCAATGGTTAAGTGGAGAGAGCCTCTTCCGCTGAAACGCTAGATTCAGGTTCGATTCCACCTTAGGTCAAATCAACGACCATAAAAATTGGTATTCACAGCTTTTGTTCTTGACGCGCAGCTTTGAAGGGACAATGTAAAGCCTCCACATTGTGTGATAGAAAGTTGGCAATAGGTAATCGCATGACTCGAATACCGTTTCGTTTTTTCCAGTTTTGTGGTTAAGGCAGCTTGTAAATAAAAATGCTACAATCACAATTTTTGGATCGATTTAGTTAGTAATGACGCATTTGCCTTTGAACTGACTGAAAGCTCTACTTTTTATCTTCTTCAGAGCTTATTGATGCATTCTATTTTGCCGTGTATATTTTTAATTATTAAACTTCAAACAAGATTGTTGACTTCATACCTCTAAATGTGCTGAAAACTCAACCTGGAGGTTTAATAGTTGGTTGGAACTGCCGGCTCCCGTCTGTGGATCAAAGCTTGGTGCACCAATATCACACTCTCAAACTCCTAAGAAATTGACACTCCATCACCAATAAACAGGGCTGTAGTCGAGACCGACTCGTCCGAGACCAAGACCGAGACCGCAAAATTTTTCCGAGACCAAGACCGAGACCAAGACCGAGACCAAGACCGGTCTCGATCTCAATTTTGGCTTCGAGACCAAGACCGGCAAAGTTCGAGACCAAGACCGAGACCGAGACCGAAAAAATGACGTCATCAATAGCTTTTTCGATTTTTTGAAAAAAAGTTTTTGGAGCTCATAAGTTGGTTTTATGATTATATAAATTGATTCAGATGACAAAGTGCTTTAGTCCAAGTGACGATTACTTCATCAAAACATCTAAACATATCATTTTATGTAGATTTTCACCAAAAAAAGAGATCCTTTAACTAAACTTAATGCCTCTTATTCAAAGCTCGAAGCCTGGTCACCTTTATTTTTGTCAGGAATAACGGGTCAATAAAATTGACGCAAACTTAATGAAATAAAATTACAAAAAAATTGTAAAAAGCTATTTGTAGATTTGAAGTACCGTATTAAAGGTATAGCTACAAAAATGCAGCCAGGAGTTTCAATTAGGAGATGGGGGGGATTTCCAAGCGCGCAACTACGATTATACTAAGAGAAGGCTTAAACAACACAATACAATTTTTACCCGAAAAATATTTTGTTGCAGGGTTGCAAAATCGACCGATTTTTATTTGAGTTCGGTCTATTTTAGCAAGTCCAAATTCGAGTTCGAAAATTTAAATTTTTTTGAGTTTAAGTTCGATAAAAATATCAATGGCTCTACGCTATGAATATTTGCCACTACAAAACTAATGAAACAATAAATGATAATTCAAGCTCTATCATATGTTGTTTAATATTCTGTTAAAAGTAAAATATAGATTTTTAAATTCATCAAATACGATAAACAACGTACTTTTCTGTCACGAATAGACCGCACTAATTTGCTTAAAAGCTATTTTCACAAAGACTTCACACTTTTGCGTTGTGCTAGCCTATTTAATACAAAGTTTTGTATGAAGCTTTCAATTCGAAAATTGTGTAACCAAAATTAATTTTGTTGCAATAATTAACCGCCGCGACTTTTTTCATATATCGTGAATCTTTTCAATCTCAAACTCATTTCTTATAATTGCTCATTTTTTGAAAAAAATTAAACTCGCAGATTTATTCCACTGAGCTGCAAATACTATCCAAATTTCGTACTTTTTTTACAAACTGTAGAGTAGACCATTGGTTCTCAACCTTTTTTCAAAGCGACTTAAGTTTATTGAAAAAATCAATGGTGTAAAATTTTGTGGCCCATGTACATTCTGATGCGTAGTTTAAATTAAAAGCTATGTAGAAAAAAAACAAACTTTTCATGATGACAGAACTGTGTTGAAAATCATACAAAGAAGTTTTCAGAGAAATGTTTATGAATATTTGCTATTTAGCTTTCAATATCCTTACCAATAACGTTCTTACGTAGTCTGACGTACATGATCTTTGATTTCTAGTCTCCTCGAGTGCAAAGCTTCTTCACTGCGTGAATTCCATGCTAGTTGGTCGAGCGGTAACGCGTTCGTCTCTGGAGCGGGAGGTCTGAGATACAAATCTCGGACCGGTCAAATCGGACACAGTGTTGCCAACGGCTCGCCACCGCTGCGATATATCTCCGAAAAGAGCTGTGTTGCCAGGGCGCAATGACGCGGAGATAGGCCTAGTAAACTTGTTACACGCTTCGGCGTATTACAGCGAGCATAATGAAAGATTTAATTTGAAGATATATCGTTTACCACTTCTAAGCGTTTTACACCTTTGCGATCTTGAGATACTTAAAATTTTACCGCTGGAGTTTTTTGTTACAAAAATGCTACTAGGGTTGACTAGTATATGCGTTTATTTTATTACTGTATTGCTTTCTGCAAGTTTCACTCTTTGTAGATGTTTACAAAAAAAATACCCTAAAAAATTGTTAGGCGACCCATTGATTCATGGGTCGAAGTTGAGAATCATGGGAGAAGATAACTGTTAACGCAATGATAGTAAATGTTTCGCTATATAAGAGACAAATTTCTTATCACTTAATTAACTCAAGATAAAACGTTGCGTCGCTTTTCCACCTCAATCGTTTCTTTTTTTATACTCCTAGCTGTTTTTCTAGATCGCCTAAGCATAAAAAGTGGAAAACATGCACTGTTGGGAAAATCACAATCTCAATTTACAAAGCTTGATCAATAAAAATATTTCAAAGGATTTTTTAATCGTTAAATTTCGCTTTACGAACTCGGCCAGTTTTATTCGAGTTCAAGTTTAAGGTCAGCCAAAGCGAGTTCGGCAAAAATACCGAGTTTTTTCGAGTTCAAGTTCGAGTCCGCAGCACTGTCTGTCGTCGCGCTGAGCAAACTGTTGTAACTTAGTTGTATCTCATCCAGAGGTTTGCCCCAATCGCTGGACAATTTTTGTAATTTTTCGTAAAAAATAACCATTTGAATTATATTTCGCACGTTTTTAGAACTACTTAATTGCTAAGATTCTTAATTGCTAAAATCGCTAAGATTCGGAAGCCGTTTGAAAGAATTAAATTGCTCAACCACTTTAGCCCCTCTTCTTTACCTGTACAGGTCAAGTCCATGACACGTTTAAATGCTTGCATTCATGAATCAAATTTTGTAAGTGATATGACTAAAAAGAGGAGAGCTGCAGCCCACTTTGCCCTCCTGTTTGCGTCACTTGCCATTTTACGTTTAGCTTAGGCCTATACATCATAAACAAACAAAATTTGCCAATTTTGAAGTAGTGGGTTTGTTCGCTGTTGACAAAGAGACAAAATATATACTGTAGGTTAGCATATCACTGTTGTCGACAATCGACCAGTAGCGTAGCCAGCGGGGAGGTGGGGGGAGCTCAAACCCTCCATTGGCCTGAAAAATATACAAAATAGCACGTTTTCAGTGCTTTTGAGGCCAATTTTTGCTCCAAAAATGAAAACAGCCCCTCCCAAAAAGATTTGGGAGCCGAAGTTGTGAAGAACTTGCCGTTGTTTGGACCAGAATAGTGGAGTTTTTTGGTTCTGGAGTTTACTCAAAGTCGGTGAAGACCTTTTTTTTTTTTTTCTTTTTTTTTTTTTTGAGATCACCTAATTTCGGCCAGAAAAACACTTTGAATTTCTAATTTCGGCCGAAAAAGCCCTTTAAATTCGGTGAAGACCTTTCTTTATTGGAGATCACCTGCATTTGGCCGGGAAAAAACCTTGAATTTCTGATTTCGGCCGGAAAAACCCTTTGAATTTCGGTGAAGACACTTTTTTTCTTTTTTTTTCGGAGATCACCAAATTTTGACAAAAAAAAACACCTCAATCTAATTTAAGACTAATGAAAATTTGGGTCAAGTTCGTTTTCGGTTGCATCAGACTTCCAAAAAAGCCCCCCTTGCAAAATCCTGGCTACGCGACTGCAATCGACAATAAAGTAATATGTACACAATCAGTAGCGTAGCCAGGGGGAGGCGGGGAGGCTCGAGCCCCCCCATTGGCTTGTGAAGTATGCAAAATCGCACGTTTTTGGTGCTTTTGACGCCGATTTTTTGTGAAAAATTGAAAATAGCACCCCCCATAGGAAAACAGCCCCCCCTCAAACGTTTGAATTTCCGAATTTGGCCGAAAAATCAGTCTCAATTCCGGTGAAGACCTTTTTTTTTTTTTTGGAGACCACCTGATTTTGGGCGGAAAAAACCTTTGAATTTCTGAGCTTTCCGGGAAATTTCGTCTCAATTTTCGGACAAACCGTGTGAAACTGATTCAAGAACAATGAAAATTCGGGTCAAGGTCGTTTGCACTTTTCTCACTCTTTCGAAAAAGCCCCCCCCTTTTCCAAATCCTGGCTACGCGCCTGTACACAATGTATTCACTCTTTTTTGATAAGAATCAGTAAATTTTGAATTGTGACTGGCTGTTTTTAATTTTTTGCCGATTTTCAGCCTTATTTGTTTTTTAATTTGTTCTTAAATTTTGAGAGCATCGACGTCAATTTAAGCGACTATGTTTGTAAAACAGTTTAATTCCCATAGCTTTGTCTACTTCGAGTTGAGGTTTTTTGCTTCTTTAGCAGCGTCGTAAAATTGCAAAAGCGAAAAGGCGAACTTTTTTCAACAACTGCTTAAACAACTGCCAAAAAATTTCTCACTTATTTGTGCAGCACTGTATAATCTCAAAATAGTAGCATTGTGTACATCCTTCGACACAAAAACTTCTATCACATGGGGATTAAAAAAGTCGCAAAAACATCTGCAGTGCTCGAATTGGGCAAGAACTCTGTAGTTTTGCTTGGACTCTAGTTTCGTTCCTCGTCATCAAAACCACTACGTGTGAACAGGCGCGTAGTCAGGATTTGGAAAAGGGGGGGGCTATTTTGAAACAGTGAGAAGTGTGCAAACGACCCTGACTCGAATTTTCATTGACCTTGAATCAGTTTCAGACGGTTTGTCCGAAATTTGAGACGAAATGTCTCGGAAATTCAAAGGTTTTTTCCGCCCAAAATTAGGTGATCTCCAAAAAAAAAAAAAAAAAAAGGTCTTCGCCAAAATTCAGGGCGATTTTTCTTCCAATTTCGCAAGTTCAAACGTTAGAGGGGGTGCTCTTTTCGTATGGGGGGGGCTATTTTCCATTTTTCACAGAAAATCGGCCTCAAAAGCACAAAAAACATGCGATTTTGCATACTTCACAAGCCAATGGGGGGGCTCGAGCCCTCCCCGCCCCCCCCCTGGCTACGCTACTGTGTGTGAATGACGTCTTTTCTCATGTAAAAACACGACAATCTTAACCTCCAGGTGCAAAACCTCTTTGTCCAACCGATAATGTAACCGCTTCGTTAGCTTCTTACAAAACTACATTTTACTTACAAAATTTACACAATCTCGCTATTTTATTTTTTCTAACAAAAATGACAAAATTAGCTATTTTTTTTACTTACAAAAATTACCCGGTATCGAGACCAATTTTTGAGCTACGAGACCGAGAATACAACGGTTCGAGACCAAGACCAAGACCGGTACAAAACAGCCGAGACCAAGACCGAGATCGAGACCACAAAAAATTGGTCTCGAGGCCGAGACCGGTCTCGAGACCTACAGCCCTGCCAATAAACGACTACTGTCGAATAATTGTTAATTTTGGAGGGACAAATCTCTATGTTGTAAACGCATAGGTTTTGTGCAAAATCACAAATAGGACTATAGCTTCTTGCAATTACTGAATAGTAGCGATGCAGTAGCTGGAAAGCGCCAATTTCTAAAAGTTTAATAAGTTATTTATATCATACCAAGCGCGATAGTTAAAAAGGTATTCATGTCAAGTTTTTCACTGTTGACAAAAATGTTGGGAAAAGTCTAAAATGCATTCCAAACAAATTTCAACTTTCTACGTCTTGTAGTTCAAAGTTAACAATTTTCATCTTACTTTAGTGTTGCCACTTTGCTAGTATTGTGAAAGAAACTAAACTTTCGGAGACTTGGCTTGAATTTACTTGAAAAGCAGGTAATTTACAATTCTGACCCTTTACTTTGTTTTGACAACAACACTGCCGAAAACACATTGAAAGTTACAAACATGCACTAACTTCTTGATATTTTGATTGTTGCTGGCAACCTGGTAAAATTTTTGAGAGGAAAAAGCCTTTCTAAGAGAAATTCTAAATTGTCATATCTTGGCAACGGAAGGTCGTAGAAAAATCAAATTTGTTGAAGTTAGTCTTCATATTTGTCAAAAGTTATTGAAAGAAAGCCGAGCAAAATTTTTTTCTACTTGAATACCATTTTAATGCATGTGTATTGCAAAGATTTTAGACTTCAATATTTTTCAGGTTGTTTTATGTCCCGCAACTCATCTTTACTTCGATCAACCACAAGAACCGGACCCAGAAGAAAGAGGCCAGTACTGGGCGTCGAGATTCACCGACACAATGAAATCATTTTCTTTCATGCCTGACGATCTGTACGCTAATATGGACTTTGAACGTAGCGGTAAACCAATTAGTGGTGAGTGGCTGCTAAGCTAAACCCTCTCCTTCAACCGTGTTATTTAATAGAAGGTTTAATCAATTTGATGCAGGTGTCAAGGGGTTTATTCAATTTTATTCACCAACGAAGTTTAAATACAAAACACCAACAAAGATTAAGATAATTCGCGGATATTCGGAATTTTTTATCTTCACCGTTGAAATTTTAACAGTAAAATAAACTGAATTCACAAGTTCATACAAATAATCCTTGAATTACTTTTATATTATTAGCAATGTGCCCATCATTTGCCTAAACGTTTACCTAAACTTTTATTATTCCGCGGATTATCTTAATCTTTGTTGGTGCTCAATCGTAACCTAATGCTCAATTTAACCCACACTGATGCATCCGACTTTTTGTCTGAATGCCATTTTTATTAGCTATAATTTTACATTATTGTCCTAATAGTCGTGTAAATATATGGAAAAAATCCCCTAAACCCCAAAAATTTACTTAATAGTTTTTTGCTGGAAGTTAATGGTTAGGTCCTGAAAGGCTTCAGAAAAAAATCCCCGCAAATGCGACCCCGAGAACCCCCTAATTTGCATACTTTTAAATGGCGCTTCATCAAGCAATTAGTGCTTTATAACTTTTTTCTGGGTCGTGCTAGACCCCATAAATGCATTAAAAGGTGATAGAAATATGACATCTGCGATTGCAAAAAGCCTATTAAAGTTTAGATATGACGTCAAAATGACATCATTGATCAATTTTGCATTAATTTTTAAAAAAAATCAGAAAAACAATTGATTGAAATTTCTGTATGGTGCAAAAAACATTCTAAATTCTCCGACTCCAACCGATGTTGATAATGGTAATTACTACGTCACATTTACAAGTCATTATGTATCTGTAATTGAAGCTGAATCAGCACGAGGTGCTGTGGAAACTCTGCAAGAATCGAATCTGTAGTCGGTTCTCTAAAATCAGCAACGCATTTGTTTAAGTCGAAAGTGCAGGAAATCTATGCATGCAATTTTTAACAACCGGTTTTCTAAAATTAGCTACTGGATCGCTCGAACCGGTAGAAATGGGCTGAAAGGCACGACTGAGTCGAATGGAGAAGCACAAGTAAATTAAGGAAATTTTATACCGTAGCTTGCATTTAATTCATGAGGAAAAGTAGAAAGTTTATTGAATATTCAGTTCATTGCTCTTTTAGAGTGACTTGACTACTTGGCACAAGATAGAAAAGGAGATAAAATTTACGCGGCGCCACCTAGTGACAATTAACAATCTTTGTTTTTATTGATTGGTTTAATTTATAAGTATAGATTATAATAAGAACATAAATTGTTTTTTACAACTTTTGAGAATTGTTGCCAAGATACGGGCGGTGCGCCAGTGATACTTTTTTCCAAAATACGTCGGCCTGGATATATTTATAAGGTTTCAGAATTATTCCAGGTGATGTCAAGTATTCACATTCAGCATTACAAAAATTCAGACCATGTTTGAAAAATTAGCAGTACATTAGTATTGCTGCTGGTACAGCATGTGAGTTCAATTTGTGCTCCGCGTAACATGTACGTTCTTGTTGTGCAACGTACGGCACATTACTGTGCATCAGTACGCGATTTTTCGATTATGCTCTCATAACATTAATTTAATAACCTTGCACACAATGTATGGTTACATTAGGAAATAATATGAATCTAATGTAATTTTTGAAAAAAAATTTTTTTGGAAAAAAATTTTTTTATGTTTTGGGAAAAAAAAATTGTGTCATGATCTGGTTAATTTGCGATTCTTTGCCTTTCTACGTTCATGTTCATACCTGTAGTCCTAGCTATACTGATGAGGAATAAAAGAAGATTGTCGATTCCGAAACAGTATGTCTTAGGCTGTTAATTATAGGTTTGATTGTGCCTATAAGACTCTGTATACTGTCTATAGCTTATTATTAATTTTCTCAGTACATTGTTCTGAATATGAATCTATAATTCGCGAAAATTAAGAACACCCGGCTTCAAACCAATTACTGCTATACTTTTGTTGCTGGAGGACATGCTTAGGTTGTGGACTCTAGAGATAAATAAATGCATGCATCACTGTTGATTTTTAATTTTCAAAACAGTTTTTCTTTACTAATTCTTTCCTGTGCTTATAAAATGATCAAAAAAAAAAACGATAGCGTCATCCCTCCTCAACCCCAGTCTCAGACCATATGACAAAATGCTCAATTAAGCTGCAATAACTTGGCAATTGAAATGAAAATGAAAGAGAGAGGTACCTTACTGAGACCCGATAAGAGACTGATTTTAGAGTTTTTCTGGCCAATGTCAACCAATACTTTTTGCTACCAATACTTTATCTATCTAAATAATATCTATCTAAAAATATATATCACTTTTACGACAATTCCTTTTGACGCAAGACAAAAGAAAAGCTCCAAAGAAAAGAAGATAATATGCGTTGCTTTGCTATTCGGAAATTATTGAGAATCCACTCCTTCAAATGGAAAATTCTCGGTTTAAAGGAGGACAGCAATCATCATCATTTCATGTTGGATCCGGTATTGTCCCCGTCGACGGAGTTGGCCGGATTTCGTATGGTCATTGTCTTTACCACGCCTCGCCATTTTGTTCGATTACGTGCATCCTCTTTCACCAGTTCATTTTTCTTCATCTCATTCTCTACTTGCTTTTTCAATGTTTGTTAAATTTGTTAATAAAGCAAAAATAAAGCATGTTGGTTAATAAAGCAAGCTACCGATAAATTAGTTAGTGCAATGCTTTACGATGACATCGACAATAATTAACGTTTGTGTTGCCCACTGAAACGGTAATTAATGTTTCGCTAAAGTTGGGGCACACAACATTATGTTAAATAGATCGAGAAAATGGAGTTACCGCAAATTGTATCTTAATTCTAATAGCATGATTGTGCTGATTTTACAAAATATCTGTGACTTTGCCAGCTATTCTCTTTAGTGGCTCAAAAAAGACTTCAAAATCAACCTTGTATGATTAGAAGGAAAAAAGATTCAATTAATCACATTGAAAATATCAGCTAAGCCAGAAATCTTTTACAAAAATTTTATCAAAGTGAGAGGAAAAAATTCAATAAAGATGAGTAACGTGTGGAAGACCGTGATTTGGATGACCAAGTCTTAAGAGGGGCTCCTTCTCAATCTCTGCGACTTCTTTTTCCTGTTTTACCATTCTTCTCTAGACGATTTTTGGTATGAAGTATTTAAAATGATTTTGGTATGCGGAGAGCTTGGCTGCGAAATCGGTCAGTATTAACTTGTCGCTATCATTTACTGCAATATATCATGAATTCCATTAATTGTCAACCCATGAAGACCAAAATAAGCGTTGCTTTTTGAAAATTTTGAGATCTCTGACCGATATCGCGTTTGCATAATAATATTTAAAGATATAGAAAAAATTTCATAAAATATACACTATTTCGGCCTATGTAGTTTCCCCATGCTCAGTTGGGTCGCCAGAGAGCGGGGTGCTATAGCCCCCCATTGGCCTGCTGACCAAAATTCAGAATAAAAAAAACCAGGCTTTTAGCTTCTGAGATTTTCGTTTGCCCTGCAATGCAATCAAAAAATGATTTAAAGCTTATTTTCAAACGTTTGTTTAGGGGAATGGGATAAATTTCAAAAATAAACTCATAAATTAGAAAAACTTAAAAAAAAGGCTAGAAATTGGTATTCAAATTTGATCGCTTATTGAAAAATGTATAACATAATATAATGCACATGTATAACATGTATACATTATATGTATAACATATGTATAAATTATGTAAATGTGTAACATATGTTAATGTATAACACATGTAAATGTATACATTATATGTATAACATATCAAATAATGTATAAACTCAGGAATAGGGGGGGGAGGGGCTATTCAGTATTAGTTAATTAACAATCACTTTTGTCAAACTTCCTTCGATTAACCCCCATAATTATATCTTTCTCTATAAATATAGAGGAAATAGTTATGTACTCTTTGAGAGTTTTATTGAACTACCGGTATAGGATCTTTGCCATGATTTTCCAGCTTGTAAACAAGAGAACTGAAACTCTTGCAATAGCTGCCTCCCACATAGCTCATTTATACAACTAGTATAATCATGTTTTTGCACTGCTAATTTCCATGCCACGTTTTAATAGCATTAATTTTTATCAAAATAGCCCTAAAATTGAGTTTTTTGTCTCAAAAAACTGCAAAATTTTCGAGCACTGGAGGCTCCGCCCCCAGACCCCCGTAACAGTTTCCCCATTGCAAATTTTTGGCTACGTGTTCTGCAGATACTTAAGTGTTTAAGCTGTGAAAAAGTGTTAAAAATATCATTCAAAGTTGGCTGATTTTTTGATCGTTGTTGATTTTAAACAAAGAGCAGTTCCCTTTTCTGAAGATAAAAAAAGGTTATTTTTTCCCATACCTGCTCATACGAATATTTTGCCATCTGAGCAGCCTCTTAATGAATCTCAAACTCTCTCAAAGCAAAAGAATGGTAAAATGAGGATAAAAACATATGCCTAGCACGAATGTTTGTATCACTAAGCTCGTGGAAAAAGGGGTTTTAGCAGTGATTTGCTTACCTACGCCTAAAATATACCTCCCAAATAATAACACTGTGTGATTTGAAATTGGATGTTAATTAACGAAAAGGCTCTTTCAATCAATAAAACTGTTTTGTAATCTATTTTCACTGAATATCACGGCCAAAGTGCCCATAACGTCGTTTTGACGTCAGAGTGGCATCATAACATGCGGCTAGTATGTTTATCTGCTTCATCAGACCCATTTTTATATCTGCTGATATAACATTTATAGGTTCTAGAGGATCCCACAATAAAGTTATGAAGTATTCAAAATGGAAATAAGGGTAGATTTCTGACTTATACAAAGTACGAGTTTCCCGGGGTCGGATTTGCGGAAATTTTTCGACGGGTATTTAGACCCATCTGAAGCTAATTAGGCCAAAAAACCTTTTGTGCAAACTATTTGGGGTCCAACCCTACATTTACCCGATTACAATATGATAAGCTGGGCTAGCCAAGAAATAAATAGGTTTGCGACCCAACTTATTTTGCTCCGAATTTGGTGCAGTTTTTTGAACTTTGCAATATATATTGTGCTGCAGAAGACGAATTTTGTACAAGCGAAACTGCGTGTCCGGAACTCATAACATCTGATAATATCCTTGGGATACAAGGGCATCTCTGGACTGAAACGGTTCGGCGCCCGTCTCATATGCACTACATGATTTTTCCACGAATGCTGGCTTTGGCAGAAAGAGCTTGGCATAAGGTGAGTTCACATGGGCACTTTCATTCAAGTCTAAACATTTCAACGCACCATCGCTTTTTGGGTTCAATCTGTAACTTTTTTGTCGGACGTTTGAGGTTGAACAAGCGCAGAAGGAAGACTGCTTACCTTCAACATAAAAAAGCATTAAATGTCTTCCAAAAAACATAACGGCCTGTTGCCAGTTCAGAAATTGAACCAATATACACTTTACTCAGCAGTATTTCAATCACCAAACCGATAGTTCATAAAATGATTGATGAATTGATAGACTTGGATTTGATTTGTTTTCGGATCAAACTTAAAATAGTTGTACTATTCACTGCTATTCTACTTAGTGGTCACTGTTCACTTTTCAGCATTAACAAGGAAAAACTGCGTGATACAGAGGCCGTACTTTTTATTGATGATTTGTGATCGACGTGTTTGCTATAATCAATGCAAAATATTTGCAAATGTTTTTTTCAAGACACATTTTTTCTACTTCATCTTGAAGTATTTCTCGCTGTAGTATCCTCGTTTATTTGTTCTTTCTTAAAAGCATCATTGTCTTTGCTAAAGAAAGTCCAAGGTAAACCTAAAGTTTGAAGGATAAGGTTAAGATCAGGATCAGAATAAACAGAAACTAACATACACAGGGTGGCCCACAAGTAGGTATACAGCAATCACAATCTACAGTAAATTTTTTAAATTCTTTTTACTAACATACACAGGGTGGCCCATAAGTAGGTATACAGCAATCACAATCTACTGTAAATTCTTTAAATTCTTTTTACGTTCTATGTAGCACATTCTAAAGCACTTCACATTACATGCTAAGTATCAGGAACTAAAATATGACTGGAAATGAAGTATACATCACCAACAAAAAATAATCTCGGGACACTTTCCAGCGATAACTGTATACCTACTTATGCGCCACCGTGTATATACGTACTATTTTCGATGAAATACTGTAATAGGGTTTGGCTTTTCGTGCATAGCTCCTGTACATCTACTGTACTGTAGATTAAATTTCGAACTAGCATTTATTTACTTTGCGTAAAATTAATCTGCTGTAGTCGGAATGGGAAGCAACCCAAAGTAATGATGGGGAGAACGCAGCAGCGCGTGACAAAGAATGGGCAAATTTTGCAGCGACTTTGGGCAGTAAGGAGCTAGCACGTCTTGAAGAAAGAAACATTGAATATAGAATATCTGTACCCGGAGTTCGGTAGGTATCCACATTGACTTGGCATGAATAAAAGTACTTAAACCCAAGCACTAGATGTAATACCGCTTTGCTTAGCATTACTGTAACGGAGTATGTCATGGTTGATAATTACATAATCGTATGCAATGAATGATTGGTGTTTAAATTCAACTGACTCAAAAAAGTGCTCGACAGCATTGATCAGAGCAAATATGATAACAGTAAACACGTCACACATGAAAATGAAAACCATATTGTCTGTTTCACCCATAATGAGGATCATCAGGAGTGTGATCATCACATAATAGTACGTAATCATCGGTAATAATGCTTTAAATTTTTTTAGTTTTACATGCGACATGTACTTGTTATTTTTTTCATGTATGTCATAAACGCCAAAAACGTTGTCAAAAAATGATCACAATAAACCAACATGAAAAACTATTTATTTCTTGTAGCAGTCTAATGTGAGTATTCCTGTCTACACTTGGAGCCAGGAAGAATTCCTGTCTGCTCTTGGAGCGCTTTTCCCAACCAAGAGTCAACTAAAAGTCCTCATGACCCAAAATTAAAAGCAGCTAACTGTGAAGAATGAGCTTTGGTTATATTAAATGATTTTCATTATATTAAATAATTTTGTTGTAAGCTCATACCAAACAACTTTTGTTATAAAGATTTATTTTTTGTTATAAATATTCATTATTAAAAAAGATTTACATTACTAAGCAGGACCAACATTTTAAATTTTTTTAAAGGTCTTGTCTTGCAAGCCTGGACCAGAAAAAGTATTGAAACAAATAGTGAACACAAGTCATCAGCTTTCTTGAAAAGGATTATGCCGTTATTTCTTTGTTGTTGCTAGTACCAGTATTAATAATAATTTAGTTGTGATGTTTTGACGTTTGCTGGCCAGAGCTTTTATAATTAATCGTTTGTGTGCTATCTGGCCTAGAGGCTACCAGCGCGGAAGCCTAAGGAAGAGTCACCAGAACGGCGACTTCTTAAAAGCAAGCAATGCGAAAAAGTTGTCCTGCGGGAAGACAACTTGTTCACATTGCTTGCTTTTAAGAAGTCGCCGTTCTGGTGACTCTTTCTTAGGCTTCCGCGCTGGTAGCCTTTGGGCCAGATAGCACGCAAACGATTAATTAGTACCAGTATGTTGAAAACTTGATGCTTTGCGAAGTTTTAATGCAGATATGCATATTTTAAACCACAACGCGCATATCAGCTGAAACTTTATTCCCGATAGCATTTTTATTTTATTTGAAACGTTTTCGGCGCGTTTCCTGAATGGCCCTCTTCAGCAAATTGAAAAGCAGTTTACTGTAACTTTAAAATTTAGAAATGAAAGGTTATCAAAATATCATCTGCAAAACACAAATGCTACAATATAACAACCACTATAACTTTATATATTTGATATTGTGACGTATACGTTATACCTTTTCCATAGTAAAATCGAGTTAGAAAAAAAAGAGAAAAATCAAGCAACACTATAAAATAACAATACTGTATATATGGTGCAATGTAGACAATTATTATTATTATTATAATTGTTTTCATATGTAATTGGCTACAGTAGTATTCAGCTGTTTAAAAATATGTTTTGCAGCTAATATGGTAAAAGGCACTTTAAGTCTCGATAAAATGTAGGGAAAAAAGCTTTGTGGGAAAAGAAAATGATAGACACAGACAGTGCATTTAGTGCGCTTAAAGTCGAAAAAAGCCTTTTACGATTAGACCGCAAGATTTTATCGTGAAGGTTCGTTGCCCGAGGATTACAGTCTAGTACCACAGCCAGAAAATGCCAAAAGAAAACCAGGATGCAAGTTGCAACGCTGCAATATCTTTTTGTTAGCAATTTTGCCGACGCCCTTGTCCAGTCTACAGTATTATAGGGCTTGCCCTGCCCCTGCAACTACTATATAGTTATTCGCAAGGTGGGATTTGAGTAAAATAACACAAGACACATTATTTGTATACAAAGAAAGATATCATCTTAAAATTTATGCATAGAAACCGAAAGTTTATTACATACAATAACTGCCGATGTAAAAATTTTTATTGCTTTCAAATAAATTGATTCTGATTATAATACTGTATTGCAAAAGTTTTTTTTGTAAAATGGCAAATATGCAGTAAATAGTCTACTTTGAAGCATTTGCTGGTGATAGATAATAATTTTCACTGCTGATTGTAATCCGATGAAATGGCTCTGGTCCTTGCATGGGCTCTCTTAAACATCCCGAATTTCAAAAAATCTTTCATTTTTAGTAGTTAACTTAAGACATGGCTCTATTCTTTATTGCTCCTCCTCCCTCAAAAATTTTTTTTCGACGCACTTGCACATCTGTGTTTGCAAACTACCAGCCCGGCTTTATTAAGGCAACCTTAAAATGTTCTTTTTATGTGTAATTACGGTACTTTTGAGATAAAAGAACTCTTTCATCACAAAAATTTTCTTAAAAGTTTGTTTTGCGGCATCAACTTCATTACCTTTGGTTTTAATTCTAGTGTCGCCGGAGTGAATGAGAGCATAGGTGAAGTTCATGTTCTCTGCGAGTTTCCAACCATGAACTTCGTGTGGAAAGCAGTTGAAGATGAAGTCTGGAGCTACCCCAGATCCTGCGGTGAAAAATTAGCGATTAAAGCTGAGCAGTCGTTAGTTTTTCGAGGGGTTTCTTCATCAGGAAGCCGGTTTGGCCGCTCTACCACGGTCCCACCATACGAATATGATGGTGGAGCGTCAAGCAGAATTGAAGCGAACCTTATTTTTACATTTGTGATCTCTGTGCTGTCGCTTTGGTTAGGTCGTTAAAATGAATCACAGTAAGTCATCCACTTTTACAGCCATCATCATACTCCATGAGAACAACTTCAATTATAGCGTTCGATGCAATGAAATATGTTTAATAATTTTTCACTTTAGGTAATTGAAAATAACACAGGAACGAGCAAAAAAAAAATTGTGAGTCTCAGCACTGACCTCCGCGTAGGCTACTTGGTGAGAGTAGTCAGCCAGTTGAAAACTAGTAAACTGGACTTGATTTTAAATTCGTTTATTAATTAAACCATACAAAGGCTTGCGCAATGTGCTAGATATGTTATTGAAACAATTTTAAGTAAAACAACTATCGCTGAATTAAATTTCGAGGGCCCGGAGAGACTGTATTCCCTACTAAAAGCCTCTCAAAACATCTACTTCTTTCATTTATTTATTTGCACAAGCTTCACTTTTGACAAGATTATTGTGGCAAAAAGTTTTGAAAACTTTGGTCTTTACTCGCGCTCACGCGTCATGCCCTATTATGTGAGGTGCCCTTCTTCCGGAGTTCTCTTTTGCAGGCTTAGGGACAATCGCCTCTTTTCCCACCCAGGGCCAGATTTACCATAAGGTACAATGCCCAGGGGTCACGCGGTTAGACAGTAATTGCAACGCAAATCTAGCGAAGAGCATTTTTGGTCTTCACCTTTATTTGGATGGACAATGTAGCAAAAATCTGGCGAAGACGGTTTGGTTTCGGAGATTTCATCTGTCTGGAGCTAAAAGTGCCACGGGCCCCGCGCACTTAAATCCGACCCTGTTCCTCCAATTAGTCACTGTAGTACGACTCCGTCCACAACAGCTAAAAATAAGTTTTAGGTTTCCAGAGCGCACTGAGTTGAATAGTATTGTGAAAAGTATCTAATGTCTGCTAGATTTAAGCATCCAAGTATCTGCTCTTGCAAAATTTATGCCAGCTTTTGACAAATATTTGCCACTTTTTTTTGGTTTTTGTCAATGAAAAGAAAATGCTTCAATACCAGCACTTCATTTTTCAAATGTCCTTAAATTAACACAGTTAGGAAACGTCCTGCGTGACAATCTTGATCTGAAAACCATATTGTGTCTGCTACGTTCATCTAAGAAGACGCAGTTGCAGAACAGTATGGACGGTAACGGCATTATGGCGCATCTGCGATATAAATTTTTGTGGGCATGCGTATTTTACATAATTTTCAAATAGCAATATGTAGTTTGTTTTGGAATAATCTGTTTGTATTTCAATAGCTGCACCTCGACTGGCACAGCCTTGTAGTTAAAAAAAGTATTTTATATAGCAAATGTGTTTTAAGTGTACCTAATTTTTATTTTAATGGAGTTAAACTATTAAGTGATGTATCTTACTTTTACTTCGAATAAAGTGTGTAGGCCTATTGCGTTTTGCGCAATTTCACCCAAAACACCACTTTTGCGCTCTTATGCTTGTTTTTTGTAATCATTCATTTATTTTAAACTTGTAATCTCAATTGCTTACTTTTTCGTATTTATGATTACCTTGGGTAATCATCGTGTATTTGGTGTATTGTAAATATTTAAAGGGTCCAAAAAACACATCAAAAAATAAGTTTAGGCCTATCTAATTTGTTACGGAGGTATAGTTTTATCATTCGATATCAATGAAGGTTATTATAAAGCTGCATTCACAGGGGCGACTTTTTTGCGACGCAATTTGAAGATTTTTTACGCGGAAAAATCTATCTCGCAGAGTAGTTACTCACACGAGGCAAGACTCGCTTGCCGCGGTCGTGTCAGGCAAGAATCGCCGCCATGTAAGTAAAATCTCGTTTATACAGAGCGCGAACGCGGAAAGTGGTGCGAACGAGAAGGCGGCGTTCGCGGAAGAAAGGTTATAATAAAATAAATGAACTCGTTTATACAGAGCGCGAACGCGTACACTAACAAAATTTTGTTCGCGCGGAAAACCGCGTAGATTGCCTCCAGAGCAAAATTTTAGGCTGCGTTCGCGACGGCTTTTGTGCTCAACCAATCAGCGCTCTCAATTTAGGCTATGTCAACATGAATACTACGTCACTGCACTGATGCAGACAAATAAAACATTGTAATGTAATTTAACGGAGCTATATTATGCTATATATGCGGGTATAGAAATTTATCGAAAAAATTTTTTCTTAATATTTAATGGCGTACTACTTACTGCAATTAAAAATTGACATTGCATAAAGTTTGAAATTAATTTCAACCGGCCGACCAAATTAAAATTAAACGATTATGCTCATACATCGTTATTACTCTTATATTGAAACAAAAAGAAATAAACGTTGTGATCTCATAATATACCTTTTGTTGTTTTTCAAATAAATAAACCTTTTCCTGTCGATCTAAATATCAATAGTGTAGTACGATCTACTTTTTCTGAATAAGAACCAATAAAATTTAGGTCGAAGGTGACGGTTTTTAAATGTTCACAAGCTTTTACTTAATTCGTTCTTTAATTTTAGTGGAGTGACACAAGCTCATTTTTGTTTGGTTAAACATTGCTTTTTGTTGTTAATCCTGATTATTGAAAAAAACATTACAATCTATTGCGCATGATTGTTGAAACCTGGTTATCATTTTCATGCAATGCGGTACACTAAAATAGAAGGTAGCATTTAAAAAAATCCTATAAAAACTCGTGTTTTTATTAAATTGTTCCTATAAAAACCAGTGCATAGTAAAAAAATTAGTTATGACATTAAAAAATAAAGAGTCGTTCGTTTCAATGAAATAGAAAAAGTTGTTTTCTTCTCTCAAACGCAAACAATGCTCTGCTCGATTTCGCTCGTTCAAGAAAGAAGCATTAAATAAAAAAAGCTATTGCTTTCCAGTAATTACCAGAAGTGGAGTCCTCGAGGACACATTTTGAAGTCCTTAACCTTGGCCTCGAAGCCTTAGGTCCTCGAAAATTGCCCTGTCCTCGGCTTGAGGACAGCTCTATTTTTTGAACCGTTGAAATTTTGTTGGAAAACGCCAAAAACCTCAAACTCACAACATCGAAAAAAAAAAAAAAAAAAAAAAAAAAAAAAAAAAAAAAAAAAAAAAAAAAAAAAAACCTCTTCACCAATGACAAAAATGTGACAAAAAAGCCTATTGTTTCTTCAGTTTCAGTTTCTTTTCAGCATTTTTCGCTTACACCAGTAGCGAACAACAATATTGAAGACCAGGGGCCCCGGGACCCCCTCAAATCGAGTTTTGCCAGCCGATTTAAACGTATAGCCCGGAGAAAATGGATAGTTTTCGTCCTAAAAGTTGCTATCTCAGGATCACATCTAGCCTTTTTGTGAACGTAATGCATTAACCAAGGCCGGATTTACCTCAATATGGCGCAGTACCAGCTAAGGGCCCTGCGCTCAAATCTTAAGACTTTTTATAGTCTTCACCTACATTTGGCAGAAAGATGTTGCGAAAATGTCCAAAGTGCCAGGGGCCAAGTGCGATGTAAATCCGGCCCAGCAATAACATGGTTAGTAGGCGTAACCATCTATTGTACTATTTTTCAATACCAATTCATTAATTCACCTCCACCTCGATGGTTTTTACGCACAAAATACTTAAAAAAAAAATTTGCCATGGAAAATGCTGATTGAACAAATCGTTGAACTTCAATTAAGGGGCCTGGGCCCCCTGGCCAAACATGCACTTCTATAACTGGTTATTTTTATGACAAAACAAAAATCTCTAAGGAAAATCTTCTGATGAGTTTTCATTTACTGCTAAAATGTTGCTCGAGACATTGCACCGTACTTCCTTACCTGGACCAAATCACGTACAATTAAACTTTAACACCAAAATGCAAGATGTTAACGTGTTTTAGACTTAAATTGCAACTAGAAGAAGGATTAAACAATTTAATTTTTTTAATTGGCTTTCAAATGTCAAAAATCCAGTGCTTTCAAATGGCTCTAAACATGTGCGAAATGTGATTAAATGGCATTAAAATAGCTTTTTTTTCCAAAAAAAAATTACAAAAAATCGCCCAACAGCTGGGGGCTTTGTCCCCAGACCCCAAGAGCCTCCGGCCGCTGAGGGGCTCCGCCCCCAGAGACCCCGTCTGTGATACCTTTGAGTTACACTGGCTTTCTCGTCTCCAAAGTTACGTATTTGCACTTTTCAACTATATCCGTTTAAGCCCTCTCCCTTTGCAAAGTTCTGGTTAAGTGCCAACAGGCAAATTTTTGATGACGTCATTGCATGTGATTTGTGGTTCAGGTCTCCTCAATCAAAAATTCTGGCTACGCCTATAAATTGGAGTTTGCCTGAAAAACTTTTTTGAAGACCTTTTTTTTTGGAGAACACTTGCGCCTGTGTCCTTGGTCCTTGGCCGTGAGCATTTCTGTCCTTGGCCTCGAGAGGGTCTGTCCTGGGAAAGGCTGTCCGTGGCCTCGGATTTTTTTGTGTCCTTGGCTTCGAACCTTGTGTCCTCGACTCCACCTCTGGTAATTACTGTAGTATTGTTTACATCGTCGTCACTTGAAATATTCTTAAAATTAATCAGGATCGAAATTCCCGATAGAACATAATTTCTGCTATATAGCGGAATTTCTGTGACAGGCAAACCGTTTTTATAATTAATAATTTGTGCATTACAATGATTGACATCAGCAAATAATCGAGTTTTAATACAAAACAAATGCGGAAAACCGCTTCCTATTAGAACAGCAAATCGCGCCGAAAATCGCCTGGTTTTCTGCGTGGTTCGGGTTCGCGTTCCGTATAAACGGGCCTTAACTAGAGATGTAAAAAAACAGTTTTTTTTGCGATTGCTTTTTTTGGCCATGTTTTTTTTTTGCAGTTTTTTGATGAAACAAAGTTGATAAACAGTGTGTTTTTAATTGAAAAAAACAAAATTCCTGCATTTTAGAATGGATTTCCACTGCACAATTCTCAGCCCATAGTGACGTCAATCGATATTTTGTTATCATTTCAAAGCATCATTATGAATCCAAAATAAATAATTATTATAAAATTTGATCAACTTCGGTTATTGGTGTAAGAAAGTGCAGAAATAAGGCCCGTTTGAATGCGATGTAATGCTTGTCCTTTTTGAAGCTTGTCGAATGAATTTATTCTAGCAGCAAATTCTTTTTACTGTTTCGCAATAGTTTTGTAAAGTAGCATGTTTCTTTTTCAATGTAGAGCTTCTTATACGTCCTCCATTTCCTCTTTTTTGAATTTAATTTGAAGAGCACTTCATTTCCCAAAATAGACAGCTGCAATTTTAATGTAATGCAGAGAGCTAGCGTGCTGAATGGCCTACAGCAATTTTGATACTAAAATGGCAGAAAAAATTTTTAAGTTTAGTTAGATCAGGGGTGCTCAACCTGCGGCCTTACGGCAGCATGTGGCCGTAAAAGGATTTTCTACGGCCGTGAAATTGTGCTTCAAAATGCACGATGTGGCGGCCGTGCATGTGTAAAAATTTCTGACTGTGACAAATTTCTGTCTGCGTCGTCATAATGGTATGATTCTTACGAACGAGTTAGTTTAACAAAGGAAGTCGTAATGATTTCCAAGGAGTCGACCACGAAGGACGTCAAACTTGTCGGTTATGATTTCCGTGGTCACACAAGTGGAACCCTTGTAGTAGGAATAGCCTATGGCTATCCTTACTACAAGGGTTCAGCGATTTTTTCACTTGTTTTTTTTTAAGTACAACAAGTAAAAAATCGTTTATTTCCTAAAAACCCTCTGCCGCTGTGCAAGCCCTTAAAGAGGCATTGAAGTCTAATTTCTGAATTTTAAGGTTTGTCCAGTTCGGCGAAGAGTCTTGTCCAGCTGGGGAATACCTCACTCAGAGCGGCTGTGGATGCTTGAAAAAGTGTCTGCAGCTCTCAAAACTACTCCCACTACCATCCCACAAACTCCACACATGTCCAAAAATCCACAAAAAAAAAAAAAAATTATAACACCAAATTTATGAAAAATAATTGATTAGCAACGTTTTTGTCCCGTTCTTTCATTGTTTGAGGTTAAATAGCTTCAAGGGAAAAGATTTTGAAAAAAGGGAAAAAATTTTGCAGGGGCTACACTACATCAAATTTGCATAAGCGATTTCAAAACCAACTTTGCCAAATTATAGGTCTGGGAGTAACGATGTGCCTTTGGCAGGTTTTCTACTGTGGCTTCGGTACTTAGATGAGTTTTTAAAAGTGGAATTCATCTTCTGTCTTCTTTCTTCATTGCCCGCTTTTCCGTGAGGGTTGCGGGGGCAGTAGCTCAAGATTGACGCGCCACACCTCACGGTCTTCCATCACCTCCATCATTTCGCTTGGGCGAAGTCCCAAGCGATTCCATCCAAGATCCTCAATGTAATTGGTCCATCTAGTTCTAGGTCGTCCGACTGGTCTTCTCCCATTTGCTTTGGCATGTAAAGCTTGTTTGGGGAGTCTTTCCTCAGGCATTCTGCTAACATGGCCAAACCATCTAAGCTGAGATCTTTCAATTCGGAGAAGTAACGGCTCGATGTTTAGAGATTTTCGAATCTCAGAGCTACGCACCTTGTTAAACAGTGTAACTCCTTCGATTCTTCGTAAAAACCTCATTTCGGACGCTTGCACTTGTGATCGCATTCTTTCGGTTATTACCCAAGATTCATGACCATAAGTGAGAATGGGGACAAAAACTGCTTTGAAAATTGAGAGCTTTGCCTTTTTCGACAATTCTCGTTTCATGACAACCGAGTAGTGCAAAGCTCGCATTACTGCACTAGCCTTGCCTATTCGGGTATCCAGTTCTTCGTCTTGCCTTCCGTCACTCGTACTTGCAATCCCAAGATACTTGAACTTCTCTACCTGCTTCAGTGTCGCTCCATTCACTTGTAATACGCACTGATCAGGGTTTCTTGAAAGATGAAGTACCTCAGTTTTGGCCGTGCTGATTTTCATTCCGGCGGTGATGCATGCATCTGCAAAGTTATTTAATGCGCGCTGGAGGCTAGATTCTGTGGAAGAAAGCAGAACCAAATCATCTGCGATAGGCAGACGACTAATTTTGCAATTTCCAATCGTGGCACACTCATCAGCTTGGCTGCATTTGTCGATCCAATTCATGTAAACAATGAAAAGGAGAGGTGACAAAACGCACCCTTGTCGGAGTCAGTTTAAATTTGCATCTTTTAGCTCAAGCATATTAGATTTAGTGCACTTAGAAGAAAAAATGAAAAGTAGGCCTATTTTTGGCCTAGTTGTTCTTTGTAATTACTAGCGTAAACCAACCTGTATAAATTGCTGTAGGTTAGACTAGACTTTACTGTTTTTTATAATTTCTTAATTGGCTAGGTTTACATACCGTAAGTAATGATTAATGTCATCATTAATAGACTAGGCTTGCATACCGTAAGTAATGATTAATGTCAGCTAGCGTAGTAGCCCTAGTAACAGTAACAGCGACACCAAACGTAGACAAATTTTTAAAAAAGTGAAAGAAATTCTACGAAATAAGAGAAAATATAAATGCAATAATCTTTTGATGTAGTAATCGTAGAATTCTGAAATTGAGCTCAAAAATTATTTTAAAAATGCAAATTTTGTTTCAAATGCAATAAATCAATAAAACTTAGGCTTCAATGCCCCTTTAAGGTTTGTCTAGTTCGGCCAAGAGTCTTAAAAATTGATTAACATTGAAAACAATTGTGACATGTTGTGTTCTGTTAGTTTCTCGTAATTTTGTAATGAAAAAAACCACAACAGCAGGGGAATAAAAAAAAAGTTTGTTAGAGAAGCTGAGGGCTGCCGATGAGAGCTAAAAGCTTGAAACAGCGCTGTCCAGCTCTGTGCGAGTTAGTTTTTCTTAAGGTTTTTGGGGTTGTTCCTTTTGCCTATAAATAATGTGAATATTCTTGACTTGGAAAATAGAAGTGAGAATAAGAAGTTTTTACGGCAGCATTTACGGCAGTTAAATTGTAAAGCTTAAAACGTAAATTCGTAAAAATGACCTTAACTAGTGGCGGTCGTTAGTGCATTAATGGGATGTTTTGCAGCTAGCAGTAGAGAAAAGGTTGTGTACTCCTGAGTTTGATGGACAAGAATAAACCAATCTATCAATACCTAGTTTCGTTTTTTTAGGTTGCGGTCTAAGGTCGTTGATCAATCATCAATAAAAATGTTGTCAATCAATTACAAATTACAATACAAGCAGGTTCTTCGATTTAACGTAAGTAAGAAATAATAAGTAACGGCACATGCCAAATCTTTGATCGACTGCAATAAAATATCCACAGCAGCATTTCCATAGCCATTTGCGTCACAAAAATTAACGGTTAAAATCAACAGTTAAACTGGCAATTGCATCACCAATGGCCAGGGCATGGTATGGAATGGAATGGAAAATGGAATGGAACGGAAATTTCGGTATGGAATATGGAAGATGCCAGAATGGAATGCAAGATTTCAAGAATGGAATGGAAGATAATCTTCCATACGAATTCCATACTAGATTTCGAGCATTTTTTTGCAGAAAAATTCATACCGATGTCGGGTAGTGATGAATAGCATTGTCACAGAAGTATTCAACTTCAATATCTACGCATATTATTTGTCGACAAATTGCGGTACTTTGGTTGCTTATATTGCGCAAACAGTGTACGTATTGCATCATTGTAAGTACATAGCAATTTGCAGCATTGATGTTATAGTTGACGACTTTGACAGGTTTGACTTTTTTTTTTTGAGATTGACAATTTGCCAAATACTAAATTTTGTTTGCTTACATCGTAGCAAAAACTCGCATTTGCTATTTTATTCCCGTTTCAGCTTAATTTTATTTATATTTTTAGTTTTTAAGCTTATCATAATTCTTTTTAGAGTTAAAGCTTGGTATTTCTGTTACGGTAAATATTCTTTAGCAGTTTGGTTATAACAAATTTTACGGTTGATGTGAGAGCAAACTTGTATAGTAATCATTAAACCATAGGCTTAACCAGAGGACCCGAACCCTCTGCCTCCTCCCCAATTGAAATGCTACCAATGATAAAAATAATGGCACAAAGCCTATTTATTCAGTTTCTTTTAGCATTTTTCGAATGCAACAGTATACATCCATACAACAGCAATTAGCAGTAACTAAATATTGACGACCAGGAGGCCCCGGGCCCTCTCAATTTTAATTTTTGCCGAACAATTAAAATGTCCAAGCCGGAAGAAATTCAGTGTTTTTGCTCTAAAAGATGCTATCTCGGGTCCCTATCTAACTTTAATATTGCAATAACATGATTAATAACCATTCATTGCATCTAATGTACCAACTTTAAATAACTTTAAATTCCACCTTTACCACCTCCCAACGTTAAATAACAATCCACCTCCATCTTGTCAGTTTTCACACTATAAAATGCTTTTGAAAAAAACCTGGCTTGGGGGAAATGCTTATCGAACAAATTATTGGATTTGAATCGAGGGTGCCTGCGCTCCTGTCGTATATATTCCTAAAACTGGTTATTTGTATGGCAAAACAAAAATCTTCAAAAGCAAATCTTTAAGTGAATGATTTAATGCTAAAAATGTTGCAGAAAACAATGCACCTTGATGCCCCTGGCCAAAGTCACAAAATTTAACCCTAAAATGCAAGATTTTAAACGCGTTTCGTACTTGATCTGAAGTAAAGCGAGGGATTTGTTCAATTAGCTTTCAAATCTCAAAAATTTTAAAGTGGCTCTGAAAAAGTGCAAAATGTGGTCCAAATGGCAATAAAATAGCCATTAAAAAAAAAAAAAAACTTACAAAAAATTACCCAGTGGAAGTCGTTATGATTTCCCAGGAGTCGACCACGAAGGTCGTCAAACTTGTCGGTTACGATTTCCGTGGTCACACAAGTGGAACCCTTGTAGTAGGGATAGCCTATGGCTATCCTTACTGCAAGGGTTCAGGAATTTTTTCACTTGTTTTTTTTTAAGTACCACAAGTGAAAAATCGTTTATTCCCTACAAAGCCTCGGCAGCTGTGCAAGCCCTTAAGGTTTGTCCAGTTCAGCCAAGAGTCTTGTCCAGCTGGAGAATAACTTTGTTAGAGAAGCTGAGGGCTGCCGATGAGAGCTAAAAGCTCGAAACAGCGCTGTCCAGCTCTGTGCATCTTGTGACTCGAGCTGCTTTGTAGCTGCAGGGTTGGTGGTTGATCTGGCCACCTAACTGGCAGTGGAAGTCGTTATGATTTCCCAGGAGTCGACCTCGAAGGACGTCAAACGTGTCGGTTAAAAAATTACCCCGCGGCTGGGTGCTTCGCCCCCAGACTCCCATAGCCTCCGGTGGCTGGGGGCAGGGCCTCAGAGAGAAAATTTTCCAGGGAGTACGAAGGTCGATACCGGGCCCCCCAAGCCTGATCGAGGCCCATGCTGTTAAACCATTTTTTGTCCGATGGGCATTGATTTTCATTTAAAATTGAAGGGATAACGATATTCGCATACCGTTAGGACCCATGAAAAACACAACTACACATAAAACTTATTTAAATCCAGCTAGGGGGTCTGAGGGAGCGCTGTGAGCTCCCCAGCGGGGTCTGGGGCAGAGCCCCGGAAGCTTTATCACTTTTTATGTTTCTCGAGGATAAAATACAGCATTTGATCAACATCTCAGCACCAAACTAGCTTAAATTGACAAGCAGAAAACATGATATACATGAAAGAAAGTATGTGAAGTGGGAAATGATGACATTGACACATTATCCTAATGACTTTAATACTGCAAATCCAAATATTTTACTGATAAAAGTTTTAAGAAGTCATCTGCAGTTATAGACTTCACAAACCCAAATACCTATTAAACTCATACAGATAGAGTAAGTTACTTAATGTTAGTAGTATAGTTTGTCAATTTTGACTCCGCTCTCTGAGATTGAAATGCGTTTGGATCTCTGGAAATGTGGACCCTCGTACATTGTTATACCGTAGAATTATGGCTCTCAAGTCAGAGAAATGTAACAAAACGTTAATTTCGGTGCAAGTGTATGGCTTTTTATGCATTTTCCTCTTTTTTTTAATCAAATCGGCCACTAATGGATGCTGTAAAGGCTATGTATCAAAAATAGCGACCAATTACCAGTACTGAATAGGCTGACTGATATTTTTGCTGTAGGCAAGTTTGATTATGGTGCTATGGTGCGATACCAAAACTTAGTGCGGAAATCTGAACTCTTGCGGGCCCCTTGAGCCTGGGCACCCTAGGCCCGGGCCCGGGTACGATGTACCCCTTGAACCCCCCTCTCGCAGGCCCTGGCTGGGTGCTCCGCCCCCATGTCCCGTCTGTGACATGTTTGAGTTGCATTAATTTGCTACCACGTCTCCCAATTTTGATATGTTAGTAAAACTTTTTAACTTGCGGTATTAGTCCTTCCCCTTTAGCAAATCCTGGTCACGTGCTAAATCAGACCCCCAGCTTTTGATCTTCATTCTTTGTCCCACAAAAAGTCTCTCTTCTCGAAAATTTCTGATGACGTTATTACATGTAATTTACGGTTTAGCCCTCCCTTCAATCCAAAATCCTGGCTACTCCTATGCATTAAGCCATGTGCAATATGCATACCAGATACAAGTTATTGCTTCTGACGATTGTTGATGCGCCTTCACGAGCGGTTGCTTACAACATCGCAAAGATGCAAAGCAGCAAAATATACATTGCCTTGCTTCCGGTCTAAAATTTCTTCGGTATGGAAGTATGGAATGGAATATGGAAGAAAATTTTGGTATGGAATGGATTATGGAATGGAAGATGTTTAGTATGGAATGGAAATGGAATGGAAGAAAATTGCCATTTTGGAATATGGAAAAATCGTCTTCCATTCCATACCATGCCCTGCTAATGGCTTAGCATGATTACGATACATACATGCAGTGATGGGCACAGCGGCGCTGTTCACCAGCGGGCGCTACTAGCGGCGCTCTTTTTTCGGTAGTGGTAGCGGCAGCGCCGCTGCTTTTTTTCGTCACCAGCGACAAGCGGCAGCGCCGCTGTTTTTTTAGCCGAAAAAGCGGCAGCGCTTCAGCGCTGTTTTTCAAGCAAATTTTCTGCCGCTGCCGCTACTGCTAATAAACTCCTTCCAAGACTTTTTCAATTTACATTTTTACTCGTTACCGTTTGGAGTCTTTACTTTCCGCTTGTTTTCACTCTGCTCTTGTTACCTCGTTATTTCAGTTTAGTAGAACATGTAAGACCTTTGTGACGTTTTGTCGTTGCTCTTATACTGTATGAATAGGCGAGTTTTATCGCACATGGTCCGATTTTTTCTCAATCGAAGTTGAACAAACAATGTGGTCTAGTAGCGGGTCAATTTGAACTGATAAAACCGATTTCAATAAAGCCGATTTCGAGCAATATCTCTTTAACGAAAATGCAATAATTAGAGTTCGATAAATTGCTAAAAACTTACAGATTGCAAAGACGGTTTTCCTCGATATTTCCTCAAAATGCTAGCATTTAGTACAACACATGAAGGTGATTTGTTGGCTATCTGGTCACAGAACACAGTATAGATCGTGCACTGCGAATAGAACAGTACAGTACCTGGCACGGAGCCAGAGTAGTGTGCTTGGAGGATGGGAGCACAAAAACTTGGGGGGGGGACGCTTACGCAGCCGAGATCAGACGAATTCGGAATGCGGCAGAGATCTGGTGAATATTTTGCTCCAAATCCTATGTTATCCTTCTTTGGTATGGATTTTGCCCTCAAACTTGGAGGTGAAGATTGAAAAAATGAAAAAAAGGTCTTCATCACAAAATCTAAGGCTACTTGATTACGTTCACTTGATCTGTCTTGCTGTTTCATAGAAAAAAGCGTTTGTGGTTACCTGTTTTTGGGCAAAAGTTTGCTAGTTGTGCTACTACAAAAGTTTAGTCTCGCTTGCGGAGCTCAAGCAGTGATTTGGGGGGACACGGCTCGAAATGCCATCCCCGTGCATAGGCGTAGCCAGGATTTTTGATTGGGGGGGGCAAACCAAAAATCACATGCAATGAAGTCATCAGAAATTTTCGAAAGAGGAATTTTTGTGGGACAAAGATATCGTAGAATGGAAGATCAGAAGCCGTGGCCTGGTTTGGCACTTGCCCGAGAGTTTTCTAAAGGGAGAGGGCTTTAACCACAAGTTACAAATGAAAATATAGTTTATTCAAACGTATCACAGACGGGGATGTGGGGACAAAGCCCAGAGTCGCTGGGCGATTTTTTGGAATTTTTTTGAAAAAAAGCTATTATAATGCCTTTGGATCACATTTCGCACGTAGATTGTTAACATTTGAAAACCAATTGAAAAAAATTAAATTGTTTCAATTCTCCTTTTACTTATAATTTGGTCGAAAATACGTTTGTAATTATGCAGTTTGGGGTTAAATTTTTATAAGTATTTTAGTAGTAAATAATCCACTTGAAGATTTTCCTTAGAGATTTTTGTTTTGACATGAAAATAACCAGTTGTAGGAGTACATGTACGGTTAAGAGGCCCCAGGCCCCTTAAGTTAAATTCAATAATTTGTTCAATGAGCATTTCTCATAGATAATTTTTTTTCAAACGCATTTTTTAGCGTAAAAACTAGCGAGACGGATGGAGGTAAATTGTTACTGAAAACCGTACAATAGATGGTTACGCTTAATTACCATGTTATTGCCCGGGCCGGATTTACATTGCGCAGGGCCCCTGGCACTTTAAAAATTTTCGCAACATCTTCCTGCCAAACATAAGTGTAGATCAAAGATAAAGTCTTACAATTTGAGCGCAGGGCTCCTGGCACTGGGCCATATAATAAATCCCGCCCTGTTATTGCATTGCGTTTTTAAAAAGGTTAGATGAGAGCCCGAGGTAGCAACTTTTATGATAAAAACCCTTAATTTTAGCCGGATTATACATTTTAATTGATTGGCAAAAATTGAATTTAGAGGGCCCGGGCCCCCTGGTCGTCAATATTATTGTTAATTACTGTTGTAGGCAAAAAATGTTAAAAGAAACAAACTGACGAAACAATAGTTTTTTTTGTCACATTTTTATCATAGGTAGCATTTCAATTGGAGGGGACCCGGGCCCCTTGGGCACCCATCTGGCTACGCCTATGCCCCGTGGCGCCGGGCCTGATTAGTTACGTCAATGCGTAGTAAAATAAATTTTGCTACAACAGTTAACAGTAAAACTAAGAATTGAATTTATAGTGCGCTGAGAATTGAACGAACAAATAGAACCAGGTAATAAATAAGCTTCAAAGACAACTTAGTTATGGAGTTATACTCGTAGAAAAAAATACTCAGTGTAACTTGAATCGCATTAAGCATCATTTGCTTAACATGTACGTCATTACTACGTGTCTCCTTCGACTTCGTAAACACCAATATCTTAAACGCTCGATCTACTTTTGTGTCAAAGTTGGACGAAATCATTGCAGGGACGTGAATCACCTACCATTTCTACAAAATTCCAAGAAATGTTTTAAAACTCGGTCGATTGAAAAATTTTCGTTTCGGATCTCTACGCGAAAAAGTATTTTAGTGGTTGAGGGCCGAGAGTGTGATAAACTGATCGACTACTTCAGAGCTATAAGAGCCGGGACAGAATTGTATAGAAGCTGAATACTGTATGTCACTGCGCTTGAATGGCAAAACCTTAACTTATTTGAGTCGATATTTCTTATTGCCTTTTGTTTGTGTAGAAAATGCGATAAGGAATTTAACTTCCTTGTGTAACTTCCAAGGGTAACTTCTTAAGTAATTTCTAAAGCGCTGGTTTAACCAATTAGCATTTTGAAATGCTTGATTTTTTGAAAGGAGTATGCCAACACCTAAGTGAATGGTGATATGCTTAATTGTCTACCATTTAAGCCTGCTAATGCCGATTGTAACATGAACCAATATCTAAAAGGCTTGAATAATTAACTTTCGTAAATAAAGTTGAAATTTCACCTTTAGATATAGTATTTGAATGCCATCGTTCTTTGTACTATTTATTTTTTTAAAGTAGCGGCAGCAGCCGCTGTTTTGCATGCAAGTAGCTGCAGCGGCGCTACTTTTTTATTTGAGTAGCAATAAGCGGCAGCGCCGCTGCTTTACTTGCCAAATAGCGGCAGTGGGTGCCCAGTAGCGGGTGCCCAGCTCTGCATAAATGTCATTTATTAATAAGATATTCATAGGTTTGTAGAGGGTGCACATGTTTACCCTGTCACTTGGCTGTTTAAAGATTATTATGCGAATAATCTTGTTTTGCATAAATTACAATTTTTTTATAGAAGTTTTGTTTGCACTGCCCTATGCTAAAATTCCATATTTAAGATGCGGATAGGCAAGGCTGTAATATAGGTTAATTAATGCTTGCTTGTTGAAATATTACCGCATTGTTGAAAAATTTTTTGATGCAAATGCAAGTTTTTTTTTATTATGCTATCAATATGAGCATTTCAGCTTAAGTTCTTGTCAAATATAGCACCCAGATACTTCATTTTTTTGACAGACTGAATATCATGTTTACTGGAGGTGGAGTCCTCGAGGACGTCCTTGGCCTCGAGGTTGTCCTCGAGGACACATCTTGAAGTCCTTGGCCTTGGCCTGGAGGCATCAAGTCCTCAAACTCGAGGACAGCACTTTTTTTGAATTGTTGAAATTTTGCAGATTGCCTGAAAAAAATTTTAGAAGGCGTTTTTTACTGAAGAACGCCTGAAACATTTTTTTGAAGACCTTTTTTTTTTCGGAGAACACTTGAGCTTGTGTCCTTGGTCTTGGCCTCGAGCATTCCTGTTCTTGGCTTCGAGAGGGTCTGTCCTCGGAAGGGCTGTGCTTGGCCTCGGATTTTTTTGTGTGTCCTTGGCT
The DNA here is from genome assembly GCA_963965965.1 of Trididemnum nubilum. Lineage (NCBI taxonomy): Eukaryota > Metazoa > Chordata > Ascidiacea > Aplousobranchia > Didemnidae > Trididemnum > Trididemnum nubilum. Next base: position 29,277,889 of record OZ014474.1, read on the forward strand.
TTGAGCCTTGTGTCCTCGACTCCATCTCTGATATTTACCTACTGCAACATTAAAAGTTTTAACCAATTTAGAATTATGCTTGTTTGCACTAAGATAAAAATTAATTTTAGTATAATCTGAGAAAAGTCTATTATATTGCATCCGATCATTTATAACTCACAGCTAATGATTTACAATTTCCTGAAGTTTATTTATATTTTTATTTCTCATTAATACCGCAGTATCATCTGCAAATAATGTAACATGAAGTGTAGCGTGAATTGGCAAATCATTAATATACTGTATAAGGAAAACAGCAATGGCCCCAAAGTGGACCCTTGAGGCACCCCACAAACAACTGTGTTAGTTTTGGGCCTTATGTTATTGCATTTAGTAAACTGTTGTCAATTGGTCAAGTAGCTAGCTAAAATATCATGCATGCTTCCTCTTATGCCATACATATGTATTTTATTAAGTAGCAATTGGTGATTCACCGTGTCAAAGGCTTTTGACAAATCTAAGAATATGCAGCAAGAAAAATAGCTTGTTGTATATTTTTAAAAGTAAAACATCTTTATTTTTTAAAAGCTAGTTGTGGAGATCAGTTATAGCTATTTCAGTTAAATACTCTCGACGAAATCTAAATTGTTGATTTGATATAATGCTATTCTTTGGAAAGAATTTTTCAAGTCTAATATGTAACAATTTTTCAAATGCCTTTGACAATGGTGATATTCGAGAATTGGGCCTGTAGTTACTAGCTACGTCCTTTTGTCTAGCTTTATGGATCGGAATGGTTTTTGCATTTTTTTTAGCATAGCAGGAAATGTTCCACATTCAAAACATTTATTAAAAATATTACTCAAGTAAGGTAAGATTATTGTCCCCAATGCTCTTAAAAATTTGTTTGGAATATTTTCAGGACCTGGTGCTTTGTTAGGATTAAGCTGCAAGATTCGCACAAGAACTTCCTTCTCAGTAATTGCATCAAAAGCAAAAGATTTAGCCAAACTTGGAGAGCAAAAGCTTTTTGTGGCCTCAGGTTAATTAGAATCCATATAAGGCCCAATATTTGTCAAGTATTCCTTTAATAATTTGGGTACTCTCGTTTTATCAGTAACTTTGCAGTAGTATTCATCTGTAATGAATAATATGTAACTATGTTGAACTTATTTGTAACATACAAGTTTATTAATGATCTTGCATTGCTTAGATATATTTTCTTTATGCAAAGGCAATTCGTGTTGGTATACGTCCTTTTTGCTATTTTTTTCTGTTTGGTAAGTTTGTTACGATAAGTTTTGTACGCTGAGAAACAAAACTTATCCTACAAACAATTTTCTGACATTAATATTAATTTAAATTTTGTGGAAAATATGTGGATTGAAGTTAAAACTAAAAACGGACCTGTAGTGATAGGGGTAATTTATCGACATCTCACAACACTTGTGAATGACTATGAAAGCTTTTCCACGAATTTATGTGACATTTTTGCTGATCTTCGTGATAGTAACACTGCCTTTTACGCTGTCGGTAACTATAACATTGACCTAATGCAAATTAAAGGCAATCACAACTTTCGAAAATACGTGAACAATATCTTGAGCACTTCGATCAAGTGTGCCATTGATCTCCCGACCCGCATAACTGATCGCTCAAAAACATAACTGGACCACATTTATGTTAATGATCCAAAACACTCTTACACTAGCGGAGTGCTTTTATGCAATCTTAGCGACCATATGGCTACTTTTGTTTGCATTTCCATCAAAAAATATCGTGTTAAAAGCAAAGACCAATTTCTGATTCAAGACATGAAAAATTTTATTGTAGAAAAAATTTTAAGGGCACTTGAGAATGATTTAACTGCTGCCAACCTAAACAGTATTGAATCAGCTCAAGATGCGTTTGATAAATTTGAAGAAGTGCTTCATATCGTAATAAACAAATTTGCTTCTCTGATAAAAGCTTCAAGAAAAGAAAAAAAGGTGAGTCAAAAACCATGTTTGTCACGTGAACTAAATTTGATTAAACAAAAAACAAACTATTTAAACAACTTCACAAGAAATTTGATGAAGATATTTTCCAAAAATATAAAAAACAAAGAAATGCTTTAAATCGAAAAATCAAACGTGCTAAAGAAAACTACTACAAAGATTTGATCGATGATGGCAAAGGCAACTCCAGTACGCTGTGGAAAATCATTGGCGAACTAACCAACTTGAAAAAAAAATAAAAAGACATTTCCTAATCAAATAGTCACCGACAAAGAAGTAATAGATGATCCATAAAAAGTTTGAGAAGCTTCCAATGTTGATTTTGCCACAGTTGGGGAAAATATTCGAAAAACATTAAATCTCATGAATCAACCCACTCTCTATTACCTAATTTCCCCAACTCGTTCTTTTTTTCTCCTGCTACTCCTGAAGAGATTTACTCACTTATTGGTAATATCAAAATTAAAAAAGCAGTTAGAGAAAATTGTAGTCATAGACTTCATAAACTGAAACAAAGCTAGAACCAAAACGCTACACTAAGCAGACTGTTGAGCTCTTTGCATTCAGGTCTAAATAATATCAATCGGCCTACCATGGCTAAGGCTGGTTGAGAAGGTGAAATTCCAACCAAAGATGCTGCATAAATCCCAATGCTTGAGAAGGTGAGATTCCACCGAAGAAGTAGCAGTAATCTACAGAACAAAGGTACCAAGCTGTCAGATGCACACAGATGTATAGGGCCTAGGTACAGTAAATTACTAAACTAGAAATAGGCCTAGGCCAACGGTAAGCCTAGCTCATCTTATTCAAACAGAATACAAGAGTGTTAATAAACAATCACAAACTTAAGCTAGCCAAAACCTAAGCAAGCAAACCAACTCGGCATAAAACATTAGGCTGTGAGATTAAGGAACTCAAACTTCAGGCTAGTCTACAACTAGCCTACACAAACAGAACATCTCAGCAGTAGTTTACCCGCCAGGCTACGAAACTGAAATCTTAAACACATAAAAGGTTTCGATACCGATCAAAACTCACTCAATACGGTCATAAACACAGCAGCCGAGGCTAAATCTGAAAACTGACGCTGTCACAAGTCGAGCATTCTAGAAACTAATAACATGACACAATAATGTTGCCAGGGACAAAAAGGTGAAATCACACTCCGCTACTATAAATGGGAATTGACAGCGAAAAGCGATAAAGGCCAAAAATGAACACATTTTGACTTATTTACAAAACACAATTTAGCTCATGAATGTAAACACAAAAAAAAGAAGAAAAAAGGGACAAGGAGGCATTCGTCCATAACAAAAATCACATAACCAATAAACTCCTAAAATTGAGCAATGCTGTAATCTCTCCATTTTTGAGTAACTTTTTTAAGTCCTGTATTCATCAAGGAAAATTTTCCAATTTCTTGAAGATTGCAGAGGTAGTTCCAGTTTTCAAAAAAAGGGATTCAAACTTGCTTACAAACTATCGTCCGATTTCAATTCTTTCCCAACTCAGCAAAATTTTTGAAAAATTAACATTCAACAGAATCAACAATTATCTTGAAAAATATTATTTAATTTCTGATAAACAATTCGGTTTTAGAAAAAATTCTTCTACGTCTCATGCTATCAGCAATATTTATGAGAAACTCACAAAAAACTTTGATGCAGGCATATACAATTGTTGTATATTCCTCGACCTCACCAAAGCTTTTGATACTGTTAATGATGATGTTTTGCAGCACAAAATGAAAAATTTTTATGGATTTCAAGGACTGGCCTTAAAACTAATACAAAGTTATTTGAGCAGCAGAAAACAATATACAAAGATGGAAAATTGCATGTCCGATTTGACAAAAATTGAATATGGTGTGCCACAGGGATCTTCCCTTGGGCCACTACTTTTTCTTTTGTATATCAATGATCTTCCTTCGGCTAGTCAATTTGACACTATCCTGTTTGTGGATGACACTTTCTTGGCCATGTCAGACAATAACGTTTCTAAATTGCAAAACTGAGTGAATATTGAACTTAGATAAATCGATCTCTGGATGAAAAAAAAACAAGCTTCAGCTGAATTATTCCAAAACTCTTTATTTACTGCTTGACAAACAACTCAATTGCTCATGCCCGACAAACTTCAATGTATCCTTGAATTCAATCAATATAAAACGTATCAAATCCATCAAATACTTATGAATTTATATTTTCGAAAACCTAAATTGGTCTTGTCACATTCAACATCGTTCGTTACAACTAGCACGCTATTCTGGATTGTTATGTAGAATTCGAAAGTTCTTAGACTGGAAGACTTTGTGTACGTTATACTACTCGTTCATTTACAGCCGTATTCAGTATGGTATAGTTTCATGGAAACAAAACACTTATGCAAGAACTCAACGTGAAGCTAAATAATATAGTTCGTACAACAACGTATAGTAGCAAATATTGTTCGGTGACTTTTTTATACAAAACCTTAATTTTTTAAAATTAGATGACATTTACCTACTTGAACTAGCCCAATTCATGTATCAGCTTCATCACAAGAAATTTAAAACTGGTCTCAACTACTGTATTGTTGATATCACCAAAATTTACAGTCACAAAACTAGAACAATAGATAACCTAGAATATTTCAAATCTCGCATTCAAACGTCAGCGGGGAAAAAGTCTCTGACTTATAGAGAAATTGAATTGTGGGGAAAAATTGAATGTGATGTGAAAGAACTATCTTGGTTATAATTAAAAAAAACGATAAAATAAAACGCTATCCAAAACTATATATCATTTTGACCTTCTTTGCTCCATAATCTGGAAATCCATCGTTTAACTGCGTAACACTGTGCATTAATTTTCTCTTGCGATAATACCAGTTGAACAAAATAATTGTCTGTTTCTTTTCTATTTGATGTTTTTTTTTCTTCTACGAGTTTTTACACTGTCAAGCAACAATTCAGGAAGCACCTTGGATTGAAAAACCTTTGGATTCGTCGGTGCTTCCTGGCCTAAACAAGCTTACCGCAATTTTGTTTCACGTGTGTTTGTTTTGTATGTGTTTGTATTGCTCAGGCGAATAAACTGTTTTCTATCTCTCTATCAATCTATTTTATGGGGCGTATGTATTTGCAGTGTCTGTTATTCTATTTAAAAGGAAAATTACATCTAGGTTTGGATCATTGTCAGATTTAACTAGCATGGATTCCAATTTTCTGCTAATGTATTCACGAAAAATTCAACATTAAAGTTTTTCGTACGGTATCTCTAGTTACTTTTCTAGGAAGATAATTCTTACAAGCATGAACTTTTATCACACAAAGAGTCGGCAACTGATCTGATATATCGAATGCAAATTGAAGAATGGAGTTAACGCGAATGCAATTTATTAGCTAAGGCTACCAAGCTTTTTTAAAATTCGAACCACTAAATTTTAAGGTGAACTGGCTGTTCTATAGAGGGATTGTGACATTATTTTTCGGGTTTAATAGAACGTAGGCAGTAGGCATTAAACAAATCAAGTTTGCACATTGACATATACTATTCAGTACCTTGTCGTAATTTTAGTCGGCTTCAAAGTTATTGATGTTATTTTGAACTGCAATCCTACTACGATTGTAACGACTAAAATATGTATTGTCAGGTTGCTCTCTGAAGAGCTTGTCTGCGCGCGAGCGAGAGAATAAAAGAAATAACCGCCTGGAACGTTGCTGAATTACGCGATAGCAATCGCGTCAAGAACAAGCACTTCTTTTCTTGGAACATTGCGCTTAGCTGCTGCTGCAGCTGGAGTGTTTTTAGCTCTTCCAAACACTTCGTTACTCTTTTTAGCATTTCATAGACAGTGCTTTTTTGGTACAAAACCCTGTAGCTATAAAGCAGTAAAAATACTCTGTAATGTTGTAATAATAAGCGACGAAGCGAATTTGAACAATGCAATTGGAAACAATAAGTGGTAAAGCTTAGATAAATCTGGTCAGATGTACTAATCAGGGTCTCGAACCGTTTCAAATAACGGTTCGGGTTCAGGTTTAGCTCCGGCTCAAAATATTTTAGCGGTTCAGGTTTGGTTCGGGTTTACTTGAGCACCATTTTCGAGGTTTAGGTTTGGTTCAGGTTCACTCAAGAAAAATATTACTGGTTCAGGTTCGGTTCGGGTTCATTGACTTAAAATTTAACTGTCGTTACTCGTTTCGTCCAGAAAAAAAAAAGAGAAATTGCTGATCCTGTTGAAGTTATACCGGTTTAGTGATGACATTACCATGCCTATTGTCTGGTTCTTACTGCAGATCGTAGTAAAATTCGCCCATTTAAATCAATGGTAAAATTATTACATACACGCAACTTCAAACAACCACTGTAGGTTAGTGGGTGGCGTTTTTTGTTTGATTTTACTTTTATTTGAAGGGCCAAAGCTTTGTAATTCCATTTCAGGTTATTTCCGGGGTTAAAAGTCTTTATAAATGCGTATTAAACTCATTTTAAAAAGAGCACTTCTGCATCGTAAAATAGCGTTTTAACGCTTATTCAATGACATGTGATAGTTCTGAGCAGAGTTGCGATTGGCATATAGGATAAAAGAGTAAAAAGATATTGTGCTTCGCACCAGGATGCGATCACACAAGCGAAAAGAGTAGTTGCAAATTCTACCGATTTCCTAAGAATAGCAATTTGGCTTCAAAATGGGAATCAGGCTGCAGGTAAGCTTGTTTTATAATCAAAACTAATCACTATATGAAGTCAAGTTTTTCGATAGAAGATCAGGAGAATTTCAAGCAATATTATTTATGTTCACTTTTTTTGGTCCTCTGCAGGAACAATGGTCTAAAGCACTGTGGCTAGCTAACAGCCAGGTTCTTCGATGGAGGAGGAGTTGGGCAAGTTGACCCTAACCCTGACGAAAAGGAAAACTGTTAAGTTTTCTAATTTTATTTATTGGGCACACTTTTTGCAGGTTTTTCGACTAGTCTCAATTTCTGCCAAAAGCCCTGCACTAAGGACGTGCATTGAGCGCCAGAAGTCCAGGTCCAAAGCTGGAGCGCCAGGAGTCCAGGTCCGAAACTGGAGCGCCTCGCTACTCTAGTAATGATCTTTTTTGTTTAAGTTTTAATCCCTTTTTTGGCAAAGACACTTTTGCTTTAAGAAGTGGTTTTTAAAAAACTTTAAATACTTTCTCAGTGATGACCTGTAACCATCATATCTGAAGTACGACCTAGGTATTCTACAGTAGAGGTAGATCCCTGCCGGTAATATTTTCATTTTTGAGAATAGGGCAACTAGGTTGGGTTGTTCGTGGAGTGCCCGCTAAAACATCAATCCTGCCCAGTGGTGCACCCAGAATTTTCAAAGAGGGAAGGAGAAAATTTTTCAATAAAGGAATACTTTCGCTGCCGAATTTTTGGCCTTTTTTACTGAAAATAGGGGTTTTCACGCTATATTCAGACAAAAATTAGCTAACTTCGTTCTCGTTTGCTAATATATTGTCAAATAAACCGATCTAATGGCTTTTTTGGCGTCACATTCGCCGCGCTTTCAAAAATTTTGGATACCGTACGTTTGTTTAAAAATGGTGACTTTAATTGACATCTTGGTCCAAAATTTCACAATATTTTTTTCGGTTTTACTCAGGCATCTTTTGGTTTTACTTAGGCGTTTTGTGCTGCCTCGTGGCGGAGTGTAATTTAAGGAAGAAATAAATATTATAATAGCAATTTTTTGTCTAAAAAGCCCTTTTCTCTACGAAATATCGTAAGTGACATTACTATGGGACTGGATGTAGGGGAATTTAGCTCTCCTAGACCTTACCCCTGCAAGCCCTGCCGCGCTTACCGTATACGCCTGTATATGCGACTTTAATTTTGCATTCACAAAATACTACAAAATCATTTACTTTGCTTTGACCTTTCTACACTATGAGCTGTTAATTTAGAGCTGTAGCCTTCATTCATTTCTAAAATTGTTGTTGACCTTTTTTTGGTCTTAGATTGTTCTTGACTTCACATTTCGCTATGTTTATGATTGTTTAGCAATTGATTTTCTGTACAGTATATCCTCTGAAGTTGGCTAGAAACACTATTCTGTGTCATAATAGTATCCTTTTTAAAATGAGTTTAATACGCATTTGTAAAGACTTTTAACCCCGGAAATAACCTGAAATGGAATTACAAAGCTTTGGCCCTTCAAATAAAAGTAAAATCAGACAAAAAACGCCGCCCACTAACCTACAGTGGTTGTTTGAAGTTGCGTGTATGTAATAATTTTACCATTGATTTAAATGGGCGAATTTTACTACGATCTGCAGTAAGAACCAGACAATGGGCATTGTGACGCGCCACTAAACCGGCGTGTACCAGCGCCAGCGGCATCCGGATATGGAAAAATATATTCTTACTTTTGTTAGGGGTTCAGGTTCGGTTTGGGTTCACTTGAGCACAATTTTGAGGGTTCAGGTTTGGTTCAGGTTCACTGAAGTAAAATTTTGCTGGTTCAGGTTCGGTTCGGGTTCACCAGAATGAAACGGTTCATTTGGGTTTACGGTTCGGGTTCAGGTTCGGTTCGACACCCTGGTACTGATAGCGGAGACAAAATAGCAGTAACAGCAGAGGAAAATTTTTTATCTAGAGCTTATAGAGCAGCCAAATTAATCGTCAAACTTACGGAAATTAGCATTTAGCCAATGTTACAATATTTGGGCATATTTGAAACCCAGCAACAGGTTATTAATTAGATAAGTAAGTTTTTTTCATAAATTAACTGCAGGCCTAATCAATATTAAACTTAAACGAGGATTAAAGGCAAAATCAATGGGGGTATTTAAAATTAGACGAATCGTATTAGACTAGATTGGTATTGACTCCATCCTTTTTGACCCAGCCGTTCCAAAAATATTATATTTCAAACACGACGTCGGGGCCTCTAATGTTGTACGTTTTAATCATTTCTATTGGCAACTCTGACGTTAGTAGCCGTAGCGTCGTTAGCGACACTTTACCAGTTCTAACCTAAAGCAACGCCACTATAAGGCTACTGCAATGCGTCGTTTCGCTGTGCACTAATCAGTTTGATCTTGTCAGCAAAACAGATTCGAGCTGGTAAAAAGAGTAGACCGTTTGGTAGCTTAGCGATTTCAGTAAAAATCAAGCTGTCAGAGACAGATTCCTTTCAGTCTAAATCATAGTCTAGCTTAGCATTAAGGGTTTTATTACTAGGTTACAAAATAAACACTTCTATCTGTACTTGAGTAGACAACCAGAACTTCAGTAGGCCTGTTGTATTTGCTTACAGTATTTTGTGTGGGTAAAAATAACATTTTCCATCTAAGTTACAACAATGGCCTACTACTTTAAAAACTCTACTAGCCATACTTTCGCTAGTTCTTAACGTTTTTTACCTAAGCTGCAGTACAGTCTATTTTTTTTCCAGTTCGGATCTTTTCTGCTGACGAGATCAAACTGATTAGGGCGCAGCAAAACGATTCAATGCAGTAGCCTAATCGTTGCTTTAGGTTAGAACTGGGATGGCGTAGCTATAACGACGCTACAGCTTATCAGCAGCACGGTTGCCAATAAAAATTATAACATTAGCCAATTAGTGGCTCCTACGTCGTGTTTGAAGTAGAATATCTCTGGAGCGGCAAAGTCAAGAAGGATGGAGTCAACGCCTATCGATTGGCCTAATTTTAAATACCCCCATTGGTTTTGCTTTAAAAGGATATTCAAGTTAAGTTTTTCACTCTTGACCAAAATGTTCGGATAAGCCTAAAATGCATTCTCACAAATATGAAGTTTGTACGCCTTCCCGTTTTTGAGACATTGCAGTTCAAAATTAGTTGTATTTCACTTACTTTAGTGCTGCCATTTTGCCACTATTGTCACAGAAGGTTAACTTTGGGACAGTTGTCTTAAATTTGTTTAAAAAGCAGCTAATTTTACAGTTCTAAACCTTTAATTTGTTTTGCAATGACCCTGCCACAAACGATATTTAAAGAATCAAGAACTTCCAGTGACTTTTTAAAATTTTGTTTCCAATTGGCAACCCTGGCAAAATTTCTAAGGAGAAAAAGCTTTTTTAAGGGGAAAGTTAGTCTGTTATATCTCAGGAACGGAAGATCGCAGAAAGCTCAAATTTGGTGAAGTTGGTATTCTAAATACACTCCTTTTTATAAGAACCAGTAAATTTTAAGTTGAGGCTGGATGTTTTTAATTTTTTTTCAATTTTCAACCTCATTTGTTCTTAATTTGGTCTTAAATTTTAAGAGCCTGGATGTCAAATCCAGCAGGATTGTTTGTAAAATTATTTAATTCCAAACGCTCTGTCAGCCTGAGAAAACGCCTTTTTTCTGCTTTTGCAGCATCGTAAAACTGCAAAAGCCAAAGAGCGAGATTTTTTTTAACTTGAACGACAGTCAAAATTTTTCTCAAATGCCTGCGTAATGCTCAACAGCGCATTCTATATTCTCGGAATCGTTGCAGTTTTACTCGCCAACTGGAAAATCACTAAAACTTCATCGTTTTGGAACAGTACAGAATTTTAGTAATTAGTTATTTTCTTATTTGAAATTTATTCTTTTTCGTTTCTTCTTAATTTTTGTTTTACAATACTGAGGCTGATATTGTTGTTAATGTTTTCTTGAATTTTGAGCGAAAATGAACCTCGTGTTTACACAAAATTGTTCTTAAAAAACAAGCGTGTAAGTTACAACAGCTTCTTGTGGGTTCATATATTTTTTTAAACTTTTATAAGGTAAGATCAATTTTCGTAGAGACGGCTGGGTTTCAGGAACGTTTCGATTTGTTACGCTAAAATGCCATCAAGTTGCTTAGATGTAATATTGCTCTTCCTCTAAGCAGCGGTACATTCTTTTCTTATACGAACAATTTATAAAAGCACGAGGCTCATTTTTGCTCAAAATTTTTGAACATAGCCAGTCTTGGCGCAAAAAAAAAAAAATTAAGAGCGAACGAAAAAAATTAAATTTCAAATCAAAAACGAAACTAGGTTTCTGATTCAATACAAAAAATTTTAATAATTTTCCAGCATTTGCAAGCAAAATTGCAACAACTTCAAAATTGTTAAAGACTGTAGCGCAGTGCGCTGGCAACTCACAAATTTTTGGCGGTCGTTCAAATTGAAAAAAAGCTCACTTTTCCGCTTTTGCAATTTTACAATGTTGCAAAAGCAGCAAAAAAAGTTTTACTCGAGCAAACAAAACATTGGGAATTAAAACACAAAAACGGTTTTAAAAACGTGGTCCTAACACACTTCTTGCTTCTTACCTTGTTTGAAAATCTTCGTGTAAAAAAACTTAACTAACTCGTAACCCGCCTGCATTTCGTAGCGAATACGGTACAGCTTCATTTGTTCTGAAATTTTATTAAAGAATTAAGTTACATAAAGCTTGGTTAAAAGTATTGTTTTTTGGTATAGTCTTATTGCACTGTAGTTCAGGCGCGTAGCCAGGATTTGGAAAAGGGGGGGCTATTTTGAAAGAGTGAGAAGTGTGCAAACGACCTTGACTCGAATTTTCATTAAACTTGAATCAGTTTCAGACGATTTGTCCGAAAATGCTCGGAAATTCAAAAGATTTTTCCGCTGAAAATCAGGTGTTCTCCAAAAAAAAAAAAAAAGGTCTTCACCGATTTTGAGACTGATTTTTCGGCCGAAATCGGAAATTTAAACGTTTGAGGGGGGGCTGTTTTCCAATGGGGGGGTCTATTTTCAATTTTTCAACAAAATTCGGCCTCAAAACCACCAAAAAGGTGCGATTTTGTATACTTCACAAGCCAATGGGGGAAGGGGGCTCGAGCCCCCCCGCCCTCCCCCTAGCTACGCTACTGCTGTAGTTCATCATTCTTGAAATTTTTTTTGTTTGAAAAGTGTCTCAACTAAGCAGCCTGCTAAAGCGAATTGGCGCAATTAGCGTGTTACGTACGGGGGTCTGGGGACGAGCATAGGTGTAGCCAGGGGGGCCAGGCCCCTCCAATTGAAATGCCACCAATGATAAAAATGTGACAAGAAAGCCAATTGTTTCTTCTGTTTCAGTTTCTTGTAGCATTTTAGCGTGCAACAGTAATTATAACAACGGTATTAATATTGACGACTAGGGGGCCCGGCCCGGGCCCCCTCGATTAAATTTTTAGCCAACCGATTTAAATGCATAAACCGAGTGAAATTAAAGGTTTTAGTCCTAAAAGTTGCAATTTCAGCCCCGCGCTCAGATTGTAAGACTTTTCTTTGATCTTCAAGACAGTATATTTGTTAGGATGATGTTGCAACTATCCCGAAGGTGCCAGGGGCCCAGCGCCATGTAAATTCGGCCCGAACAATAACATAACTAGTAGGCCTAATCATCTGATACACCATTTTTCAAAAATAATTCACCTCCACCTGCCATTTTTTACGCGACGAAACGCTTTTGAAAAAAAAAAAAACTAGGGAAAATTTGCTCATTGAACAAATTCTTGAATTTGAATTGAGGTGCCTGGGCTCCCTGGCCGTACATGTACTTTTTCGTACATTTTTATGAAAAGAAAAATCTTTAAGGCAATTAGCAAATCTTCGAGTGAATTATTGTTTACTGCTGAAATAGACAATGTATCCAACTTTCCCCTACCAGGGCCAAATCACATAAAATTTTACCCTAAATGCAGCATTTTATTTTATTTTTGTACTTAAATCGTTAGTAAAAAGAGGATTAAACAATTTAATTTTTTCAATTGGCTTTCAAATGTTAAAAATCTAGTTCCTTTAAATGGCTCTAAAATTGTGAGAAATGTGATTCCAACGCATTAAAACAGGTATTTTTTGCAAAAAATTACAAGAAATTGCCCAGCGGTTGGGGGCTTTGCCCCTAGAATCCCATAGCCTCAGTGGCTTGGGGGCTAAGCCCATCTGTGGATGATACGTTTGAGTTACACTAGTTTGCTCACTACGTCTCCCAATAGACATTTTTACTTATAGTTTAGTTCAAGTCGTCTCTCATTAGCAAAATCTTGGTTATGTGCCAAACCAGGCCACGCCTTCTTATCTTCCATTCTACGATATCTTTGTCCACACAAAAAGTTCCTCTTTTGAAACTTTTTGATGACGTCATTGCATGTAATTTGTGTTTTGGCCCCCCCCCAATCAGAACTCCGGGGTACACCAACGGGGCGAAGCTCCAGTTTCTGGACGATTTTTGAAATTTTTTTAGAACAAATAGCCATTTAACGCCATTGTAATTGTAATTACATTTTATTCACCAAGTTGCTTTGGCCAGGAGGCAGCAAAGGAACCATTCGATCTTCGAGTCAAGCTTGCACCTGCCACCTGTTTACCACACACGGTGGAGGCTTCACACTGTCCTTTTAATTGCTGAACGTCAAGCATTGAAGCTGTGAATATCATTTTTTCTGGTCTTTGGTTTGACCCGACCGGAAATCGCAGCCGAGTTTACCGTTTCAGTAGCAGACGCTCTGTCCACTCGACCACTGATCGGTACAAACATCAAATATATAGAAACATTTGAAAAATGATGAACATTTAGGGTAGCCTACCATATTCACAAAATCAGAAAAAAATTCATAAAAGCTATTAAATTTAGTTTAAATAATTTTTAAATTATCTGTTATTTAAAGTATTTTTGAAATAATATTATTTTAAATTATTTTCAAACTATTTTTAAAACAAATTCAAAAGTTTTTATAAATTTTTGACTGATTTTGTTAATACCCTCATTGTTTCATCATTTATGAACCATCTCCGCAAAATCGTAATCTTACTCTTTGATATTCGGTTTGGGTTGAATTCTCTGAATGTCCCCAGCAACAATCACGTCACTTGGTAAGATTTACAAAGCAGTTGAAGAATTATATTGCCCAGTCTCTTCATCCCCTTTTACTTATAGATTAGTCCAAAACACTTTTAAACGCTTGCATTGTGGGATAAAAATTTTTAAGTGATTTAGCGAAGGAGGCTCTTACACCCTAGTTAGCACCACTGGCTTCAGGTTATAATCACTGACGATATTCTTAGGCCTACATTAGGGTGGAATGAAAAAAATGTTTTTGAATTGAAAGGTCTTTTATATGGCTCCAATACCATATGAAATACTTCTATGGCAATTTTGAGTTTTTGCTCCCTCTAGTGGCCGTGCAATTTGATCGAAGGGACTTGAAATAGCCAATTTTGCCGTATCTCGCTAACCACATATGCTAGAAAGCTAGTTTTTAGCTTAAAAGTAGCAGAAACAGCACATTTATATCTCCATTAAAAAGAACTTTGCCATAAAAACGTACAAAAAAAAGTTACTGCCAAATTATTGATTACAGATTTACTGATTATTAATAATATTAAGTTATTAATTAACAGTAAATCTGTGATCAAGAATTTGGCTGTAACTTTTTTTTTGTTCGTTTTTATGGCAAAGTTCTTTTTAATGGAGATATAAATGTGCTGTTTCTGCAACTTTTAAGCTAAAAACTAGCTATCTAGCATTGTTAAAAAACTATCGCGCGACCCAGAGAAACTCTAAGGCCTTCACCGGTTCGGTCTGCTTCCAAAAAAAATAACCAGAGAACTTTTCAGCTATAATATGATATTGTTTTAAAAACAGAAAAAAACAGACTTCCACTCGGCAAAAAAAAAACAAACTGAAGTTCGGTTAGCTGAAACAAATTAGAGAACTAAAATTACCATGTGTTCACAGTACGCTTGAAAATTAGGAATGAAAATTAAAATCAGGTGTCAGGTCAGTCAATTCTTACGGTAGAGATTGCCATCAGCATAGAATAAAAACTTAAAAATAGCACTAACTCAAACAAAGAATGATCAAGTATTGTGTAAATTAGATCCAATTTTGCGACGCAACGAACTGAAATTTCGAGCTGCTCGCATCAACGCGTGAATGTGATAAATTAGAAGTCTTGGTGAACAACAACGCTGTAACAAAACACAACAAAGGTATTGGTTTGATTCCAGGCAACGACAAGTAAACAAAAAGACTGGGCTGAAACAAGCATATGTGGTTAGTGAGATACGGCAAAATTGACTATTTTAAGCCCGTTCAATCAAATTGCACGGCCACTAGAGAGTGCAAGAACTCAAAATTGCGATAGAAGTATTTCATATGATTTTTGGGGCCATATATCAAGATCACTTTTTTAAATCCAAAAATTTTTTTCATTCCACCCTAGCCTACATCTCTACTCCGCGACACATCCGTTGTAAAGGCTTAGCGACCCAAAGGTGTGTCGCGACCCATGGTTTAATTTAAAAACACTAGTTTAAGGCTTAGAATGCTTTGAATTGCATACGATGCAAACGTTCGTGTTTTTTAAAATTGATATAACTAGCGGAATTACTTGATGACTTAATATGTCCAAAGGTGTAAACTTTGGATGTAAACAGTGTTTGAAACTTGAACCACTAAACTTCCGGCAAAGTTGACCTTACTGGTAAGTAGGCAACGTAGTCGAGTAGGTACGATCACCGACTAGTTTCTTAAACTCAATGAATATTGAATAAGCAAAAAGAGAAATATGTGGAATTACGAACTGTGTTAATAAGACGAATTATTACGTCACAATTATGTTACGGCAATTGGCTGCCAGCGCTATTGCGCAAAGAATCGAGAAAATGTGAAACGATAATTACGTTTAAACGACAGAATAATTAAACTTTGAACGTTGCTTTGATTAAAATGTTCATTTTCGAAGTTACTATTCCTTTTTGCATCATATTGTGTGTTGCCTTGTTGTTACGTGATGTTTAAAAAAAGAAAAAAAGAAAGTATTTTTAGTAAACCGAAACGGGGGAGGGGAAGGGGCACAAACAGTCATTTAGCCCTCGTAGCGACGGCACTGTGTACTGGTGTATTAGTAAGCGTAAATATCGGCAAGAAAACATTAGGAAGAACGTAGCGTTCTACAAAAGCTGCAAAACATGCAAAAATGGATGAGTGATTTTTATTTATTTCCAAATGGTATTTTCGTTTTTTTTCAATTTATTCTTTTTTATGAAAGAATGACTCGTTATTAGACGGAGTCACTTTTTTTGTGACTGATTCGAGTCCTTTTCTTATTTTACGAAAATGACTCGAGTCACATTTGTTTAAAAGACTCGACTCGAGTCAACAATCAACATACCCAAAGTTACACAACTCGAGTCGCTAAAAAAGAGAATCGTTCCAACCCTGATAGTAACAATAAGCACTTTATATCCCCTTGAGATAACACAAACAGGTGTCCAAAGCAACATTAAAAAAACCTTTACAGAGATAATTTAGGTGCATAACAGAGGTCATAAGTTTACGGTATTAAGTTGCAAAATACTGGCATCAAACGGTGGTAACATCCTCAAAGGATGAATAAAGATAATAAGCATTTAAACGTTTCTTGAAAAGGGACAAAGTTTCAATTTCACTCATTTAATAAGAGCGCTGCAGTAGAGGATTCTACTTGAATAAGATACCTATGATAATTTTACTTATTGATGAAACAGACCACTAGAGTTTTCATAGGTTTTTCAATTTTTTAATTGCAATGCTTCTGCATCCATTTGTTGCATTGCATGTTGTGTAATAAGCAGGCTAGCGTGTCTTTGCTTCCGTAGGCTTTTCGAACTACAAATCTTGTGTTGCGAAATATCCGATGTGACCAATTAATTGTGGCTCATGGCCAGTAATACCACCGAGCCAGCAATTATTAGTTTTAAAAAGTGCTTAATTTTTTTGCTTAATAGCAACACACCCTTCGTGATGTCATTTTCGTTACAATTTCGCACTTTCGGTTTTAATGGTCTAGAGTTAGTATCAGGCGCGTAGCCAGGATTTCGCTAAGGGGGGGCTTTTTTGGAAGCTTGAAACAACAATAAACAAACTTGACCCAAATTTTTGTCAATCTTGAATTAGATTGAGGCGGTTATTCTGTCAATATTAGGTGATCTCCAAAAAAAAAAAGGTTTTCACCGAAATTGAAAGGGTTTTTCCGGCCGATATTAGGTGATCTCCAAAAAAAAAAAAAAATCTTTACCAACTTTGGATGAGCTCCAGAACAAAAAAACTCACTATTCTGGTCCAAATTACGGCAAGTCCTTCACAATCTCTGCTTCCCAATCCCGTTGGGGGGGCTGTTTTCATTTTTGCTGCAAAAATCTGCCTCCAAAGCACTAAAAACGTGCTATTTTGCATACTTTTCAGGCCAATGGGGGGGGCTGTATTCCACTGCCCCCCCTGGCTACGCTACTGGTCAGTATACGATACTGTTCCTTTATATGGTAAAATTGAAAGTCAAAAACCTATTTTTTGTGTTGTCATTGCACTTTGATATGAAAAAAGTTTTCTCTTACCTTTTGATTGGTAAAGGTTAATGATTATGATTCTTAGCTGAAATCCACACTAAATGAGAAAATCTACAGTATCAAACAGAAAATTAGCTTTCACTTTCAAACAGCAAAACTCGGCAGTTAGTACTGACCTATGATAAGATTTTGTTGCTGTGCAAAGGTCTGGGAGGAACTTTATTCAGTTAATGGCATTATACAGAGTGGGGCAGAAAAACCTACCCTTGTGTAAAAAGCAAAAAAGCTTGACGTCTCTGATGTATTTATTGAATAAAGCCGTACAGTAGTCCTTATTTTTATGGTGAAATTGAAAAGGCGCTACTAATGTTAACAAGTATTTATTGTTGGGCTTGTGTATGTGATCGTTTTTTTCTTTTCTTTTGGTCGGCCTCGTAATGACTGGTTAAAGGAATAAAGTGTTTAGTGTAATCCTTTTTAATAAATTTAATGTTGATTTATGCAGAGGAAGTTAAAGCACAACGAAGTCTAGGTAAAAGTATTGTTTAAAGTCTCACTATGACAATGCTACTTGAGTTATCCGCACATTGTTGGATCGAATTTATGTCGTGATTGAATTGTCATTTGGCCTAGATTAAAAGATTAAAAAAAACTAGTGAATAATTTGTTTATTCTTTCAAGAGTTTTGAAATCTCCATTTAGGAAAATTGTGCATATACGAGTATTGTAAAAAAATTTTGTCACTCACGGAGAAGCAGCATCCACAACTTTGAGAAAAGTTTTTACTTTTTCGACTTTTCGAAAAAATATGTTCAACTCAGCAAAAAATACCAGTTTCTAATAAAAAGCATACAAATTTTCTCTGTAAGTGTTAAAAGTTGCAGCCTCAGCACGGTCTCAGTTGTATGGTGCTGCAGGCTCCTAGGGACACCCCAATTTTTTTCTGGCCAAGTCGATACTTAAAAACCCTTGAAAAAATTAAAACAATTTTCGGGCATTTATTTTTTCATGTTTGGATACAATATTTTGTCTCATATTTTTTTTATTATGAATTAAACTTGAAAAATTTGTGCTTTGCGTCAAAATTAATTAAGCGTTTTCGATTTTAGTTTCGCTGTTTTTGCTTTTATAGTTACTGTGGCCTAGGCTGATGAAAGACATTGAAATAATAGTAGAGTTCCAAACAAGCAGAAAGGTGTATTGTGTTGGTGTGGTCAGATAAAATAAACTAGCTGGTTCACGCATGATTAATTACATTTAAAAAACATTTTTTTGCAGATAGCTGAATAATGCAAAAATTAATTTCGAAGCGTTTTTTTCACCTGGTCAATTTTTATTTAAAAACTACTTTTTCTTCACTTTTTCTATATCACAGTATATTGTTGACTATTTTTAACATGAAAAACCTCAATTTTTTGAAACTTATTGCCAAATAAAAGTATCTACGAAAAAATAGATAGACTGGAAAAATTTAATACTTTTAAGCTTTAGCAAATTTTTTGTATGAGTTTAATTCATCCATTTTTGTAAAAATCCTCAAACAGGAAAAAACTCGAAATGTTTTTATTTTTTATAAATAACCGGTACTTATTTTTGTATTTATTCAAATTACATCCGAACATGATTCGAATTCAATACAGTAGAATCCGCTTAAGTAATACATCCCGATGGGCCAACCAATTTTGGACTTAATAAGCGGCGGATTTAGTAACCGAATTTTCTATAATGCAATTTAAACCACCTCCTTTTGGGTGCTGCAGCGGGGTTAGAAAAGGTGCTACAAAGCAATCAAGCAACTCAAGCTTTTTAGCCGTCGTTTTATCTCGCCTCGATTTTTTCATCCTATCCTGGATCCACATTACCAACGATCGTAATAAAAACTGGATTTATTAAGTGGAGGCTGGATTTTTTAACCGAAATTTTTCTAGGAAAAGGAGTAGGAAAATTCTGTTCCAAGCAATTTGGATGCAAAAAGCGGCGGGATTTATTAACCGTGGATGCATTAAGTGGATTCTACTCTTTTACCGTATTAAATAAAACAAATGCGTTAAATAAACGTTTATTTGCGCCCTGAGAAAACAAAACATAAATAAAATTTGAACACAAAGAGTATAAATATCATGCAAAATGTTGAACATGGTAAGCTTTATTATATCCGCAGCTAACAGTATCACACGTTTGCAAACAGCATAAAACGAACTTAAATATCACTCTTAAAGAGCCAGCCTTTAAGGACAAAAGTGAAAGAAATGTTGATGATATAAGCGACAAATATTATATACAAAGATCAACAGAACAATCACATGCTAAAAGGGCATCCCGAAAAGTCGAAATGATCTTTTTTGCGGCAACCTTTCAGGCCCACTTCTTGAATTTGGGCCTCGATGATGCTTTTTTTCTCTTCGGAATCAAGGACTAACCAAGAACAATGCCAGAAAATAAACCAGCAGAAAATTCAAATATCAATTTATGATTTTAGCTACTACATGAAAATTACAGTAGATTTGGGATAATCCGACTTGGCCAAAACTCTTCCCACCAATAAATGAATTAGTTCGTCACGCTTTGAATAGCGTTTTTGATATGCTCAGTTTAACTGTGGATTGCCGAAACTTTCAAAATAATGTTATAAAAGAACTCAGTTTCTGAGCACTCAGTTTAATATCAACTTTTTGGAGATAAAATTTTTCAACTGATAAGAATCATTCTGAAACAACCAAAATTTCGTGCGAAAATAACAATAAATTTCACTTGTACTATGTTACTAATTCTACCACCATACATGATTTATACGTACATAAATACTGTTAATATTATCCATTAACTTCGAAAAGTAGACTTTTCAAACTCTTTTGAACGAATATCGGTACAAGAAATATCTCTATACTACAGTCATATTAACTGCACACATTTGGTTGTGCGATAAAACAAGTGTTTATGAAAGTTTGGGATTTGATTTTTTAGCGCTGCCTTCTTGCAGCGATTACAAAATTTAGAATAAGCACAATCCAAAAAATTTGAAACATACCAACCAACAATTCGAGAACCACCATCAAAACTGACGCAGAGTTGAAAGTAGACTTAACCCCAAAATCTAAAATACTATGTAGTAAGAAACGGTAAAAACTTTTTTGCTAGAATAAAAAAGCACAAATTACTGCTTTATTCTTGGCAGATAAAAAAAGTGGAAAACTTGTAAAACAAGTAAACCACACACCTTCTTGAAGCCTAATCTGCGATAACGGATAAAATTGAAGGCACATCGAGTCTGCGCTAATGCACAATACAGAAATTAACTATTGGTATATAAAAGAACATATTTTCTGTGTCAAAAAAGTTTACATTTTCAAGTGAATTTTCTTTGTTGGCGAAGATTAGACCTGATTCTTAAATGATATAACTTTAGCTCATTCCAACGTAGATAAAGCACAATGGGATTCCAATTTAAATGGCTTGAACTTCACAGAAAATCGCTCTCCATTGTTAAAAGAAAAGACGCCCTGCAAAATAATTAATACAGACTAAAAATATTGATTTTTCAGCAGTAATCTAACTTTATCTAATTTGGTGTAGATAAATGTTATTTGTTTACAAAGTTTTACAATCCTTAGTAGGTCTACATTATCACAATCAGAGGCGGTGCCATCTTGAAATGAATGGAGAGGACAAAATCAGTAAAAAAAAAAAACGAAACGAAACCGTAAAAGATTGTAAAACTGTCTCAAAGCATGCTGATCCTCATCTAAGGGTCTGGGGAAAACAATAATTGTTTCAGTTGGCTCGAAAACCGTATCAACTGGTTTTATTTTTAGATTAACTTATCATTCGAATGAACATTGTAAGATGAGAAAATTTCACATCATGTGACATGTGCTTTATGTTGGTCCAGTATAATATCAGCTTGAATCAATTATTTTGGAGGAATATTGAGTGTACGTTTTTGTACAAGCATGACATAACAAAAGAATTGTGCATTTTAATTTGACAGCTGAAACCATTCCACAAAAGCAGTTTAGGCTTTTGCTGAATTCTGCAAAGCCATAACACCATGCTGCATAATGCCAAAGTGATTTTAATTTACTGTATTACTAGTAGTCATGCGTACGACGTTTATATTATACCATCGATGTGGTAATACCATAAAAAAGCTGTGGTGATGGCAGTAGCCAACAGTTTCTTGTTCATGTTGTAACAATATCGACAACTGGAACGAGTTGTCAAATATCATGCAGTGGTATAATGTACGTACCGGGTATGCCTACCGTAATTCGAAAAAACAAAAAAATATTTAAATTAAAGTATGACACAGTAGATAGAATTTGGGATAAATTAAACTTAACCAAAAATGAATGACATCACCCCCTAAGCCTTTTAAAAAAAACTTCGGATTTAGGAGAGTAGGAAAAATGATCATAAAAGTGATTTGAGAGGACAACTAATCCTCCTTTAGCGCCGCCTCTGATTACAATGTTGCGGGAGATCGGAAACAAATATTTCAAAGGTTAGAGGAATTTTATTTTACTCAGCAGGCATGAAGCGTCTTATTCTAACTGCTTCAAGGCAAAACGACCTCAATTTCATGCATACCGGGGCCAATACAATGCCATCTCGGCTCCGTCGAATACATGCTGAAAATAGTTGCGGTATTAAGTACCGTCAAAGATGTCGAAAGTAAAAGTCAAGCAATACGCAGTTACTCACTGTTGGGTCCAATTGTATAATTAATCCGTATCTTTTCAGGTAACCTTGCTTGCATAATGCCAACTGGCCGGTGCGAGTTTGAGTGACCGACTCTCGTGGTCTGAAGAGAGTACCAGGAACAATAACGCTACCAGCACATCGCCTTCGCATAAATCTCTGCAACAACAAAGAAAGTTGTAGCGAATTGCAAGCAGGAATTACTAACACTCAAAGTTTCGTCAATGTGCGCAAAGAATATTATTAAGTATCGACACTGTTATGCTTACAAATTCAATGATAATTTATTTACGCAACTGCTGGTACTAGGAAAAGGTTTTCGTGAGTGATTTTAACGATACAGTGCTGATTTTCAAAAGTGCAAAACAAAATTACCAAGCGCTAAGAAGATTATGTGTAAGCTGAAATAAAAAACAAATTTCAACAATTCGATCAGCGTGACAATTACCTGTTGTCTACCTTCAAAGAAAAAGAGTTCTCCGGATGTGTTATCAAAATCAACAACGTTTGGGTTCGTAGAAAAGTCTGTTATTTCGAAGCATGGCGATTTGTATCGTTTTGGATTAAACATTGATTCTGGCGCTTGGCGTTTGCTTCTAGTTATTGTCACATTTTCTTCTTCCTTCGTTATTGTTGTCTGACTTAGACTGGTAACAGAGCCGGAGCGATCTGTGGAAAGACGCTTACTTTTCGCATCCTCCTGAAGGATCACCATTATATGTTGCAATTGTTCCGGAGTGGGGTTTGAAGAGAGGATCTTATCAAATCTCAGTTTCTCTTTTCTGCTAATTTTACGCGAAGCTCCAGGACGTCGACGATACAGAGCTTCTTTCACAACCATCTCAGTTTGCTTCCGTGTTAAAAGCATGGGTCTGAGTATAAGGTCCCCAGATGAACTACTGGAGGTGTCTCGACGATTTCTTCGAAGATCTTTTGAATCTTTGTACGCTTCTTTTGATACTAAGTTTTTGTGAAGATTCGAACAAAGCTTGGGACTTTCTTGTGATAAATCTAAATCTCGATTCAAAAGTTTCTTTACGAGGACACGGTAATCTCCTCCAGAAGACCTGAAGTACAAGAATAAAATACTGCTTAATTCTACGATTATTGTTTAATTACATTTTCATAAAATAGCAACGTACATCATAACTTTAATTGTTAGTGGCTCTGTCATCAAGTAAACAAAAACACAATAATCCATTATGCTAATAATGACAATAATGCTTAGTACACCTCATCATAATGTACTGCAAATACTAAACAGTTAAACACCATGAACCCACTGTTTCAGTATTTCAAACGTATTTTGGCCCATCAAGTTTTATTTTATTCAACCGGAATTTTAAACTGATTCAACTCGACCCATTAACGCAATATAAAATAAGAATGAAAGGTATCTAGGTTGTCGTTAGTGTATAGTCTGAATGGGTATTTTCGGAGATTTCGAGCTAGTTGCAGTAGATCAATGTTGCATTATGGTGGCTTTTTATCGCAAACAAAACATTATTAGTATCGTATAATGAATGTTGACCACTTCTACTACTATATTGTTTAAACTGACTGTTATTTATTTACGGTTCAGTACAACCCAGTAATCCAAGTCATAACCTAGTTTTCCTAAAACTATACTAGTGTCTATAATCGAAAAGTTTTTCAAAAATTTTTTTATGAAGTTATTGAACTAGTACATGTAAGTATGTATGTATATTAGCAAAACATGAAATACGCTTGGCCATGTACAAACAATATTTCACTATAATTTCGGGCATGCTTTTTTGAAGCTTTGTTCAAACCAAAAACTTCAAATTGTTATTCACAAGCATCACAGCTTCACCGAATGTTTATTTCGGAGAGCAACGTGAAACCTCCCTTTAAATTGTGAAAAGTATATCTTGAAATCTCTTTCAGTCAAGGCAACTTCTTGAATAAAGTTTAGGATATATCAATTCACGATCACGGTTTCACAAAATTTATTCGTGTACCTGCAACTTTTTAAGCATGAAGCGCGCTCCAACGAAATAGCAACTCTATCCCTGTCTTGTATCGCGTTTTTTCTCAGTCGATTAAGCAAGCCTCCCAGCGATGGAAGAGAGGGGCTTGGATGACTTGTTACTCCCAAAGCTTGGAGCACTAGACGATCACACGTGTCTGGAAACAAATAGATTATTGGTAATTACTTGACCTATAAAGCTAAATAACATTGATAATCACAGCATCACAGCTTGACATTTAGCATAAAAAAGAAATAAAGTAAAGCATCTGTCGTGAGCGAGAAGCCAGGTGACAAGTTGACACGGAAAGCCTTAAAGTTTCTTTCTTTATTTTTTTGGTGAAGGCAATTTGTAAACAAAAAATTACAATAACAACATAAACTATAATTAAAATTCCATTCACTTGCCAATGAATGTAACTTAATTATTAAAGCGAAAATCAAACAAAACATGGATAAGGATCAGTTGATTTTTCTACAACAAAATACAAACAGGTTTTTTTTTAATAACAAGCCTTGAATTTTTAAACAAAAACTATGAAATGTTTTTTAATACCTAAATTTCCAGTAAAAGCTGAAACATCAAAGTCAAAATAACTAAGCAAGAAAGTATGAAACTTTGCGGTTGAGGTGTTTTTCTGGTAATTGCGAATCTATTTTTGACAATTTAATTAATTCCAATGTAATTCAATGGTGTAATATAGATCCGAATAGAAAGGTTACGTTCAGAATAATATATGCGATTGTATTAAAATATTAGTTCGAGGTTGCAAAACAAGAAGTAATGTTCATAATTTAAATTGATTCTTGGGCAAGGTAGTCATTATTTGAAAATAATTGCCAGGCTTTCTGGCATTGTGCGTAATGCAAAGAATGTGTTTTGCTCCTCTATTATAGATATAGCTCGTTGGAGTTTATAACAAACATTGGAGGTGCAGTTTTTTAATTTGAATGTAGAATGAGTCATCATATTTTACACTACAGGAAAATTTTTGCATGAGCTACTCCACCCACATTTGCTTTGTTTCGACATATTAAAAACTATTAAGACTACAATCAATACAGTGCTGCGGATTATAAACAGAAATTGTAAGTTGTATTCAGTAGTTTAGGTATTTTTGTTAAGTTTACTGTCTTATTTATGGTCTTTGTAGTTAGCTACTGGTTAAACTTTGAATTTATCTCCGGCCTAAATATGTTCCTAAAATCACTTTTATAAATTTGTGCCGAAGCACGTGCTATACCGTGGTGAGCAAATCGGAAATATTATATCTTAAAAAACATTAATTTCAGTCAAATTTTGAATACAAGTAGAAAACGCAATAAAGTGCTTGCATTATTACATCATTTATTCCCAAAATTTAGCGGAATAATCTTGATTACTTTACTGTAGGTAGTGGCAAATAAATATTTTAGAAGTGGTAATTTCTTTATTTGTTTATTCAGTTCATGAAAGCAAAAACTAACAGTGTAATTGATTTGATGCTTACGTTTACAAAATCGATGGATACGTTTTTTCCTTTCACTGTGTTGAACTTTGCTACTTCTTGATGGGTGTTTTGGAGTGTTATGTAGGTCGTGTAATCGAGTTGTAGCAATTCTTGAAAGAAGCGATTCATACAAGAACTTGTCTGAGTTGTCGGAATCAGCTCGGAATGCAGTAGAATCAAACAAGCAACTGAAAATTAACAAATATGCCAGAATAAAAAACTTTCACAAATGACCTTCTCACGATAAGTGCAAGTCAGCATCGCAAAACTGGTATAAAAACGTTACACATTTGTTGCTATACGTTTTTTAAATTCTATTTCTTATTAAGCATAAACAATCGCTTTAAAAAAATTCAAAATTTTATGAAAATGTCCACAAGACATTGAGAGCCCAATCATTGCTTGTTCTGTAATACCGATGTGCGTATTATGTAGTTTGTGCATAGTGCCCTGAGCATAACAAATATCATTCGATATGTTACATACACCTTAATTGTACCGTAAGCTAAAGTTTTGTGATTTCATAATACATCATCAAATACTTCAAGCAATATATTTCTTGCAGTATTTCGAGTGATTTTATGACTTACTTTGTAGTTTTAAAAATATTATACGCCATTGTGGGATTTTCGAGATATAGTTTGCACGACAGGGTGCTGTTCATTTGCGGATCGTATTTGCATTTGTCCAAGAAGCTTTTCTTTTGACTTCTTAACCCCAAGGCTAAAAGTTAAAAATAGTTTGCTGTAAATTTGTAATTTCTGCCAATAAGGAGAAGCTGTCTAGGAGTTTGTTTTTGCATACAAATAAAACATGAAAATTAAAAAAGAAATTCAACAAAACCAACTCAAAAAGGGGCAAATTTAGGGCACATAATGGTGATGCCGCTCATTATTATGGTTGATTTACAACTTCCATACGAGGAAAAGTTTTGACATTCTTTTTTAGTTAAATAACTATGGGTGTGTACTTTCCGCAACATTAAGTAAGCATAAAAACAATACGGTAGTAAAGCAGAGCGTAAATAGTTCGTACGAGTTTAGCTAGTGTCATACGAGTTTGTGCAAAATTTTGGTGATTTTGCGCAACGACTTGAACCCGCAATATGCCAGTGGATATCGGATGACATTTTTATGCCTTGTGAGCATTCTTATTCTAAATAATACTCAAAACGCAAAAAAAAACTAGCTCAAAAAAGATGTTTTTACTACTCAAAAGAGAGCCCGCTTAAGATAAAGATTATTTTTATTAAATATCAAACAAAAAAACAAAAGTTTTTGATCAAAGTTTCTGATTTACACCACTATCATATTTGATATTGAAGCAGCTGATCTTACTTTTTTGGCTGCAGAGTTGTAGCTCATGGTTTTCACCGGAGAGGTGATGGCAAGATCCTCCGTTGCACAAGCGACTTCTTTCTCGGGTTCCAACTTCTTTCTCATTTGTGCAAGTGCTCCATGAACTCCAGCTTCCCCAATGGCCCAACAACGTTTGAGAACTTGTGGATCGGGCTTGGTAGCAGTTAGCTTGGCTAGCAGAAAGCAGTACTATATAAAATAGAAATTTTATTGACAAAGTTTTTTAATTTTTATGGTCATCAAAATATGGGAACGATCATAATATGTTTGCTTCTGCCAGCAACTTAGATTGTAGGTAAAAAATTAATTAGTAACATTTAGCACCAAACTGATTGGCATATCCTTTCGAAATTTGAACAATCTTGCAAAAATATTTAAATGTACGGTATAGACTGTTTATGTTGAATATGATTAAAGCTAAATCATGTGCGTTTTGAACAAATTTAATTACAAATATTAACATAAAGAATGCGGTATTTTACCGTCGCAGAGTATAAATAAGAAAAATGGTGTTCAGCCCAAAAGTGATACAGTCTGTGTAAGTTTCATGGTGTTGTCATAAGTGAATTGAAATGCATGAACTTTTATGTTATGTTGTTGACAAAATGTTGATTAAAAAACTTACCAAAAATAAAAAAGTACATTGTCTTGTTGGTAGTTATAAATAAAATATAAAATATCAGTAATCTAGGCTCGCTTTTTGTATAGTTTTCTGCAATAAAAAACGAGTTTAAATGAAGTGTAACGTTGCAACAATAGATGACTTCCAAAACCATAATATTTACACCATTTTAACTTTTGCATAATTTTATATAGGGGCTAATGACAGTAACTTAAAACGCAATATAGGTTGCGATACACTCATTTTATGCCGTTCTGAAGTATAGTTTTGGTTATTGTGGGAATGAATGAGAATTAAAATATTTCAGTTCGAGTAAATGATGTGAAAACATGAATTAGCAAAATAATGAAATGACGTCAGAGGTAGTACTAGAATAGGATTTAACATCATGTTAATGCACTTTTCAAGCTGAGCCACAACAATTAATTTTATTCCACAAAACATATCTAATTAAAACCTCAGTAATCATTTTGAACGCCTGATTTCAAAATTTCTGTGCTATATTGTTGTGTTAAGAGATTTTTGCGTATTTATGTTTCGAGTTGTAAAGAGTGGTTAATCAAAAGTTTCTGGTCATGCATTAGTAGTAGTTGGTCACTTAGTCATTAGAATTGCTAAATAACTTTTAATTAATTATACGACGTGTATGCGTTTGTTTTGAAGAAAGAAATTACAGATATTGCAAAATGAAAGAACACTCGTAAGTGCATTATTAAGAGTTTAGTGTATCTAAGTTTTTTAGAATTCCAATTTTCACAATTTTTGAGGTGTTTACAATTAAAATTGCTTGTAGGGTTACTCCAATTCCATGTATGAATAATTCATTAAAGACTTGATGTGGTTAAAACTGTAACTAAAAAAAGTTTAAGTCTCAATAAGGTTTTTACCATTTTTTTTTTCTTAACTTTTGGAGATCAAAACATAGTAGTGCTTCAACACGGCTATCACAAGTAAACGGCTATCGCTTAAATTTTCATTTTTGATCTAACAAATCGTAAAACAACTTGCGAAAAATTGCAAAAAGAATTTTAAACTGGAGTAGAATGCGAAATTTAAAGACGTTAGCTCTTTTTGCCAGCTTCAAATTATAAGGTTTCGACCTAATCTCGTGACCAACTGGCATTGATTTCCGATAATCGCACTATTTATATGAAGCAGCAAAAGAACAAAAAAGAGATTCTAGGCGTATCACAATTCATTCATGAAACGTCACAGTTAAATAATCCCGAGCATTGATTAGACCATAACAATCACCTTGGTTCAGCCACCGCCCAATTGAATTTAATTAAAACCACACAGACAATATTTTTATTACGATAATAAGTGTTTGAAAACTCTGTCGTAATTTTTTTCTGCTTTGCATTTAGACACTCCCACACTTCCTATCATGAGCTCCGTACATGACATGATCTTGTAATTATTACTTTTAAAAGAAAAACATGCAAGATTACGAAATATGCCAAAATTTTTGTGAATCAAAAAACCATAGTGCATTAAGTGCACATATTGCACTCCGCTTGTTTAATTCCAATGATTAAAGTTTCTGTATTTCAAACTCAACAAAATGCTTAATCAACTGGAAAATTTTGTTTACTACATCTTGGGTCTGAAGAATATTTATACGTACGAGTATCTTTAAGTTTAGAAGTCATAAGCAACAAACTTTTCGAGCAAAAATCACTATTTCGTCTCCAATGCTATAACACGTTACAGTCACCGAGTTAACCACAATTAGATTTTTCATTTACAAAAAATTTTTGTTTTGAAAGACTAATTATATAAAACGTGCTTTTTCGTGCTATTTTCCTTTTTACCAGGAATGGAGGGAAAAAACTGCTCTTTTAACACAATAAGTCTTTATTGCAGTTGATAATACTTTTATGACAGGAAATAGCTAATTACACTAGCTTGTAATTTGAAGTGGCTGGATTAAAAGAAAATATCCTAATTGGGACTTCGCGCGAGACGGTAGTACCATTGCTTTTGTTGGCGAATTTTGGCAGATGAGGATTGATTTTGCTTATAACTACCAAACGGTTAAATCTAGAAAGTTGAAATTTAGAGTCAACATAACAATTAATGAAAGCGTCTCGTGTGCCAATTTTGGGGATCCTAGATCAAGTGATCGTGAATTGAAACCCCAAAAAATTGTAAAAAAACGGCGATTTTTGGCTTGAAAAGTTATTAATTCGCTTATAATTCAAAAACCACTTGACGTGCAGAGCTGAAATTTGAATTCAATGTGGGTACTTATGAATGCTTTACGCAAACCGAGTTTGGGAGCGCCCAGTCACGTGAACAAAACTTTACTGGACAAAAATGGGCAAAACATTGACGAGTTTGAATCGATATATCTCGGTTATTACTAGGGTTGTACAAAGTAGAATAATGCAGTATTCTAGAATAATTCTAGAATAGACATTTCGAATCTAGAATTTCGAATCCTATTCTAGAATAACTCATGGCAAACTGTAACAATACAGTTTTTTCAGGCCAAATTTAGGTGATCTCAAAAAAAAAAAAGGTCTTCCAAATGCCGAAATCCAAAATTCAAACGTTTTTTTCGCCCAAAATTAGGTTGCTTAAAATTGTGTAATACGCACCACTCTTTGCGGTTTGGCAGCCCTTTAAAAATTTTTTTTCGAATCCAATTACCCGATACAAAATGCTTTTTGAGATTCGTTTCTCCGGAGATTCGAATCTCAAGGATTCGAAATTCTACTTTGTACAACCCTAGTTATTACCGATATTGATGAAAAATGGTTTGTGATTTTTGAGCACACTATCAACCACCTTTCTTTTGATTATGTTCGTTTATCCCAACTTAAAAACCATTTTTCTTGTTTTGCATCTTTTTTCTAACTTTTTTTTCTTTTTTGTTTTTCTTCTGCTGCTATCCACTTTTAAACCGATGAATGCACTGTATGTAAAGTTTGAGCAATTGAACATATCAGGGAGGACTAGTGTGCGCCTGAAATCGGGGGTGCCAGATTGGGGAGATTCCCCTCAATCGAGTCCTCCAAAATTTTGAACTTTTTAAACATTAGAGCAAGATGGATCAAATTTTCGGAATCGGTAGATATTAAAAATAAATTAAACGCAACGAAAATTGGGGGTGCCACAATGGGGGTTTCCCCTTAAACGGACCCTCCAAAATTCAAACTTTTTAACCATTTAAGCTAGACACATAATATTTTTGAGGTAAGTAAATATAAGTTAAAGATAATAAATATTTGACACAATTTGGGGTAATAAAATGGGGGTTTTCCCAACACGAGGTCGCCAAAATTCAAACTTTTTAACCAGTCACGCTAGACACATGAATTTTTCAGAGTAGGCAAATATAGAGAAAAGATAACATGTGACAATAATTGGGGGTATCAAAACGGGGGTCCCCCTCAAGGAGATCTGCAAAAATTTTAAACTTTTAAATTGGTTGGGCTATGTGGATCAAATTTTCAGAATGGGTTGATAATAAAAGTAAAACAAACCTAACAAAAATTGGGGTTTCAAAATGGGGGGTTGCCCCCAAACGCTGCCCTTCAAAATTTAAACTTTTTAAGCTGGACGCATGAAATTGTTAAGACAAGTAAATATAAAGAAAATGTAGAATTTGAAACAATATGGGGGTACCAAAATGAACGGGTACGCTATAAACGGGGCTGCCAAAATTCAAACTTTTTAGCCACAAACGCTAGACACATGAAATTTTCAGGATAAACAAAAATGAAAAGATAAAATTTGACAAAATTTGGGGGTACCACAATGGGGTGTCCCCCTCAAACGAGGACGTCAAAATTCAAACTTTTTAATTGTTTAAGCTAGACACATCACAATTTCAGGATACCCAAGCAAATATGAAGGAAAATCAAAATTTGACAAATTTGGGGCGCCAAAATGGGGGTCCTTGAAAATTCAAAATTTTTAATCATTCAAGCTAGACAAATGAAACTTTCAGAATAGGTTACTGTAAAAGAAAGTTAAAATTAAAAGAGGTAAACAAAACATGACTAATTTCAGGTGCCACAATTGGGGAGTACTCCTCCAACGGGTCCTTCAAAATTTTTAACCATTCAAGCAAGACAAATAAAATTTTCAAAATAGGTAAAAATATAGTATGAAAAAATTGGAGGATATTATATTATAGGCGTCCTTCAATTGTGTTGGCACCTACTCCCATTAACTACAAGAGCTAAAAAAATTAAATCTTTTGGATAGGTTAATATGAATAAAAGATTAAAGATAACAAAATTTGGTGGGCCAAATTGAGGAGACCATGCCAAATAGGCCGATTAAAAATTTTAAAATCTCGATTACGAAGCACTCCTGCTACATAGCCTGGGGACCTGCCCCCAAATCAAAATCCCACTAATGATAAAAATGTGACAAAAAGCCTATTGTTTCTTCGGTTTCAGTTTCTTGTAGCATTTTCGCGTACAACAGTACCACGGTACAATAGAAATTACAATAATATTTGACGACCAAGGGGCCCGGGCCTCCTCAATTTAATTTTTGCTATCCAATTTACATGTATTACCCGAAGGAAATTAATGGTTTTTGACCTAAAAGTTGCTACCTCAGGCCCTCATCTAACCTTCTTGGAAACTAAAAAAGACTTTATGAATTTGTGAAACAGGAAAACAAAAACATTTTAGTTAATCAATGTTTTCTTCAGCAAGAAAAGTTGGCAGCGAAAGAGATTCAAAAAGACCAAGCAATGATATGTGCGTAACCAGGATTTTAGTATAGAGAAGGGCTTGAACCACAAGTTAGAATATTTTCGTTTGAAAAATATATCAATTGGGCAGCATGCTGAGCAAACTGATGCAATTCTAACGAATTATTCGCCTCCAGCCGCAAGGCGATTTTTGTGATATTTCAAAAAAAAATATCCATTTTAACGCCATTTGGATCACATTTCGCACATTTTTAGAATCATTTGAAGGAGCTAAATTTCTCAGATTTGAAAGCCAAGTGAGGAATTAAAATGTCCAAGCTCTAATTACTTACAAGTCAAATCCAAAATCTTTTTAAATACTTGCATTTTTAAGGTAAATTTGCCTCTTAACCCCCCTAATTGCGCCCATGGCTATAATCTTCAAAGAGGTATCTGCGTGGTTAACTACAAGTTAACTCGTATATCAAATCCTGCCCCTTGTGTACTCGTTTATTTTGAACGTGACAAAATGTGGGCAGAGCGCAATGGGCGTTTATTTCATTCGAACATCCGTTGGCTATCATAAAAAGTTGATATTTACTGAAATTATTAAATACTAAAAATGGTGACTGCTGTATCTGGAGTCCACGAAGATTTTGGCAATCGGAAAAGTATTCCGCAACATGAAAAGGTTGGGAAACACTGAGCTGCAGCATGCAAATCGCTTCAACAACGTCTGTTAAAAGACCAGCAATTCGCAAATTGCTAGCACTTTCGTAATCTAATTTCGTGCCAATTTTGTTGATATTTCAGAAAATTCGTTGTGTCATATGGAAGTAACAACCCAAATTGCTGCATTGAAACAAGCTGCTTAAAAACCATTAATCGCTGCAGTCCTGAAACCGAACAGTATTTTATCAGGTTTTGCCAAAGGAATCATTTTTAAAATTTCATACCAGATGCAAACATAATTGTGCTGTGTAATATGCCGTGCTGTCAAGTCTACGTTATTAAATGTTCGTGATTAACAGATATTATGATTAAATACCGAGTGATAAAAAGTAGCGAAACCATTAAACACTTTTTTAAGAGCCAATAAATGTTAAAGCTGGTTGTTTTTAAATTTTTACCAATTTTTGCCTCATTAACAACATTGACAATGCCAAGAAAACTCGGCTTTTAAAATTTTTGCCCGGTGTTCTTGTTTTGTTTTTAAATTTTTAACAAAATTGAGCCTCGTGTTTTCATAACTTGTTCTTTCAAAAAAGTACAACCAGATTGGTTGTAGGAGTTTTCGGTTCCACTTTTGCAGTTAATGCGTTTAGACTGAGAGGCGAAGATTTTGTTACTTAGAAAAACTTTTAGTGCCCACTCTTATAGGATGAATGCTAGAGTAAGGGTGAAAGAGGTAAAGCCAGAATTAGGGTTGGGATATAGGGATAAATCCAGCAAAGGGTTGATGTTAAAAATTTTCTCAGGTTTAATATTTTGCACTTCATATTGTACTAAAGACGGCGTCACACAACAGCGTATAAGAGGAATGTACGAGTAGCATATTAATATTTCGAAAAACTTTTTAGCTCATTAACCAAAAGCGTTTTTGCTCATGGACGGACTAATAGTGAGTGTAATCTAGGCGTGGCTTTGGCATACAGGCAGTAGCGCATAAGCAGCTTATGTGGACGTCTAAGCTGAGTTTGATAACGAATGCACAGCGTATGTATAGCGTACGAAAGGCGCCCCAAAAAATCGGAGAAATGCCGAAAAATCGAATGCTTATAATTCCTCTAGTTCATGATTGATTCATTGCGTTTCTAAATTCGTTTCTACTCATTTTGCAGCGGAAAGTTCGTGCTCAATAGTCTAAGAGCCTGAGAGTGAGAGTCTGCGCAATGCGTGATATGGTACATTGGCAGAAATAAGCTCAGTCAAGTAGGACGCCTGCCATCAAATTCTTGCTACTAATTAAAAAAGCAAATTACATTTTCAAATTAACCTTGCAACGTTTTCAATTAATTTATTTTTAACGTTGGCATTTAACTTATTTATTACAGCAGCTTTTCCAGTTAGCCACAAACCAAACAACAATGATAGTTACTCTTCTTGTTTTCCCGGACACCACATGTATGTGTAAGCAAACTTTTTAATCTACTTGAGTAAAATTGTAGGAACCTATCTGACAAAGTTATAACAAAAGTTCATAAAACAATAATTACAGGTAGATCTCTTAAGAATTTTCAATTATTTTTGAGTGGAACTGTGAGCTACCGGTATTTGGTATCTTATCTAAAGACTGTATTGCTCTTTAATAACAATATTTACTTACAAAATCAAATCCAAACAGAAAAAGAATTTTTACATTTTTAAAGTGATATCAGTACGCATATTTCAAAATTATCCTTTTTATCTGTCCATTTTAGATGGATTTACAAGGTATCCGATTTTCGTCCGCTTTTGTACGTTTTTTCTTTTCCATTCAAAAAAAAATATTTCTTTTTTTGTCCGCATTTTTATATGTCAATATCCGCACTAACCAGACTGTTACATACTTGACAAAAGTTAAAAAAAAAAAAAATTTGTAAAGGGGTACAACCCTATTTTTAAATATCGCTCTCATCAATCATACACAAAGTTTTTGAACAAAATTTTCATCAATATTATATAACAGTCTATTTAGTGCGAATATGGGCTTATAAAAATGCGTACAAAAAAGGGCATACCTTTTCATGGGAAAACAAAAACGTAAAAAAACGAAAAAAACAAATTCTGCGTAAATTCACCTTTATTAAGGATCTTGGCTTCTTTTTAAAAGCAAGACCGAAACAAAACGCATTCAAGAACTAAAAATACGACCAAAACGGAAAAAAGCATTTGAGAAACAAAAACATTGAGAACCATAAAAACCAAAGCTAGAACAAATGAAAACCAAAAGAAGCAAAAAACTAAATAAAAACAACCGAGAATCAAAAAAAGACCAAAAAAATAAAGCAATCAAAAACGAAATACAAAAAAGTAAAGTAATCAAAAATCAAAAAAGAACCTAAAAAAAGTGAATCGAGAACCAAAAAAAAAGATCTAGACCAACAATGAGCAAACTGCGGCTAGCGAGCCGCATCATAAATTTTGTGGGCCTTGTATTGAATCTTAATGAATTTCAAGTTTTAACTCTTTGAACTTTTTTTTTTATAAATTTCAAAATTTAACCCTTTAAACTACCGCTTCCTTTGAAAGTATGAGCGACAAAATATTGTTATCACGTCAATAAAATAAAACAACGCTCAATCGACCAAATTTGCTTGAAGAAGGTAGCTGCAGAATGAGGGTACAAACTGGTAAAAAGTGCAGTAGATACGCAACTTTAGCCCGCAAATGTAGCAAAGGTAAGAGGCATAGGCGTAGCCAGAATTTTTCGATGGAGGGGGGGCCAATAACAAATCACATGCAATGGCGTCATCACATATTTTCGAAAGAGAAACTTTTTGTAGAACGAATGATATTGTAGATTGGAAGATCAGAAGCCATGGCGTGTGTTTGGCACGTAATCAGGTTTTGCTGCAGGAAAAGGGCTCAAACCGAAAGTAAAAAGTGCAAATGTGTGTAATTTTGAGCTGCAGTTAAACTAGTGTAACTCAAACGTATCTCTGATAAGGGCTATTTTTAGTAATTAGGCGATTTTTAGTAATTTTTTGTAAAAACAAGCTATTTTAATGCTATTGGGTCACAATTCGCTCGTGTTTAGAGCCATTTGAAAAAACTAGATTTATAACATTTGAAAGACAATTGAAAAAATTAAATTGTTTAATCCTCCTTTTACTTACAATTTAAGTTGTTGTTGTAGAGCGTGTTTATCCTCCTGTCACCGGACAGAGTCAGTTGCTATCTATTGGACGATCCGCACACTTTTCATTGCAATGACTGCTTCGTGATTGGAGGAATCCGCATCTGCTTAGGAGCTTCCCGAGACCCAATGTTTCTGTGCAGTAGCGTACGCAGGATTTTGAAAAGGGGGAGGGGGGCCAAAAATTTCAGAAAATTAGGCAACAAAAATCTAAAACAGAAATTGTTCCTCCCAAATTTTCGCCCAAAATCAGGTGAAGAGCATAAAAAAAAAAGGTTTTCACTCAAATTTGGTCCGATTTTTTAATCAAAGCCTAGAAGAAACGCACCAAACATAGCCTTTGTGTGATTAAACCTTATGCCCAACTTGCTAAGCAGGGGGCCATGCCTCAATTTTGCTTACTTTTCTGTGCAATTTTGCAATCCTGGCGACCCAAAGGGGGGGCCCCTGTTCCTGTAGATTTCTTCGAATTCTTGTCCACTGAATTTGCTGCTGTTTGAAGCCATCAAGCAGAAATAATCATCGTAAAGCGTCTTATCCAAGGACGCAACAACGTGACCAGGGTGCGGGTTAAAGACAGATCATTCGATCAATCCAAAACACGTTTAAAATCTTGCATTTTAGAGTTCAAATTTGTAAGTGGTTAGGCCAGGTCGGGGAAAGAAAG
Source organism: Trididemnum nubilum (assembly GCA_963965965.1). Taxonomy (NCBI): domain Eukaryota; kingdom Metazoa; phylum Chordata; class Ascidiacea; order Aplousobranchia; family Didemnidae; genus Trididemnum; species Trididemnum nubilum. The sequence goes on from OZ014474.1 coordinate 29,314,451, forward strand.
GTACATTGTCTTGCTGGCGCGTAGCCAGAAATTTGCAATGGGGGTGCTGTTTGGGGGGTCTGGGGGCTGAGCCCCCAGCCGCCGGAGGCTGGGGGTTTGGGGGCAAAGCCCCCAGCCGCCGGAGGCACAGGGGTCTGGGGCGGAGCCCCCAGCGCTCGAAAATTTTGCATTTTTTTTGCAAAAATAACTTCATTTTAGGGCTATTTTGATTAAAAAATAATGTTTTTAAAACGTGGCTTAGAAATTGGCAGTGCAAACAAGATTAAACTGGTGGCATAAATGGGCTATTTGGGAGGTGGTTAATGGTAAAATATTAGTTCTCTTGTTTAGATGCTGTTAAATTATAAAATCGAATAGTTCAATAAAACTCACACGGAGAAATCTATTTCGTATACATTTTATAGAGAAAAATAATTGTTGGGCTAATGAAAAGAGATTTGAGAGAAATGATTGGTAATTAACAAATACTGAATAGCCCCCCCCCTATTCCTTAGTTTATAGTATATTTGTTGATGACACCTATGTTCAGCATTTTTACACTTGTGATCAAATTTGATTGCTTATTTGTTACCATTTTTCAAAGTTTTCATTTATTGTTGGTTTTATTTTTGACAAATTAGCCCCCCCCCCTGAACATATGTTTCAAAAGATGTTTTAAATCACTATTTAGTCCACTCCAGTGCATAAAACAGACTCAAAAGAGCTAAAAATGTAGTGTTTTTCCCATTCTGCACTTTGGTCGACATAATGGGGGGGGGGGGCTACAGCCCCCCCGCCCCCCTGGCTACGCTACTGGCTAAAAACGCGGTATTTACCTTATTCTGCATTTTGGTTGGCAGTTCATTAGCCCCCCCACTAAATAAACGTTTCAAACTATGCTTTAAAGCATTTTTTAGTCTAATCCAGTGCAAAAGACAGTCTCAAAAGTGCTAAAAACGTGGTGTTTTCCTTATTCTGCATTTTGGTTGGCAGCCATTAGCCCCCCCCCCAAACAAACGTTTCAAACTATGCTTTAAATCATTTTTTAGTCTAATCCAGTGCAAAAGAGAGTCTTAGAAGTGCTAAAAACGTGGTATTTTCCTTATTCTGCATTTTGATCGGCAGGCCAATGGGGGGGGGGGGGGGGAGCTATAGCCCCCCGCCCCCCCTGGCTACGCTACTGTTGTCTTGTGCAATATTTAAACAGTAAATAATAATCCACTCGAAAATTTTCCGAGAAATTTTTGTTTTGTCATAAAAATAACCACTTGTAAGAGTACATGTAGGCCTACAACCAAGGGGCCAAGGCCCTCTCAATTCAAATTCAAAAATTTGTTCAATGAGCATTTGCCCTAGCTAATGCTATTTTCAAAAGTATTTTGTCGCTTAAAAACTGGCGAGGTGGATTGTTATTTAGAAATGGTACAATAGGTGATTATACGCCAACAAATAATGTTATTGTCGGGCTGCATTTACATCGCGAGGGGCCCTTGGCACTTGGGATATTTTCGCAACATCTTCCTTCCAAATATAGGTAATGACTAAAAAAAGTCTCACCATCTGCGTGCTGGGCTTCTAGCTCTGGTACTGCGTCATATTAAGGTAAATCTGGCCCTAGTTATTGCATTACGTTCATAAAAAGGTTAAATGAGGTCCTGAAATAGCAACTTTAGGAAAAAACTCTCAATTTCTTCCGGGTTCTACATTTAAATTGGTTGGCAAAAGTTGAATTGAGGGGGGCCCAAGGTCCCTAGTGGTCAATATTGTAGTTAGTTACTGTTGCATATAAAGGAAAAAGTGCTAAAAGAAACTGAAACTGATGAAACAATATGTTTTTTTGTCACATTTTTGGGGGCGGGGGAGCTTTGCAAAGTTCTTGGAGCTTTTAAGTCTCAAAAATTTGCCGGTCAATATAGGTGAAGAGCCAAAAAAGTTTTTCCCGCACTTCAAGGTCATAATTTCGGGCTATTTTGTGGTGTCGCTTCCTTCATGGACTTTTTCGATTGGCCTCTCCAATTTTCAATGGAGGGGGGTTATAATTCCCGAATCCCCGTGGAGCTACTGCTACGCGACTGAATGTGAAAAACAAGAATAGATCTTGTAGCACTGGTGATCATCCGGAGCAACGCATGCGCTTCGGTACTATCCATCCTTAGAAACCTGGTTTTCCACAAGCTGCTCTTTGTTTGAACAACTTTGCCCACCCCTGATGTAGACAAAGTAAGGAATTAAACAAAGACCTAAAATGAATAACAGCAATCGAGAACCATTTAAAGATCAAGTGCCAAGGTAAATCTGCTGTTTTGGTTTTAATCGCTACCTCAAAAAAAGTTGTTCAGCTACAAAATTTCGAGTTTTATTGTTGTTGAAAAGTCGTTTTGATGTAGAAAAAGCTCAAAACAACGATTTGGATCTATAAAGTGAATGACGTTGTGCATGAACAATAGCCTCCCCATAGTTTTACCATCATCAGTAGGCTAAGGGTGGGCTTTCATATTTCTCAGTAGTCAGCTATTCGCTTTTTAGCTGTTAACTGTTATAGATGTAAAGAAAGAAATCTTGATAGCTCGACTTTTATCAGTAAAGAACAGATAATGAAAGTCGTAATCAGTTGCAACTAATAAAAGATAAATAAATGATGATCTAATTATTGTCGAAAGAAGTAAATAAAAAGGTTGATTTGTAGCAATGAATTGTAGGATCAACAATTGTTATGTTATATAAGATAGATTAATTTTATAGTTCAGTCAGCTAAATAGCAGAGATGGAAACCTTGACGACATCCTTGGCCTCGAAGACACATTTTCAAGTTCTTAGCCTTGGCCTCGAAGCTCAAGTCTTGGCCTTGGCCTACAAGCCTACAAGTCCTGAAAAATTCCCAGTTCTCGGCTTGAGGACAGCATTATTTTTTGTTTGGTTTAAAAGGAAATAACCAAATAAGAAAAGACAACATAAACTTCTAGTGTCTCAGTTCGTTTCCTTTTCATAGTTAAAAAATAATATAATGTCATGCCAACCAAGCCAAGTCATACTGAAACTTATTTTGAACGGCATTGCGTGAAAGCTCTTATCGGAGAAAGAGAGGGCAAAAAGCATTGTAGAAAATTGTTGCTTTTGTTTTTGCTAATACTACGAATGCAGGCGGTACAAACTGCAAAGCACTAAAGCCATCCAGAGCCATAGCAAAGAATCCGGGAGTCGGGACACAAACAACTTGAGTTACTAATGCAAAAATATGACCGCGCCTATTCTGCGTGTGAATTTAGAAGAAAGTATGTGTGTGATAATACAATAAAATTTAGTATTACCTTACCAGGGATGGCACATTGATATTATACCACAGTAAACATGTTAGTATATTTTGGTATAACTAACAAAACGTATCTTGAAAATCACAATTTGTTCTGAAAATACGCGAGCGCGAAGAATTTGTTTTGGGATAAAAAAGAACAACTCTAATCACCAGCAAGCGGTCTGAAGGGGGGGGGGGGGGGCAAAACCACACTGACTGAATAATTTCTGAGTTGGAAATCGCCGCTAGGAATACCTAAAAGCAAACTATTGGATCACAAAAACGCTGCATGAAGAAATATTAAGAAATTTAAGAGTGAAGTTAAATATGACAACAGCATCATAATTGTTTGAATGCCTGGAGAGATGCTCGTTGGTCGCTTGGCTTAATAAATAATTTTTTTTACACCACGTCCTTATAAGATAAAGAGACGAAGCTTCGGCGAAAAATTTGGGCATTTTTAGAAAAAAATAATGGTTTGTTATTTTTCCGTTTCTACGATTGTGGAATGTGGACCCTTTGAAGAGGGGTTCAGAGCAAACGCCTCCAATGACTTTCTTTCTTAACAAGACCCTACTGAAATTCTTATGTTTTCTTTAGTAAATTAAATATCTTATGATAAATTTAACAAAGTGTCTTGTGGCGGCCAAAACGTTCGCGATCATTCATTGATAAGCATAAGATATGAGAAAAACAGCACATACACTGAAATGTAAAGAAAAGATTGGCTTAGAATTACAGAGTTAGGAAATAGTGGAAAAACTAAAGCTTTTCTACCGTAACATTTATGGTATTTTCTTTTCAAATTTCTTTGAAAATCTAAGAGTGTAATCTTTTTTAAAGTAACAAAAATTGCTATTTTTCCAAAAAAAAAATTGTTAAATTTGTTCAACATGGGACATGTGGACTTTGTCCTCGCCCCCAAAACCCGTTTTTTCTTTAATGCCAAAAACTTGAGCTTTCTACTATACCCGGCACGGTACCTCAGGTCATTTCAAAAACATAAATTTGCAGTATTTTGTAATACTTTTAGATAATAATGTATAAAAAATTCGGTGAAAAGATATCGTTTCACCAAATTTGTTAGTTTGCATTTAGAAATTTGCGTTTAGAAAACTACTGAAATAGTGGGGATCCGTAATCAGTGAACGTTTGCTCCGGGGTCGTAACAACTGATGAAAATAAGGAATTAAAATTGACAATTTCTACGTTTATAATTTAGCTATATTCTCTTTTACGAGTTATGGCCTTGTTTCATTACCAAGATACCGCTGCGGTACGTAATCAACAACGGCTGTTAACGTGTAAAATTTCAAAACAACAATTATTATTATTTTTAAAAACTACTATTTTCGAATTATTGTCAAAAACTTAACGAAATGCAATATCTTAAACACTTTTGTGTTTAAAAATTATGAAAAATTTGCCGACTATAATTTAGAAACACTATGTCCTTGGTCCTTGGCCTCGACCTTTTCTGTCCTTGGCCTCGAACGTTGTATCCGTAACTCCACCTCTGAACTATAGGTCATTTATGGTTGCTACACTAACTTTAAATCGCATGTAATTACATCAAGTAATCTGTTTATTGCAATTAATTACAATAAGTAACCTTAAATTTACTGTATGAACTCGCATAACGAACAGTTATGATTAAATAAACTTGGCAAGGAATTCCATTTCTCGCACCGGTATAACACTGCAACAAAGCTTATTACCCTAATAGTGTATACGTAATTTCTATGGCGCGCAAACACACTCCCCACTGCTCACACAGAATCTGCTGCCGAGTGTTACTTTATTCATGACGTCATTCGACGGCTAGCCAAGTCTGGCGTATTGCTCTCTTCAAAGCTAATAAATCCGCCAATCTGGTATAAATTTTTGCGAAATTTTTTAATTTTCTTAGTTTACTTGTATACTATGCAATAATAACCAGAAAAATCGTGTTGGATTTTTCTTGTCGCTTGATCTTTAAGCATCATACCAAATCAAAAAACTATAAGCATGCGAAAAAGATAAATAAAAGCTGGAGCTAAACAACAAAAATGCTATTAACATTCTGTGTACTGCTTCATTTGACTCAAAAACTTGACTGAAAAAGTCTAATCAAAGCAATAAGTAATTACAAATTTCGTCCTTGGCAAGTTTTACACCCATTAAATCTATAAAACGTTTTGAACCTATTAAACTGATCAGTGGTCGAGTGGATAGAGCGTCTGCTGCTGAAGCGATAGACTCGGGTTCGATTCCTCGTCAAGTCCAATCAAAGACCAGAAAAATTGGTTTTCACAGCTTCCCTGCTTGACGTTCAGCAATTAAAGGAGAAATGTAAAGCCTCCAAGGTGTATGGTAGAATGGTAGGCTGGTGGCGTTTTGACTCGAAAACCAGTAAGGTACGCCCTTCACTGTCTCCCAGTCAAGGCAACTTGGTGAATAAAACGTAATTACAATATTAGTTGCTTTCGAAATTATAATAACAGTTATTAAAAGCAGGAATGTATTGAATCAAAGACCATATTAGATGGTCACTTCACAAGTTTCCTTTTCAATGCAGCTTGATGTTTACTGTTTATCTTACTTTACTAATTTTTCACCCTTATTTTATCTCTGCAGTAGTAAAAAAGTTCAATATCTCCGCAAGCATAAAAGTGACAAAATCTAAGATTGTAGATCATGAACTGTTTTTTTCGACTGTGCATAATTATTTGGGCGTCAAGCTATGCGTAATTATTTGGGCCGAGAATTTAACTAATAACAAATATGCAAATCATAAAGCCTCAGAATATACTGGTAACAATGTCTTTGATCTTTTACTACACCGATCGAAGATTGGCCACACCTTTGTCGCTCATTGAAAAAATTTCAGTTTGAGAAGATTATACTGTAGTTTCCGATTATAATTACCCTCATTTTGACAACGTCTGCAAATTATATCATTAATTCCCTAAATCGCCCATGTCCATTAAAGTAATTATTATATTCAATGATGCTTTGGCACAATTAGGTCATGCTGTGGTCTAACATTTAATGAAAAACATGGTAAGCAACCAAGCATATAACTGAATGGATATTTCAGGGTATTCTGTTATTGTACTGCAGAATTAATTTCAAAAATAAAAAGTAAAACTTTTCTTAGTTTCGCGTAACTTGGTCCTGATTTGCTCCATTGTTTTTCACAACCATCTACATACAACGAGACATAAATGGAATCATTACAAGTTATTCTCAGAATTAAAAATAATAATATGGCGACTGGATATTCTGCAGAACTTCTTTTACTGAAAAGTATATATTTTCCAAATAGAAAGATTAAAAATTATTGTGCTGTATTTAGTAGCCATCAACCTTGAAGATTATTTCAACTAACCAGCAAAATTTTAATGTAGTACAACTTCGGCTTTCGGAATGGTTTCCAGCTAAATTTAACAAAAAGTAGGTTGGTTGCATCTAATAAATTTTGATATCTCAAGATCGCAAAAAACACCTTTTACCAAAATTTTTCTGTAGCAACCCAAAAAGGAAGAGTGAGCACCGCAATAGCATCACAAATAGCATAAATATAAAAAAATTTAAACCACTAAAAGCACACCGCAAGATACGCAATCACGCAATTTATGTTTTCTGTTCACTCAAGCTCAACGCAACTTTCGCAAGCAGTGAGCTATATAGATTGATGCGCTCACTTATCTTCGGCTAAAAAAAAATCGAAATGAAGTAAAAACGAACCCAAGTGCATCAATGTTTGCTGATACTCAAAACAGAATTTGAAAGAGTAGTGCAATTAATTTGCAATAAATTTTGAACATTATTTCACGACGCAACATCCGCAATGTCACAAAATAAAAAAATTAAAGCAAATTCCGCAATTGCATAAATTGCAGCAGCCAAATTATTGTCTGTAGTTTATGTTGTAGAAACAATTTTTTTATGACAGCGGCAACTGTCATTAAATCCTCCGCAGAGAAATCTAAGAGAAATAGTCTGCGAGAAGCAAAGCAAATTACAAGCTGAAAGTAGAACAAAAGTTATATTTTCGCAAGGGTTATGTTTTTTTATTTTGTGTACCTTTTGGGCTCCAACCCACTTCCTCAGACAAATGATTTCCTTAATCAGCGATGAGACAGTTAACTACGTATGTCATATATGGATTAGTTCGTGGAAAAGAGGATTAAAAATGCTCGTAATGGAACTACAGTTCCGAAATTTGATAGAGGTTGGCAGCCAGACCCATTGGCTTCAAAAATGTTGTTTGGCTTGGAGTGCTTAATCAAAAATTTTTCGTTGCAGTTTTTAAAAGTTAAACCTTTTCGTGATTGTTGTCACGTTTACCATTTTCTGAACAGAATTTTTTTTTTTTCGGAAACAACCCGTAGAAGTATTAATAGCAGATGTTGAACGGATTCGCATAAAATCATATTTTCGAGTTGTATGTTAATTGCTCACGTGTTTGTAACTCGTCGGAGGCACATTTTTAAGGGTTCTGCTACTCAGCGTAACCAAAGAGTCAAACAAAAAGCCGTTTATTCGGCGAATACTGCTTTAAAATCACACACGATAGCAGAGGATATTAACTGAATTCGCCCATGGGCAGCATTAAACCGACTCCGTACGGGATTCGAATCCAAGCGTTAAACAACCTCGCAAAAACGTACCATTTACATCGAATTTGCAGCTGTATATTTTAACGCAAGATTGGCTTGCTTTACATTACTCAAGCTAACGTATACTGTAGCTTTGTGCAAATACAAGCACGTAAAAAGTTTTAAAAGAATACCTCCGTGACAATCAATGCTTACTGATTGAAAACCGCTGCAAACTGTAACCAAAAATTTTAATTGCCTCCATGACGTTCTACGTGGGCAAATAAAGATAGATGTCTAATACTACAGAGTTGTAAACGGGCCGACAAACACAGGCCCGAACTCAGCCCGAACCCGAGAAAAGAAACCCGAACCCGAAAAAATAAACGCGAACCCAAAAAGTGGTTTGAAGCCAAAACCAGGCCCAAAAATCAGGTTAGATCTAAAAAATGTATAATCTTATTGCTTCTATACGATTAAAATAAAACTACTATTTCCTGATAAATTGTGACGTGATAATAAAAATTTTGTAATAATAATCGCATTGATGCTTAAACAAAGTCGTCATTCAATGTAGCTAAGTTACCCTACGCTATTTAATTACCGTACCCTGTAGTAGCATCTAAAAGGCGAAAACACAAGGTAAATACGCATATGAAGCCCGAATCAAGCCCGACATTTTGTCAATCTTAAGCCCAAATCCGACCCGAAAAACCAGGCCCGACCTACAACTCTTTAATACTATACACCAGTCAACCTTTTTACATGGGTTTTGCAATGGTGTTGATAAAAATTTTCAACACAATTTCGTCATAAATATTGGCTATTATATCACAAACGCTTGTATCACGAATAGTATTACCGTATAATAGTATTCATAACAACCGTGATATTTTTTATGACGAAATGGTGTTGATTTTTTTTCATGAACACCTTTGCAAAGCCTCATGTAAAAAGGTTGAGTGATTCTCAACCGCGGCTCTGGGCAGGGCCGGATCAAGCTTTTTATGGGCCTGGGGCTCCATGATAGTCCTAGGCTTATTTTTCATTCTATTCGTTGCACTAAAAACTAACCACATTTGAAAACAAAATCAAATACATAAAGAAATAAGAAAGTATTTACTTTGTATCTTAAGCGTAGCCAGGAGTTTTGATCGGGGGAAGGGGGGGCGGGGGGGCAAATCAGAAATCACATGGAATGACGTCATCGGAAACTTTCGAAAGAGCAACGTTTTTGTGGGACAAAGATATTGTAGATTGGAATATCAGAAGCAGTGGCTAGTGTGCTGGCATATAACTTGGATTTTTGCAATAGAGAGAGGGCTTAAACCCAAAGTAAAAAGTGTAAATTAGAAGACGTATTGAGAAAACTAGTGTAACTCAAACGCCAGCTGCCGTAGGCTATAGGGATCGGGAGGCGAAGCTCCCAGCCGCTGGGCGATTATTTCCAAATATTTTGAGAAAACTATATATTTTAATGTCATTGGATCACAATCAGCACGTGTTTAGAGTCATTTAAGAACTAGATTTTTAACATTGGAAAGCCAATCAAAAAAATTAAATTCTTCAATCCTACCAACGATTCAAGTCCAAAACACGTTCAAATCTTGCACTTTGGAATTAAAATTTGTAAATGATTTGGTCCTGGTAGGGAAAAGAAAGGTACATTGCTTCGTGCAATATTTTGTCAGAAAATAATAATCCACTCGAAGTTTTCCAAAGAGATTTTTGTTTTGTGTCATAAAAATAACCATTTATAGGAGAATGACCAGGGGACCCAGGCCCCCCTCAATCCAAATTCAATAATTTGTTCAATCAAGTTATTGCCCGGGCCGGATTTACTTTGAGCGGGGCCCTTGGCACATTTGAGAGTTTTGCAACACATTTCTGCCAAATGTAGGTGAAAACCAAAAAAAGTCTCACCATCTGAGCACGCGGCTCCTAGCTAGTACTGTGCCATATTATGGTAAATCCGGCCCTAGTTATTGCATTACGTTCATAAAAGGTTAGATGAGGGCCTGAGGTAGCAACTGTTAGGACATCAGCAGAGGTGGAGTCCTCGAAAACGTCCTTGGCCTCGAGGACGTCCTCGAGGACACATTTTGAAGTCCTTGGCCTAGGCCTCGAAGCCTCAAGTCCTCGAAAATTGCCCTGTCCTCGGCTAGAGGACAGCACTATTTTTTGAACAGTTGAAATTTCTTTGGAAAACGCCAGAAATCTCGCGGAAAATTTGCTAACACCTTTTTTGTTTTCCTCACTTGGAGCATAGGCGTAGGCAAGGGGAGAGGGGCAGGGGCCCCTCCCAACTGAAATTTCACCAATGACAAAAATGTGACAAAAAAGCCAGTTGTTTCTTCAGTTTTAGTTTCTTTTTAGCATTTTTGGCTGACAACAGTATAACTAATTAACAATATTAGAGACCAAGGGCGCCGGGTCCCCCTTAATTCAATTTTTGCCAGCCAATTTAAACGTGTAACCAGGAGAAAATGAGAGTTTTTGTCCTAAAAGTTGCTATCTCAGGCCCACATCTAGTCTTTTGGTGAATGTAATGCATTAATCAAGGCCGGATTTACTATAATATGATGCAGTACCAGCTAGGGGCCCCGAGCTGAAATTGTAAGGTTTTTTTTGGTCTTCTCCCACATTTGGCAGAAAGATGTTGCGAAAATCTCCAAAGTGCCAGAGGTCTAGCGCGATGTAAATCCGGCTCCGCAATAACATGGTTAGTGGATGTAACCATCTATTGTACCATTTTTCAAAAACAATTTAATATTTCACCTCCAACCACGCCGGTTTTTAAGCACAAAATACTTAAAAAAAAATTAGCCATGAAAAATGCTGTTTGAAGGAATCATTGAGCTTCAATTAAGGGGGCCTGGGCCCACTGGCGAACGTGTACTCCTATAACTGGTTATTTTCATGACAAAACAAAAATCTCTAAGGAAAATCTTCCAGTGGATTGTTATTTACGGCTAAAATGTAGCCAGAGACAATGCACCGTATTTCCCCTACCTGGACCAAATCACTTACAATTAAAATTTAACCCCAAAATGCAAGATGGTAAACGTGTTTTGGACTTAAATTGCAAGTAAAAGGAGGATTAAACAATTTGATTTTTTCAGTTGGCTTTCAAACGTCAAAAATCTAGTGCTTTCAAATGGCTCTGAACACTTGCGAAATGTGATCCAATGGCATTAAAATAGCTTTTTTTTCCAAAAATTTACGAAAAATCGCCCCCAGACCCCCAAAGCCTCCGGCGGCTGGGAGTCCCGCCCCCAAACCCCCGTCTGTGATACATATGAGTTACACAAGCTTTCTCAACACATTTCCAAAGTTGGATATTTGCATTTTTCAACTATTAATTTAAGCCCTCTTCCGTTGCAAAATCCCGGTTACATGCAAACAGGCAACAACGATTTCAGATCTTCCATCCTACGATATCTTTGTCCCACAAAAACTTCCTCTTTGGAAAAATTTTGATGACGTCTTTTCATGTGATTTGTGGTTAAGGCCTCCCCCAACCAAAAATTCTGGGTACGCCACTAAATTGGAGATCGCCTGAAAAAAAATTTTTGAAGACCTTTTTTTGGAGAACGCTTGCGCCTGTGTTCTTGGTCCTTGGCCTCGAGCATTGCTGTCCTTGGCTTCGAGAGGTTCTGTCCTCGGAAAGGCTGTCCTTGGCCTTGGCCTCGGATTTTTTTGTGTCCTTGGCCTTGACCTCGAGTCTTATGTCCTCGACTCCACCTCTGGACATCAGCCCTAATTTCACAGTGGTTATACATTTAAATTGGTAGGCAAAATTTTAATTGAGGGGGTCCCCGGCCCCTTGGTGGTCAATATTATAGGGAATTCGCAATCACTGTTGTACGCGAAGATGCTAAAAGAAACTAAAAAAACAAAAAGCTTTTTTTAACGCTTCTATCATTGGTGGCATTTCAGTTGGCGGGGGTGGGGCGGGCCACCTGGGCATGGCTACGCCTATGCTTTGTATGCACACATTCAAATGACACATTCTTTGGATTTAAACAATGCAAAGCTCTAAATAATGTCATCGGTGTCAATTGACATCATGAAAACACTGTCACTGTAAAACCAATTCTTGGTTTTACAGTGATAGACAGAGGTGGAGTCCTCGAGGACGTCCTTGGCCTCGAGGACGTCCTCGAGGACACATTTTAAAGGCCTTGGCCTTGGCCTCGAAGGTCAAGTCCTTGGCCTTGGCCTCGAGGCCTCAAGTCCTCGAAAATTGGCCTGTCCTCGGCTCGAGGACAGCAGTATTTTTTGAATTGTTAAAATTTTGCGGAGCGCTTGAAAAATTTTTTAGAAAACGTTTTTTTGTGGAGATCGCTTGAAAAATTTTTGTGAAGACCTTTTTTTTTTTTTTTTTTTTTGAGATCGCCTGAAAAATTATTGTGAAGACCTTTTTTTTTTTTTTTTTTTTGGAGAGCACTTGCCGCTTGTGTCCTTGGTCCTTGGCCTTGGCCTCGAGCATTCCTGTCCTTGGCCTCGAGAGTGTCTGTCCTCGGAAAGGCTGTCCTTGGCCTTGGCCTTGGCCTCGGATTTTTTTTGTGTCCTTGGCCTTGGCCTCGAGCCTTGTGTCCTCGACTCCACCTCTGGTGATAGAGTTTACTTGATGCCAATTGAGTGTTTTTGTGACATCACATAGACGTAAGACGGGCTTACCTTGCAATGGCTGTCTGTACTAGGCGCATTAGATCTTTCAAATTTTGCAATTAGTCAAACACACAATAAGGTCACCCTAACCTACCGTACCTAATCTAGCGACAAAGTCTAAATGCCTACCGTATCTAAGCCAAAGTACCGTACAAGAAGAACGCACATAGACGATCAGCAGGAGCCTAAGCTAAAAACAATCCTACCTAACTAACATCAGCCTCACATAAAATCAACTCTAGCCTAATCCTCTCAAAACACCTGGCAACAGAGAATAGCTGCAATATCCATGGCATCAAAGATGACGATATAACTGGCCAAGCAGCCGAGAAAAAGCAGTTGTTGCGTCATAGTAAGCAACAGAGGTAGAGTCGAGGACACAAGGCTCGAGGCCAAGGCCAAGGCCAAGGACACAAAAAAAATCCGAGGCCAAGGCCAAGGCCAAGGACAGCCTTTCCGAGGACAGACACTCTCGAAAAAAAAAAGGTCTTCACAAAAATTTTTCAAGCGATCTCCACAAAAAAACGTTTTCTAAAAAATTTTTCAAGCGCTCCGCAAAATTTTAACAATTCAAAAAATACTGCTGTCCTCGAGCCGAGGACAGGCCAATTTTCGAGGACTTGAGGCCTCGAGGCCAAGGCCAAGGCCAAGGACTTGACCTTCGAGGCCAAGGCCAAAGACTTCAAAATGTGTTCTCGAGGACGTCCTCGAGGCCAAGGACGTCCTCGAGGACTCCACCTCTGGTAAGCAAGTTAAGTTTTGAATTGACATTGCATGGACAGTAGAGATGACAACAGCGCAGCGTACGCGGCCGCGCGCTGTTGTTGGTGCACCGCGCCGCGCAGCGTGGCAACTAAAATCTGCATTACATCACAGCGTCAGCGCAGCGCCGCGTACAATAATTTTTTTACATTTTTTTAACAATTATTGCTGGTGATTTTCTCTTTATGAACAACAATGGTTAGTCTGGATGTAACTACAATATGAATTGAAGACAATGCATGCTACTAAAACAGTAACAGGTGCCTTCGGTTCAAGCTTATTTTTTCAAAATTTGGAGCATCCTGGAATCGGCTATTTTGGCTACAAGAAGCTTTGTTTTGATCGGCTGAACGTGTTTTTTGACACCAACAAAAAGATTTTGGTTTTGGTAGGCTAGACTGGGAAAGGTTTAGGACGTTCGGTGCAGGGGTGCCGAAACAAGGGAGGGATGGGGGAGATATATCCCCCCAATGATTTGGCTGTATCCCCCCCAATAGTTTGAGAATGGTCCACATCTGCATCCCCCCAATAATTTGAATGGGTGTACATCTGAGCGTAAATTTGGGGAAAAAAGCGTTCTATTTTTGTTAAAGACCTCTTTTTTCTTTTTTTTTTGGTCTTCACCTGAGTTTAGGGAAAAAAGTGTTCTAATTTTGATGAAGACCTTTTTTTTGTTTGGTCTTCACCTGAATGTGGGGAAAAAAGTGTTCTATTTTTCATGAAGAACTTTTTTTTTGGTCTTCACCTGAATTTGGGGAAAAAATGTTCCATTTGCTTTTTTTGGTCTTCACTAAATTTCCACACCTGAACAAAATCGTGGTCGAGGTTCATCCCCCCAATTTGAAAATAGGGTAAAATTGCAAATTATCCCCCCAATGCTCAACAAAGATCGGCACCACTGATTCGGTGAGAAGATAAAACAAAGGCAGAAAAATGTAGAAGAAACAGGTTTGTGGGAAACAATCATCAGAGTAGAGGCACAAAACAAAGCCTAGCGACACACAACCACCCTGTACGCAATAGGCCTATGGTGTTGGTACAAGCCCAAAGCTAGACAACAGTTTCTACTACACATGCGCTTGCGTTTCAGAGTGACACGGTTAGTTCAGTGTAGCCTATTTGTTAAAATCATTAAAAATAATCTGCCCCGCTTTCAACTAATGACTGAAGACCCAATTTTACATCTTTGTTTGTGCATTTGTGTCTGATTTATTGTTGGATGTCGCAATCTTGTGACTTAAATCGAACGGATTGTTTGTCATTGTCTAATCGGTGTTTAAGTTAAATTAATGAGTAATTATTGTCCTTTGTTAAAAAACAAGCTGCTAATTAGCTCATCTTCAAAGGCGCATCTTAAAAGACCTTCAAACGCTAATTAGACCGTATTTAGAATCGTTGCAAGAATGTTCTTTCGTGCATTATTTGTTTTGAGACGACTGTAGAAGTAGCAGCTGACAACGTTTGTTTGTAATTTCTGGCCTTTGATGCTAGACAATAGACGATCCCACGTGTTTTCTACTACTTGGAACTATTTAAACCGGCTTGGAGGCTGAAAACTCAGTAGTGACAAAAATGAGTGAAGTGAACAGTATCAGTTTTTGGTGAGACGTGTTAAATGCTGCTTAACTTGGGTCAATTGCGTTTTGCGACCCTTACCCTTACCTTTACCCTTCCTATTCGTTCTTGTTTATGGATTTGACTGTGAGAGGACAGTCTTATAGATTGGAAGAAAAGCCCCGAATTGGCCCGTACTTTGAGAATTTTGAGACTACTTCGTTATTTTATTTTTTCTGTATTTTTTCTTCATTCAATTAAATAATAAATTTCATTAAAAAACCAAGGAAATCAAGTGCTCAGTTGTGAGAAGGAATAAGGGATTGGAAGAGTTTGGCATAGCTCTCCTACACGTTATTGAAGTTGGATATAATACTACGCATCGTTGCCCTGCAGAAAACACAATATGGTTCGGATTGGCAAGTCTTGGCAGATATTCAAATTTAAGAAATCAGCTTTAACGAGAAACGATTTGGCAAACTAACACATATCACAAGACCGGGTTAGAAAGACTTTACCGTTTGGAACACTATTCGCAGGGTCTCAGAGAGAAAAGTTTTTAGGGGGTACGAAGGTCGATACCGGGCCCCAAATCTTGTCGCCCCCCCAAGCTATATCGGGGGAGCCCATGCCGTTAAATTATTTTTTGTCCAATGGGTGTAGATCTTCGTTTAAAAGCGAGGGGATAACAATATTCGCTTACAGTTAGGATCTATGAAAAACACAACTAGACATAAAATTGGTTTAAATCCATCTAGGGGGTCTGAGGGAGCGCAGCGGGGTTTGGGGCAGAGCCCCGGAAGCTTTAGCACTTTTTATGTTTTTCGATGGAAAAAAACCGCATTTGATCAATATCCCAGCACCAAACTTGCTTAAATTGACTAGCTGAAAACGTGATATGCATGAAAGAAAATATGTGAAGTGTGGGATGATGACATTGACACAATATTATACAATATAAAGACTTTAATCCTGCAAATCCAAATATTTTACAGATAAAAATTTTATCAATTTAGCTAGTCGGACAAAATATTCCCCGCCCTAAATCTTGATTATCTTGGCAATAAGTTTATTTGTTAATATACGGGTTATAATACCAGTGCCTAGATTGAGCTAGAGGCTAGATAGACATAGAAGGCAAATAAGGCAAGAGCACAGATAGAGTGAGTTACTTAATGATAGTAGTATAGTATGTCAACTTTGACTCCTCTTTTTAAGGTTAAAATGCTTTTGGATCTCCGGAAATGTGGGCCCTCGTACATTGCTATACCGTAGAATTACGGCTCTCAAGTCAGAGAAATGTAACAAAACGTTAATTTTGGTGCAAGTGTATGGCTTTTGATACATTTTCCTCTTTTTTTAATCAAATTGGCCACTATTGGATGCCCTAAAGGCTGTGTAGCGAAAATAGCGACCAATTACCTGTCCAGAATAGGCTGACTGATATTTTAGCTGTAGGCAAGTTTGATGACGTTGTTATGGTGCGATACCAAAACTTAACGCGGAAACCTGAACTCGTCTGGGGCCCCTTGAGCCCGGGCCCCCCTAGGCCCGGGCCCGGGTACAATGTACCCCCTAAAACCCCCTCTCGCAAGCCCTGCCTATTCGTCAACAGGTTATGGCATCAAGATTTAGGCTTTCGGTACTATGTCTGTGGCCTACCTCAGATCTGGTAGACCTATGTAGTAGAGTACGAAGACTAGGCTACACAAATTTATAATGACACAAATTTATAATGACAGAATAGCCTATGTAGTAGCAAAATTTGTTCCACAATCAAACACACATGCAAATGGCAAGAGTATAATACATAGGGTAGTTTCATACAAGTGTAGTAGCTTGTGACAGCATGAAGAGCTTGTGATAACTTATATTTCATTATTTGAGCTACTGGTTCAGGATTAGTGCAGTACTTGCATGGAATCATCAGGTAGACTGGTAGATTGTTTTTGATTGCCAAACATGGTGTAGAAAAACTGATAGAAAGCACACACAAGTCAAATTAAACCTGAAGGCCTGTAATTGAAACGACTGATCTCACGTCGCATGTTTCTTAGTTTTTACTCGGCCATTTTCTAAGTTAACGCGTGCGAAGTTTCAGACTTTTACTTATAACTTGATTATGGTTTGGTGTAGCTATATGAAATTTTGACAGCAGTTTGAGATTCATAAGTTATTTGTGTGTGCCAAATTTCAAGGCAATGAGTCTCGTGACTTCAGGTTTAGGACCCGAAAGCTACTTCAGAAGTTTGGTGTAAAAAGCTGTCTTATTCAAAAACGGCTTAAGTACGGCAAAACATATTTCACATGGTCATATGTCGTAAGATACTCTTTCATCCCTACCTACACTTTTAGCCGCATGAAATTTTTTTCGTTTTTCATTTTTTGCTTTCTAAATTTTCTGCACTCTTCTTCTCCTAAACCGCACAACATCGATATCTAATTTTCGTGTAAATTTGTTGAGCTGCAAATGCAATTTGGCTCCTGAAATTTTTTGAGGCTTCTCTCCAGAACCCCCCCAAAATGGGGCCCTAAAAAACTAATTTTTTTAATTGCTTAAGCTAGGGTAATAGTTTTTTGTTTATATTGGTAGATATTTAAGCAACAAATAGTTTGACATAGTATGGAGATACCACCCCCCCCCCCCGGGGGGCCCCCAAATCGACTCCCCAGAAATCAGTTTTTTGAACGGTTCAAGTTAGGGCATTGCTTTTTTTATATCGGCAGATGTTTAAAAAACAAATATTTTGCCATGATTTGAGAGAGCAACCCTTTTGACAACTCTCCAAAATAATACCCCTAAAATCAATTTTTTTATGTGTCGTAAGCTAGAGAGCTAATTTTTTTCTGATGTTATTGGAAATTTAAAGGATATTTAACTTGCGGTGCGGCTTGGTGCAGCGTGAACTTAGTAGTGCTGGGATGCGGTGCGGTGCAGCACGCGGACAAGGTTTGCGGACGCAGCGCAGCATGCGGATGCATTTTTTGCTATCCGCGCCATCTCTAATGGACAGTGTTTTCCATAATAGCCGGGTCGTTTCTATTAGCCTAGGCTACCTTACGTATGACTTTATTGACTTTATACTGTTAGCCTAGGCTATCTTACTTTATGACTTTATTGACTTGGTATTGTGGTGGGCCTATTTTTGCTTGGGCTGCAACCTCATCAGTCTCCGCCTTAATCCAGCCCTGGCTCTTGGTTGTTCTCTCTGCTGCTCTCATTAATTTTTTGAAAATGAGTCTGTTTTGCAATCTTTTTGTAAACTTTATTGAACCATCATTCTTCATTTCATTAGAAAGTAACAGAGGTGGGCACTCGGTACTTTAAAACTACTGACGATATCGGTATTGATACTTTGCTAAAAAAGTAACGACGGTACCGATAACGGTACAATTTAAAAAAAGTAACGACGACAACGGTACTCGGTACCGATTTTCGGTACTTTTCGCATAAAAAATTTTTAATGATTTTAATTTGATTTTTCGGAAACTGCGTAGCGAATATGTTTTAAAATTATTATTATTTATTTTGGCAAATAGCTTCAGGTGTTGCAAATTGAGTCTTGGTTGCACAAAACGCGCTGTGAATAATTCTTAAATTATTTGTAATTGTAATTACATTTTTTTCACCAAGTTGCTTTGGCCAGGAGACAGCGAAAGGACCTTTCGGTCTTCGAGTCAAGCTGCCAACTGCCCACTTGTTTACCACACACGGCGGAGGCTTCATACTGTCCCTTTAATTGCTGAACGTCAAGCAGGGAAGCTGTGAATACCAATTTTTATAGTCTTTGATATGACTCGACTGGGAATCGAACCCGAGTCTACCGTTTCAGTAGCAGACGCTCTATCCACTCGACAACTGATCGGTTAATTAATTGATTTTTCAGCGAAATTATTTCACTTAATCTTAATGATGTAGTTTAGGCGAAACTTTTAGGGTAATTGCATAGTACCAGAGGTGGAGTCCTCAGAGACGTCCTTGGCCTCGAGGACACATTTTCAAGTCCTTGGCCTCGAGGACGTCCTTGAGGACACATTTTCAAGTCTTTGGCCTCGAAGTCTCCAGTCCTTGGCCTTGGGCTCAAAGCCTTAGGTCCTCGAAAATTGCCCTGTCCACGGCTCGATGACAGCACTATTTTTTTAACCGTTAAAATTTTGTTGTAACACACCAGAAGCATTGCGGAAAATTTGCGAACACCTTTTTTATTTTTCTCAATTGGAGCATTGGCGTAGCGAGAGGGAGGCAGGGGGCTTGGGCAACTCCCCAATAAAAATTTCGCCAATGACAAAAATGTGACAAAAAAGCCTACTGTTTTTTCAGTTTTAGTTTCTTTTTAGCATTTTTCGCTTACAACAGTAACTAACAACAATATTGAAGACCAGGGCCCGGGCCCCCCTCAGTTTAATTTTTGCCAACCAATTTAAATGTATAACCCGAGTAAAATTAAGGGTTTTTCTCTTAAAAGTTTTTATCTAGGCCCTCATGTAATCTTTTTATAAACGTAATGCAACAACCAGAGCCCGATTTATTCTGTGGCACAGAGCCAGGGCCTCGCACTCAGATGGTGAGACTTTTTTTTATCTTCACCTATATTTGGCAGCAAGATCTTGCGAAAATCCCCAAAGTGCCAGGGGCCCAGCGCGATGTAAATCCGGCCTGGCAATAACATTGTTAGTAGGCGTAAACTTCTATTGTATCATTTTTCAATAACAATTCAATAATTCACCTCCACCTCGCCAGTTTTTAAAATACTTTTTAAAAAATTATCCTTATTTTTAAAAATTAAAATACTTTTTAAAAAATACTTTTTAAATACTTTTTAAAAAATACTTTTAGTTTTAAAAAATAAATACTATTAAACAAATACTTTTTAAAAAATTAGCCACGGAAAATGCTGATTGAGCAAACCACTGAACTTCAATTGAGGGGCCTGGGCCCCCTGGTCGAACATATACTCCTATAACTGGTTATTTTCATGACAAAACAAAAATCTCAAAGGAAAATCTTCGAGTGGATTATTATTCACTGTTAAAATGTAGCAAGAAAGAATGCACCTTACTTCCCCCTGCCTGGACCAAATTACTTACAATTAAAATTTAACACAAGATTGCCAGATGTTAAACGTATTTTGGACTTAAATTGCAAGTGAAAGGAGCATCAAACAATTTGGCTTTTCAAATTTCAAAAATTTTCAAATTTCAAAAACAACTTTTTAATTGGCTTTCAAATTTCAAAAATTTAGAGCTTTCAAATGGCTCTGAACACGTGCGAAATGTGATTCAATGGGATTAAAATAGCTATTATTTTAATCCCAATCCCCTACCCCCAATTATTTTTCTTTATAAAATATAGAGGAAATACATTACTCCGTGTGAGTTTTATTAAATAGTAGGATTTTATGATTTACCAGCATGTAAACAAGAGAACTGCAATGTTTTCATTTGCTACCTCCCACACAGCCTATTGCAAGTACTTGAATCCTGTGGCGCTGCCAATTTTTATACCACGTTTTAAAAGCATTAATTTTTATTAAAATACAGAGGTGGAGTCGAGGACACAAAGCTCAAGGCCAAGGACACAAAAAAATCCGAGGCCAAGGCCAAGTACAGCCCTCCCGAGGACAGACCATCTCGAGACCAAGAACAAGGATGCTCGAGGCCAAGGCCAAGAACCAAGAACACAAGCGCAAGTGCTCTCCAAAAAAAAGTCTTCAAAATTTTTTTTCCAGGTGATCTCCAAAAAAAGGTCTTCACAAAAATTTTTCAGGCGATCTCCAGAAAAACACGTCTTCCAAAAAATTTTTCAGGCACTCCAAAAATTTTAACAATTCAAAAACTTGTGCTGTCCTCGAGCCGAGGACAGGTCAATTTTCGAGGATTTGAGGCTTCGAGGCCAAAGCAAAGGCCAAGGACTTGACCTTTGCTGATTATCATCGTTACCGATAGCGGTACTAAAAAAGTACTGCCCACCTCTGGTAAACAATACTATTAAAGCAATAAATTGAGTCAAATTTCCTATTATGTGCTAATGAGCATGCCTCTAGCCAACAGGCGAAGATAATATTGTGTAACATCTGTTTCCAAAGGACACGTCCCAATGCGGTCAATCGACGCGGTTGAACAACCTATCGAGCTACTCTGCAGGTAGACTCACTGCCGTCGTCAGAGCAAACGACGTGAGGGGGCACTAATCGAAAACGGGGGGGAGGGGGGGCACTAAAATAGGCTGAACTTTTGCACCTAAAAATCTATATTTCACGCGCCAAATTATGCGCTATTTTAAAAATTTTGTATTGATGTTTGAAAAAAGAGATGCATAAGCCCCGCAGCGTTTATTAGCTCGTTTCGTATGCGGCCCGTATACTCGCTTGAAAAATGTGTCTGCAGCAGTGAATGCGACCAAAAGCGCAACCAGGATTTTTGCTAAGAGAGAGAGGGGGCTTGAACCAAAAGTAAATTTTTTTTGCACAAAAATTGTCTAATTTAGGCCCCGTGCTGAACAAACCAATGGAACTCAAGCGTATCAGAGCGGGGCCTCAAGCTCAAGCAGAGCCCCCGCCACTGTATGATTTTTCCGATTTTGTGGCAAAAAATAGCGATTTTAACGCCATTTTAATTACATTTTGCACGTTTTTGAAGCCATATGATTAACTGTAGTAAATTGTTAAAACTCAGAAGTCATTGAAAGAATTAAACTGCCAAGCCCCTTTAGCCCCCTTATACTTATGGTCAAGTCCAAAACACGCTGAAACGCTTGTTTTTTAGGATTATATTTTTTAATGACTTCGCTAAAGGAGGGTGATGCCCCCTGAGCACCTTCTCCCTGGTTGCACGACTGAGTGCGACCTAAAAAATCTTGAGTGTGCTCTAAAAAATAAAAACAGCTGGTCTTTTAAAAATGCTTTCACGTATTGTTTCAGTTCATAATCACTAACTAAGTATCGGCAACGATTTTATAGGTTTACATCCCTATTCCGCGACACATCCGTAAATGCGTGTTAATAAGATGGACTATTGGCTTACTGCACATTTATATATAGCAGTTGGTGAACTTGGTGGCCAGTAATTTAACGAAGAATCGAGAAAACTTCAAACTAGAATTATGGTTGAACGTTATTATTTGTTTTTTGTTATTAGGCCTACCGGTTGTCTTTTCGTTACGTGATGCTCTAAAAAAAAGTATTCGGAGTAAATCGAAATGGGGGGGCACAAGTAGTCGTTAGGGAGGCACGCCCCCCCGCAACAACGGCACTGGGTTGATTTAATAACCAATTGATCCGATTAAACTTCAACTTGAGGCTACGTTGAACAGGGCCGTCGAGAGGGGGGGTGGGCAGGGGGGACAATGATCCTGGGGCCCATGGTCTTCAAGGGGCCCATGAAGATCACATTGAAAAATGAACAGCGATCGCTGCTCTGCAAGCAACTTGCAAATATTATCAAAACATTAAAGCAACTCTCTAACTCAAGCAGGGTTTTCTGCAAACCAATAGGTCTTTTTTGTAGGGGAAGACTAGCTAAGGATTGGCCCCTGATGACTAGCTAAGGATGGCCCCTCGCTATTCCTGCGGGTTCTACATACGGGCCCCCGCAGACTCTGCGGGTTTTGCATATGGGCTCCCGCTGACACCACGGGTTCTACATATGGGCCCCCACTGGCAAGCTCAGAACCAAGGACGGGCCCCCACTGACTCCGCGGTTGTGCACAATTATCGTGGTAGTATCTACCGCCATTGCTAAAAGGCATTTTAAGGTCAACATTGGCCTTTAACAGTATCAAGTAGACTAGCGAAGGATGAGCCGCTAAGGATAGCTTCCTAATGACTCCACCGGTTTCGCATACGGGCCCCCGTTGACTAGCTCATGACGGGCCCCCGCTGACTGCCTGATTTCGTAACTGTGGATAATTATTGCGGTAGTGTTTAACGGTATTGCTAAAAACCGTATGTCAAGGTCTAACACTATACATTTTTATAAACATTTGATCTTGTGTTTGATGGCTGTTTTACTGTAGCCAGCCATAATAAGCATAACGTGTACATTGCATTTATGCATAACTTGAGCATTAAACTGAAAAACCGCTTAGCATATATCTGAGCCTTAAGTCAAAATTTCATGATATGCTTATGATAAAAAAACATGAGTAGATAGCAAGAGTAGACCAGAGCAGATAGCAATATTTTCGCTTTCAAATTCTGCATTTCAATCCAAGCGTGATTTTAGTTTGCTGCATTGTTTGCTGATATCCTGTGTCAGAGTTGTCAACGGGCCAAGAGGCCCGAACCAGAACTTTGTGGAGCTAATCACGTCACGTAAAGGAACACATAACCTACCGAAGTCAAGCACCATTAATTTTAGCTATTATTAAAAAAAAAATTATTTGATGCGCTAATTTATTTTAATGCATTTGGAACATATGTCTTGCTTGGAAAAAATGTCTTGCTGAAACGCTTGTAAAACAAACTAAAGTCAAGCCTAAACCAGAACCGATTGACAACTCTGTTCTGTGTTCAATTTACCAATTTCTATGCTATGAATGCCAACAAGCTTTTGCACAATTCAAATTCGTTTACAACGTGATTTAAACGCTAATTTACTGGTCATCATAGCTGGGTAATCTTTCTGTTTGTTGTTTGTTTATTTGTTTGTTTCTCTCACGAGAAAGCGACAATATAGCGCTATATATTTTATTTTTTCGATATACATTTATGCCTTGGAGTTTCCAGTGTTCAGTTGATTTTTTGAGAGTTGTTATTGCAATTCTATTGCTGCTCGCCAGTGTACAGAAGGTAAAAAAAAAGTTTCGTAAAGAGTGCCATCCGAGGATGAAACACCGCGAGGATGGTGTGAGCTGCGGCTGAACCACACTTTTAAAGTAATCGTGCGGTCGTCATGAAAACGACTCTCTTTTTATCACTCGGTCACGAAGCCGATAGCCTTTCTAACAATTAAAAAATTTTGCAGCTATAATCACACTTATGATTGGTTTAAAAACGTTCCAAATTGTATTTAAAGTCATTTAATCAAAAATTTAAACAAGTGCATGTAAAAATTTATAACAAAATCAAACTAAGTTGCTAGAGTTACAGGTATTCACTTTCAAGTCAAACTAGCAATAAACAGTCTCGCATACAGTAATTCATTGATTTCAGTTTTAGTCTGTTTTCAGCATATCACTAAATCACAAAAAATAATGGCAACACGCATGCAACTTTTAAATTGCATTCAACGGCTCAAGAGCAGAGGTGGAGTTCTTGAGGACATCCTTGGCCTCGAGGACTTCCTCGAGGACACATTTTGAAGTCCTTGGCTTTGGCCTCGGTCTCGAAGGTCAAGTCCTTGGCCTTGGACTCGAAGCCTCAAGTCCTCGAAAATTGCCCTGTCCTCGGCTCGAGAACAGCACTATTTTTTGTACCGTTGAAATTTCGTTGGAAAACGCCAGAAACCTCGCGGAAAATTTGCGAAGACCTTTTCTGTTTTCCGCAATTGGAGATCGCCTAAAAATATTATTGTGATTATTATTATTAATGGGCAGCGGTGCAAGCGAATCTGCTACTGTTAGGTAAAGTCCTCCTACACATTGCGTAGGCCTCATTTAGTTCCATTGCAACTGCAGCTGTTATGTTATTGTTGTTTTGTTTTGTTACTAGTCGAAATCAGAAAGCCTTCCAACTTCCTTTAAATACTTGGCCAGTTTATTAATGTTACATTTCGTTACCACATTGTGAACAGTGGTTTTGGTGATTCCAAAATATTTAACACGAATATCTTGATAAAGCTTGCAACTGCCAACATGATGATTTGGTATTTCACCCTCTAGACTACATTTTCGACACAAAGAAGACTCAGCACGACCTCTAGTTTTCTTGTGTCGCTGTAGATTGCAATGTTCAGTTAACACTTGCACTACTCTATTTAATTGAGGCCTCTTAAGGTTAAGGAGACGTATTGTTAGTCGAGAAGACGTCCAACCTACAGACACCTTCATCCTCAAGCACTCCTTCCATTAATTCCATACAGATTTCCATCTATCTGTGGACCAGTCCTTAACTGTGCTAACACAGCTGGCATACGGGACTGTAATAAAAAGTTCAGGATCATGTATTTTTGATTTAGATCCTGATTTGGCTAGATAGTCTGCCACTTCGTTACCATGTATTCCTGCATGTCCAGGAATCCAGGCAATACTGACGTGGTTTTGTTTAACTAACCGATTTAGGTCTCTAATGCAGTTGAGCCCTGCAATTGATGTTGCAGTGCAGTTTATGAGAGCTTCGATAGCTGCTTGGCTATCAACTAGCGCAACAATACTTTCATTGAGCATCTTTTCCAAAAGCAGATTCTTTGCCACTTCTGCTGAAATAGCTAAGACTTCTCCCTGGAACACAATACTGTAAATTCCAAGGTGTAAAAATGCTTGTTTTGGGAGTTGTTAGGATATTCTGCATAAAAACCCCACTTACTCTCCCATCTAGTTTCGAACCATCGGTGTGATTCTTGACAGTGTTTTGATTTAGAACGCTTTCAGATCTGATAGCATTCTTTTTATCCATAATTTGGCATTCGAAATTTCTTTCGAATACCTTTGTTGTCTTGATTCGGTCAGCTCGCATTTGCAGCAGAGGTAAGAATCTTCTTGCCTCATTGCAAACATCAACATGACTTTTCGTTTTCCCAAACGAACCAACTCGGTTGACATGCTAGAGCCCACAAACAGTAATTCTGTATGACTCTCGCAGTGCCTCATCCAATAAAAATTTCTCAATGAGAGTTATGTTGAGCAACATTTTCAGAGCACCAGTAGGGGTGCCAGGAAAAGCTGATGAAATCATCAGGCAAGCAAGCCTCTTCACCTTAGTGAGTTTCCTCCCTAGATACTTTTTGTTGAGACCGCCAGCCCAGGACACATATGCATACGACATGATTGGACGTATCATAGCTGTGGCTGTGTATATCCATTTCATGATAAATGGTTTTATTGCCAACATTTTTCCCTCATTTTGTCTACATTACATCATTGTTGTAGTTGCTTAGCGGGTAATTCGGTTAATATTAGGTTTCCAAGTTAGCTTGCTGTCCAGAGTAACACTTATCCAGCTTTGCTTCCTAGGAAAGTTCAAGTTTTGAACCAATTATTGACAAGGGACCAAAATCTGGATTCCGTTTGCGAGTGAACAGTACAAATTCGATTTTCTTGCTCCTAAACTGTAGCTCTTGTTCCGAATTCCAGTTTGCAGCAATATTTATTGCTTTCGGGGCCATACCTCTGATCCAAAACGTATCAGCACCAGTGACCAACACTGCTAGATCATCCATATTGTATCAGTACTAATGACATATTGGCAAACAATAGAAAACAAAGCAAGGAGGTTTTTTTTTTCACTCCTATTGCCCACTTTAATTTCTATAAAACATAAATAAGCATTATGAACTTTATTAATTTTATTTCTATCCAATCTGTAGTTACAGCATTTTTATTTTTTAGTATGCTTAGAGTTAGAACAATTCTAATGTTGTCTTGCATTTTCTTTACATGGTGACTGTGAGTTTTGTGTATACACTGTACAAAATGTACATATCTTTGCAACACTTTGTTTTAATTTTGCGTAAAGTTTTTTATCATAGAAAGTAACAGACTGAAAAAATCTAGAAGCTGCTTTTTTTTAACCTTAACTTGGTGAGGTGGCAGTAGACTTAGATGACCTTTCGGTCCTTCGCTGTCTCCTCACCAAGTGACTAAATATCGCATTGACTCTGCAAGTTTGTGTGTTGGTTTTAAAGGAATCGCATATTTCGATGCTTTAGTAATAGACCTAGAGGAAGTTGAAGTTTTTTTTTTTCTTGTGATATGACGTCACTTGGTAAATAAATAAATATGATGATGATGATGATCATAGGCGTAGCCAGGATTTTAGATTGGGGGGGGCCCAAACCACAAATCACATGCAATGACGTCATCAGAAATTTTCGAAAAAGTAATTTTTTGTGGGGCAAAGATATCGTAGAATGGAAGATCTGAAGCCGTAGCCTGATGGCACTTAGCAAGGATTTTGGTAAAGGGAGAGAGCGAAAACTAATTGTTAAAAAGTGTAAAAGTATAACTTGGAAGACGTGTTGAGTAAGCTAGTGTTCTCAAACGTATCACAGACGGAGGTATGGGGGCAGAGCCCCCAGCCGCCGGTGGCTATGGGGGTCTGGGGGCAAAGCCCCCAGCCGCTGGGCGATTTTTGAAAGTTTTTGGAAAAAAAATATTTAAATCCCATTGGATCACATTTTGCACGAGTTCAGAGCCATTTCAAAGAACTAGATTTTTAACATTTCAAAGCCAATCGAAAAAATTTAGTTGTTTAATCCTCCTTTTGCAATTAAATCCCCAAACACGCTTAGAATCTTGCACTGTGGTGTAAAATTTTAATTGTAAGTGATTTGGTCTATAGGGGGAAGTAACGAACATTGCCTCCTGCAATACTTTGGTAGTAAATAATTAAGTTCATAATAACGTTAAACGAGGACCTGGGGTGGCAACTTTTAGGTCAAAACTCTTAGATCTCTCGCAGGTTTTGCATATAAAATTGTTAAAAATTTGCATTAAGGGGCCCCTGGCCCGGGAACCTTGGTCGTCAGTCAAGGGCCCTTGGGCTCCCTGGTTGCCAGTTAGAGGCCCCGTTGCCCCTTGCTTGTCGGTTAGGAGCCCCTGGCCCCCTGGTTGTTAATTAGGGGCCCTGGGGCTCCCTGGTCGTGAGTTAGGGGCCCCGGGGCTCCCTGGTCGTCAGTTAGGCACTCCAGGACCCCCTGGTTGTTGGTTAGGGGCCCTGGGGCCCCCTGGTCGTCAGTTAGGAGAGCCCGGGGCCCCTTGTTGTCGGTTAGGGGGCCCTGGGGCCCCCTGGTTGTTAGTTAGGGGCCCTGGGGCTCCCTGGTTGTGAGTTAGGGGCCCCGGGCCCTCTGGTCGTCAATTAGGCACTCCGGGGCCCCCTGGTTGTCGGTTAAGGGCCTGGAGCCCCCTGGTTGTCAGTTAAGGGGCCTCCTGGTTGTTGGTTAGGGGCCCCCTGGTTGTTAAATAGGGGCTTCGGGTACCCTGGTTGTCAGTTAGGCACTCCGGAGCCCCCTGGTTGTTGGTTAGGGGCCCTGGGGCCGCCTGTTTGTCGTTTAGGGGGCCCCCTGGTTGTCGGTTAGGGGCCCTTTGGTCCCCTGGTTGTCAGTTAAGGGGCCCCTGGTTGTTGGTTAAGGGTCCCTTGGTTGTTAGTTATGGGCCCTGGGGCCCCCTGGTCGTCAGTTATGGGCTCCCTGGTTTTCAGTTAGGGGTCCCGGACCCTTGGTTGTCGGTTAAGGATTCCAGGGCCCCCTAGTTGTTAGTAAGAGCCCCCTGGTTGTTAGTTGGGGGCCCCAGGACTCACTTGTTGTCATTATTATTATTGTTAATTATTGTTATGTGCGTAATTACTGAAAAAAACTGCAACTAAACATCGCCAGGCTATGTTGTCATAACTTTTTGCCGTTAGTGGTATTTTGATTGGGGGGGGCCCGGGCCCCATGCCCCCCCCCCTGGCTACGCCTATGAGATCATCGGCATAGGCTTGAACATAGAAGCCCCTGCTATGTAACTCTAGCACTAGCAAAGATTCTTTTGAAAACCTTTCTTTTATATTTTTTGAGATTGCCTGAAAAATTTTTTTTTGGAGAACACTTGCGCCTGTGTCCTCAGTTCTTTGCCTCGAGCATTCCTGTTCTTGGCCTTGAGAGGATTTGTCCTCGGAAGAGGTGTTCTTGGTCTTGGAATTTTTTTGTGTCCTGGGCTTTAAGCCTTGTGTCCTCGACTCCACCACTGCTCAAGAGATCGCTATGTTTCGAAAACATTACAAACAAAATTAAATAGGTTTGAAAACTTTTATTGGCGCATTATTTGCTGCAAAAGTTCTTTTTTACGTCTAGTTTCTTGTTTTCGTGAAATATAGTCTCTATTTTGATTTTAGATTTGTAATAGTAAATTAGCTTAAAACAAGCCACAAGCTACGCACCAAAGCATGCAATTTAAATATGCGTGTTGCCATTTATTTTATGTAATTTAGCGACATGCCAAAAGCAAATAACTCAGCGTTAATTAATGCTTTATTAACTTCCGTTAATTAATGCTGAAAATAACGGATTAACGTTAACGGAGGTGTAAAGTTTGTTAACAGACTAGTGGTTAACGAAGCTAACGTTTTGCATTAACTTGCCCACCTATGGCGAAATGTGATCCAATGGGATCAAAATAGCTTTTTCTTCCAAAAACTTACAAAAATTGCCCAGCGGCTGGGGGCTTTGCCCCCAGACCCGTCTGTGATACCTTTGAGTACACTAGCTTAGTCAACACGTTTCCTAAGTTAGACGTTGCGCTTTTTAACTATTAGTTTTTACGAAAACCCTGGTTTAGTGCCAACAGAGTACGGCTTCAGATCTTCCATTGTACGATATCTTTGCCCCACAAAAAGTTCCCTTTTGAAAAATTTTGATGACGTCATTGCATGTGCTTTGTGGTTTTGGCCCCCCCAATCAAAAATCCTGGCTACAAATCATTGCTATATGCACTTACACATACTGTAACTTTAGTGCCGATCGGTTGTTTTAAACAGGCATTGTTAGCACAGTAGGTTAGGACAGAGTTGTGAGTGGGTCGACTAGTACATAGCCCGAACCCGGCCCGAATTCGAAAACACAAGCCCGAACCTGACGCGACCCGAAAAGTGATTTGAAGCCAAAAAGCAGGCCCGAAAATAGGTTAGATCTAAAGAAATGTATATGGTTATTGCTCGTATACCGCGGATAAAATAAATTTATTCACTGCTGTAAAATTGTGATGTAATAATAGTGATTATAATTGTGGAATGATAATTAATCACATTGATACTTAAACAAATTAGTCATCTTTCAGCGTAGCAAAGTTATCTTAAATTTAATTATGTTTTTGTAGCATTTAAACGGCAAAAAGACAAGGCAAATACGTATATCAAGCCCGAATTAAGCCCGACATTTTGTTAATCTTAAGCTCGAGTCTGGCCCGAAGCCCGAACTCGACCTAAAAAACCAGGCCCGACTTAGAACTCTGGATTGGGGTTCGAATTAGTATTAGGGTTGGCGTTAGGGTTTGCGTGGCTTAGCCTACTATACGCCATGTCATTAAAAAAACTGACATATTTCAAAAAGACATGTTAACTCCAAATTACAAAAAGAGCTTATGAGTAAAGATCGAGAATCTTACAAAACGAAAACATCTGAAACAAACAAATAAAGAGGTTTTTGTTATGTGAAAGTATGGGTCTAGTAACTGACGTATGTTTGATAGGAAGTAGTTTTATTTAGGACATAGAGCTTTATTTCGCTTTTACTGTCCAAAAAGCGTTTTTTTGGTCTCTGGATGAGCAGCTTAATGCCTTGAGCAAAAAATTCAGACCGCTACAAAATCAAATTAATTACTAAAGTTTTAGTTTTATATATTTTTGCATATTTGCATCACTTTTTTCTATTTTAACGTAATTTTTTGGCTCCAAAACTATTTCCTAAAGCATTTTGATTGCAAGAATTCGGAGAATAATGCTATTAATAGCATTGTTACCGTTCTTCCCTTAGCTGCAGAGCTGAGCAGTTTTTGTAATGCTATACTATTTGAATTAAAAAACAAACTCGAAATTAAAAAACTGTAACAGTTACCGTACGAGTGCACACGTTGTGTGTTGACTACTCTTTGGAGTACAGTAACAAAAGTTGCGTGATTTGTGTATTTTAGTGCGTTGAGCTAGAAATTAGAAGCTGAAATAAAATCTATTATTAAAAAGAATTCTAATACATTTTTGATGTTGATAAATGTTATTGATTATGTTTTGAGTGTGAAAATCCAATATGCCTTTTTACTCTTTATTTTGTGGCGCCTTTTTGATAGTTAAAATTTTTTTTAAATACAAAAATTATTAAACAGCACAATTTTCATTTTTTTAGCAATGATTACAAACAATGATTAGATTTTTGGGTTACGAAAGTGTGATTAAAGAAAAACTCAAGCCCAACTGACGCAAATCGCTAAAAGAGTAAGCAATTAGTGGGTGTGCTTGTGATTAATTACTGTAAGCTTTGACGCCATTTGCTGCATTTTATGACAATCATAAACATTTTTTTTAAAGGTCATTAGTTTTTCTGCGAATTTTTAAGTGCAAAATTATCTTTAAGCCTTTCAAATCGTACGTATGGTCAAGTTTACAAACGTCATCTTCTTGCAATAATCAAGGCAAACAACTTTACAAAATGATTTGCATGTTGGTGAAAATTATTTAATTGGACAATAAAACAATTAATGACTCAAAGAAACAGAGATAAAGTAATTACATTGATAAGAGTACAAATTAATCAACTTGTGGAAAAAGTTTCAAGCTGAAGATGATGAACCCACAATCAATCGATATTGTAATGAGACACATTATTGGGTAAATTGATATCAAATTAAAATACCGCTGACGAGCAATAATGAAGCTTTTCAATGCCATTATTGAATTGTTTGGTTGCTTTTATTCAAATTCAGTCGGCAGCATACAATAGCTTACTAGTAGCATTGGTTAAGCATCTCGGGCTAGATATTCAAAAATTGCTTTATAGTTCGCGGATCTGGAAGTGGATCATTGTGTCATGGAAAAATCTTTAGCACTTATTTCCCAAGGGGCCGAGTATATTTTTAGTTATCCGATTCAATTTTTTTGTTTTGTTGGACTATTGTAGATAAATCGGTGTGCACAAAAAAAAACAAAAAACATAAACAATATGCAGTTGCTTTCCAGGCTTCTAATTATTGCTTAGTATTATTGAGTTTTTCTGTGAAATGGCGTAAGACCGTTTTTTTTTTGAATTAGTTGCGAAGTAGTTCCTAGCTTGTTTCTATTCACTTGAAGAGATACTGCTCGTAATTGGTTTCACTGAAGAAATGAGAACAACTTGAGGTAATAAGGAGCTGCCCAAAATATTTCTCCCCAATTCCCCTTATTTGCGAAAACACAGTTTGATCTTTTTGACTCCGTGCCAATTGGTGACATCACAATCGGCATGAGTTTGCAAAAATTTCTCGCTGACTAAGAAACGCGATGTTCGATGAAGAAGGTAATAGGTTTTTGCTTTCGACAG
The DNA here is from genome assembly GCA_963965965.1 of Trididemnum nubilum. Classification (NCBI taxonomy): domain Eukaryota; kingdom Metazoa; phylum Chordata; class Ascidiacea; order Aplousobranchia; family Didemnidae; genus Trididemnum; species Trididemnum nubilum. Next base: position 29,346,437 of record OZ014474.1, read on the forward strand.
CGGTTCTAATTCAAACTAAATTCATCCATGGCATTATACGAGTGATATAACCTACTGAATCTAAGTAAGACCAGGTTTGGTGATGTGTTTAGCCTATGAAGGAAACGAAATCTGAAGCCAAAAACAATCATACTGGTAGCGTAGGTCTGCAGGTACCAATAGCAGTCTTAAACTGCTACCAGTTGCAGTAAGTAGCCGAACCAAGGGCGACATGACAGAACGTGCTAACGAGCTCGTAAAGGCCATTCTCGCTCGCTAAAAAGCGCTAACGAACAAAAAATCTTCGTCGACTAACTGCCATTTCTGAGCCGTCTCGCCCAACACGCGTTAGAACGGCTCGCTCGACTTTCTTTGGGAGTGTTTGTAACCTGCGTTTTTACGTAATAAATATCTCATTGTGACGTCAGATGCATTTCTACTTCAAAATAATGCGTTCAAGCGTATTGTAGGTACTACATTGTTATGGAAAAAGATACTTTAACTATGCGTGATTATTCTACGCAAACAAATTCTTCAACTGATAATAATTAGTAAATGAACGACAGAAGTTAATTTTATTTTTGGATCAATGTAAAATAAGAACAACTTTTTCCATGCTATAATTTTTTAAATGAAGTAAAGCGTCCTTGAGGTTGTTGGTGGGTAAACTCAAATGTTAACAGTAACTTTAGGTCTTAAGGTTTCAAAATTTTTCGAAAGTGAGCAAGTCGAAGTACACTTTTCCTTTTTAGAACCGGTAAATCTTGAGTTTAGACTGACTGTTTTTAATTTTTTGCCAATATTTAGTCTCATTTGTTCTTGATTTTGTAAAAATTTTGAGAGCATCGATGTCAATTTCAGCTGGCATGTTTGAAACACAGTTTAATTCCTATAGCTCTGTCTGCTTAAGATTTGAGTGAAGGCTTTTTTCTTGCTTTTGCAGCATCGTAAAATTGCAAAAGCAAAAAAGCAAGCTTTTTTCAAGTTGAGCAACTGCCTAAAAAATTTCTCAATTGCTTGCGCAGAGCAACAGAGCTTTATGATCTTGAATAGTTGCAATTTTGCTTGCAAACACGAGAAAATCACTGAAATCTTATCGTTTTGAATCAGCACGAATTTTAGTTTTTTTGATTAGTTTGAATTTTTTTTTTGGTTTGTTTTGCTGCCTAGGTTGGCAGTGTTTTTAATTTGTTCTTAAATTTTGAGCAAAAATGAGCCTCGTGTTTTAGAAAATCGTTCTTATAAAAGGAGTGTGTTACTATTTTTGTCAACTTGCAATACTTAGCATTTTTTTATCAATCGAAACAGCAAATGGTTCTCAATGCAATTCACTTTTTTTTAGCAGTCTAATAGCAAACATGGCGACGATTTGAATTATTTTCAGCAAAAATTCTCTTTGGTTAGAAGTTTTCAACATTTCGCCATTAAATTTCTGAACCAAAAAGATTTCTCGCACGCTCAAAGAGTGCTTTAAGATCCTCTTTAAGTTGGCGAGAAAAATGTGACATCTTTTTACTCGAACTGCTTTCCGCAATCGCTCGAAGAAATTTAGCGAGAAAGAATGACGAAACGGATTTCGCAAGGCTTTACATACACGTGCAAAAATAACCCTTACGTTTAGCGAGTATTTCGTTCGTTAGCGCCTCTTAAAAAAAACTCGTTATTAAAGAGAACGAGGAAGTTTCTGTCATGTGCCCTTAAATCTAGTAACAGTAAGTACCCTAACCAAATCTGAAAACTTGGCTGAAGTTATTGGTACTTGCAGATCTAGGCTACCAGTAGTGATTTAAAGTATAATCGTTAAGCATAGAACATTACCAAAGCTGGTCTGACTTTAATAAAACAGATTATATCACTCGTATAATGCCACGGATGAATTTAGTTCGAATTAGAATCGCTGTCGAAAGCAGAATCCTATTACCTTCTTCATCGAACTTCGCGTTTCGTAGTCAGCGAGAAGTTTTTGCAAACTCACGTCGCCATAGAAGAGATGGCAATCGCATCGATGATGACTTTCTTCGAAATTTGCTACGCAAGAAAGTTACGATGCGATGCAGATCATAACAATAAACGCAATTTTTTATAAACGCAATTTTTTTGCGATAATTTAAAATTTTTTCGATATGCGATAAAATTGCAGCTAGTTTGCGATTATTTTTGCGATTATTGATTTCTTTTGATTAATTTTGAAATTAAAGTTTGCGGCTTAAAATAATGTAAATTGAGGCTAAGCCAGTGCAAGACTTTATTCTAATTACGTATTGCGATTGCGACACAAGAAATGCCTAAACATTTTCAAATTTTTGCCCAAAATGCAGCTTTTGACGGAACAGAAGAAACCAACAGAAATAATGAAAAAAAAATTGAAAAAATCGCAGATTTTTTTTCAAATTTTGTGATGGAATAGTGGATGTGAACTTTTTTGCGGGTTTTGATGCAATATTTTGATGCGATATTTTTTGAAAAAGCGTGCAAAGCGATTTTCGTTGCGATATGATTGCCACTCCTACTCCATAGAAAAAACATTTGGTTAACAAATCATTCTTTTTTAGACAGTCATTTAGAGTGCTAAGAAATAACTGATACAAGTGAATATCATTTGTGGGACCCTACATTTTGTTCTTATCGCTCTTAATTTATCGCTTCACCTTCCGGCTTCGAGTAAAATTAATCGCTTCCGAGTTCGCTTTCACTTCCAGCTCACATTTTGTCGAAACGCTTCCACTTCCAGACAAATTCTACCAATTCCAGGTTCCGCGGCAGCCATATTTGTCAAAATTACAATAAAAATGCTTTTTTAGAGCATATAGGCGTAGCCAGAATTTTTGATTATGGGGGGGGGGCCCAAACCACAAATTACATGCAATGACGTCATCAGAAATTTTCAAAAGAGCAACTTTTTGTGGCACAAAGATATCGTAGAATGGAAGACCAGAAGCCGCGGTCTGGTTTACCAAATTTAAAAAGTAAAAATGTCTAAATTGGGAGACGTGTGTAAGATAACTAGTGCATAATTCAAACCTATCACAGACGGGGGTCTGAGCCCAGCCGCCGGAGGCTCCGAGGATCTGGGGGCGAATTCCCAGCTGCTGGGCGATTTTTTGGAAAAACAAGCTGTTTTAATGCTATTGGATGACATTCCGCTCGTGTTCGGAGACATTTAAAAGAACTAGATTTTTAACATTTGAAAGCTAATCGAACGAATGAAATTGTTCAATCTTCCAAAACACGTGTAAAATCTTGCATTTAGGGGTAAAATTTTGTAAGTGATTTGGCCCAGGTGGGAAAAGTAAGGTACATTGCCTCCAGTAACATTTTAGCGGTAAATAATAAAATAATCCACTCGAAGATCTTCCTTAAAGATTTTCGTTTTGTCATGAAAAGAACCAGTTGTAAGAGTACGTGTACGGTTAAGGGGCCCAGGTCCCCTCAATTCAAATTCAATAATTTGTTCAACGAGCATTTTTCGTGTAGCTGATTTATTTTTCAAAAGTATATTGTCGCGTAAAAACTGGAAAGGTGGAGGTGCATTGTTATTGAAAAATGGTACAATAGATGGTTACGCTTACTTACCATGTTATTGCTGGGCCGGATTTACATCGCGCTGGGCCCCGGCACTTTGAAGATTTTCGCAACATCTTCTTGCCAAATATAAGTGAAGACCAAAAAAAAGTCTTAACTTTTAAAAACGGGGAACCTTGGCACCGTGCCAAATGGTAAATCCTGCCCCTGCTTATTGTATTACGTTCGTAAAAAGGTTAGACGAGGCCCTTAGATAGCAACTTTTAGGACAAAAACTCTTAATTTCCCCCGGGTTACACTAATAAACCGGTTGACAAAATTTGAATTGAGGGGGCCAGGGCCACGTGGTCGTCGATGTTATTGTTAATTACTGTTGTAAGCGTGTATGTTATACGCGAAAATGCTAAAGGAAATTGAAACTGAAAAAAAGGCGTTTTTGTCACATTTTTGTCATTGGCTATGCCTATGTTTTAGAGTATATTCTTTGACTTTTGTAGCAATCAAGTTTTACTTTATTAATTGTTTTTGTTTTACCGCATGATATGAACACTTTTTTTTTTCTGAATCGATTTTTACCGAATTTGAATCCTTGAAAGTATTTGAAATTGCACATCCAACCAATATACAATAATTATTTCCGTAAAGTTAATCCCACTGAATTTGATAAAAGCAAATTCTAAATTTCGACTGATACACTTGTAGTGGCACTGGCTCTCCTACAGTTTTGGAATGTTTTTAAGCTGCAACATCACACCAGAGGCTTTTCTGCAAAGCAAACTGTGCTCATTGCTCTGCATTGGTAAGCGAGCATCAGATACAGATTACGCTAAGTTTGGGAAAAAGCTAAAAATTTAAGCGGCGGCGCAAGTACGCTTTTTTGGCCAGGAGATTCAAATCTGTTCGTTTAGCTTTATCTGCTGTTGAGCCCCTCTTTCTCTGTATCTATGTTGGACATCTTAGCTCTGGCTTAGATCTTGAAACGTGGCCCGATTGTCGAGTTTTCCCGGAGTTCTTCTTAGCCCCCAACCCTGAGAGAGGAGGGGTAGCAAGAAAACCACCACCACTGCTTGGTTGATTATTATCAAACAATTGTCGAGTTGAGTAGCAGAGCATCGGGGAGCGAAACCTTGAGGTGCCGGAGGTTTTGGGGTTTAATGTGGGAAGGCAAAGCCCGAAGTCTCTAAGTGATTTTTTTGCAAAAAAAGCTTTTTTCAACATTGGGATAAAATATCACCAGAGGCGCGCAACCACGAATTTTCTAACGGGGGGGGGGGGGGGGGCCAAAGTTAACAATTTTGTCTGTCGAAAAAAATATCTTTATTAAGCGGCGTACTGAGCAAATTAGTGTAACTAAGCGCATCAAAGAAGGAGTCTGGGGGCGGAGCTCCAAGCTGCCGGAGCCATGGAGGTCTGGAGGTGAAAGCGAGTTTTGTGATTTTTTGGAAAAACTAGCCCTTTCAGAGCCACTTGGATCACAATTTTGCTCGTTTTTAGAGCCATTTCAAAGAACATAAATTGTTAAAATCAAAAGTAATTTGCCAAAACTAAATTGGCCAGCCCCTTTAGCCCTCCTTACTTACAAGTAAAGTCCAAACTCATTTAAACGCTTGTAGTTTGGGTTAAATTTTCTTGTCGACGTGGCTAGGGAAGGGGGGATTGAAATCCCTTTAGCCACTACCCCAAGTTGCGCCACATTTTTATTTGAAACACTTGAAACAATTATTTAAAAGAATTTAATATCAATCTATAGGAATACTTTTATCTCTTTTAGTTTTTTATTAACTAGCCACGCCTAAAACATGCTCAAAACTTGCGTATTGTTCAGAAATTTTGTTTTATGTGACTTTACTAAGAAAAGCTTCAGCTCCTTGATCTTCGTGGTTGCTCCAATGTTTATGTTATTGTTTTGTTTCTGTTTTGCATATTTACCCTCCTGTCACCGGACAGCGTCAGGTTGCAGACTCTTAATTAGAAGACGAGAAACAGACGCGCGAAGAAAAAACAAAAATAATTGAAGAGAAAAAGGCTGCTCTCGCAGCCAAGTTTTTTGGGGCCATGCGAACGTTTTTCGCGGTAAGTTCACATGCTCAGTACAAGCAGAAACCTAAGAAAACTTCGGCATTTCGAAGATTAGACTGAAGCCTCGAAGCTAGATCAGCCTGCTAAAAAAACAAAAGAAGTTTCTAGTCGAATCAATTAAGTTACTCATGAGCATTTATATTCAGAGGTGGTCAAAGTAGCCGAAAAACAAAAGTATTGGCACTTGCTCTAAAACCCCCTTCAAGTAAAAGAAGAAATATAGCGAATTATTTTCATTTAAGTAAAAGTAGTCAAAACTAATATTGTATGTAATGAAAGTAGTTTCAAAGTATAATGCTGCCTCAACTGCTAATGCTTGTACCAACCAAAAACAACAAAATTTCAGAATTGATCGCCATATTTCAAAATTTTACCTACAGCACAAATTTCAGGTTGGAGATATGATTACAGAGCTCGAATCGATTCTGCAAAAATAAAAAAGTGATTAGATCAGTGGCGTCGCTAGGGGGGGGGGGGGGGGGCGCTTTGGGTGACACCATTTTGAAGTGACACCATTTGGGGTGACACCATATTATGATGTAAAACCTAAATTCCACTGATTTGTGATGAAGACCTTGCTGTTTCATTTTGTTAGGTCTCCAACCTCATTTGGACCAAAAACCCACAGGTTTTACGGCGAAGATCTTTTCCTTTTTTTTTTTTTTTTGGTCTTCACCTATTTTTGGACTGAAAAAGGGTGACACCACGTAATCCCGCCCCGGGTGGTACTATTCCTAGTAACGCCTCTGGATTAGCTATCAATTGCATTCAGATTTGCATGAACAAATTTAAGGTGGTACAGAAGCTAAATATAAATTTAAGAAATATGATATGAATTCAATTTCAAATAGCCTTGTCATTTGATTTTGTTTTTTAGAAATAATCAGTGTTACTGATCGGATTAGTTACTTTTGCTTCCTCGATCAATAACACGTTTTGGGTAAATTTAATTTGAACTTGGTGAAAAAACTCCAAATGAAAATGAAACACGAATTGCGAAACGAATATACCAAAAAACGGTTTCTGAAAACGCAAAACTTGTAAGAAACACGTAACCACCATAAATTTATAATGGTAGAAAGCAACATTAATACACTTCGGAAACTACTAGATATGCACACAAAAACTTGATCTACATAGTGTGAATGACAATTTTAATCAGAACTACCTTCCATAACCTTAAGTCTTTACAATATCGCTAGCGTCTAAAACAATAAACATTAATAGCTTAATTTCGAAGTAAATAAAGCAAAGATAAATAAAACTCACCAATGGATTTTTGAAGGCAGACGTATAAACTTCCAAAATTTGACTAAATTCCAACATGCTCCAAACTCGAACTACAAATCAAGAGCAGGCGATTAATCCAAATAGAGGGAGAGTCCGAAGGAAAGTCAGCTAAGCAAGGGGTTGTGCCACTCGACACTAACTAATCAATAGCTCTCAGCAAAATTGAGCAACAAATCTTTCAAAAAAATGGACAAGTTTTGTCCCAATCTCAATTGTCGGCTAGATAAAACGCTACGTTAACTTGGCTCCAACTTTAGAATGCTTGCTGACTCGAATCCTCTTTTTCAAAAAAGGCCTCTGCACTCTGTCACAACTAATCCTGACTGTTGTATTTTTATTATTATAATGAATATTGCTGCTTTATAACAACGGTGGTTTAGTAGCACCATAACAAAATTTAATGAAAAACACATATATATATATGAAATGCTAAGAATTTTAAAAACTTTAGTTGAAATTAAAAAAGAGCCAGTACTTCTGCAGCGGCAGCAGGCGCTTGGTAGCACTACAGAAGCGCTCAAAAGTAGACTTACAGAAACAAAAATTAAATTTTTTTTGCATTTCATGTAGTAATATTACAGCACAAATCTACCAGAGTAATTTACTATAAAACACAAAACACTTTTACAATAGGAAGGAAATAAACAAAATGAGTTTGAACTTCAAAAATGTTTTTAGCATCATCAACTATAACTTTATTATTATATACCAACAAATTACTACATATATTGTACCAAACAAGAAACACAATCAGAGATGGGTTGCGGTGGAGAAAACGAAGCCCAAAAGGCAAATGACAACGTTTTATCATAATGTGCATTCAGTGGTGGGCAAGTTACTTTGTAAAAGCAACTGAGTTACAGTTACAGTTACATGGCAAAAAAGTAACTAAGTTACAGTTACAGCTACCATTTTGAAAAAGTAGCTAGTTACAGTTACTTTGAATAAACCTAAATACCGATATGAAGTAAGTATCGAAAATGTTGATTTTGTACTTTGGCACCAGTATTAATTGATTTCTTTCCCTATTCATTTTCTAATTTTTATGTGGTGCCTCTGCACGAGCTGCTTATGGCTACAGTTGCTGTTGTTATAACAAAAATACACAACGTAACACACTGATGCACTTTATTTAATCGCCTTTCAAGAAAGCAAGCATCTCCAAATGTTCATCGCTGAGACCAGAACGTTTGGGTTTCAAAATGTCTTTGCCCATGCTGAAAAGCAGTGCTGGGCACTTCCGCAAACCAGTCCGCAAGTCCGCAAGTTGCGAACTCAAGGTTTAGGTTTGCGGATTTGCGAACCGATTTCTTACCGCAAACATTTGCATATTTGCGGTAAAAAAATTGAAATCTACCGCAAATTCGCAAATCAACAACATCAGTGGGATCGTTTCTGCAATTTCCAAAAAAAGATACGTTTTTACGATTCAATATATGGACAGATTTGAGTGGATGTATTTTTAAAGTACAACACCTTCTCACTAAATTCCTCTGCTGTGGAATGATTATTTCCCAGAGGTGCTGCTATTCTTACAGCAAAATGAGTTGGCTTAAGGTCAAAAAACGTCCAACAGCTTGTTTTTGGGAAGAAAAACTTAGACTTTTTGAAGTGGCAAAGGGTTGTACAAGACGACTTTGATGACATGCCAAGCACCTTTAGTAAATAAATAGACGGCAGGCCTACCAACATTTTCCATCTTAGTTTTATCGTTTTAGTCTTTTTGTTTCGTTGATCATCTTTTTGGAAGGCATGCTTTAGACTAGATGCGTTGCCGCTCAAGAAATTTCCAAAGATTTTTGAAAATTAATATTACTGCCCGCTTTAGCATCCTGGAAAAAATTTCTGTATCCTGAATAATTTTTTTATGCTTGGTGATGTATATATAATACAACAATTTGCCGTTTTGATTTTCCAAAGTTTGTGTATTGTGCAAATGATGCGGCCAAATGCTTAGCCTATTTTTTGTTTAAGAAATCGCATAAATTCCTGAGCACTTGGTGGCGTTACTCCAAATTTTTCCAAAATTGACCAGCTAAGTTAATCGTATTGACAAACGTTTTGGCGGGTAGATTGCTACGGCACATTGATCTTGTAGATTTTTGGCACCACTAACGAACTTGTCACTGTCGAAACAAATTTCTAATTTAACAGTGGCCATTAATTGAACCTACGTTACGTACCGATAACCAAGACTTAGAACCCTAATTTTCTAATTTTGCAATTACCTTAGGTGCTAAGTGCAGACTGCTTAGCGCTAAAGAGAAATATAAAATTTTAAATGAGAGCGAGTTTTCAAACAAAATTAATATCTGCACTCAGTGGCGAACGCAAAAAGTTTCCATGGGGGGCCTAAAGTTTCGTTGCACTGTGACGCCACAAATCAACATTATGGAGAGTGCCAAAGGCAAGACCATTGCAGGATGCAGAGATGGAACCGGTCAGGATTTTCTCGACCCGACCCGATCGGTAAATTTCAAAATCATCGCCGATCGACCGGTTTCTGACCGGCCCGGTCGACCGGTTTTTTTACGGAAGGTTTTTCTTCATTATTCAATGTATTTAATGAAAAATTTTCAAAAGGAGGGAGGACATGGATGATGTGTTAAAATTTGTGACTTTGGACGGGGGTCTCAGAAAAAAAACGCATAAAGATTTTAGTGTTTTTTGCAAAAATGACTCAATTTTAAGACCTTTTTTGGTCACGTTTTGGTTTGAATGACCTGTTTTGAGCAACGCACAACGTGCACAAAATAAGCATAAAAAGCACTGGAGAGCACAAGCTAAATTATTGGGCGTTCTTTTTAATGATATTTTGCGAAAGGCCAAAAAATGAAGTTACCATATTTTAACTATTGGTGACAGACTATTTGTAATTTGCCGAGCAGCAAACACTAAACTTTTTTTCGGCAGTGCTGCCTTTGCAGTTGCAAAAAGATAAATGAGAAAAAAATAACAGCAGAAGATAGGTAACAGTAAAAACTTATGAACATCACAATACTTGTACTATTATACCCAAAAACATTAAAATGATGGAGCAATGACATTATATAATATTGAAAATTACGTCACTAACAGCGTGAAAAAAATATTGAAAAATTATGTCACTAACAGTGTGAAAAAAATTAATAATATTCATAACAACTAGGCTGCCTCACTAACAGTTTGAGAAAGTATGAAAAGGATCTATTGCAACATATTATGTACTGGAAAAGGTTTTTAGCTCCACAGAGATTTATACTAATTGTTCCGTCCGTATATAAATCTCTGTGGAGCTAAAAACCTTTTCCAGTACATAATGTTTTGCAATAGATCCTTTTTATACTTTCTCAAACTGTTAGTGAGGCAGCCTAATTGTTATGAATATTATTAATTTTTTTCACGCTGTTAGTGACATAATTTTTCAGTATTTCTTTTTTTCACGCTGTTAGTGACATAATTTTTCAGTATTCCTTTTTTTCACGCTGTTAGTGACATAATTTTCAATATTACATAATATCATTGCTCCATCATTTTAATGTTTTTGGGTATAATAATACAAGTATTGTGATGTTCGTATGTTTTTACTGTTACCTATCTTTTGCAGTTATTTTTTTCTCATTTATCTTTTTGCAACTGCAAAGGCAGCACTGCCAAAAATTGTTCTGAAGAAGTTTCCCGGTTTGGGAAGCGAAATGTCAAACCAATAAATAAACTCATCGGTAGTACGAAGTGGTTATGAATAACTATCCCGATGAACGCAACGCGTCTGTTATTTTTATTGAAAACACTAAACTGTTATGACATTGGCTAGATAATATTCAAAATATAATGTGCCCCAGCAGTTTGTAGAAATGCTGCTACTTCAGAACAAGCCATGGCTAGTTAGATATAAAAAAACAAGAGCTATGTCTTTCTTGCCCAGTGTAGAGTGCGGTAAATTTAAGTTGAAAAAAGCTTTTCAAAGCGGCAAGATTTTAGCATGTACCAAAAAATCTGAAATCTGTGCCATTCTACTCTTAAGCTGATTAAAATGATGCTAAAATGCTAGGTAGCGCAAGCCACTTCCACATTCATGCTTCATTAGAATCTGATTACGCGATTTTAACGTACAGACAGTATATTTTGCACTTTTTTGCTTTGTGCCGTGGCCCAAAGTGGTGGGGCATGGAACAATACTCCCACCCTAAATACGTCCCGTATGTGCATGTCTTAATGGTTACAGCATATTAGTCACAGCTTGAAACCATTCAACAAGTGTTTTCGAAAGATGTGCTTTGTTAATGCTGTTTTTTTATAAAAAGTTTTATTTATGATAAAATATATAAGTATATTTTGGTTGGTGCTTAGATGTTTTTTAGTTGCCAGAAAGGAGAATTTGACCGGTTTTTCAACCGGCTTGACCGGCCGGTCGAAGAATCTCGACCCGACCGGCAACCCGACCGGCCGGTCGACCCGACCGGTGCCGGTCGATCCGACCGGTTTCCATCTCTGGTAATGTGGTCCGGGAGCATGCTCTGGAAAAATTTGCAAAATTACATAAAAATACTCTTTTCGTGCATTCTGGAAGCAAGTTTTAGTATATGCTTGTAGGAGACTTACTAGAAGAATAAAATCGTAAAATGAAAATGCTTCAAAAACATTACGCAATTAAAAAGCTAATCATTTGTGAAGGAAGAAAAGAAACCAAAATAAAGATCGATTTATTTTTGCATTTACGCAGTAATAACGTACATCCTCTTAGAACAGCTTGGTTTTGCTTTATCGTGTTTCTTTTTTAGGATCTGAGGGGAAGGCCATGGCACAGTGGCCTTCCTTTTAGGTACGCTAGTGTCCGCACCGTAATTATATTGTATGCAATGTGAAAGCTTTTAAAAGTCTGCTCTTATCCAAAGTTCGACCCGAAGTTCAAACGTTAGAATTTCGTGTACCTCTTAATCAGGACTGTATTGCAAGTTGCAACTGAAACATAATAAAGTAACCGAACTTTTGGCTTGTTCCTCTTACACCTACCACATTTTAATCTTGGCAAAAGTTTGCCTTTATACGAACACCTTTCAAAACAAGTTAAAAAATTATTGCACCAGTACAGGAGCAAAAAAAACCGCTAACTGCAGTTACCACGTTTGAAACTAAGTTATTTTAATCGTGATCTGCAAATTGCTACGTGTAATGAAGGGAGCGGGAAATGACATCGACAACAACCCCTCCCAATCATTCCGTCACTCAAGTAGTAAATACTAGCCTACATGCCTGTAAAGTATCATTTTCAAAAACACAAGTTTGTGCGTCTCGAATTTTTACTTCTCCGCGACTCAATAAAGATTTGTGCATCTATGTTTGTCCTATATTACAAGTACATGTAGTGTACAAGTATATAAATCAAATAAGGATTTTCAACTCAACGAACACATTGTAGTTAGAAGTTAGAACGAGCGACAAAAGTGACTGGCGTTAAATTTAAAGTTAAGTTAACGTTAAAACGAAGGTTACTCATTTCCAAGTGTCTACTCCAACCACCAGAGTCGCAGCCGTAATCCAATTCCGGTCGCAGTTTTGTTTAAATAAACCTGCGTACATTTCCACTCGGCCTTGCTGTTGACATGCATACTATAACTTACAAAAACAGAATGTTAAATAAACCGAAGAAAACTTACGGCTGTTTATTGCAGATCTGCAGCCGATATTGAAAATATCAAGCATTGTTATATTGCTATAGGTCTTCTCTGTTCATGAAACCAGGAAAAAAACAGCAAAGTTTGCGGTTCCAGTTTGTGGAAGTAAAAAGTCATTTCCGGTTGTGGAATGCAAAAAATTACTGCAAACGTAAAGCAAACTTGCGGCTTTGCGGTTGCGGACCACCTATTGCTATTTTGCGAAATTTGCGGTTGCGAAATAGAGTTTAAATTTGAGGTGCCCAGCACTGCTGAAAAGCCTCTCAACTTCAGCAGCGCTCGAAGGCAAAAAAGTATTGTACAGGACGAACAGTTTTTTAGCGCTGCATCAGCAAAGGAATTATCATCTATCTTTTTCGCTGGTACCGCTGATAGAAACACTTCTATTCGTTTTGCATCATCATGTTTTTTTGGTTCAGGTTGAAAAAGCGGTCAAATTCTCCTTTCACACCCAAAAAACGGCGTAACAAAGAAATAATTAAACAGTTATTGGGCAAAGAACCGGATTTAAAAGGATGCAATCTGCAGCAAATCAAAATGCGTGCACTTAAAATGTTGTTCGACTTCCAATAAATCAAGTCTTGATCTTCATCTAAATGTGGGGATTAACGAAACCTGATTCTAATCTTGAAATAAACAAATGAACAAATCGCCGCCAAAATCTGCATGTATGATATTGTTAGATAATAGTGATCTAAAGGAATTGTATATTTATCATACTACCGGTAGGTCTACATTCAACATGGTAACTATTAGCAATTAAGCTTTTTGATGGGTGTGGTTGGCAAAAACAGTAAATTTGAATTTGTTCGGCAAGTTTTCTTGGTTACTCAGTACTGCAGGACTGAGTAATGCAAGAAGTAGAAAATTTCAAAAAGAACCCGTAGAAATTAGCTGCAGAACAAGAAATTTTCATACTCAAAATTACGGTAACAAATCAGTGCTTGAGTTTTGTGAACTTTGGTCAACTCTCAATATCTGATGTGTCTGCGATGTTTGAATAACATTGATAACAACAGTCAGCAGATCAGAAATTGAGGAAAAAGATATCTGATGTAGCATGTGCAATTTACGAAATTAATAACCAGAAATTGCTACAGCGTATTTGTTTTTGTCATATCTCAAATCGCTACCACAGTAAGTGTGCGCTGACAAAAATCAATTTTGTTGCACTGTATCGCAAATCGAGCGGGTTACCAATATCATGTCTTGGTTACCGGTATCTGTCATATCGCATACTACTATAGTATTCAGTACTAGAACTACGTGCGGTGCTAAAGCCCATGCGGTCCAGGGTCCTGTATATTTAGTTCAACTGCTATGCGTACCCTGTCAGACGTTGATATCGTGTCTTCGAGATCTGTTGCATTGCAAAGCAGCACCGTACTGGTAGGCAATGGCAAACTGCTACCAGCATATGTGTGCACTGTCAGCTGCAATCGAACTGTACCGAAACAATCACTACTTAACTCCTAATTTTGTACAGCCTGTTTTTTGTGCTTCTCTTTGATTGTATGTTGCGTTGATTTTTCAAAGTAGCTATAACCCCAAACTACATTAAGCAAAGTACAAACTAAAGTTTTGTTAGTTTTTTTGTGAAAGATGATGAAGAATGGACGGATGAACTCGATGAAATTTCCTCCGCAGAAACAAGAAACACGTCAGCCAAAACAAGCGAATTATGAACATCATCTGCAGATATCGCCTTTCGCTGTGGAATGCTGGCATCAAATGGAGGAACTACAAGCGTTTTTTTGCCTTTTTTTGCGCCACTCTGGTAGTTTTCGCGTGCTTTTTGTAAGTGATACATACGCTTGGCATACATCTATCAAACGCAGTTAATGCGTACGTCTGCATACGCTACTTATGCGCTGCCTATATGCCCAAGTAACGCTAAGGATACGTTACTCATAGGTCATAAACAAAATTTTAGACGCTAAATAGCTTTGTACGCCACGCTAGAAATTTGTGCGTTCATACGCTACTCGTACGTTCCTCTTATACGTTGTATTCCGACACCACCTTAAGCAACAATACGATTATTATTACACTATTATTCTTATTGCATCACAATTTATCAATAAGCTACAGACGACTAAAGTTATGTAAAGCATTGGTCGGCAAGACGGCAACCACCGGTCCTCGGACCGGTGCCGGTCCGTGGAGAGTTCGTTTCCGGGCCGTATACTTTTCCATGTTAAATACTTTGGAGTATATTTGTTACGTTATTTGCAATTGAATTTTATGAAAAAAAGACTTCATTACGCGAGTTTTAACATCTTGTGATGAAAGAATTTCAGTTTACAGAAAGTAGTACAATAATTTTTTGAAATAATTCCAGTTTACAAAAAGTAGTTTATTGCTAAACATTTGTGTTTATTTTTGAAAGCCGGTCCGCGAAAATTTTTCAGTTTTTATCCGGTCCGCAGTATAAAAAGGTTGCCGACCCCTGATGCAACGAAAAATACAAATTAACCGTATATACGTTTTTCAGATATAACTTAAATTTCGGGATTTTTCGGACTGGTTTGGGTTTTAAAGCATTTTTCGGCTTCTCGCCTGAACTAATCGGCCAATATACTGCTCTGCACGGTTATTTGAACTAATTACACCAATTAAAGCTTTCACGAATTTTGAATTCGTTTTAATGCAAAGAGGAAGCTCTAAATGGGCCATGTCAAAGCCAAACGGTTATTTGACTCAAAATCTCAAATAAGATAAATGATTCCAGCTATGAAATCAAATTTAGCAAAAAGGGGGAAGTTTTGCAAACCAAGTTTAAATATGTAATCCATAACCACATTTTGATTGTCAGGCAATGGGAAATACAATTCTGATGCTACAATTTGGCAAAATAAATACAATCCACGCACTTCTTGCCTATACGCAGCAGTGAATTGACTAATAACTTTCCTGTTGTGCATAGTTGTTACAGTTGGTTTTGGTATACATTGATCATTTCAATGTACACTTTTTTAACCACATAATTTCAATGTACAGTTTTGTTTGGGATCTCAAACTAGAGATACTAACGCGTTGCGACCAGAGATGGAAACCGGTCGGATCGACCGGCACCGGTCGGGTCGACCGGCCGGTCGGGTTGCCGGTCGGGTCGAGATTCTTCGACCGGCCGGTCAAGCCGGTTGAAAAACCGGTCAAATTCTCCTTTCTGGCAACTAAAAAACATCTAAGCACCAACTGAATATACTTATTTATTGTATCATAAATAAAACTTTTTATAAAAAAACAGCATTAACAAAGCACATCTTTCGAAAACACTTGTTGAATGGTTTCAAGCTGTGACTAATATGCTGAGACCATTAAGACATGCACATCTAGGGATGTATTTAGGGTGGGAGTATTGTGTCATGCCCCCACTTTGGGCCACGGCACAAAGCAAAAAAGTGCAAAATAAACGTTAAAATCGCGTGATCAGATTCTAATGAAGCATGAATGTGGAAGTGGCTTGCACTACCTAGCATTTTAGCATCATTTTAATCAGCTTAAGAGTAGAATGGCACAGATTTCAGATTTTTTGGTACATGCTAAAATCTTGCCGCTTTGAAAAGCTTTTTTCAACTTAAATTTACCGCACTCTACACTGGGCAAGAAAGACATAGCTCTTGTTTTTTTATATCTAACTAGCCATGGCTTGTTCTGAAGTAGCAGCATTTCTACAAACTGCTGGGGCACATTATATTTTGAATATTATCTAGCCAATGTCATAACAGTTTAGTGTTTTCAATAAAAATAACGGACGCGTTGCGTTTATCGGGATAGTTATTCATAACCACTTCGTACTACCGATGAGTTTATTTATTAACCGACAAGTTTGACGTCATTCGTGGTCGACTCCTGGGAAATCGTAACGACTTCCACTGGCAGTTAGGTGGCCAGATCAACCACCAACCCTGCAGCTGCAAAACACTTTTCAAGGACGCCAAACTTTTCGGTTATGATTTCCGTGGTCACACAAGGGGAACCCTTGTAGTAGGGGTAGCCTATGGCTATCCTTACTAAAAGGGTTCAGCGATTTTTTTACTTGTTTTTTTTTTAAGTACCACAAGTGAAAAATCGTTTATTTCCTACAAAACCTCTGCCTCTGTGCATGCCCAATTCGCCCAAGAGTCTTGTCCAGCTGGGGAATAACTTTGTTAGAGAAGCTGAGGGCTGCCGATGAGAGCTAAAAGCTCGAAACAGCGCTGTCTAGCTCTATGCTTAATATGAGTTTGTTTATTGGTTTGACGTTTCGCTTCCCAAATCGGGAAACTTCTTCAGAACAATTATCGACAGTGCAGCCTTTGCAGTTGCAAAAAGATAAATGAGAAAAAAATAACAGCAGAAGATAAGTAAAAGTAAAAACATACGAACATTACAATACTTGTACTATTATACCCAAAAACATTAAAATGATGGAGCAATAATATTATGTAATATTGAAAATTATGTCACTAACAGCGTGAAAAAAAAATATTGAAAAATTATGTCACTAACAGCGTGAAAAAAAGAAATACTGAAAAATTATGTCGCTAACAGCGTGAAAAAAATTAGTAATATTCATAACAACTAGGCTGCTTCACTAACGTTTTGAGAAAGCATGAAAAGGATCTATTGCAAAACATTATGTACTGGAAAAGGTTTTTAGCTCCACAGAGATTTATATACGGACGGAACAATTAGTATAAATCTCTGTGGAGCTAAAAACCTTTTCCAGTACATAATGTTTTGCAATAGATCCTTTTCATACTTTCTCAAACTGTTAGTGAGGCAGCCTAGTTGTTATGAATATTATTAATTTTTTTCACGCTGTTAGTGACATAATTTTTCAATATTTTTTTTTCACGCTGTTAGTGACAATATTATTTTCAATATTATGTAATGTTATTGCTCCATCATTTTAATGTTTTCGGGTGTAATCAGGGGCGTGTTTAGGGGGGCATGGTGCCATGGCCCCCTTTGGGGTGCCAGTAATGCATAAATAAGTAAAAATATTGCGCAAAATTGAGTCATGCCCCCCCTTTGGAATTCGGGCAGAAGATCTGTGCAGAAAAACGGATTGCACGACGGTGAAGACCTTTTTTTTTGGTCTTCACCAAATTTGGGTAGAAAACAAACTAATTCTGAGTGAAGACTTTTTTTTCTCAAATTTCCTGGCCCCCTCTTTCGAAATTCCTGCGTACGCTTGTGGGTGTAATAGTACAAGTATTGTGATGTTCATAAGTTTTTACTGTTACCTATCTTCTGCTGTTATTTTTTTCTCATTTATCTTTTTGTAACTGCAAAGGCAGCACTGCCGAAAAAAAGTTTAGTGTTTGCTGCTCGGCAAATTACAAATAATCTGTCACCAATAGTTAAAAAATTGTAACCTTATTTTCGGCCTTTCGCAAAATATCATTAGAAAGAACGTCTAATAATTTAGCTTGTGCTCTCCAGTGCTTTTTATGCTTATTTTGTGCACGTTGTACGCTGCTCAAAACAGATCTTTCGAACCGAAACTTAACCAAAAAAGGTCTTAAAATTGAGTCATTTTTGCAAAAAAACACTAAAGTCTTTATGCGTTTTTTTGTGAGACCGCGTCTAAAGTCACAAATTTTAACACCTCACCCATGCCCCCTCCCCCCTTTTGAAAATTTTTCATTAAATACATTGAATAGTGAAGAAAAACCTTCTGTAAAAAAAACGGTCGACCGGGCCGGTCGGAAACCGGTCAACCGGCGATGATTTTGAAATTTACCGATCGGGTCGGGTCGAGAAAATCCTGACCGGTTCCATCTCTGGTTGCGACACAATCTTATGTTAACTTCACGGCGTTACATTCAAAAACATTTTAGCAGTACACTAATAGCAATTGAATGCAATATGTGCTGAGCTATCGCGACGCGTTTTGACCTTGCTCAATGGTCTCATCAAGTAACAGTAACACAATATATTCATCACTTAAACAAAATTAATACTCCTTGTGCGATTGAGTTAAAATTCGGGTGGACAATTATTACAGTATACGCATCTGTTCAGTGTATGTACAATTCCGAGACGACAAACACTTATGACAGTACATGAAAAAGTACATGTAAGGAGAGCACTTGTTGAATGTATAAGTTTTAAATCAATCGCACAATGTGTATATTGCATTTAAGTGATGAATATATTGTGTTATTGTCGCCTGACGAGACCCCTGAGCAAGGTCGAAACGCATTGCGATAGCTCAGCGCATATTGCATTAAATTGTTTTCAGAGTATTGCTTATGATTTTGATTGTAACGCCGTGAAGATGACACAAGACTGTGTCGAAACACATTAGTATGTTTATACGTTTGAGAACCCAAACATTGAAGTAAACCTTTCCAAAATGTTTACCTTTGTAGCTGTTTTGTTAAATTGCTTAAGCTTCCCTACGTAGTGTCGCCATTTACATTCAACGAGAGCTCTCACTGTACTTTTCCATGTACAGTCATAAATGTTTGTCGTCACGGAATTGTACATACACTGAGCAGATGCGTGTACCGGAATAATTTTCTCCCTGAATTTTAACTCAATCCCACAATGTGTATATTTTGTTTATGTGATGATTGTCGCCTAATGAGACCCTTGAGCAAGGTCAAAACGCGTCGCGATAGCTCAGCGCATATTGCATTAGATTGGTTTCAGTTTATTGCTTATGCGTTTGAATATAACGGCATGAAGATGACGTAAGACTGCGTCGAAACACCTTAATATCTCTAGTTTGAGATCCCAAACATCGAAGTAAACTTTTCTAAATCATAACGTTGAATTCCGAAATTATACGTTAGAGTATTTTTACAGAAATTAAGCGTTGGTCCAATCCATTTTAGCGTTGGTCCAATCGTAGAAGAATTTTAGCGTTGGTCCAATCCATGGAATGTTCGTTGTCAAAAACATGCTTAGTTAGTGCTGACTTATCGAATCGTAGATGCCGAATGTCTGCTAAGTATCCGCAAAAAAGAACACTTAGCAGACATTCGGCATCTACGATTCGATAAGTCAGCACTAACTAAGCATGTTTTTGACAACGAACATTCCATGGATTGGACCAACGCTAAAATTCTAGATTTCGAACTTGACTTCACAAAACGCCGTTTTATCGAGTCGTATTTCATTAACCAAATTCCCAACACTATGAATGATAAGCAAAATGACAAGTTCCCTAGCATTTATTCGGCAACTCTACTTCAAACCACATGACGTAATATTATTGTTTTTCACGCTCCGCCAATCTGTCAGTTTTTTCGCTTCCAATTTGTTATAATTTTTGCGTTAACGTATGATTCACTTGTGACGTAATTTTTCGCATCTATCGTTGCTTGTTTTTCAACTTTGCATTCTAGCCCTGACGAAGATAGGTAGTACATGCTTTGAGCATAGCCTATCGAAACGTTGGCATAAAAAGTTTTCTGCCCCACCAGTTGAACTAATAAACTTCATTTAATTTTAATTACTGTATTTATGATATATCAGCAATATCATCAGCAAGAATATCATTAGAGTTTTTTAATGCGCTCTATTTTCCAATTTTTGGGGAAATACAGAAACAATAAAGCCATAGTATTTGAACAATAAAACCATTAGCCGACCAGTGGTCGAGTGGATAGAGCTTCTGCTACTGAAACGGTAGATTTGGGTTCGATTTCCAGTCGGGTAAAACCAAAGACTATAAAAATTGGTACTAATTGCTTCCCTGCTTGGCGTTCAGCAATTAAAGGGATATTGTGAAGCCTCCGCCAAGAGTGGTAGACAAATGGGCAGGTGGCAGCTTGACTCGAAAATCGAAAGGTTCCTCCGCTGTCTCCTGGCCAATGCAACTTGATGAATAAAATGTAATTACAATTACATAGTATTTGATCATTGTGGAAGTACAGAAAAGAAGGCATATACATACACACTTGGCATAATTCTATTAAGTCAAAATATCGTGGACAAACAACTAGCAAACTTTTTGAACGTTATTCTCCACGCCATGTAGCACCAAAAACCGTTGCAAAACTACTACTACTAGCAATTTTTTCCGGTTTGGATGTTATCTTGGCGCGTGCAAATTTACTCGACTATTAATAATAGATAATATCTGCGATTGATTAACTGTGCCGGAACAGAATCTGCTAATTGTAGTCGTTGTGCATATCTTTTGCAAATATGTAGTTCAAGTTTTTGCAAATTATTGCAAATGACAATTTTAGAAAGAATGAATCGTTGAAATGTTGAAAAAGTCACATATTTTCAATGATAACTGCCTTGACATTTTGTAAATGTCATTCAAACTGGTACAGGTTTGAGAAAGATTAATGTGTTTGATCACCAAAAATTATTTATTATAAAACGTGCTAGTCTGGCACAGCTAGGAGAAATAAATAGCTGAAAATGATCAAAGCAATCAGCTTCACTGCCACTTTGAATTACGAACCGGTAATTAAGAATTTAAAATGTGCTGAAATTAAATGAGCGTACTTCCCAAGAATTTTTTGTTGTGACAACTACCGGCACAAATTGCCGCAACACCAATGTGATTGATTACAGCCGTAGCAAAAATGCTGTCATATCGTTTCGCCATTTTGGAAGCTTATTTGCTGATACGTACGTGATGACAAATAAAAAATGGCGTCCAAAAAGTAAAGTATCACAATACTTATGGAGTAGAAATATGTTCAGTAGCGTAGCCAGGGGGGGCTCGAGCCCCCCCATTGGCTTGTGAAGTATGCAAAATCGCATGCTTTTTGTGCTTTTGAGGCCGATTTTCTGTGAAAAATGGAAAATAGCCCCCCCATTCGAAAACAGCCCCCCCTCAAACGTCTGAATAAAAAAGCTTTGAATTTCGGATTTCGGCTAAAAAATCACTCTGAATTTTGGCGAAGACCTTTTTTTTTGGAGATCACCTAATCTTGGGCGCAAAATCCTTTGAATTTCCGAGCTTTCCGAGACATTTCGCCTCAAGTTTCGGACAAACCGTCTGAAATTGATTCAAGATCAATGAAAATTCGAGTCAAGGTCGTTTGCACACTTCTCACTCTTTCAAAATAGCCCCCCCCTTTTCCAAATCCTGGCTACGCGCCTGAATATGTTTGACGATTTTGACCGTAAAACAATTAACAAGTAAATGCGATTGATTAAAAAATTATGAAAACAATTATTATATTTTCCAATTTTACGTTAAGTCTTTTAAAATTAGATTAAACATGAGATCAACAGGGCCGCAACCAGATGTTTTTCGAGCGAGCTCAATTTATCTGTAATTATCATTTACATTTACTAATAGTCAGAGTTGTAAACGGGCCGACTAGTTCAGGCCCGAACCCGATAATATAAGCCCGAACCCGGCCCGCACCCGAAAACCAATTTGAAGCCCAAATCATGCCCGAAAAAATCAGAAAGTTAGGTTAGGTCTGAAAAATTTAGATATGTTGCCAAATTATTTTGATTGGATTTTTGTACACCTAAGACAAAAAGTACATCTCAGGCCCGACTTAATCCCGAAATGTTTGTCAACTTTCGGCCCGAACCCGGCCCAAACATGAACCCGACCCGAAAAGCCAGGCGCGACTTACAACTCTGTAATAGTGAGTGACCACTTTCCAAAATGGGCTGAGCCGCACCTGGTTCCTCTAGCCTCTGCCCTGGCGATCAATAACGACAAAAGTGCAACTTCGTGGTTTAATTGTAACTATAGTTGACAGCTACAAGAGTGTAAGCTTGTTAGTTGGAAACATCAGAAAAACACTTGCATTTTTGCCTTAGACGTTTATTAAACAAAACACATTGAAAGTTTTTTGGCTTCCTTTCATTTGTTTTCAATTACTAATCAAAGTTTGCCATGATGAAGATGATCTCTGTTATCATCTTGCTGTGCTAAAAATAGCCTTTTATATCGCCAAAGGATTAAGCGATTTTAATCACTATTGGCTTGCTATTAGATCCTTTCTGAACCCAAGTCTAACTTGAGCAAAAACTTTGACGTACTAATAACCATTTACTGTAAAAGCAATTCCAAACTGTGGTTATAAAAGTCGTTGAGAATTTACTTTTCTTCGGCGTTCAAATTACTTAAGCGGATATAAATGTTGAATAAACATTGACTGGATTTTCTGTACTTTTTAAATTCACAGTCAATTAAGAAAAATAATGAAAAGTCAACTACATATTTAGATAGTTATCTGCAGGGCCTCAGAGAGAAAATTTTCCAAGGGGTACGAAGGTCGATACCGGGCCCCAAATCTTGGTGGCCCCTCCCAAGCCTTATCGGGGCCCATGCCGTTAAATCATTTTTGTCGGATGGGTGTAAATCTTCATTTAAAAATGAGGGGATAACGATATTCGAATACAGTTAGTACCTATGAAAACACAATTACAGTAGACATAAAATTGGTTTAAATCCAGCTATGGGGTTTGGGGAAGTGCTGTGAGCTCCCCCAGAGGGGTCCGGGGCGGAGCCCCGGAAGCTTTAGCCCTTTTTATGTTTGTGGAGAGTAAAATACAGCATTTGATCAACATCCCAGCACCAAACTTGCTTAAATTGACAAGCAGAAAACGTGATATACATAAAAGAAAGTATTGTCAGTTCGGATTTTGAGCCGAGAGTCATCAACCTTTTGATCACTAACTCGACCCTCTACAACTGAGCTATCGTTGCCAGCAAATACTCTGTTGGTCATTAACAACCCTTTCTAGTTCACTAGATTTGCTTTGCTGAAAAACTTTTGAAAGAGCTAACACCAAGAGATTCATAAACATCTAATAATCTTCCAAGAAGTTTCTTATCTTAAGCTCAATTCTAAAACGGGAGTGACAAGTCAATAATCTTAACGAATTATTTGGAAGATCACGACGTGTGGCGGCTCAATTGTAATTTTAATTTGTATACTGCAGTCCCAAGGAACCCTTTACCTAATAGCAGGCAATATACAGAAAAAAAAAAGAACAAATATTTGCACTGATTTTAGATTATCATTTTAAAGTCAGCTTGACTCTCTTCAGCAAAATGAAACATAATCGCTTTTGCTATAATTTATAGGCTTAATGCTACCATCAGACGAGCAGCTAATTTTACAATTTTTTCCAAAATTATGAACAGTGAGAAGATGACATCTATCATAATCAAGACGAGACGTTTCGGCGTGAACTTGATCATTTTCAGTTTACAAAGGAAGTCTGACGACGACGTTAGACATATGCAAAAAACACCAATAAAAACAATAGCGACAAACCAGAGGTAGCAGATAATAACCGGTTCAAGAGTAAAATTTTAAAAATTGCCAAATTTGAACTACTGTAAAACCAACAGAAAAAAAGTAAAAAAAAGCAACAAGAAAAAGCAAAAGAGAGAGATAGTAACCATCAGGTCTTTGCTATGAAGTTCTGATGCCTAAGGAATGTTTTGTAATTTATTCCCCATCCAGGTAATTTAATTATAGTAGCATTTTATTCACCAAGTTGCCTTGGTCAGGAGACAGCTAAAGGACCTTTCGGTCTTCGAGTCAAGCTGCCATCTACCTCCCACAAACAATGTAGGCTTTATCATGTCTCTTTTATTGCTGATTGTCTAGCAGAAAAGCTGTGAAAATCAATTTTTAATAGTCTTAGGTTTGACCGGGAATTGAACCTAGGTCTACCGCTTCAGTAGCAGACGCTCTAACAACTTGACCCACAGGGTTAGTTCTGCTTAAATTCAGTAAACTTGCATTACATATGCGGTAATTTTTGTCTTTTCGAGTTTAGTTCAGATTTGATAAATTTTTTAATTTTATCTTGACCGGTGGTTGGAACTCGTTTGTTTTGACTCTGCCATTTTCTAACAAACTAGTTCGAAGTTTCAAACTTTTATTTTAACTCAAGAATGGTTTGGTCTAGCAACTTTTGACAGTAATTTGAGATTCATAAGTTGTATGTTTGTACCAAATTTCGAAGTAATAGGTTTTGTAACTTTGGTTTTAGGACCCGAAAATCGTCTCAAATATTTAGCGTAAAAAGCGTTTTCATTCAAAAACGGCTAAGTACCTACGTCAAAAATATTTCACAGGATTATATTTCTTAAGACATCCTTTCATCCCTACCAATCCACTATTGGCTGCGATGAGTTTTTTTTCTTTTTTTTTTCGCTTTCCTTTTTTTTCCTTTTTTTCGTTCTTTTTTCCTGTATTTTCTTCCTAAATCTAGTACGCTCTTCTTCTCCAAAACCACAAAACATCGTAATGTAATTTTTGTTCAAAGTTGTTGGGTTGCAAATGCAATTTTGTCTCCCAAAATTTTTTAAGGCCACCTCCCCCAGGAACTCCCCCAAAATGGGGCACCAAAAATTGAATTTTTGAGCGGCTCAAGCTAGGGCTCTAGTTTTTTTGACATCAGTACATAATTAAGAGACAAATATTTTGACATAGTTTGAGAGTACGACCCACAGTGAACTCCTCCAAATGGGTCCCTCCAAAATGGATCCCCAAAAATAAATTTTTGAACGGCTTAATCTGGGATGCCAGTTCGTTTGATATCAGTAAATACTTAACAGAAAAATATATTGACAGAGTTTGGGGGTACCACCTCCCCAGATAACCCCCAAATTGATCTTCCAAAAAAACAACTTTTTGAACGGCTTAACTTAAGGTGCCAGTTTTTTTATGTTTATAGATATTTAAGAGCATAGGCGGAGTCGAGGACACAAGATTCGAGGCCAAGGCCAAGAACACAAAAAAATCCCAGGCCAAGGCCAAAGACAGCCCTACTGAGGACAGACTCTTTGGAGGCCAAGGACAGGAATGCTCGAGGCCAAGGATCAAGGAGGTAAGCGCAAGTGCTCTCCCCCCCAAAAAAGTAAAATAATGATAATAAAGGTCTTCAGAAATTTGTTTAGGAGATCTCCAGAAAAAATCGTTTTCCAAAAAAACTTTCAGGCCCTCCACAAACTTTTAACAACTCAAAAAATAGTGCTATTCTTGAGCTGAGGACAGTGCACTTTTCAAGGACTTGAGACTTCGGGGCCAAGAACTTCAAAATGTGTCCTCGAGGCCGAAGACGTCCTCGAGGACTCCACCTCTGTTCAAGAGACAAATATTGTGACATAGTTTGGGGTGCCATCTACCTGGAGACCCCCCAAATGGATCCCCCAAAATCACTTTTTTGAAAAGCTTAGACTGCCAGTTTGTTTTTTTACATCAGTAGATATTTAACTGACAGATACTTTGGCGTACTTTAAGGGTACTACCCCCCGGAGACCCCCCAAATAAACTTCCAAAAAATTAATTTTTTAAACAGCTTAATCTAGGGTGCCAGTTTTTTTAAAAATATTAGTAGATATTTAACAGGCAAATATTTTGACATAGTTTCGGGGTATCACCGCTCGGGGGCTACCCAAATACACCCCCAAAATTAATTTTTTGAAGGGCTTAAGGGGCGCTAGTTTTTTTGATATCAGCAGATATTTATAACAGACCAATATCTCGACGTAGTTTGCAAACCGTGATTTTTAAACGTGGACATTTAGACAAAGCCATTTCGGCAGGAGACAATTAGGTATGGATGATTATATACCGAGACCTTAAAGTGCCAAAACTAATTACGTGCTGGGACTTTTAGTAACCAGAGCTAAAAAAAATTTTCAAGGCAATTTTTATTCTAGAAGTCGTTTTTTTAAACAAAATTTGTTTTCAAAAAAAGATTTTTTTTGCAAATAACTTTTTTTTTCAAAAAAACACAACAAATTTTAAACGTTTTTTTTTTCAAACTCAAATTTCTTTTTCACAAAAAACTTTTTTTCCCTACAAACATTTTTCAAACAAAACATTTTACAAAAAAATTATTTCTTTCGTATTGTATTTTTTCTTTAGAAAAAAAATTCTTTCCACTACATCCTCGCAAAGTTTTCGAGTCTAAGCCGGACGTATGCAGTGTCCAGCCCGCTGTCTCAAATTCTGAGGCCCACGACACGAGATACTTGTGTAAATGTGTTATTTTGGCACACGCAGCGAGCTGCGTGACGTTTCAAATGGTTGTTTTTAGTCTACCTGTACCGAACAATACCGTACGAGGTTTTTTAGGAGGTAAAGAATCATCTACCAGCAGATTCCTATATATAATCGTTACACCTTGTTGTAAATATAGTAAAAGCAATGTTTAAATGGATATTTTTTAAGTTTAATCGTTACATTTTATTATGAATAACTTGAAGTAAAAACAGCGTTAAATTCTTGCCAAAGAACTTTTGAAGTTGTACAGGATTGTCAGCTGCTTCAAATTATTGTTTTACTTTCGGATTATTTTTGTAGTGTGGTTTGAATTAGAAGTGGCTGTAGACTCGACAACCATTTTTGACAAATTTTTTATGAAAGTTTTTGCATACAAGTGCTTTATAATTTAAATTTATCATGCTCCCTGCATTTCCTGCAATAAAAATTTGTTGTCGTTTTACTCGTGACGATTGTTCAGCACCCCAGAATCCAGTTTGTAATCTGTTAAAGACAACTTTAACCAACACATGCAAGTGAAACCAACGATAAAGTTATACTTTGGGTCAGCTTTCCCCTAATAAATTCTGGTTACGCGCATAAGGCCAGCCAGAAAACGGCGGTTGGGCTTGGCTAAATCGCATTTCATTTGTGCTTCAAAATTGATCGCTTTTGCTAGTTGTTCGAGCAGGACAAATCAGTTCAAATTTTGTCCCGAGATGCAGCACAAAGACGAGAATAATTTGCTCACACCAAAGCAGTGACTTTTTCATATTATATATTAATATTTTTCTTCCGAATGTAAGTAAGATGAAGACCGACAATAAACAATAACAAAAGTTTCATTTGCTCTAATTGACTATGTGTTTCAACGGAGCTTCACTCTTCAACACTTCTAAGTACTTGCTTAAGATCACTTATCAAACCGTTCAAATTATCAATTTTCAAGTCCCCTCGAGTTGCCGGACCCGCGTAATCTTACCCCCTCTCCGCCACCCTTTTTGGCTGTGTCAGCCAAATGTTTTAAAAAGAGACAAATTAAACAAGTTTACTTACAAGAATGAAAAGAATTAAGCAGCTGGTTAAAAAAATCAATACATTTGATGCTATTTTACGCAAAACTACATTCTATTTTATCCAACGTTGCCAAAGTTCTTCCAACAATTTAATCAACTTTCTGATGACATCTGGCTGCTTTTGTAAATCGAGTTTTAATGTTAATTACAACAACTTGCAGTTTGCTTTTGCATAATTTTCAAAAATTGCCTTTTGGTCATGGTTATTGGCCATTATTTATGCTGATTCTTTTTTTTGTTGTTGTCTGTGTTTGTGTTTACTATGGATCTTGCTTCATGCTGTTTATGCTTGTCGTTTGTGTCTGAAATAAACAAGTAATAATAATAATAAATAAAAATAATAAAAAAAAGCAAAACAACAAAAACTTAACAAGAACAAAAGGCAAAAAAGCAAAAATGCCGTCATAGTCACGTTGAGGATGCATGCAAAAACTTCTTACGATTTCATTCAAGCGAAGTGAACTAATTGATGAAACACAGTAATGACAGGAGTGACGGCTCCAATGTAAAGATGTGCTCTTGCAACTTTGCAAGGATACAATCATCGACATGAAAATAAAGCGGACAAAATGACAATGAAAGGTAACAAAGGTAACACGAAAGTCTCATTAACTGCGAAAGAGAAGAGCTCTAGTAATGCTGCACGCAGTATTTTAAAATTAATCGCAACAGATAATAAAACAATTTAAATTCTTTGAAAGCACTCTCTATTTTTACTTTGTCGTTAAATGTAGTGGCGCACCCAGAAGAGGGTTTCGGAGGTCTTGGGCTTCGGGGCTTCAGTTGTTGGTAGTCACTGAAGATGTTGTTTTAGAATGGTAATTTGATCTTTCAGAATATTTACCAAGCAATTGACATTCTTGCATTTGTCTCATCTACAATATTGCTGACAGAAACGTTGTGTAACTATGAGTATTTAATATAACCATGGATATTGAATAATGGATACATTATACGCGATCATAAACTTCTGAGCAGAACAAAGCTTGACACTAAAATGAGACAGACGGCCATTTCGTAAAAAAAGTCGCCCTTGTGTAAAAAAACTACTAAGCCAAATGCACTTTCGCAAAAAAAAATTTTAAAGATGAAAACTATACTAAAATTACATTCAAACGTCGAGATTTCTATTCTCAACCGCATTCATGAATTTAAAAGCAGCTTTTAATAGCGCTGAAGCTATTATTTCCAAATAATATTTTTATATTTTTGCATTAACTTCGTAGTGTTTTTGGTGATTTTTGCTACAACATTGCAATAACAACCTCTATTTCAATCTCACGCGTGGCCAGGGGGCCCGCCCCCCCAATCGAAATGCCACCAATGACAAAAAGTCTTTTGTTTCTTTAGTTTCAGTTTCTTTTAACATCTTCAAGTGCAACAGTACACGCGTACAACAGTAATTAACAATAATATTAACCAGCAGGGGGCCCGGGCCCCCTCAATTCAATTTTCCAACCAATTCAAATGCACAGCCGGGTGAAATTAAGGGTTTTTTTCCTAAAAGTTGCTGCCTCAGGCCCTTATCTCATCTTTTTATGAACGCAATGCAATAACCAGGGCCGGATTTACTGTGTAGCACAGTGCCAGGGTCCCAGCGCTCAGACATAGGGGTAGCCAGGGGGCCCGCCCCCCCCCCAATCGAAATGACACCAATGATAAAACTGTGACAAAAAAGTCCACGTTTTTCAGTTTCAGTTTCTTTTTGCATCTTTGCGTACAACAGTACACGTTTACAACAGTAATTGACAATAAATTGACAAGTAGGGGGCTCAGGCTTCCCCTGTTCCATTTTGGCAATCAATATACATGCATAATCTGGGTGAAATTAAGGGTTTTTGTATTTAAACTTGCAACGTCGGGTTCTCATCTAATCTTTTTTATAAACGTATTACAATAACCAGGGTTCGATTTACCATATGGCACAGTGCCAGATGCCATGTGCTCAGATGGTAAGACATTTATTTGATCTTCACCTCATTTGGCAGGAAGATGTTACGAAAATCCCCAAAGTACCAATAGCCCCACGCAATATAAATCCGGTAGAGCAATAACATGCTGATAAGTAGATCTAACCATCCATCTATTATACCATTTTTCAATAACAATTTCCTCCAGCTCGCTAGTTTTTACGCCAAGAAATACTTCCAAAAGAATAGCTAGGGAAAATACTCATTAAACATATTATTTCGTTTGAATGGAGAGGGCCAAGGGATCTGGGCCCCCTGGCCGTACATGTACTCCAATAACTGCTTATTTTGTTGACAAAACGAAAATCTCTAACGAAAATCTTCGAGTGGATTATTATTTACTGCTAAAATATACCAGGAGGCGAAATGTCTTACCACCTTTTACTTGGGTCAAATCACGCACAAAATTTAGCACCAAAATGCAAGATCTTAAACGTGTTTTGGACCTAAATTGTAAGTAATTGGGGAGGATTAAACAATTTAATTCTTTAATTGACTTTCATTTGTAAAAAATCTAGTTCTTTCAAATGGCTCTGAACTCGTGCAAAACGTCATCCAATGGCATTAACATAATTTTTTTTCAAAAAATTACAAAAAATTGTCCAGCGGCCGAGGGCTTCGCCCCTAGGTCCCAGAGCCTCCGACAGCTGGGGTGCATTTGAGTTAGACAAATTTACTTGACGCGCTCCCGCTTTAAACATTTTTGCTATTTATCTGAGGGTTTAAGCTCTCTTCTTTTAGCAAAATCCTGGTTTAGTGTCAAAATCAGGCTTCGGCTTTTGATTTTCCACTTAGCGATATCTTTGTCCCACAAAAAGTTCCTCTTTTGAAAATTTATGGTGACGTCATTGCGTGTGATTAGTGGTTTGGGCCTCCCCAATCAAAAATTCTGGCTACGCCTATGATTTCAATATAATCAACCTCTATACGTACCACCGCATTTTAATTTTTTTTTTTATTGCAGCGTTGATTCATGCAAAGAGCTGGACGAAACTGTTTAATCTAAAACGGCCTTTTTTAAAGCTACCCATTTCTCTAAAGAGTGAAAATGATAGTTCCGACGCTATTGAAAGCTATTTTGAAATTCTGTACCACTAACAAGCTCTTGGAATTTAAAAACTCATTCACTTAAAAAAATTTCAGTCAAATACGTAATTTTTCAGCATTTAAAAGTATTTTTTGGACTTGATCAGTAAGTGTGCGGGGGCTGATTGGACTGAGCAAAACAAAGTCTTTCAAACCCTTCCAAATCTTTGTAATTTTCAGTTTCTAGTTGCTATAAAAACGTGCAAAATATTATCCGAATAGTGTTAAAATGGCTACTTTTTTCAGAAAAAATCGCAAGAATTACCTAGCGGCTGGGGGCTTAGCGTCCAGTCCCCCCCCATAATGGTAGCTAGTTCTCTCGCACACAATCTTCGTAACCAACTACTTCCAAAATCGATATTACAGGGTTTCTCAATAAAAAAAATGTAAAAAAATGCAACTATTACCGCGAAACCCTGTTTGACTATAGCAGCGTGCATTTTCAATAACGGTTAAAATAAATTAACTACTTACAATTAGTTGTTGAAAAATTGACCCTCCTCCTTCAAAAATCTTCGGGTGCGCCCCTGGGTTGATAGTATTAATTTCAAGTTCCGATGAATTTGTAAGTACTTGTAATATACAGCACAGTACTGGCAAGTAGTTTCAGATAAACTTTGATGATTAGTTAATCGGTATTCATGCAACGAAGTGGATTTGCAATTAAGCTAATTCGATATTACTTTCACGATTGCTACTCTATGGAACTAAATGTTGAAAAAAAGCAAGATTTTTCCAAAACTTATTAATTTTAAACCAAGTTTTTGGTGCTTTCATTTATAAACATATAGCATAAGCACTACAAGCTCGCTTGCTTCTGCATATTGTACCAGTACCAGTAATCAGATGTTTGATTTTTTTGATGTTTCTTGTGACGAAAGATGAATAAAAAAGCAGCATAAAATGATAAAATCAAACTCAAAAACAAGCGAAAACGCAGAACTAAAAAAAGACAATAAACACGACAAAGTAACTGACAGAACTGCGGAGAAAAAGTTGGAAATTGCAAGAGCAAAAGATTTTATCGGGACTGGACCCGAAGTGCGGCTTGCGACTGGTCTCGAGATTTTTATGTTTCTTTCGATGCATGCACTTTCTTCACAAAAACGTCTTTTCTGTCAAATTTGTTCACTCTAGTTTTTTCAAACATCAACTCTATCAATTTTCGTGAATTTTATTTGGTTAAGAACATAACTAAACGTGGATTAAAAAGTAGCAATTGTTCAGGAAGTTTACCTAAATACACTTTTTTAAAGAACCAATAAATTTTGAGTTGATGCTGGTTGTTCTTAATTTTTGCCAACGTTCAGCCTCATTTGTTCTTAAATTTTGGGAGCGTAGATGTCAATTTCCATGTTTGTAAAACTGTTTCATTCCAACGCTCAGGCGCGTACCCAGAAATTCGCAATGGGGGGGCTGTGTTTGGGGGCCTGGTGGCAGAGTCCCCAGCCGCCGGAGACCAATGGGAGTCTGGGGGCGGAACCCCCAGCGCTCGAAAATTTTGCATTTTTTTGCAAAAATAACTTTATTTTAGGGCTATTTTGATTAAAAAATAACGCTTTTAGAACGTGGCTTAGAAATTGGCAGTGCAAACATAATTAAACTGGTGGCATGAATGGGCTATTTAGGAGGTGGTTAATGGTAAAATGTTAGTTGTCTTGTTTAGATGCTGGTAAATTATAAAATCGAATAGTTCAATAAAACTCACACGGAGTAATCTATTTCGTATGCAGTTCTTAGAGAAAAATAATTGGGGGGGGGGCTAATGAAAAGAGATTAGAGAGAAATGATTGGTAATCAACTAATATTGAAAAGCCCCCCCTCTTATTCCTTAGTTTATGGTATATTTGTTGATAACACCTATGTTTAGCATTTATACACTTGCGATCAAATTTGATTGCTTATTTCTTACCATTTTTCAAAGTTTTCATTTATTTGTTTTATTTTGACAAATTAGCCCTCCCTGAATATACGTTTCGAAAGATGTTTTAAATCACTATTTAGTCCAATCCAGTGCATAAAACAGTCTCAAAAGTGCTAAAAACGTAGTGTTTTTCCCATTCTGCATTTTGGTCGACATGCCAATGGGGAGCTACAGCCCCCCCCGTCCACCCCTGGCTACGCTACTGCCAATGCTCTGTCTGCGTGAGCAATAACTTTTTTTGCTGTTTTTGCAGCATCGTAAAATCGCGAGAGCGTAAAAGCGAGCATTTTCATGTAAACAAGAGCAAAAACAATTTTTAGTTGCCTGTGCAGTGCTCAACAGCACACTATTGTCTCAGAATTTTTGCAATTTTGCTTGAAAATGCCAAAAGATCACTCAAATTTCATCGTTTTGAATCAGTACATAATTTAGCTTCTTTTAAAAATAATTCTTTTTCAGTTGTTCGTAATATTATTTTTGGTTGTTGAGGCTGGCCTTGCTCTTAAATTTTGAGCCATCGATCGATAATTTGCAATTGGTAAATTACGATTACTACCCTTTGGAATTGATTTCTAATTACCATTACTTAAAAATTTTATAAATCAGTGGTTCCCCAAGTGGAGTCCGCGGACCTTTTAGGGTCCGTGAAGCACTTTCAAAAGATCCGCCAAAGAAATTTGGTATAAGCCTTACTTGGCTCATAGCTTAATAATTTTGCTTCCGACTCCTGGGCGTTCAGGAGGTACGTAATCTATGCTTGCGAGATAAATTTTTTGCTTTCTAAGCGTTCGTTGTGATCACACTATCCGATTTCCCTATGGCGTCACACAGAAAAAAGTTCAGCTTGTCGGCCACTACTACTATAATTAGCTACTCCTGTGGCTTAGCTGAAAGCTGGCATAGCTGTCACGAGTAAAACGACAACAAAGTTTTATTGCAGGAAATGCAGGGAGCATGATAAATTTAAATTATAAAGCACTCGTACACAAAAATTTACTTAAAAAGTTGTCAAAAATGGTTGTCGAGTCTGCAGCCACTTTTAATTCAAACCACACTACAAAAATAATCGAAAAGTAAAACAATAATTTGAAGCAGCTGACAATCCTGTACAACTTCAAAAGTTCTTTGGCAAGAATTTAACGCTGTTTTTACTTCAAGTTATTCATAATAAAATGTAACGATTAAACTTAAAAAATATCCATTTAAACATTGCTTTTACTATATTTACAACAAGGTGTAACGATTATATATAGGAATCTGCTGGTAGATGATTCTTTACCTCCTAAAAAACCTCGTACGGTATTGTTCGGTACAGGTAGACTAAAAACAACCATTTGAAACGTCACGCGGCTCGCTGCGTATGCTAAGATTACACATTTACACAAGTATCTCGTGCCGTGGGCCTCAGAATTTTAGACCGCGGGCGGGTACGTCCAGCTTAGGAAAGAAAACTTTGCGAGGATGTAGTAGAAAACAAACTTATTTCAATGAAAGAAATACAATACGAAAGAAATAATTTTGTTGTAAAATTTTTTGTGGCATTGTTTATGATTTCTGTTTTTCTGAAGGTTCCAAAATGGAATATTTTTGAATAATTGTCGATTTTACGATAGAAGAAAAGCACTTTTGAGCGTCACAGCATTAGCTAAGTGTCGGTCGTTCACTGGGTTTGCTGGCAAGCTCCCATATAGTTAACTTTTACCTGCGTTTGGTTTATCACTTTGTTTGGTAGTCTTTTGCATATTCCTAACGTCGTCGTCATGGTTCTTTTCTAAATCAAAAATGACTTAAAAGAGAACTGAAGGCAAAATCAATGGGTGTGTAAAGTTAGGGCGATGTTATTACAATAGATTGGCGTTGACTCCATTTTTCTTGACTACGAAGTTTCAGAGATATTTTACTTCAAACACGACGTAAGGCCTACCAAATTATAATTTTTATTGCCATCCCTGACGTCTCAAAGCAGTAGCCCAAACCTATAACTCAAAGAGGCCACAGTTAACCTAAATATACCGGTAGGTTAAAAGGCCTATGTGGCTTAATCTAATTGCGGCGTTGCCTTAGAATAGAACTAAGATGGCGTTGCGGATGTTATCAACATCAAGGAGGCCCCTCGTAGTGTTTGAAGTAAAATAGCTTGGTCAAGAAGGATGGAGTCAACGCAGAGTTGTCAGTCAGGCCTGGCTTTTTGGGTTGGGTCTGGATTTGGGCCGGGTTAAGGCCTAAAGTTGACAAAAATTTCGGGCCTGAGACGTGCTTTTTGTCTTAGGTGCTCAAAAATATAATCAAAATAACTTGGCAACATTGCTAAATTTTTTAGACCTAATTTAACTTTCGTTTTTTTTCCGGCATGATTGGGCTTCAAATTAATTTTCGGATTCGGACCGGGTTTGAGCTTATATTTTCGGGTTCGGGCCGGTTTCGGGCCTGAACTAGTCGGCCCGTTTACAACTCTAAGTCAACGCCAATCTAATGCAATGCGATTGCCCTAACTTTAGATACCCCTATCGATTTTGCATTCAGTCCTCTTGATCAAATCGAAATGTGTCGAATAAATGGACATAGTAAATAACTATTTCATTTTATCTTGGCTTTGTTTTGTTTTTATCAAAGCTTTTCACTTCGTTTCGTGTTTCTGCTCCAAAAACAAAATTAATTTGCTTTGTTGAGGCAATTTGCACCGTTTAGTCAAAGTTTACGAAATAGTTATTCCATAAAAACCTTATTTTGTTAAACAATTTGTACATTCGCACCATTGTTAGTGAATAACCAAGAATTAAGGTGAGTCAAGTATTATGTTACCGGCAGTTTCCGCCTTTCGTAGTAACAATAGAAGAATTTAAGGAGCAAATCTTGGGCTATAAATAAAATATTGTTCCGCAACAATTAAACAGAGTGTTGCCGGCTAGCAAGGAAATTGGAATAAGCTCTTTGCGGAAGCCTATCAAGCAGCTTATATAATTGAAGCATTTAGCGAATATACATAACATTTGCCGGAAAGTGAGCCAAAATCCTGCTATTTAATTAGGCAGAGAAAAATTGGAACAACGTGATTCAAGATGATGCGTCAATTTCCTTCGCTTCAAGTCGTTTGCGCGATATGAGTAGGATTCACAAGGCGCAGCTCTCGCTATAAATTGAAAAGATCAGACAAAAATCTAATCAATTTACCACGAGTGCATGTATAGTCTAAACCTAATAATGCAATAATACTATATAATGATTTGGTGCAATTTACACTTTACATAATGCACACTGCACAGTGTAGTTCTATACCTAAAAAATGCTCTTTTGAGGAAATTAGATAATGAAGAATCAGTAAATTTAGGTTAAGACTGGCTGCTTTAAACTCATTTGTTCTTAAATTTTATTGCGAAATAAAGTTATGGTCGATTGATTATTAAAGCGCTGCGAGAACAAAATAGTCCACTGGATGTGATCGCTAAAATCTGGTTATTTCGTTGCGGTACGGAACTGCTGTACATAGAAAGTACCTTTACTTAGTTTTTTAAGTCTCGCCTTCACAACGTTTATTTCATACTGAGACCTGCATCGCTTTTTCTTTGTTCTTAAATTTGAGCAAAGGCCAATAAGTTTGCTGTTTACTTACAAAAGCATTGCGATCAATTGCACATTTGGCCGAGCTTTTATGTTCATTTGGTCCGCAGTAATTGTATTGATTCGGTATTCTTTTTCATGCCCAGACTGACATTATTCTTCACTTGTTCCTAAATTTTGAGCAAAAATAAGCCTAGTGTTCTTATACTAGAGTTGTACTTCGAGCTAGACTTTTCGGGTTATGTTCGGGCTCGGACCGAGTTCTGGTTTACGATTGACAAAAACATTGGGCTTAATTCCAATCTGACATGTGTCTATGTTTTTAAGATAACAATACAGTAAATCAAAACCAAATCAAATCATTTATTATTGTTGCTGTACAAGTATGACGCTGAAGCGTGTAACGAGATTGCGGGACCCAGGCAGCTCTTTTCAATGAAATATCGCAGCAGTGACGAGCCGTTGGCAACACCATGTCTGATTTGACTGGCTCGTGGTTAGAACCCCAAACCTTCCGCACCAAAGACGAAAGCGTTACCACTCGACCAACCAAAATAGCTTTGCATCTCGGAATGAAGACTTGATTGAACATGGCCAGTTTCAACGCCTAATTTGCATAAATTTTTTTAGCACTTTAAATTCGTGACCGATTTCAACGCTTCATTTGGATTTTTATCGCTGGCGAAACAATAATTTTGACTTTAGGCTTCGGTGACTTTTTTACTTTTTTGTTTCGGCCTTTTATTTTTTTGGCTTGGCCAATTTCAACTGCCTGAAATTCTATAAATAGTGAGAAAATTTTTGTTTTTTTACTCGTTTTGATTCATGCCAACTCAGCTGACAAGGTTTGGCGGTAACCGAAATAGTGCAATCCTGAGCATTGCATGGAGGGTTTTTATACTCTCAAGATTCAATTTTACTACAAAATACAATTTTTTTTCCACGCACGACTCTTTTGTTTAGTGGTAGTTCGGTTAGGGAATTGACTGGGCATTATGACTTAACTAAATAGTTATGTTTTGGACTTTGCTGGTACCCTCATCAATCAATTTTCCTAACCTATACAAATCTTTCAAATTTTGATGACTTAATACTGACTCTTGGTTTTTTGCAGTGACCTTTAGCGGAGTTTTTAGCCTATCATTTGGTTGTTTCTCCGATTAACACTTGCGACTGAATAGATTACTGCCTCCCAGGTCTTTTCGACGGTGTTGATGTTTGTGATCCCCAATTTTGTGGCTGATCCCATCTTTTCTTAAAAAAGTTTTAAACGTTTATCCACTAATTGTTTTTCTGTTTCAGTTATATGCTGGCACTTAAGCAAACTTTGCGTTATTCACATACTGTAGCTATATTATCCAGCTTCAAGATGAAGTCTAACGTATTGATTTTGCTCTTTGTAGTAATTTTTTCCCTGCACGCAGTCTTGGGTCAAAATGCAAATTCAGATGTGCAAGTGAGAGTCCTTTCAACAGCAGGTAACTTTCTATTGTTTTTTTTTTAATACCGTATGTTAAGAGTTACAAGTTTTCTACATTTCTCTACCGTTTTAGGCAGTATTTTTTGCACCAAGTTACATTTGGTATTACTATTGCGAAACTTCTTATCACTGCCAGGTCCTATTGTAGTGCATATAAAGGATGTCCCAGAATCCAGCTCCTAATAGAAGTAAAATCCATCACACTGACAATTTGTTAATTTAGTTTTTTAGTGTATCAAAACTATAGAAGCTAAACAGTTATGCAAACAAACGTTAACTATCTTTTGTTACTAATCATGATAATTGAACAAAACAGTGTACAATCCACCAGGTATGATCGCTAAAACCTGGTAGCCATTTCATTTTGATGCGGTACTTTACAGCAGAAAACGATTTTTGTTTTTGTTAATTTGACTCATTCTTTATGATAAGTGGAGTTTGAATTCAACGGATTCAAAAAAGCTCTCGACAGCGTAGGCATGAGCGAATATCATAACTTTATGAGTCGAGCTTTAAATTTATTATTTGTTTTCCGTGACTGGTATTGTTTTTATATTTGGAGAGAAAATGAGCCTCGTAGTCTTTGTAAAATTGTTGTTGTTAAAAACAGTGTATATAGCTATAAAAAAACTTTGAAAACCTGTGGAATTAGCGTGGGGAACCGCGCCGCTTTCCACGTAGTTTGCTATTTATACAAATACAGGTACTAAGCCTTCAGACGGTGGTGTCCCATAACAACGATACAATAAGTCTAATCAAATAATTACTTACACGTCTAACACAATTTAGTGTGCAACTAAAACAAGCCATCCAAACAGTGTCAATTGTGTGACACGCTTATCCTACAGCAACTCATTTTTGGGACTTTTGCGACGCTTTGCGTCGAAAGTCTTTTTGTTTTTTTGCGTGCAAAATTAACGGTTTGTCTGCAATCAGAGACCGAAATCGATATAAATTCTAAACAGCTGAAAGTAGAAACTTGAAAATTAGAGCTTAAATGAGATACATATGAAATAACCTTTGTGTAAATGTTAGGGGCGATCGGTCACATGAAACGGGTTTCCAAGTCAAAAAAACTGAAAAGCCAGCAAAGGTTCAAACCGCTTTAGCTCAAAATCTAATTGCTAGAGGAGAATAACATTTTCGAATTTAGAACCGCTTGAGGATGCAATTTCAGCTCCCGTATGTCGATTTTTTGAATTCCGACACTTTTTTTCCTTTCTTTTTTTTTTCTATTTCGAACTTTTCTTGTACGTACAAAAACTCGGAACCACCAAAGCTAGAAACTTGAAATTTGGAGATGTGATAAGTCTATGCATATGAAGCTATGTACCAGCGTTTTTTGCGGTGCTAGGTCACGTGGTTTTCGGAAAAGAATCTAAAACTTGTGATTTTTTAAAGTTCTTTTTGTTGAAAGGCGCCAGAGTTTGAAATTGTCGCGAGTGAACAGAGCTGCATTCAAATAACGAGTCGGGCATCTGTTTTACCCAAACCACTAATAATTTAAGATCAACGTCAAAAAGTTTGAAACTTTTTTTAGGACGCTGTACTTTTTTTAAGATGGAGATGTTTTAGGACGAATTTATTAAGGATTTGCGTTTAAGTTTGTTTGTTGGCAGCTTTGGGATGATTGGTCATTTATCTTCAAACTTTGAATCAGTTAAGATTGATGATTTTTATAAAACAAATCAGATTTCGAATGATTTTGATAGCGTTCGGAAATTGGACGGAGATGATTTTTTTGACGGAGATGTTTTAGTGCATTCCGGAAACGCAATTATTACAGCATAAATTTGCATCCAATATATTATTAAAAACTAGATTTTAGCTGATTTTAAGTGAGTTCCCAATTAATTTTTAGTTAAATAAACAAGATTTCAGGTGATTTTTGATAGCATCCTAAAAAAGGTATTACCCGTGCAATTTGCTAGAAGCAGAGCATGGTATGGAATGGTATGGAAGACGATTTTTCCATATTCCATACTGGCAATTTTCTTCCATTCCATTTCCATTCCATACCAAAAATCTTCTATTCCATATTCCATTCCATACTAAAATTTTCTTCAATATTCCATTCCATACTAAAATTTTCCTCCATATTCCATTCCATACTAAAATTTTCTTCCATATTCCATTCCATACTAAAATTTTCCTCCATATTCCATTCCATACTTCCATACCAAAGAAATTTTAGTCTGGAAGCAATGCAACGTGTATTTTGTTGCTTTGCACCTTTGTCATGTTGTAAGCAACCGCTCGTGAAGGTGTGCCAACAATACTAAGATGCAACGACCGGTATCTGGTAACCATATTGCGCATGGTTTAATGCATAGTCGTAGCCTGAATTTTGAATTGGGAAGAGGGCTAAACCGCAAATCATTCATTCATTTCATTCATTCTTTTTTTATTCTTGACCACCACAACAATAGCAAATGCATGGTAACACAATAATAACACGTAGAGTCAGGAAAAGGAAGTAGCGACACAACGTCAGACGTTAAGACATGCAGAGGATACTGAACACAAAAAAGCGATTTTTATTTGCATTGTTGCTACACCTGTCACACCAGCTCAAAGTACATTATAGGCCTAATCAATCACTATCATCAACATACACGCAGGCACACTAGATGGAAGTAAAACTAACGGCTGGAGTAGATGTTCGAATGATTGATAAAGAGAAAAGAGAGGGACAGTGATCAGTGCAAGGCCAGGCACGGTTACGTAGGTGGTCAACGGGTGGCGCAACCGGACCAAAACTATGTTTAGCTTAACGGAGCATGGTGAGGAAAGAAAAACCACCCTGAAAATGAAACCTCGCCGGGTCCGGAAACCCTTTCAAGTAGCAGCTGGTCATAGCATCAAGACAATAACAATTTTGCAATCGATACGTATGCATCAAAACAATTATACACAACATATAGCAATATGAGTCACACCATCCACATTGCGTCTAAATAAATAGCTGGTACAAAGTACCTAACTTGTGATCTCTCCGATATCTTAGTCAGAACGAAGGTATACCCACGAGAGGAACTAAATTTGTGTCTATGCAATGTGGATAATGTGTATCTCACACCAGTTAAGGTAGAGTCCGGTGATACTCAACTTAAACGGCAATGGCTTTAGTCACCTTGCTGTGCGATATACTGGAATTCACCGGCAAGCAGTTACTTGCCTATTTATCACGAAAGCAGTTTTAAGTTTTAGTAAATTATTACCAAGTCATCAGGTTTCGTACTAAGTTTTAGCACCCCAGGACTCTACCAAGGCGTTCAAGCAGTAGTCAGAAATAGTAACGTAATAACAAAAAAAAAAAAAAAAAAGACACAGCCAAAAAAAAAAGAAAGTAAGCTACAACAAACGACAGATAACGAAAACAAGTAAGGACAATAGCTGCTATTTTTACAAGCGGAGCAATAAGATTATGGTAAGAAATGGATAATTGACAATCTTTTCATTAGGTATAATTAAACATGCCCAAGCAAAATGTTATGTATGTGATGGTATACTGATTTGATGTCAAATAGATCTGTACCAAGAATTGATAAACATAATATCTTGACCTCGAGATCAATAACCAGCATAAGAGAATTGTCCGTATTTAAAGTTCAAGTCGATAATTTACTACACCACTTCAGTTTTTGTTGCCTTGCCCAGTCGAACGTACACCTTGCATAGCCACCATCATCCAATCCTGCTTACTGCTGGGGTTGTAGACTTGAAGAAAAACCTGAAAGAAAGAGAACAAAGCAGGAAAAGGAAAACCAAAATAAATAAATTGAGGAAGGAAAAAATGCAGATTTTCGAGGACATAGAAATGGGATTTTAAGATTAGTGAAGACAACATAATATAATCTTTTAGCATACTTCGACCAGTTTATTCCGATCCAAAAACTTTCCAAGTTTATTCCGATCCAAAAGATCCAAAAACTTTCCATGCAATGACGTCATCAGAAGTTTTTGAAAAGAGGGACTTTTTATGGCACAAAGAATGAAAGATCAAAAGCTGGGCGTCTGATTTGGCTCGTAACCTTGTCTTGCTGTAGAGGAAGGACTAAAACCGCAAGTTAAAAATTTTTCTATTATATCAAAATTGGGAAACGTAGTGAGCAAGTTAGTGCAACTCAAACATGTCACAGGGGGGCAGGGCGTCAGAGAAAAAAATTTTTCAGGGGGTACAAAGGTCGATATTGGGTCCCCAAATCTTATCGGGCTCCCTTCCAAGCCCTATCGGAGCTCATGCGGTTAAATCATATATTTTTGTCGGATGGGTGTAAATCTTCATTTAAAAGCGAGGGGATAACAATATTTGCATACAGTTAGTACCTATGAAAACACAATTACAGTAGACATAAAATTGGTTTAAATCCAGCTAGGGGGTTTGGGGGAGCGCTGTGAGCTCCCCCAGCGGCGTCCGGGGCAGAGCCCCGGAAGCTTTAGCACTTTTTGTGTTTCTCGAGGGTAAAATACAGCATTTGATCAACATCCCGCCAGCACCAAACTTGCTTAAATTGACAAGCAGAAAACGTGATATACATGAAAGAAAGTATGTGAAGTGGGGGATGATGACATTGACACAATATTACGCAATAGAATGACTTTAATACTGCAAATCCAAGTATTTTACTGATAAAAGTTTTAAGTAGTCATCTGCAAACCCAAATACTTATTAAACTCATGCAGATAGAGTGAGTTACATAATAAGAGTAATATAGCATGTCAACTTTGACTCCGCTCTCTGAGGTTAAAATGCTTTTGGATCTCTGCAAATATCCCTCGTACATTGTTATACCGTAGAATTAGGGCTCTCAAGTCAGAAAAATGTAACAAAACGTTAATTTTGGTGCAAGTGTATGGCTTTCTAATATTTTTCTTTTTCATGTTTTTAATCAAATTTTCCTCTTTTTTTAATCGAATCGGCCACTATTAAATGCTCCAAAGGCTGTGTAGTAAAAATAGGAACCAATTACCAGTACTGAATAGGCTGACTGATATTTTTGCTGTATAGGCAAGTTTGATTACGGTGTTATGGTGCGATACCAAAACTTAATGCAGAAGCCTAAGCTCTTCCAAGCCCCTTGAGTTCAAGCCCCCCCTAGGCCCGGGCCCGGGTACGAGGTACCCCCTGAACCTCCCTCTTGCAGGGCCTGCAGAGGAGGCATGGTGGCGGAGCCCCCAGCCGCTGTGCGATTTTTTATAATTTTTTGAAAAAAATGGCTATTTTAATGCGATTTGGATCACATTTCGCACGTTTTCAGAGCCATTTGAAAGAACAAAATTTTTGATGCTTGAAAGCCAACTGAAACAATCACTCCCTTTACTTCAGGTCATGTCCAAAACACGTTTAAAATCTTGCATTTTGGGGTTAAATTTGTGACTTGGCCCAAGTCAGGGAAATCAAGGTACATTGCTTTCTGCAACATTTTTAGCATTAATTAAACAATGCACTCGAAGATTTGCCTTGAAGATTTTGGTTTTGTCATGAAAATAACCAGTTTTAGGAATATATGTACGACCAGAAGCCCAGGCACCCTCGATTCATATTCAATAATTTGTTCAATAAGCATTTCCCTTAACTAGGTTTTTTCAAAAGCATTTTGTCGGGTGAAAACTGACGAGATGGAGGTAGATTGTTATTTAATGTTGGTAATTTAACGTTATTTAAAGGTGGTACATTATATGCCATAAATGGTCACTAATCATGTTATTGTAATATAAAAGTTAGCTGGGGGCCTAAAACATATTATTGCGTAAACAAGTTAGATGAGTGCCTGAGATTGCACCTTTTAGAACAAAAACACTGAATTTCTCCCGGCTTGTACATTTAAATTGGTTGGTAAAAATTTAAATTGAAAGAGCATAAGCCCCCCTGGTCGTCAATATCAATGTTAAGTTATTGCTAATTGCCGTAGTATGCATGCACTGTTGCACTCCAAAAATGCCAAAAAAACTGAATGAATAGACTTTGTGTCATCATTTTTATCATTGGTAGCTTTTCAATTGGGGGAGGGGAGGCAAAGGGCCCGGTCCTTCTAGCTATGCCTATGGTTTAATGATTACCGCACAAGTTTTCCCTCACATCAACTAGAACATTTACCGTAATTGTAATCCCAAGCTTTAACATCAAAAAGAACTACAATTAAACTTAGAAACTAAGAATATAA
The DNA here is from genome assembly GCA_963965965.1 of Trididemnum nubilum. Taxonomy (NCBI): domain Eukaryota; kingdom Metazoa; phylum Chordata; class Ascidiacea; order Aplousobranchia; family Didemnidae; genus Trididemnum; species Trididemnum nubilum. The sequence continues at coordinate 29,390,162 of OZ014474.1, forward strand.
ATAAAATTAAGCTGAAACGGGGATGAAATAGCACATACAAGTTTTTGTGACGATATGAGAAAACAAAATTTACGACTGGGCAAATTGTCAGCCTCAAAATAAAAAAAACAACAAGTCAAATCTATCAAGGTCGTCAACTGTAACATCAATGTTGCAATTAAGTTGCAATGTACTTACAATTATGCAATATGTACACTGTTTGCGCAATGTACACAACCAAAG